>CM023449.1:191285737-191968519 GCA_013339765.2 Haemaphysalis longicornis
AATAGAAGCAAACAGCAAGACTGCCGAAGGAGAGAATGCACCCGCGAGGCAAAAGCCAATTTAATGCCAGCGAATTGACGGCGATCTCTCACCTCGCTGCATAAAAATTATGATGAATACTGAAATACCTGAACCTGCCAGTTAAACCGACAAACGAAAGGATTTTTTTTTTCGGTTTCGCTCCTGAACAAACTAATAAAAAACGTTTCGTTTTCACTCCGATAAAAAAAAAACTTTTTTTTTCATTTTTGGGTTGCGGTTTTCGTCTCGTTCCGACAATACACGCGACCTCACTCTGGTGGTTTTTTCATAAAAAGTGCTCATTTACTTGCCATGGTTCATGCGAACAGTCAAAGGTACGTGACTTTGTTTTATCATAATAGTATCATTCATCCCTGAATGCGATCAAATTCACTGAATACGATCAAAAGAGAGGAACAAAGATTATATTTACTTGCCGAGAAGAAATTGTGGACTTATCACAACTTCTGCGAAAGGTTCAAGGTGGTTATCTTCCCCTCGTAGGTCTGTTTTTCGTCCTATTGTTTTGCTACTTGTCTTCATATACAGGCCTGAAATTTCGGACGGTGTGGCACTGTTTCAACTAAATTGTATACAGTCTACAGCAGTACGTTTTCATCCCACCAATAACAATTTATTATAAAGTTATTTCACTGTTTTGTACCCAGAAAGGCCAATGAAGGAAAACCCATTCCCGAGTGCAATTCTGTACCTTCAAAATTATTTCATGCGACAAACATAGTCGAACGCACATATCGACTGTCGTGATGGTACGAATCGCGTTGACGATCTTATCATTGACGTTAACTTGTTTTGCACTGACATGCCAATTTGGCGTACACCTTCAAGCGACAGAAAATACCTAGCAATGCCTAATAGGTGACCCCTCAATACAATTCATTTATAACCATATTGGCCTAATTCCGCACTCAAGTATTGGCTTACAACCCACATAACTGCAGGTGTGTATGGGACACTACCTAAGACGCGGTAGAAAAATCCGGCCATGAGGCTTTCGATTTACCTTGTTGTTTTCAGTATTTAGGCTTGTAGATACATCTTTTTTTTACTTTCCCTACCAAGTCTCTGTAGGCGTGCTGCAGAGCTAAAATTTGTCATTGTAACCACAGTGTGCCCTCCATTATAGTCTAATATTCCATTCCTTTCTTCGTGTTAGTTTAAGTTCCCGCTGGTTTAATCCAAGAGTGTCTTTCCAATTATCCCAGCTTGCAACCCTCCTGCTATTAATCCAAACTGCAAACTCAAAATTCCACCTAGTCTCTCCAAGCAGATAGAAGCAATTCCACATCGCATGCGGTTGAATGCCGCATACACACGCAACTTCCTCTTTAAGCTGAAACGAACTACGGCACCAATATGTTCAAACTGCGATGTGCGAGAAAACCTCAAGCCCCTGCTCTGTGAATGGGCTCAATTTAGTGCACAAAGGTGTTCCTCGCAGTTTCTTTGGGACTGCTGCTTTCAGTGGACATGCGACTTAACGCTTTAGGTCCAGGGGCATGTCCCAAACGTGCCTTACGCGATACGAAATCTATGATCGCGTACCTGCAACGCACAGGACTAGACCAGTTGCTGCAATACACTCAGCGCCTCTGTGCGCATCAACTTCTTCAACACCATCCCCGTCACCATTATCACGCTATCATCTGGCGTAGCATGTTACGCATTTTTGCTCGGCTAACATCGCCAGGCTTCATTAACGATAGTTCTCTCTCTCTCTCTCTCTCTCTCTCTCCTCTCTCTCTTCTCTCTCTCTCTCTTGCTCTCTTCTCTCTCTCTCTATCCTTATCTCGCTCGCTCCTCTCTCTCTCATCTCTCCTCATCTCTTCTCTCTATCTCTCCCTCTCTCTCAATGTTATCAATATTGGCTGAAACCCAGCAAGAACACCATAATAGCCAGCACGGAAACCAAAACGCGCAGCAAGCATAACACGCAAAACTGAAGAGTACTGTTCGTGGAGGTTCAATATTGACGCGCTATTGTGTATTTGGAAAGCGACATTTCCCAACTTTACTACTGTAATTTCGCCACGCGTCAATTTGACTCGCCTGTAAATAATTGCTCTATTTGGGTGTTTTGATTGATATTTTCGTGTTCACGCTTCACTTGTCCATGACTCTACATAATATATCCTTATCGCGATGGCGTTACGCCATTACCAAATAGAAAACCAATTATCTGTCTTTCTTTTCTTCACTTTTAATGGTAGTTGCATGATGGTAGTTGCATAGGAAAATGAACGCATTTTTTTTATATCCGCCTCTCGGCGCTTCAAGTACAAACTGTTTCCTTGTGGCTCTAAGATATCTTAACAAACGTTTCGTGAAAGCACAGCAATCGTAAAAACATTATTTCCAAAACACATTTACTTACACAAGTCCCGGCTTGTATTTTATCTACACAACATTACTTTTGTATTGGGTTCATCGTAGGATTATTACCATGAGGACTCTTCCAACGGAGTACGATCAATTCAAGTGAGGAGATATAGGTAACGTAGGTACCAGTAAACTATCAGGTACGCCATTGTGAATGGCTATAAATTAATTCAAAAAACGGCGGTTTTAATATACCGCTAAATCCGTAAACAGCTGTTTCTGTCTTTTAGGCTGCTGTTTTAGGCTGCTGTTTTATGCTGCTGTAATCCCCCGTTTACAAAGCGCCGCCAAGGACGCAGCCATGTTGGATGGTGGGACGTCGCTCGCCATTGTTGGCCTTGAAGAACGCGTTTCTCGCCGTGGCCTTCCATGGGGACGGGGCGCATGGGCGAGCTCAGGAGCGGCTGCATGGGCGAATTGTCCAATTATTTTCGAGTGTGTCTGTGCATGGGCACTTATCGGGCGACAGGATGTTGTGTGCCAACCTTCAGAGACTACTTAGTCGCGAAAATGGTCCGTAAAGCTTATTAAGGCGCTGTTTAAACTGGCGCCCATTGCCTAACCTCCTGTTCACGTGTTTCACAGATGTTGGGTGACATTATTTTCTATTTCTACGTCCAAAGCGACCATGTATATCACTGGGCGGCAACCTCCGGCCCGCCAGGAAGTATTATGCGGCTCCGTCACTACGTCAGAACCCCCCGCTCTTGTCTCATCCAACCTGAAGCCTTCCGCAGAAATTTTAACCTCAGATGGGATTAGACAATGGCAAATAACAAAGAAATACCACTTCCAGTTGGAATTGCTTCTCATCTTCCCACTTAGCCAGATAACGTCTTCACTTTCTTTTTGCCCGGCTGTGCCTGTACCGCTAAGTTCGTACGTCGTTTTATTTTAATGGCGTAGGTTTCGTCGATCAAGCCTTTTCGTCCGTCTGCTGAAGGTAGTGCGTCATGCAGGGGTAGGAGCAAGTTCCCAGACCCACCGGCAGACGCCTCCGCTAGAGGCCACCACTAGAGAGCGCAGTGGTCTCGCAGAGATGGTTCCTCGCCGTCCACCGAGGGGAGGAAGAGTAGAGGGAGTCTGCCTCCGCTGAAATCTCGATGCCGACTGCTTTGCGCAAACCGTAGAATTTCAGCGGCGACGGCGCTCCCTTTCTATGGGAAGCGCCTGTTGACGTTTCAGCCGACATAAAAAAAGCCCAGCTCGGCTGTTTCAGCTGATTCCACGCTAAGTGGAACTGTAATTACTTTTTTCGCAATATAAAGTATATTTGAATGGTATATTCCAAAACTGGAAAACTTACCGCATAAAAAGAAAAGTAAAATTGGCTGTACGAATTTCATAGTGTCTTTTTCAGGGCCGTCACCTATGGGATAAATTGAACCACAGACAGCGTGTATTAGCAAGTTTCCGCCACTTGATAAAATTGTCACAAAGGAAAATTATTCAACAACGTCATACACGGAGAACTTTGGAACATAGAGATTTTAATTTTGTCATAATTTTGCACAGAGTCATACATAACCAGCAATACTACTCGACTAATTATTCAGGTGAGCTGCTGAAGGGAAGAAATGGTTACGTGCACTCATTTTCCACATTTGCGGTCTCGTTGTCTGCATTCATGGCAGAAACTAGCTGTAGGCCTGTGGCTCAAGCTTTAGCGCAATGCCTGTTCGATTTTACTAGTAAATTGTCTCGTCTTTAGAATACTCCACTTCAACTAATCTCTTTGAGAAGAAATCACCACTCTCATCTACAACTTAATTGGCTATATTGCTATGGCTGCAGTTCTCTTCATTTCATTTTGCAGGACAGTTTACCTCTAAGCTTAGCTGCCAAAGTTGTCTGCCAGTTGGTGCGACCAGTAAATGGGCGTATTTTAAGGTTTTGTAATGAATTCAAGCATCGAAAAGAGTAATTAAGTTGTTACAAAGTAAAAACACCTGGGTATGGATGTTCACTCTATGGCTGGACTTCCGAACATGACAGAACGCTATTTCATGACAATCCTCAGCCATTCCACAGTTTCACGAGACGCATAGCGACAGCTCGCTTCGTCACGTAAACTACCGCAATTACGGACCCCAAACAAGGTGATGCTGCTGAATAGAGGAAATAAAAACATAGAGAATAATATGTGGACCCGTTTTGTTAACCCGAGAGCTCCACCTTAACAGTGCCCCGTTTCCGACCTTTCCCACACGGAGCACTCTTCTCCACCTTTGTTCGCTTCAAAACAGCCCATTTTTACTCGCATCGCTGAGTGCATAACACGATGGTCATGGGCTTTTTGTTTAGATTTTCTACTCATTATTTTAAGTTCGTCATTCCTGCCATTGCAAGTGCAGTTTTCCGTGTAGAAAACACTAAATAGTAATTCTTCTGAAATCGACTATCCAGAGTAGTGTACGAACAGGGCCTCTCACTGTGCTCACGTTTTCTCGCTAGATTTTATATTTAAGTTTTGTTAGGCACAAGCCAGCACTGGAACTGTTTAGCGGCATTGCCTCATTTAACACGTCGACGTTTTATTCATATGCGCTGATACTGTTACAGGAAGTTTTCTTGTGCAAAATTTTGATTTTTGTGTGGCATGTTACCTTATAATTTTATAACATTTATTTGGATATTCATATATCTAAAAATATTCGCTCCCTATATTTCTTAAATAGTTTTCTGTTTTGGAATGAAATAAAGTCCACGCCACTGCCGTTGGGCGTGTAAATACATAATAAACATGGACATATGCGCTTTTGATTAGATGTTTTGCTGAGGAGTCGTGTGAAGTACTCTTTTCTTTCGACTGTCCCGAGAGAAATAAAAGTAATTGTTCACTAGCTGCAAAGCAAACGTAAAGCTCAAGCCAACCCCGAAGAAAAAATGGTTCTTGGTTGCTTTAACCAGAGTCATTCGATGTTTACTGGTCACGAAACTGCTTCGTAACTCAAAAGGAGAGCTTCATATGCTGCGTTTGGCCACCCGCGGTGGCGCCACCCTCTCACTGAGGTCACTCCTCGGGCGGCGTTGCGCTGGCTCGAACGGCGGAGCCGCGGCGAGTTATGTTTGTTTTGTGCGGGAAAAAAATGTAACATGCATATCGCGCTCTTGTGGTACGACTTAAGTAGTGCAACGACGATGCCGAACATGTGTTGCGTCCCGGGATGTCGATCCTTGTACAACGATACCACAGAAAATGTTTCCTTGTTCTGTTGACCGAGCGACGGGCAGCTGCGTGAGAAACGGAGGCGCGCCATTCCAAGGCAAGCAACGGGAGATTTCAGCTTCGATTATAAGTGTGTGACAGTGTGTGGAAATGCACTGTGTGTTAGAATAGAAAAAGCAATGTACCCTTTTGAGAGCATCGTGGATGTAAAATTGTACAAGGCTAACTTAAAGTCGTATTTTTGTCATATCAGTCAGGTTGTAGCGGTGCTTCATTACCTGTTTGCAAATTTGTATTACCTTGCGCTCAGGCTCGCGTGTAAAAAAGCTTTGGGACGTCCTTGTGCTTTTACTTTTCATATTTCCGCGAATTATCCCTTAGGGTTCATTTTGTTTGTTTTGTAACCGCTCGTGGCCGATTCCGGTTTCTTACCTGGCGTTTCAACCGGAGCGCCCGTTTGCTCTTTTTGTCGTACGCCCCGTCGGGCAATATTGTTTGATATAGAAGGGGTACCACCTTGTCACTAACTTGATTTTTTGTTTCTTCGACAATGTTCTCGATCCTATTTTCATGGATCTGAAATTAATAACGTTCCGAGAGTAATGCATGCTTAGCAAACGCCGCGCAACTCACTTTATCGACGTTCATCTGTGCACGTCACACTGCGGACTGCTTCTTCGACGTTTGTTTCATTCTAGTCTTTTGTAGTGCAGGAGCTCGCTAGATCGCTGCGTTCATAAAAGCTTTGCGTCTTTTTTGGCTGCGTGGCAATATTCTGTTTACTCCCTGTGCTGCACATTGCAGCGCGAAAAAATAAATTTTTGTATGCTGGACCACGCTCTTTTGTCTTCCTTCGTAACATTAAAAATTTTTGTTGCGTATGATAAAATCAGTTTTATTGTTCTTTTTTCGCTTCCTGTTTTTGCAAGGATTGCAAAACGTGGAAGCAGAAAGACACATGGTGCAACATGTATCTCTTCGTGTTTTGATCCTTCGCGTTTCTGCAGCGTTTTTAGATGTTCTCAACTATGTACCCACTCATCGAAACGACAATACTATTGGGCTATCTCTTTTAACGTTCTGTGCGTTTCAGAGCAATCAACGAATTAATTAAGCGTAGTCTGAACGATTCGTACTTGGTTTCTTTCAGTTTTTTTATTGTATTATCGATAGGCCCGCAGCAGTCCGTGTCTACACAGCTACCGTTTGTGTGGTATTTACAACTTTGCTTTAAGAAAAGAAGCAATATAGATTTAAAAATCCTTAAACACGACGGCGCAGCGCTTGTGCCAGAGCACACAGAAGCCGTTGCCGTTCGCGGACGAAGTCTACGGTAATTTACTTCGAAAAATAAAACCCCATTGAAGGCAGGTGATATACACAATGACTGGACTATTCATCGCTAACTACTACGAAAAAACACACTTAATCAGCGCGCAGACACCAAAAGCAGCGAGCGTTTGCACGCCAAGAGCTGGCCAATATACCGCACGCGCGGCGGCTGGATGCCCTTCGTGCGGCGGTGACGCCTGTAGCGGCGCGCGCGGTTCCTATATGAAACGAGCGCCGACGTTTCGTGACCAGTAAAGCATTGAAGGACTCTGCTTTAACAAACAGGGCAGGGTGGATTCCTCGTCAAGAGACCCAGCGAGTCAAGAGGTTCAACGAGTCGAAAGGTCCAAAATTGGATCTCTTGACTGGTTGGATCTTTTGATGAGCTGGCTCTCTTGACTCACTGTAGACATTTTCATTCGTTCGACCTCTGACTCTCATTAGACTGTTTAACGCGTCTAAGGCGACTCAAAAGGTCCAATTAGTCAGGAGGTCAAAAATAAACCTTCTTACTTGTTGGATCTCTCGGCACCACTAAAGATAGTAAAAAGTTCTGACAAGCCTCTTACTCGCCCTCACCTCGGTGGACATTTGTTTGCTGAGGGTCAAGACTGTGGTTCATTTACCTTTTCGTTTTCTCTAGGAGGACTGTATATTCATTCATTCTAAGCAATAAGGTTTAAGTCATAAGTTTATATTTCTTTCAAGTATACTATGTATGTTTCTGCCATTCAACAATACATTTGCGTCACGTTTTAAGGCAAACTTCGCTAAAACAGATATTAAAAAACCAAAACCTTTAAAAAACAGGTTTTTTTTAATCACCATTGAGCTAAAAAAAATCACTGCCCTTCCACTCTGGGAAGATAGCTGACCTTCAAAAGAAGTTCATTTGTAATTTGCGGTCGTGAAATTGTCACTTAGCCAATGCAATTTTTAAAGGACTCGAGATTTATTCTAGGGGACAAACATGGAGCTGCATGTTTTCCTCCCGCGTTGAAGGCATCTTACTGTCTCCGTAGCACACCAGCCCAATCCGATGGACCACGGAGGACACCGGAAAGTTCACATTGCAATGGGGCGGTGGACGGACACTTTAAACCTTTCGCCAGTATAACGGACATGTCACCAGTGAGGGCATGAAACCGATATCTGCGTGCACCCCCCCCCCTTCCCTCTACTCCCAGCTCGTGCCTCAAAACCGGCAACCAGTTACGTGCGTATGCTTAGAAGTGAAAGGCAACGCCAAGATTGCCGCTCTGAGAGCCCTCCAAGCGGAACAAGAAATATTGGCTCATGTCGACGTTGCTGTGCATTCGAAAGAGATTCCAAGCTACTAGTCGAGCTGGAACTTGCGGTGGATACGGCAGCGGCAGCGGCTTTCTGTTGTTTTCGCACCCATTCGCGCTTCGTTTCCCGCATACGCTCCTTTGATTCCCGCTGTTATTCCTCCGAGCGAGAATACGTGTCTGCCATGGGGAGTTAAAACCTGGAAGGACTCGAGCTTTATTCTAGTAGACAAACCTGTGGCTGTCCGTTTCCGTCCCACGCAGTAGGCATCTCACTCTGTGTAACACATCAAACCAAACCCCAACGGCTCAGCCAGTGAGGACAGCTGACAGGGTGCATTGTGCCGCGAGAGTTCCACGCTTAAATTTCTTTCTTGCCAGCAGAACACGCATGTCATCCGTAGTGGCAGGAGGCCTAGCTGTGCATGCACGCCCCCTTGCTTCCACCCCCAATCCGTGCACGTATAAACCGGCAAGAGGGGATGGGCTGAAATACACGGGTGAAAATGCCGCGCGGAAAGCCTGTCATGCTGAAAGAAAGATGACAGGACATCCCCCTCGCGAGGGGCACGATCAAATGCAGAGCATTTCCGGGGGCGCACGACGTTAAGTAGTTTGCGTTACGTTAATGTTGTTGCACTTGTTGCTGTTGGTTTTTGTATTGTAATTAAATGAGGAGACGTAATTACGTGGTCACGTGACATCATTTATTAGCACGTGGGTATGATTATTGTGGCGCAGTGGGAAGAGCACCATGTACCTCGCGTTCCGACCACAGGTAGTGAATGCGTTATATCAGCTTCTTCAGCAGCGTTATATCAGCAGCTTCTTGACGTAGTTTGAATGAGTCAAGGATATAAGGGGCGTTCGTAGCCCTCCATTCTGTGTCGGCTTTGTGGCGCAGTGGGTAGAGCACCATGTACCTTGCGTTCCACCCGCAGGGTCGTGGGATCGAAACCAGGCGCCGGTAAGTATTATTTTTTTATATAGTGTAGGGGGAGGGGTGCGGACTACTACGGACAACTAGAACGGGTGACATCATGAGTTAAAGAAATGCTCTGCATTTATTGAGTACTTACGTCGGCGTTACAAGCGGGCAAGTTACTCTGGTAACGCCTGATAAGGACGCTGCCGCCATTATTAGGCGATTGCGCAGCTTGTGAAAGAGGCATCGCTGGTGGCCAGGGCAATAGCAGTTGTGAAAGCGGTGTGAAAGGAGAAGCGCCACAAAGGCGACGTGTCAATCGGCTTCACCGGAATGAAAACGGGGTTGGGCGGGGGAGGGGGGGGGGGTAGACATATACTGCTTCGCAGTAAAGCAGAGCTTCTCCGGGGAAATTCCTTGTCATGCGACAAATCTGCACTGACGGAAACGCAATCTGCAATCAATGTGGTCACGTGCGAAATCGTGAACAGATTTTGAGAGCGGAAGCTCGCTGGGAATTTTGTGATGCAGCATGTAACAATTGTATTATTTTCAGTGTTATCAAAAAATTCATCGGGCACTTAAGTCTCTTTAGCGATTCGAACGCAAAAGCCAGCGATTATCTACTTCACTGCTGCATTCTGTTCGCGGTGTTGTCACGCGCACCTCTCAGGCAGCGTTCATCCGGATAATTCTCGCTCCAGCCTCGCACAGTACCAGATTATTCCTGTAGCTACCACGCTTGGCTGTGGCACTGGCGACCATGGTTGAAATCCCGATCGAAGCGAAATGAGTTTCTATGTACATTTCATTTACTTATTTTGTGCTTACAGCGGCCACAATTTGGTTTCATTCGTGTAGTCACGAGCAACTACGGTCACTTTTCCCGTTTGGTGAGACATCTAAGGTTTTTGCCTTAAGTATGTCGAGTTGTTTATCGATATGTGCGAAACAGTCTTTGTTCAGTTTTTAATGTTTTCTGAAAAAAAAAACATGAAAGAAACCTGTTTTTTTCACGCCTTTCAAAATTTTATGAACACTTACATCTCTACACCAAACACACGATTATCGAGCGAATTTAAACTTTGGCCCCAACTGTGTAGTTTCTGAGTGAATAATGCATCTGTTGCTGCGGTACAAGCGCTGGAGGCATTATAAAATACTTAATCGTTAAAATAAACCATACTTGTAATTTGTCTACATGGCCCTTCTAAAAAGTGCTATTGCGATATTTTTATGGCTCATTTCCGCTGGTTTTTTAGACACTTTCGGTCTTTTTTCTTTCGGCAAACTGTTGCTTTTCTCATTTACGAGTAATTGTTACAGCTTGTAGAGGAGCCTTCATTACTATTGGATTATTTGGTTATACATATAAAATAGCAGGATTGCATTTCAATAAACAGAAGGAAATTGCATACTTTATTGGTGTGTTTACGGCTTACTTCTCCCTGGTCTGCCCCTACTGTGCACGTTGCTTTACTCATATGCATTATTGTAATATTGCAACATACACCACATGATTTTATTTGAGGTGAGAGTGCCAGAATCAGGTACAGTATTTTTACTTATGCTGCATTGAACAGTATAAGGCTAGAAAACTACCGTTGCGAAAGGTCGCGTCGTTCTCCGTCAGGTTGCCTAGCATACATGTGCATATTGCCCCGAACCATGCATGGTTTTTTTTTTATTTATGTATTAGTTTTACCCCCGGCTGCGCCGGTCTGTGTTATCTGTGTGCCAAAGGAAGCGCGTGTTCCATTCTTTCTATCCAGCATGTGTTATTTCTTCTGATAGGGCGAGCATTCGCAACGAATGTGAACAGCCTAGAAATAATTCCGCGCCTTTTCTGGATGGAACAAAGTTGCAGACAGGGGGTCGAACGCCCAAAGCGTTTTTAAATTGCCGCGGAGCGAAGGCTGAGTAAAGTCGCCCAGGGTTCGCCCCAAAGCAAAGCAGTTTACGCGAGCCCGCAGCCCTGTTATTTTGGTTGTAGGAGAGCACAAATCGCAACAACGTTTTGCTTAAACAGCTGCGTCCCCCCCCGTATGTGTTACAGAGCGACACCTGGGATGGAAGTTCGGGGTAGGGAAAAAAATTGCACCCTAAGCCCCCTTAAAGCCCTCGTCCAGCCGACAAGCAAGCTTAACTCGGGTCAGTCGCCGACAGGAAGGTCTTCAGCGTGAGCTTGGACTGCTTCCGGATAACGTGAAGAAAGAAGACGTCGTGAAAACCACCATAATCAACGCAGGCACCATGAACAGCGCTTCCAATCCTGCCCTCGTTCTTCAACAACCCAGGGAGCCCCTAACATTTCATGGGTCACCATCGGGAGATCCCTAAGACTGGTTGGAGGAAGTCCAACGGGTCAGGCTTTTTAACCGATGGGACGACGCGTAGACACTCAGGAAAGTGTTCTTCTACATGGAAGATTAAGCACGGAGCTGGTTCGAAAGCCATGAAAGTTCCCTAGTGTCTTGGAACGAATTCAGAACGTTACATTTGACGTCGTTCACCACTGTTGTGCGAGGACAGCGGGCCGAAGTCTTGCTGCAAACGTGGACACAACACCCTAACTAAAGCGTTGGCGTGTTTGCCGAAGAGATGAAGATGCTTTTCAGGCGTGCTGACCCTTGCATGGCAGAAAAAAAGAAGTTGCGCTTCTTAATGCGCGGTGTGGAGGAGGAACTGTTTTCTGGACTTGTCCGCAATCCACCCAAAACCGTCGCCGAATTCGTGACCGAAACCAGCACAATTGAGAAGGCCCCCAAAAGGCGCCCTCACCAGTATGACCGCAAATTTGTTGGCGCGGCCAATGCGAACTACGTCGACAGCATGCGGATACCGGCAGACAGCCGACGCGAGGCTATCCGCCCAATAGTGATAGAGGACCTGCGGAAACTTCTCCCCACGCCGCCGCATCCCCAAGTCGCTTCCCTTACCGACGTGATCAGGGAAGAACTGCAGCAAGCGCTGGGAACTTCAACGACGCAAGAAGCACCCCGCGAGACGCAAGCGATGGCCTACGCGGCTGCTGTTCGTCGACCTCTCCCGCCTGCCCCCTATCGTCCCTAGGCTTCATACCGTAGTCCCCTGTCACCGGCCCGACCACCTCCGATGCAACCCGCCGCCCCAAGGAAGACGGAGGTGTGGCGAACGCCCTATAATCGTTCGCTTTGCTAGCACATGGGAGAGGTCGGCCACATCTACCATCGCTGCTTCTAAAAGAGGCTCGGTTTGCGAGGGGGGTTCTCCGTCGACGCACCACGCCCCCGACCAGTCCAGCGCCCTAATGAGATCGAAGACTACCTGCCCAACACCAACCGAGGTCTAGCACGCTTCAACCGTTTGCCATCACCCTACCCATACCGGTCGCCAAGGCGTCGACCCAACGCAGTCTTTGCGCGTGGGAGGTCCCCCAGCCCACGTAGGGGAAAATAAAAGCAGCAACTTCTGGAGGTGAAGTTCCACGACGGCGGAAAAATAAAAACCCTCCAACGACGCAACGACTCGCCGAAGACAATGCTTCACGACATGCCCTCAGCCCGACGGCCCTATCTAACCTGGACGTGACTGCCAAACACGACGACAACGACACGGCGCGACGCGAACCCGACATGACTAAGCCTGCCGCTTAGAAGACGACGATAACGACGACACATACTGCCAAACCGTCAAGACGCACAAGCCGAGATACGACGCCCCGACGCACCCAGAACTCGAGGAACGCGGCGTCTGACGTCAATGTGTTTATCGACGGCTTTGGTGTAGTCACCCTCATGAACACCGGAGCCGACTACTCCGTAATGAGGGTATCATTTGCGCTTAAGCTGAAGAAAGATACGACAAGATGGGACGGTCCGCACATACGCACAGCAGGAGGCCATCTCGTAACTACAAGTGGAACATGCACATCACACGTCATCATTGACGGTACCACGTACCCTGCCACGTTCGTCATTTTGCCAAACTACCCGCCGCGGTGGCTCAGTGGCTAAGGCGTTCCGCTGCTGAGCACGAGGTCGCGGGTACGATTCCCGGCCGCGGCGGCCGCGTTTCTGATGGAGGCAAAAAGTAAAAACGTCCGTGTGTACGAGATTTCGGCGCACGTTAAAGATCCCCAGGTGGTCAAAATTAATCCAAGGCCCTCCACTACGGCGCGCCTCATCGCCTGCGTTGCGTCGGCGCGTTAAACCCTACAATCAATCAATCAATCATTTTGCCAAACTGGTCCCGCAACGTAATGCTTGGGATGTCCTTTTTTACGGACAACAGTGGAATCATTGATCTACACACCCAGTCGATTACTTTATCACCCGATCACTCCATGACGCCGGTGAAACCCTGCACACCGTGCCGTTCTAAGGATCGCTGATGGTCATTTCACCCTGCCACCCCGCGAAAGCTTGATGATAACCATCTACTGTAAAGGTGCTGCTCCTGACGTCGATGCTATCGTAGAAAGTGACCAAAGGTTGCTTCTCGACCGCGGTGTCTCCGTCGCAAGAGATATAGCGCGCTTTAGCAACGCCAATTCCACGCTTTGGTCACTAATTTCACATAGTACCAGCATTTAAATAAGACCGCTGCAATTGCGTTCCTCGAAGAAATGCAAGAACCAAGTGACGTGATCGCGGTCGTGGACTTTCAACGCGCATCCGAGGATAACTTCATGCTTCTGCATCCCTTCGACATAAATCCGGCACTACCGCAGGAAAAACGGAAAAAATTGTTGGCTTTGCTGCGTCGTTACAGGGAGTGTTTTTCGTCGAACTCTAAACTACGACAGACACCTCTAGCGAATCACTGAATAATAACCGAAGAGGAGCCCGGCCTACCCGACAGTCACCGTACCGCGTGTCTTCAACCGAGCGAGAAGCCATCCGGACTCAAGTCGACCCCATGCTCAGGGACGACATTATAGAGCCATCGAAAAGCCCCTGGGCTGCGCCGGTCGTACTAGTGATGAAAAAAGACGGCACATTCAGGTTTTTCGTTTACTACCGGAGACTGAAGAAAATCACCAAAAAGCACGCGTACCCCGCGCAACAAATCGACGATGCCCTCTATCACCTTTGCCACGGGAAGTACTTCTCATTGATGGATCTGAAGACCGGCTGCTGGAAAATTGAAGTGGACGAGATAGACCGAGAGAAGACAGCCCTGGACTGCCTATACGAGTTCAAAGTGATGGCTTTTGGGCTGTGCACGGCGCCAGCAACGTTTCAGAGTCATGGAGACTGTGCTAGCTGGCCTGAAGTGGCACACCTGCCTCGTATACCTCGACGACGTTGTGGTATTCGCCCGGTCTTTCGATAAACACCTTCCAAGTTTGGACTCCGTACTCGAGGCTATTCACTCGTCGATGTTAACGCTGAAGCCTGAAAAGTGCCGCTTCGCTGTGTAGTTGAGAAGTTTAATGTTGGGTCCTGTCTCGTGTAATGCTAGGACATCGGGTTGTTCATCTAGCGAGGACCAAGTGGGCTTGCAGCTAGCTTCTCTTAGCTCTGTAGCCCCTGCAGTTCCATTGCCATATGGTGATTTGTCGAGAAGTCGGCATCTTGCTCGATATCTATTGGTAAAGGGGTCTGGCTTGACTGGTCAGTTGGGTTGCTTGCCGGTGCCTTCGCGCTCGTTATGGATTCTTTTACGGTGGCGTTTACTGATTGTAGTACTTTTTGCTTGAGTTCTTCTATGACTACGCCACCCTTGTTGTCGTCGGATTTCAGGGTAGTTGCCGGCTTTCATGTGTTTTCCCGCTTAAATGGTGGCAGGGTGAGCAAAGGTTTGGTTCGTTGTTTCTTGCTTCGATGCGCCGATGTTGTGGCGTGTAGAAGATTCCGATGGTCGGCGTTGGTGCCTGATGGTGATGGCACTGATGACACGACGACGGGTGAGGGTTTAGGGTTTTTTAAACTGTATATTTACGCGGAAGGCATATACAGGATCTTTACAGACTGAAGTTGACAGAGCAAGGAATGAAGTGGGGTTGTAGGTCAGCTAAGACTTTGGGCACGCGGCACCCCCGCCAGCGACGGACCCTGACCTAAAACTACCCACGTGGTGAGATCCTCCTTAGCCTGACCTGGCTAGCCCAGCAATACGCCGGCCGTGCATAGCACATTAAAACCCCCGAGGATTCAACCTCGACACCTCGTGTCTCGTGGTTTTGATGGGTCACCTAGTCTCCACCCCTGATACCCAGGCCAATCAGCATCCCTTGGTGATCTGATTGGGCGGGTCACCACACCAGGGTTTAAACAGCGGTGGGCAATGCCCCCCGTAACCCTGAGACTACGGTCACGCTCTCTCACAACAGGAAGAAGGAAAATATCAAAAGCCAACCAACAAACACAACAAACACTTAAAATCCCGCTGAGACACGTACAAGCGGCCGGGAACAAGCCTCTACGAAAGCGACCTGCGCCGCCCGTTCCCACGATTCTCGTCCAATACCAGACAGATACCCAAGCCAGCTGAAATCCATAAACATCCGTCTTAACTACCCGCCGCGTCCCCAAGATTCTCCGCCGTTGACAGGCGATGCCCCGTTAATTGGACCGTGGTCCAGAAACAGCTCGTAGGGACAAAAGGACACGGCGGCCGGCTCAGGCGTCGCCTCTGCCGTGCCCATCCCGGGCCGCAACGCGCGCACCCTCGCACGCCTCCACTCCGCGCGCGCACGGGCCAGCACAAGGAAAGCTATCGCCATAAATCGCCCACTGTATAACCACAGTTTACAGCTCCACGCTCCCCGTCTCCAGCCGCTCGACGGACCAAATGGTTTTACAACCTGCTAATGGAAACCACGGTGGGCCCCGAGCCAGCTGCCGCCATGCCCCCGGGTTCCATTTGAAAGGGTCGGGCCCCCCAAAGGGGGGCCCCCCTTTTAACCCCAAAAATTTTTGGGTTTTCCCCCCCAACCCGGGGCTACACACACTTGGCCAAAAAAACCGACAGGGGGGGGCTGCGCCGGCAATGGTCCTGGGCAAAGCGGCCCGGGTGACCCGACCCGCGGCCAACGGCGGGGTTTGTATTTTTCCCAAACCTGGAAACCGCGCCCCTTTCGTTCGACAATCCGCGTCCTGGTCCTGGAACCCTTCCCCGGGGGGGGTTTGCTTCGCCGGGGCAAATTGTTTAGTCAGCTTTGCCATCTGCGCTTTAAGGTTACTGTTCTCTGCCCACAGTTGGGCATTCTCGCTTCTATGTAGCGCTAAGTCGGCTCGCATATTTTGCATCTCTTTTAGAAAACGATCTATTTTGGTATCATGAGCTGTGGGTACTGGAGTATGTAAGGTAGGGGGGATAAAGTTTCGAGCGAAAAAAACCATTTGTACTCGCCTGTGCTGGTGTAACTATTGTTGTGGCGCCGGTCGTTCCTTGGAGAACTTGGGTGTAACTCCGCTTCTGCCCCAGTGGTGGCAGTTCTTTTCAATGTGTCGTCTTTTCGGTGATTTTGGTAGTCTTGTGGTTCCGGTAACCCTCTATCTGGGGTGGTTTGCCTTGGTCGGTGCTGCTCGATTGTTTGTTGGTTGGTATCTTCAGCGTCTCGTTCTTGATGTGTGGTTGTCGACGCCTCGGTTTCAAGCGTCGGGGACAACCCGTGGCTTCCGTTATGTGCGCCTTTCCGCACAGGATGAAGTTCGGGTTGAACGGATGCTGTTCCGGGGCTTGCGCTACACCGCATGAGGGCGCCTTTGGGTTGGTGGTTGATTTGGGGTAGACGTCTTTTCGATGGCCCGGCTGCCAACGGTTGAAGCACGCCCCTGAGTTTCTCTTGAACTGGTGGCAGCGGAGGGTGGCCGCCCTGTAGCGGACCCAGAATGTTGTGTGGGGTTCCTGGACAGCCCTTGCACCAGGGTGGTGTTTCGCAGCCGCTTGGCGTTTGGTATGTGAAGGTCGTGGTTGTAGGCTACCAGGCTGTGCAAAAGTTCTTCGTGAGTGTCGTCTTCTGTCACGATAAATATTACTCCAACCTCAGTATCAGATGGCGGGGGGATGTGGTTGCACAGGGTTTACGTGCCGTTATGCACGTACACCCTTTGGAGGTCTAGTCCACATCGTGTGGAGGTCCAGTCCACCTTGAGGGCGGAGGATGATCTTTACACCGTCGTCGGGCAGTGGGCTCTTTGCAGGCGTAGGTCTTCTCTGTTGAGAAGGACGTCGTCCTTTGGCTGGCTCTTTACGCGTCACCAATTGCCGGGAGAGGTTCTTGATTTGTGGCGGACCTGCTGCAATTCGGGCTTTAGCAGCTCCGCGGGGTCTATTGCTGATCCCTCAACGGAGACTTCCATTCTGGGAGGAAGTTGGCTCACGCCCGTTAGGCTTGACGGCGCGGCGTGTCACGTGCTCATGCGTGCGAGGCGCACCGGGCGTGCAACGAAACTGGCGGGAATAAGAGAGAAGGATTGCCCCTCGGTGCAACCATTCTTAGGATTAGCGCAGTGCCGTGACGGTGTCTTCCACTTGATCGCTATTGGCGTGAGGAATATTCGTCAACACTCACTCCAGGAGGCCTTGGTATGCGCGCGGTCTGTTAGCGGCTCCTCCGGTAGCTTCTGTTTCTGGTTGGGTCCGCCGTTTCCGGTCTGCGATCCTTCAAAGACGGAGTCAACGTGATGAGAGTTTAATCAAAGGCGGGGTCTTGCGTTGTGGTTGCGAGCTCTTTGTGCGATTTTGTCATTTAGGCGAGAAAATTGGCTATACCTGTAAAGTTCTTCCGCCTTCGTGTGGTGTGGGAGTCCCGTAATTACACGAAGGGCTTGGAGATGTACGCTTCTGATTTTCTGAGCTTGAACCTGTGTTAGGTGGAAATTTAAGCCCCCCTAGCATGCTCTGGAAATCAGTGTGATTTGTACTAAGATGCCCGAGACATTTTGCGTCGCTCCTCCTTATTTCTTAGCGATTCCTATAAGATGTGCAGTTTTCTTCCACGTCGGCGTCAACTGCTGAAGCCACACATCCGCGCCACCTATGGAGCTTATCGGACCACCGAGTATCCTTACCAAACCGGCCGCAGGTTGCTTAAAGTGACACCCTTACAACGTCAGTGCTACTTTAGCTCTATCCATTGAGGACCCGCCTACTGTTAAAAATGTTTTTTTCAGGATGGTACTTGCATTCCCGTATGAACAATAGTTCGTTCAATAATGAGTAGGGCATTTTGCAATTTCTCGCAAGCTCTCTTTGTGCTTTCGTATTCTCCAGCTTCGGTACAGATCGTGATGTCATCTGCGCAAAAAGTAAAGTGGACCGTTCCCTCTTCGTATAAGGCTGTGGCTACTGAACGCATGGCAACATTAAAGAGTACCGGCGAAATTAACGAGCCTTGGGGTACTCCTATACCGTTGGTGTATGTTTGAGCATTAGACCTGCCTCTTCTCACTTCGTAAGTCCGACGACGGAAGAAGCTTTTGATGATGTTGTGCATTCTTTTACCAGGGTAGGCGTCTTTCATGCTGGCGATGATAGTCTCATGTGATGCCGTATCAAAAGCTTTAATTATACCCACCGCCACAATGATATGAGGCAGTGTCTTCCTGTGCTCGCAGAGTATTCTTCCAAGAAGGAAGAGACTGTCCTGAGTACTCATGTTTGAACGGAATTGAGCTTGTGCTGGATAGAAGAATGTGCATTCTTCTAAGTAGTGGTTAAGACGATTCGCGTACAGGTCCGCGCAGAAGTAAACGGAGCGCGGGATCGGTGGCCGAGCTGTATTGCTGCGCCGCGAGTGGGCGACGACAGGAACCAAGGAGCGCCGGTTTAAGAGTGTGTTCGCACTGCCCCCGGCCGCCCCACCTGGTATGTTTAATCGTTGCTCTGGTGACGTGTCATACTGGGCGTGACGGTTTTCAAGTGGCATCGCTGGGCTATAGAGAGGATCTTGTTGCCTTGCCGTTCGCAGGCATCAGCAGCGACCGAATCCGCCGCTGTTGAGCTGGAAGATGCTGCGCACGCTCGAAAACGTGCCTGTTGCGCGCCGTAAAGGGTGGCATAAAATTGTAGGCCGCTGCAGTTTTTAGGTGCGAATGCACTTCTTACGCTACCCTGAGTCACGCTTCTGCCGCCGTCCGTCTTCAGCCGCAGGTGTTATCGCGCGCGCACCTCCTCGCCCTTAGCAACAGCACGGAGTGGAGGGGAGAGCGTGCGTAGCAACGGCGCCATGACGTAGTACGCCACGTGACGTCGCGCGCTCTCGCCTGCTCTCCCCTTCCGCTCGCCGTGACGTCACGCGCTCTCGCCTCCTCTCCCCTTCGCTCGCCTGCCGTTGGCGCGATCTCGCCTCCGTCTCCCCTTCGCTCGCCTGCCGTTTGCGCGTTCTCGCCTCCCTCTGCCCCTTCGCTCGCCTGCCATTGCGCGCTCTCGCCTTCTCTCCCGCTTCGTTCGCCTGCCGTCGCGCTGCGCGAGGGTTTAAAGGCGAGGCTGTCGCGGCCCGAACGTGATCACGCGGGGGTGTTAATGTAACTAACGGGCAAATGCCACCAAATTTCAACAAACTCCCCCTCATAGCATCACCCGTGCATTCGCACTTCCTCATGCTCCCCTTCGGGGAAATGTGGGGGAATTTTTTTCATAGCATGTCTTTGCCATGTAAGTTATTATAAGATGACAGCAAAATTGCCTTGGTCAATATATAGAGCTAATTCAGAAAATTTTTTGTTATTCGAAAGAAAGAAATTTCCCTTTCAACTTTTTTTTTAGTTGTGTGTTTCCCCAGGGGACTGCTGCCACTCAGTTCAGGTCTGTTCTGAAGAAAGAAAAATACAAAATGACTATGCGACGGAAATTTTCTGTGTGTAAGAACGCCGCAAAGATTAGATACAATCATTTTCTTCTATTACAGCGGGCCTCATAGGCCGCATAATTTGTTGTCGCATTGAAACCCACGCTGTTTTTTAACGACCAAATTCCATTAGTTAGGAAAATGTTGCAGATTTAAATTAAGCCCTTTTGGGCTGTTATGTTGATTGATTGATTGATTGATTGATTGATTGATTGATATTGATTGATTGATTGATTGATTGATTGATTGATTGATTGATTGATTTGATTTGATTGATTTGATTTGATTGATTGATTGATTTGATTGATTGATAGATTGTGGGGGTTTAATACGCCGACGTTACACAGGCAATGAGGTGCGCCGTAGTGGGGGGCTCCGGATTAATTTCAACCACCTGGGGATCTTGAGCGTGCGCCGAAATCTCGAAGCTACGGGCGTTTTCGGTTTTGCCGTCCGTCAGAAAAGCGGCTGCCGCGGCGGGAATCAAACCCGCGTGCGCTGTTATGTCAATGGTAATATAAAGAAAATACTAATTAGCTGATGCATCGAAAGCTTTGACACGCGCTGTTAAAGAAAATCAGTACCCTTCCACTCTGTGAAGATGACCCGCGGAGCTGTGGTGCCTACTTCTGAGCGGATAATTGTGATATAATTTCTTTCCCGACAGTTCCGATAAAATAACAGCTACCGCCACGACATTGAGACGGTGCGAAACAATAATGATCAAACACGTTAAAAACAAAATATATATATATAAAAACCCCAAAACTACAAATAATAAAAAAGAAAATAAAGCCCCGAAAATTAGTTACGCGAGTGCAAAGGTAAGCTTTATCATGTGGCCTTAAGTAAATATCCAATTCAAAGTTATCCAGAACCTTCACGACTTGAGACTTCGCCCATTTCTCTTCAGGTACCCCAAGAAATATTGGTCTAATTGAAATAACTTTCGCGTTGCTACTGAGCAAGGCAAGGTGCTTTTCACAGCGGAGCTGTTCTACGGCTGGGCTGTATACGACTGTCGGGTGTGGTATCCCGTCACGCTCCTTCCGCAGCAGGTTTTCCCGCCCCGAAAAAACGGGATCCCTGTGGGGAAAAAATTCATAAAAACATAAAAGTGGTCATACGGCCTTCGTATATAATAAAAGACGGCTTATGTTTCCCATTACAAAAAATTCCCCCGCATTTCCCCGAGGGGGAGAATGTGAAAGTGCGAATGCACGGTTGTCGGCCCGCTTGCGCTCGGCCCCCGCAGCCCACCGCCTCGCCGCCTTCTCTTCCATCTCTTCCATCGGGTTTGTAGTATCACGTGTACACCACGCGGTTATCAAGCCGTTATAACGCCGCTGAGTCGCCAACGCACGCCGCTGACGACGTAGTTGGAATGCGTTAAAGATATAAGGCGCGTTACTAACACTGATATCAGCGTCGCGTCCGTGGCTTAGTCGGTAGAGCGTCGCGCTGTGGCCGCAAAGTCCTCGGATCGAAACCTGGCGCCGGATGCTGTTTTTTTTTTATATAGAGAGGAGGACTGCGGACGCCGCCGCCGGCGGTGGAAGGTTTGGGGTCACTTATAAAGTGCATTCGCACTTAAAATGTTTTCTAACAATGCATTTGTGCTTAGAGGTGAACCGTCTTTCAGACGATCGGCGCAAGCTTGGTTTTTCTAGGATGGCGTTTTCGCATTACCTTTTGCGGCGTGAAGCATGGCCACAGAGAAATAACCTTATTTTCCGAGCAAATGGGCTTAGAAACGCGAGGTGGTCGCCGGCAGAAGGCTAGTGGCGATGCTCGCAGCTGCGTCAAGCATTTGTAGCTGCTGCCCCGGTGGCGAGCTGCGCAGCGCGTCCTCCTACAGCTCGATGCTGCAAATTTGGGGAATGGGTTGAGAGGACAGGCCACAAGGTGTGAGTGATTGTCAAGGGAGTCACAGAGGGGACAGTTAGGGGAAGGGAACTCGTAGGGATAGATTGAGGAGGGAATGGTTGATGCGGGAGTTGGTCTGGAGGAGTCCCGATAGGTTCTCCTAAGCCTTGGTAAGGGATGTGGGTTCAAGGTGGATAGCGGCGGCGGGCGGGAAGGTGATGCTCCGTGACTTCGTATGAGAGTAGTCGACCACGGGCCGGCCGAGCAGAGTGGTAGGACGCGTCGGGGGAGCATGATTACTGAAAGTGCTCCAAATTTGCTGTCATTGAGTTATCAGTGAAGTTGGAAACGATACAGAATTACTGTCTGCTCTCAATAAATGGCCATCTATGCGGGCTGTTCAATTACAGAAAACGGCGGTAACTGTTGTTTAAGACGAACTATCGGGAAATAAATTACATTAAAATTAGGCGCTAAGACGACCCTAACATTACGCACCAAAGCTGCGCTGGTCACCCTTCTTCACAAACTGGAAGGGCAGTCAATTTTTCTAACAGCGCGGGTCAAGCATCAGCTAATTATTATTTTCTTATTACCGTCGGCATAACAGCGCCGTAGTGTTTAAAGGTGTAGCATTTTCCTAGTTAATACAAGGTGCTTGCTAAAAATAAAAACGTCGGTTTGAACTATTTCCGTAGTGTGAAAAAGAAAACTGTACATAATTTACCGAAAAATGTTTTCCTCTCAGCTTGTAGTGCTTTTTCTTCTGAATAAAATGGCAGTATTATTTTGATAAATTAACGTGCTTTTATTTCTCTAACTGTGTAGAAAAGATTGCCCTAAGATTGAGTCACACGGTGCAAATATGTCGATCAAATAACGTTACTCTATATTTTTAATGATGTAAAAATTGGTTGCACTACAATGGCTTCACCGCATTGTCTCAGTCTCTTGCACAAAAACGCCGTCAGAGATCTAAAATGACCGATGATGAGTATAGTCGTCATGACCGATAACGACAATTCTCGTCATCGGTCATTGTGGTACAAAATCTTATGACGACTGCGCTCGTCAGCGGGAGCGAAAGGGTTAAAGCGACAACAAGATATGCGCCCAATGAGGCCCGGTTTAATAGAAGAGAACGATTGTATCTATTCCTTACAGCGTTCTTTAAAGGGGCACTGACACGAAAATTTTGCTTCTCGTTTTTTTTGTTGCGATAAGTAGCTAGTGAGCCACTTATAACCTCTAGAAACCTCATTTGCTTCAGCGTGCGACGGTTGTTTAATTAAAGGCATTTTCAATGCGGCCAGTCGCAGTTTCGGTTTCAGCGAGTGCCGCGAAATGATGGATTTTGTGGATTTTGTATGAACAAAGCTGACCACGTGACCGTGGGAGGGATATCACAGTCACAGAGCAGAGCCGCCGTAGCACTGTCGAATCCGCATCGACGGCAGTTTCTGCGAATGCGCCCACGTACTGATCTCGTGAGGCGCTTAATAAAAAAGCGACCGTGGTTGTGACGCAGGCGCTGCGAGTGCAAATGCTACCGCGGCTAAAGAACGATGCGCGACGCTCGAGACGGTGGGTGGCAAGACGCGCGCTGGGAGCGGCCGGCCGGCCGGCCGGTCTGCCTACAGGTCCGCCTACAGATCTGTTCGGCTTAGCACTGCGGCGGATATTCGAGTGCCGCTCTCGTAAGCGGTGCAGATGACAATTTTTAATGCAACCCGCCATCGCATCATTAACTCCTTTCTCATGTAAGCCACCATGGTCGGGACTTGGGGACAATTTCGTGCAGCGGTAACAAGCTATCACTCGAGCTACCTGCGCCGGCCTGGGCCACTTTGCGTCCGTGGCCGCCGCCTGCACAGCGACCGTGCGGCTAGCTCAGTGGGCATTTCGTGCCTGCGGCGCGTTTTCGCATCCAATGGTAATAAACAGTAATAGAAACAGAGTGCCTGGAATCGCTGTGCAACTTTGGTCGCGGCCAGCTGCCCGATGAGCTGACGAAATCACGGCGCCTCCGCCGCCAACGATCAGGTCGTTCGTTCTCGAGAGCAGAAGCTCCGCCCTCCGGCCCTCCGATTGGAGCGGCGAACCGGGCGAGCCGGTGAAAAACACCGGCAGTGCGGAAGCGGCAAACACAAATTCGTGACGTATTTGGATGTTGTTTATTTACACAATATCTTCGGGATGTCGATTGCGCGTGGTCCTCTGCTGGCTGCTCGGTTGCGTTTCGTACACTTTAAAATTGATTTTAAATATGTTCTAGGCTGTATTCGCCGCTGATATTTTGCAGATGATGTATACGTGTTCCCACCAATCCATCTCCGAAGTTATCTCGCCTTCAAAATTTTGTGTCAGTGCCCCTTTAACACAGACTTGAAATTTCCATCGCATGGGAATTTTGTATTTTCCTTTCTTCAGAACAGACCTTAACTGAGTGGCAGCAGTAACTTGGGAGAAACCAAAATAAAAAAAAAAACAATTATGAAAGCGAGATTTTCTTCCCGTTGATGATGATGAATAAACTTTATTTGAGTCTAGGTGCTGATGTTAGGGCACCCAGCCCACGGGAGGCTTCTTAATCCGGGATGCCTTGGACTATACTTGCCGTCCGTGCCCTGTTCACCAATCTTTGCTGGTGTGAGAGGTCGGAGCTGGTCAGCAGCTCCACCCACTTTGGGTTAGAGGGGAAGGGAGCGGACTGCTGGAACTCAGATACCGTGTAGCACAGGGTGCCTGGTTGCGGGCAGGATTTGCATGTGACAGGGTATAGAGTGGGACACATGGCATGCAGAAGGCTGTTATGTGGGTAGAAGTTACTCTGTAGTCGCCGGCAGGTAGTGGCGTCATCACGAGAGAGGTTGGGGTGAGGGAATGGGTGTTTGCGACGCTCGTTCCTATAGTGGAATAGTATTTCGGCGTATATTTGCAGTGGGGTGGGCTTAACTGTTGCTTCAGAAGGGGGTTCGTGGCCCTCGTAGGAAACGGCCCGGTGTGAATGAGCGGGGGCAGCGGCGTGTTCCGCCAGGTTACCCCCGAGGGATTCGTGACCTAGTGTCGAAATTATTTGCTGTTCTGGGAGTGGTTTCTCTTGTTGTAGAATTGTCGGGTTGCGATATGCGTCCTTTTGGGTAGTTCCTGCAAACGACTTGGCAGTTTGTTATATAGGTAATATCAATGGGAATAATACTGGTAATAACAATAGTAATAGGAAAAGTAAGAATAAAAAGTTCTGTGAATCACCTTTCTATATTGTCCAAGGCATTTTGGTTGTCTGCTTAGAATAAATTATATCGCAAAGACATGCTATGGAAAAGCGCAGCGGCCTACAATTTTATGCCACCCTTTAAAGCGGGCAACAAGGCACGTGTCCGAGAGCGCGCAGCTCCGTCCAGCCGCAAACAGCGGCGGGACTCGGTCACCGCTGATGCCTGCGAGCGGCTATGCAACCACCGCCCCTCTATAGCCCAACGCTGCCTTTTAAACGCCGTCACGCTCAATATGACACGCCACCAGAGCGGCGATTAAACATATCAGATGAGGTGACAGCTCCTTCTCATTTGGTTTACGCCCAGTGCTGCTCCTCGCTCGCACCGGAGTACTTTCATTAAGTCTCTGTTGGACTTACTCGGGTCTGTGAGGATGGCTCCCTTCGATACGTTGTTGCCGTACATCTTGCGAGGTTCGAGCGCTATGTGTCCTATCCCTCCATCCATGATCTGGCTCACTTTGCACAGGTTTTAAGCATGTATCTCGCTGTATGTTGTCACCACAATAGTGTCAGCCTGAAGATTCGTCTGGGTAGTGGCGTAGTATGGGCATTTGGAGTCTGGTGGCGTTTTTTTTTTTTTTTTTTTTGATGATTCATTGCAAAGTTGCTCGCGGGATTGCATAAAGACGGGAAATCTTCTGAAGTTCGCTCGCATGAATGTTTGAATAAAAACTTGCTACATAAAATGATTCTTAAAGGGGCGGTGCAACAAACGAAAAGTTTGGTTCATTGGAAAAATTGCGTCTTTAGAATCATACGGAGATCACGTTTAACGTAAACTTCGCTGAAATAAGCTACCTAAATAGGAAAAAAATGGCCATTCGACACACTGGCTCATTTCCCGCAACAATGCCTATGATGTTATAAGCCCTGCTATGCTTTCGCTGAGCGATTGGCTGCGGCCGGCAAAAGCAACCGCAAATTAGGCAGGGCTTATAAGCTTCACGAACGAGCTATTTGCCCTAAAATGTAGAGGACATTCTTTTTATAGGAGTACGATTTGTGGGGTGAACAATTAAAGTTACGAACGAACACGTACACAAAGAAAGCTAGTGTGGCACTTCGCCGGCTGACACCTCTCACACAGCCATCGAACACGCAGGACTTATCTGAAGCAACGATGAGCAACTGACACAAGCGGCATAGTCGTTTACGTGACCATGTTCGTGGTATCATAGCTTAAGGTTTAGGAAGCGGTTAGTATGAACCGTAACAAAAACACGGCTAGCGTGTAGAAGTCCCGCCAGAAGCAAAGGGCGAACACTGAGGCGAGCGCGCTACTGAAACTACGTTTCTTCAGTTGAAACATCAGCGACGAAACAGCGGAAGCGCATCCTCGTAGGTAGAGATCTCACACATCTCAATCAGGTTTAGAACGAAAGCGAAAAAAAATGCGTGTCAATCCACCCTTTGAAGGTGGTTGGAAAGCGAAGCTGGAAACGACACCCAAAACTATTACCCGTGCGATTTCACTTGAATTACCACACGTGGCCCAACAAAGAGTGAAACCATAGGCAAGTGAAATCTACCTAAGCACACTCTTTACTACTTCAAAGAGATATTCTTTGCAGAGGTTAAATCAATGCATAATTCATGAACGATGGTTGATTGAGTTGTATTGTTGATGCACGAGTTGAAACTTTTTTTATAAAATTAAAGTGAGCTCAAACCCGGCTTTAGACGATCTCACTTCTCCGTCTCTTCCGCATCCGGCAGAGGCGACGAGATCGGCGGCAGACACGGGAGGCGAATGAAGATGCCATGCATTGGTGTGAGTATTTTTTAAATTATTACTAACTCCTAGAGCATGCGCAAGGGCGCCCACAACGGCGGCCACACGTGCCATGGGCAAAGCGCCCAGTGGCGTGAAAGGTTGCGTGACGCTATGACGTGGAATTCACGGAGAACGCAAGGGGTAAACACGCGTATGTGCTCGGTGGGTGCAGCGTCTGTCTTCCTCGTCTCCGCATGGGCTCGTAGCGCAATCGGTGAGACAGCGGGCTCTCGCTCCATTTCTCTCTTCCTTCCAGGTTCGATTTTTAGTGGTCCGAATAGGGTTTGTTTTTTATTTTTTTCTCGGCAGTTTTCTGTTGAAAACCAGCGGTCGCAAAAGAACCCTCTGGAGGGTAGGGGTACAAGTTTCGCTCTCTTTAAAACGTCGCCCGATGCGCGAGCCTACTTAGTAGGCAGATCCCAGAATGCGAGCCTTGTCTTGGTTGTTGGAAATTCAACAGCAGGTTTTAAATTAATTTTGACCACTATGCGCCGTCAGCGAATATGATATATTTAATCAAAGATGGAGCGTGAAAATAACGCAGGTAGTTTGCTTTATTTGAGGGACTACCTTGTCAATTCTTATTTTCCCTTCTCGATAATGCTATGGGCTTGGACACACAGAAAGCACGACCAGTGGCGCAAATGTTTCCCGTCGAGGGAATACAGTTGATTGATTGTAGGGTTTAAGTGCCGACGCAACGCAGGCGGTGAGGCGCGCCGTAGTGGAAGGGCTCCGGATTAATTCTGACCACGAGGGGATCTGTAAACGTGCGCCGAAATCTCGTACACACGAGCGTTTTTTGCCTTTCGCCTGCATTAGAAAAGCGGCCGCCGCGGCCGGGAATCGAACCCGTGTCCTCATGCTCAGCAGCTCAAAGGGAAATACAGTTACCTCGCAGCTAAAATTATTTCTGCTGCTGACGCGCTCTGGTCGGTCTGAGCGGGCTAGCGGGAGTGGAGCCGGCTGTCAAAAACGGCCATATCCCGCTATGTCATGTTTCAACGGGCTTCAACGTGTGTAACAAATCGCACACGCTGAAACAACAGCAACCGGCTTTACTGGTCGACCAGGAACTGGCCTTCGTGAGACCTCTGAAGGCAAGTACCCTGGAAGTAAAGCCTTTTGCTGTTGTTTCAACGTGTCCCTGGTTTGCTACTCAGTGACAAGTTAATTTAGCCACCCCGTGAAAGACGGTGAGTCAGCAGCCACAGGACATGCTTTTATCATGCTTGAATTCTTCAATTTGTCCTTGTGGACGAAGTCCGCCAACTATTAGGCTCACCACTACCTTTATTTATCGCTGATTTTTTCGCGATTGTTAACCGGGCAACAGAGATAATGGAAAGGGGCCGCAAACTAGACCAGGTAATTGTTATGCCGACCAAACTCTCCGAACAATATTTGCATACCGCAAAATTTCACGATCCTCGAATAAATTTTCTGCTCTGACAAAAATTAACTATTTTAAACGGTTACAGCTACACTGTTTGCTGCAAGGGAATACTTACGTGAAGATATCGTTCCGCAGCGAAGCCAGCCACCTGATCCTGAATGTTGCTTTACTGGATAAATAATGCACGCTCGAAACACGACAGCCTGCGGTCTCGTTAATTTTTTTATTTTTCTTGGCCTAACCTACAATGAAAACAGAAACCATTGTCACAGGTGTATTTACAAAACAACACTCTGACAGTCACCAGAGCAAGACCTCTCAAACAATGCGAGCTTATTCCTATTCGGAACTTGTGCAGCGTACAAAACATCCTGGGTAAATGTAAACATTTTCTTCGCCACTACACCCATACGAGATGAAAGAATATTCCTTGATATTGGTCGCCGTGACGCTAGTTTGTTCATTGAACGAGTTGGGGTCTACATATGCTGCTTCAGTTATAAACGTTTCTTTCATCATCATAGATCTGTTCCCGGTTGTTTGAACGATAGTGTCATAGCAGCGGCAACGTCACACGGAGGAGAAACAACATATATCGTCATTATTCCGCGCTAGACAGACGGCAAATGTGTCAAAAATAGAAAATACAGTTGCCATTACCGCGTCTGTATTTTCCGGACAGGATCTCACTTCTAAGGTTGGCTATTTTCTTTCTTCTTCCAGCTGCTTCGACACGTTGCACCCGAAAGTCCGTCATTACGTTCAAGAAAGCGATCATGTGTCGAATAAAAATTTTCCAAATGCGCGTCGACAATGAAAATGGCCGTCTCCCAGCTACACAATGCAATGTATATTCATGCGGTTGGTCCTAATATCATACATCCTCATACACACTTTCTGTAATCCACTACCCTATATTGGGCCGCCTCATTGGCACACTTTGGCCTCTTTGATGGCAGTAATCGGTAACTCATGTGGGCTGTAATCAAGTGTACTGACGGGTGCTTTTAAGATAGAAATAGCTTCTTTCCTTTTATATGTTGTAATGAGCATTACAGATGACAAAAAATCTAACCTAAGACTTTTATCTCGTAGATACAGCGCAGAAAGGCCGAAGACGGGAAGAAGACATACTGATTCATAACACAACTTCTACATTGGCCGATTTGACATGTGCGTAATGTTACTCTCATAGAACACGTACTGCCACTTTAAAACCAACCCGAATTTGCACAACACTTAACACAGCGCGACCCGCACCAAACCTGCGAATTTACGGGAAGTTATGATATTGCATCTTGTTACAGCATACCGAACATCTGAGAAGAGATGACACAAATGCCTCACACCTAACCACTTCTTACTAGCTGTGAAAGCGAAAGCACTGCTGTCCAATCGAACGCCACTGCGTGCTCCTTGGAGTGGTCCCGTTCACGACTCAGCCTATCGGAATAGGTAAATGAGTCACCAGCCTATAACGGCAGCTGTATCCGTCACTGGTGAATCCCACTGAGTGGGTATGTTTGAATTTTGCTGGTTATGTTCAAGTCGACGCGATAAGGTAATTGGTCAACAGGCCGTGATTCTCACGGCAACGGTTGCCGTCATTGGCGAATCCTCTGGAGTGGGTAGATTAACATAAATCAGGCCAAATAAAATTCATTCAGACGTATTGGCTCTGGACGTAACAAAAATAAGATAAAGTCGTGATAAGCATCTCTCACGTTTTTTGTCATTGCCGAGACAAAAGGAGCCGAAAGTACTACGAACGCGCCTTATGTCCTTGACTCATTCAAACTACGTCAAGAAGCTACTGATACAACGAAGGCACGCGAAGCTGAACGTCAACGGAAACGACGAACTGAAAACTTTAGAGGAGGATGTTGAATTTCCTGTGGGAAAGCTGGGGCGGGAAGCGCCACGCGCCTTGCAGCTCAACCAGAGAAGACGAAGAGGGCGGGCAGCCTGGTAGGAGCGTGAGCACGCAATAAAGAAAGACGAGAACCAGGAGGTGTTCGATCAGGTAACACCGGTGCCGGTCTCTTCGCTGTCTCTACATTTCTCTACATTTCTCTGTCTCTACATGGGGGTTCACACTACGTTCCCATTCTTGCTCCGATAAATGAAACAACATAACGGCAAGACAATGAAACCTACACGGGACCCCTATGATGCTTCGCATCCTCCTCATGGTTCCCCACGGGAAGATGGTTGTAATTTTTTCCTTCCTGACAGGGCACGTTTGGCTTCAGAGCCTAGACAGTTTATCAGGGGCCGACATGACAGCTTTCACGCCAGCCCTTCCACCAATCCTTTTAAGGTTGTGCGATATGGGATGCATATACAGGATGGCGGCTACATTTTTGTCCTTTTGGGTCTCCTCTTGTGGGTCTGACGGCGACTTGTTTGCCCCCATCCGAATCGAATTGGCCACTGCTTCAATCATGCTCTCAGGATATCCAGCTGATGTAAGGCGACAGATTTGAGCATCAAAACTAGTGTTGATGAGGTGCTTGCACGATTTTTTCAGCGCATTATTAAGACACGTGCTGGCGATGCCCCTCTTTACGAGTTTAGTGTGCGCTGAACATAAACGGCAATAACGGTCCCCTAGCAACGGGGTTCGTACAACCAACACACATGTGAAGAAGAGAATGTCAGACACAAATCCAAAACCTTCAGGCTGTCGTGTTGAGGAACCCTCGTGAGTGACTTCAAGAGGGCTAAGGCATTCCTTAAAAATTCCCCTATGTACTGACGTCCACAGAGAATGCTCCGCGCTACTCTACAGCAACCCAGCAACACTAAGAAGTCATCGATATATCGAAATACTTTTATGACTCCTGCGTCCTTTAATCTGTGATAATCCTGTCCGAGTGAGCCACGACGAGGTTACTCAGTTCCGGAGCAACGCAGGACCCAATACATACTCCTTTCTTTTGTATGCACACACCCTCGTTCTATTGAACATACGTTGAATTCAAGTAGAATTTTAACAAATCCAAAAACCTCGAACCGATACACCTTATTCACTCGAAACCGTACAGAACCAAACTCCAAAATGGCATCTTCAACACACGATATCATCAGATGCTGAGGGAGGGTGTAATATAGGTCTTTTACGTCCACAGAAAGGCTCTAAAGCACTTTGCAGTGATGTGATAAACTTCATAGTCATTTGAGCGTGTTGAGATTTTTTTTCTATTTATATGTCCCGTGGTGGTTATTAAAATTCAGTTGTAAGTAGCCCTCGTCCTTGTATCCCTCGTCCTGTGTTCTCTTTACTGCGCTCAGCAAAGTTATGATGGATTAAGAACTCGCTCGTACCCACGCGGTGTTAAACACCAACCCCATCGGCTCTACCACGAAAAACTGCAGACTGGCCGCATTAGGCTGTGAGACGTGCCCGTTTAAATCTCTGTTCAGCACAACGGACATGTCACGTCACCGGTGAACTACAACCCTCACCGTTTGCCCTTCCCCCGTGACTGCGGAAGAGGTGGCCATTGCTCTTGCTTTAACACTCCGGCCTTCCCCTGCGATCCCAGTATTCGATTTGAAGACGGCCATTGTTTCATTCCTTTCATTCTTTCAGTCATTCTTTCAAATCCCCCTGACTCCCCCCACCGAGCTGGTGGGGTCCCCAGCACACACAGGTGTGGGAAATGGAAATAAACTTCGCGCTACAAGGACGGGACGAAAGAAGAGGACACACCACACAGCGCAGACTAACAAACTGTGCAGATTCCACGCACATATGTACTACTATCGCGTAGACATGTGGAACAAAGAAAAGTTTAAAAATAATAAAAAAATAAAAAATAAAAACCACACCTTCACCCGGACACTTGCCGTGTCAACCGGCTGAGACTACTTCTCATTACCGAGATTACTTCTCATTACCGCCTCTCCTGCCGTCTACTCCACCTGCACACCTGGCGCTTCTCTCACGCAGAAGAACGCCTATGGTGCTTGGTGCAGATGTACACCCTTCCTTGCCTTTCGCGCCTGCACCGCATATTCCCCGCTTGTGGGGTGGTACAAACGATGGATCACCTCCTCAAACCCATGGACCAGTCTTACGGCGCAGTGAGAACGTTTTCATACTTCACCGGTTGTGCGCTCAGCGCTCACCACCCTAGGCTGCGCGGCTAGGCCTAATAGAACAACAACGCCCCCTCTCCCCGTTTCGCCACCGCGCGGCGGCCAGCCAACGGCAGCCACGTCGGCAGCCAACACACCTCAACGCAATGCGCCCGCTTTGAACTTGGATGAAGGACCCCTACTACAGGACATGGACACCTTGACGCTACCGGGCAAGAACATCGACCCCTCCGAAGAGACCGAAGAACGAGGCTGGATGGTCTGCTACCGCAACCGCAGTCAGAAAAAGCTTCAAGCCCTACGCGCCGAGAAGCCCTCACAGGAAACGGTGAGCTCCTGTCCTACTAAGGAAGAACTGCCTAAGCATGTGCTAGGTATACCTCCCCTACCACGGGAGCACGTGGAAGTCGTTTTCCGCCCGCAATGGGGACTCGATGTCTCCAAAATAAGCACCGCCATCCTACGCTCGGCAACCCTCGTTGCTGCTGGCTCACCAAACTACAAGCCTCAGAAGACATCGTCCATACCAACGCGGCTAAAAACGTGTTTGTTATGAGCACCCCAAGCATAGAATGGGCGAAAATATACAGCATGGTGCGCCAACTCAACATTGCAAATGGCGCCTACAGCACCCTCCCTTATGTGGCCTCCCCGGAAGACACCTGTAAAGGAGTGATACACGGGATTCCGCCCGAGGACACACCTCAAGACAATTAAAAACATCGCGAATGCAGCTCACCACACAGCAATACACGCAAGGAGTATGGGGACGACAAACAGCGCTCTCATCCCATTTGACGGACTCGAAGTCGCCCTCTTTATACACTACGGCGGAGCGGAATTTTGCTGCTACATACACAAGCAAAAATCGGAAGCATACCTGCCTGAGCCCTCCATTACGGCGCGCCTCATCGACTGCGTTTGTCGGCCTCTTAAACCAATCAGTTCTGCCGGTCTATTTGCCACAGAACAGGAACTGCGGCATTTCCTGTAACTCTATACGCGCGCTCCTAATCTAATCCGCTGGATTGAAATACAAAAATTGACACAGGAAAACTTTAAATTTCGACATAGAAGGCAACGACGAGAAAAGAGGGAGGTGCACACACAACATTGCTATGTGTGTCTTCTCTCTACTTCTCACCCCCTCTCAATTTGTCTTACTATTCTGCGCGAAAGGTGCTGCGACATCAACACTCCTGTTGTGCAATTTTCGCCAACCAAAAAATGGTTGTGTACGAAAACAAGCTGAAGGTCGCCAAGGTCTACCTTATAAAAATTTGCTTTACACTAACCCCAAGGTCTGAGAACTTTAATTCTGCGTGTTTGAATGAATTCGCGTCAAGCCGTAGGGCCGTGTCCTACAAACCAGCGCATTTGCGAAAGAAGGGAAAAACGCCACAACCAGGCCCTTATAAAGCTTGGGGTACCAATAAGCTATCTGTCACGTTTCAACGCTTTTTCATGCTATGTACCTCACAGGGTCGTCATAAACCCGCTATGTCGTCCTTCGGCAGGAAACGGTCCAACGTTGTATAACCACATCGGTATTCTCGCTGCTATATTTGCATTCGATAGGCTCCCAGGCGGCACCGGAGTACAATAAAAGAGGCTACGAAGACGAAATGCGACTGCGTTGTACCGATAACAACGGCACCAGTTTTATAGCAAACTTGAAACATATAATCGAAAGATTAGTGATACCACAGGAAGCAGTTGTGACTCCCCAGTCCCTATCCGGAAATTTCTCCATGAGGTCACAAAATCTTATTTGCACGATTGGCAGCCGACGATGTAAACCACCGCCAAGAAACATGACTGGTAGCTAGTAGTCTGGCCTCTAGTTCTGTTTTAAACGTGTGGTTAACAACGATGAACTGGCCCATATTGCGTCACCTCTGCCCATAATGCGTTACTGTAGCGCTAAATTTGGAAGTTTGTGAAATATTTCTTGCGTTTGTGTGGTTATAACAACACCTTTCGGGCAGGAATTTAGCTGAGTGAGTTACCAAAGGCTAGTCTTTCGAAGTTGACTCCAACCGTAGGTTGTCTTCAGGGCCCCTTTAACAGGAGTGTCGACTTCCACACTCACCACTGTAGCCTTACGACAAAGTTTACTGTCGTTCAGCGTTCCGTAGCGCTCTTAGCCTCCCATACATTCTATCCGCACCACAAGACCTTCCTCATGAATTTGTGTTACCGGTTTAGATACCATGTTAGAAACCTCTAATGGTGATGCAAACGCGAATGTACGGTGTAGGCATCAGCATCCGAGGTATCAATTGATCAGTGCAACGTTATCTGGATTTCTCTATCCTAGCCGAACAACCATCTATCTAGATTTTTTTCTGGCCGAAAGAATATTTTGTGAAACAATTTCTCCACAGAATGTCTATGATGCTACAATTGACCCCAATGTTGAGACCCATGCATTGAGTCTACCAATTGAACGTACAAAGCCTTTGGCAGGAGAATGGGGCTCTTACGTCAGCCCACGAATGCGACAGCTTTTTCGCTGCAACAAAACAACCTGGGCTTCCACCCACAAAAAAAGTTCTCCAAGCACTTGACGACGTTGAATAGAAGTTTGTTCGATGGCTTTCTTGTTCTTTGACCTTTTCAAAACAGTGATCCACGAGGCTAATGATAATATATACGAATATAGCGCTGTCCGCGTATTGTGCTTATGCCGTCGTTGCTGGTAAAACACGGTGTGACTAATATATTCATGATTACCTCTGAAGAGTATGTAATGCTTTTTAGACGAAAGCTTTACGGGATTTATTCTCCGTAAGACTCGTCGTTGATGAGGCTGTCCAGTCAACAAAATGGCCGGCACTGTAAAGAGTAAAAACAAATTAAAAACCTTTGTGATCCAATGGCATTTTAGACCGGGTATCCACACTGGCTTCCCGACGCGCTCCACTAAACTATCTCCGCATGTTGCCAGTGGCAGAACAAACGTTGCTGTCGTTGTTGCTGCTGTTGTTGTTGTTCCTTTTTTCGTGGCATATACCAACTTTTGGGACTGGCCAGGGATCGGAAACTGTAAGGGGTAAATGTGCCCGCTTCCAAAATTTAACAAAAAGATGAACTGTAAACGTAAAAGTTAGCGAGCAGTGCGTGCCTCGTGACACCTAGACGTGACGCCACATGAGCAGGGAGAAAAACAAGCTGGCCGAAGTAATCTGAGCCAAAAGACAAATATATCAAAGTGAAGAAAGGGACGGAATATTATGCAGCAGTAAAGGAGTTGAAAAGTGTCGCCAGGTTTTCGCCTTCAAGACACTAAGCATACTTAAGTGCCCGGAGGAATTTTCGCATCTTCGAATAAGTGCAGCCGTTCAATTAGGTTCTTCTCGTGAGTTGGCAACCCCGGTTCTTTTTAACGCGTGGGAATTGGTTAATTAAGTGATTTTCCGTGAACACTAGCCGTTCGCTATCAGCAGTGCTCATCAAGTGTCGACGAAAAGACGCGGTCGCCGCCAATCGCAAACTTCGACAGCGGCAGCCAGGAGCTGAAATCGCGCGCAGAGACTACAGCAGTGTGTAAAGGAAGGCACTGATCCTATGGCGAAGGCGAAAGCAGGGATATTTCATTAGGCGCAGTGCCTGGCCAGTAAAAGTTTGCTCTCCGCACCCGTTAGTGGTAGTACGGGGCTCGGAAAACGCGGTCGCCAGCCCTGCCCGCAACTGACGTCATCACTTGCACCCGTACCACCGAAACTGACGCCAGCGGCACTAATCTGCAATGGTAGGCCTAGAATACCACCAGAAACAAAATGACAAGTTCTACCGAGGATATAACAATTCATTATAGAGCGTTCAACCGGGCGAGGGCGAAACCTGGCTGGGCACCCATCGGACGCAGCGCGCGGGCTGCCTTACCCCGCGGGCGCCGGCAAGGACGCGGCTGCCGCGGCCGCTTCTTTGCCTTGACTCCGCTCTGTAGGCATCGCGCCAACGGGTTTGCAAATTATTTGGGCATTATTTTAATAAAAGATTTTTGGGAAACTAGGTGGTGGGGAGTTTGTGCTTAGCGCTTCGGAGCACAAAAGCTCTTTTCTTGCCAGTGTTATTCAGCTGATCAAGTTCTGCTCACCTACTTTGGATGGAAATTAAACAACATTAAATGGTATGTATGCCTCGGACATCAGAAGTCGCTTAATGCAAATTGCCCTTAGGGAATAATATTTTAATCATTGTTTCCTACACGAAAGTCATCGGATCTTACATATCGGGTCCGGTTTTCGTGGTAAGGGTCGCAGATTTTGGAGTATTGCTACATGCTAGCACGAGTTCTATTCTGGTTAAAATGCCTCTGGTTAAAGATGAATAAGTGGCGCCATAATGTACGGACATTTTGGATATCTATTGAGATCATAGACACTACCTACTAGCCACCGTACTGGAAAGCTTGTCGCCGTTGTCTCGTGCCGGCAGGTGAATAGAAACAAACGGTAGTTTCTCTGCCCTTAAATGTACATTCAAAATTGAACTGGGTAACTTAAACTCGCCTTTGCCACGGGTTGTACTAGTTCAATCTGAATCGTTGCTGCGGCCACATTGCGGCAGTTGCAGCCCCACGTAAGTTGGCCTCGGCGATTTTTACAGTGACTACGACATCGCTGGGTTGTCCTTCTCTTCAGCCAAGAGTTAGCCGCATTGCGAAGAGATGTCTCTTGGCGCCGACATGAAAACAAAAAGTCCTGCAGCACGGAATGAGTCCGGCTACCAAATGACGCTTATTATGCTCTTATGAAAAAGTGCCCCACGAAGCGTTTCGATTCACTTCGGTTTTTGAACAGCCCTCGCACGGCTAAATAATGCATGCAACAGAGCAGCTTCGAATTTCAGAGAGCAGATACCTTGTTTACACTGTGAAGTTGGCGGCAGTGTTGGCGGGGGGAGGGGGAAAGGAGGATCAATTTGTGAGGCGCCTTTGCCGCAGGTACAGCTGTGCTATCGCTTGTTCAGTGAAACATCACAAATAAAAAGCTTAAAAACTTGAATTTCGCTTTAGGACGACGTCAAAGGTTGTAAAGTACGTGGTGTGGTCGCAGGGTGCCAACAGACACTTTTCTTTTATCAAATCGAAGCCAGAAAAGCAGCGGCAGTAGCGGAGCACACAGCAAAAAGACGCATCTCGAACGCGTCATTTCAGCCGCTTATAACTTCGGTGCGAACAAAATGATGCAAAATGCTTTTTCAGAAGTATTTTTGACCCTCTTGAGGAGTCTCTTTTCCCTAGCTTTGGAGAAAATCCAGACCGCACTTTGTATTTTGGTTTTTAAAGTTGGGAATTTTCAGAAAAAGCACAGAAGGCGATCTTTTTTGGCGTATATTTATATTTTTTGAGGCAAGCGATATTTCACAAATATGTTTACAAATATCTGGTCGAATGTACCTGTCACTGACAAATTGGTCACAATTACGGTTACGGAGATAGGGGGCCGTCAAAGTTAGCGACAATCTAGCGTCAGGCGCGATTTCACAATTTTTACGATTTTTTTTTTTTGCTCAAAGCAGAACGCAGAATTTCTTTTGACCAGCTTTTTTTATTTTGGTGTAGTTTTCGTTTTCAAACAAATTTTAGACACAACAATCAAACCTTGCCGTGCGCGAAGCACCAAATTTGGAAAATACTGCAGTCGCCTGAAATCGGCCGTCACCCGCGCCGCCATCGCAAAGTTTTGCTCGCGAAGTAAGCACGCTATAAAAAAGCGGATTGCAGTTTTCAGCTATTCTCTGGTTTGTGTATAACTCCTAAAATTTGGCAAAAAAGCAGCAAAGTGTGCGCATCGACGCATGTTCGTCATCTGATGAAATCCCACCTCATGACAGGTTTTTTGAAGGCACACGCATTTTGGGAGTGGCAGAGCATCACTGGATGGCGGCAAGATCACAATCTGCGCTGTGAAAAAGCACAAGGCAGGTCTACAGTTCGACCAAGTGTATGTTCACAGTCGTTTTCGTCGCTCGTGGTATTGTACATCCCGATTTCGTATCCCCGGGAACCAAATAGCGAATTTTAATACGTTATCTGAGGGGAAACATTCGGTGAAAGCGGCTCGATCTGTGGGCCCTAAAATACCACGTGTCACCGCGTACTCTCCTGACATGCAAGTTGAGTTCGCCGTTCGGAACAAAATAATCGCAGTCTCCCCCCCTTGTTTCCTCCAATATGCTAGATCCTACGAGGAAATACAGTAAGATAGGTCGGCAGTCTACAACGCCAAAGGAGGCATAGGGGTATGGTTAGGCTCTTTTTTTTAGTACGGTTAATGAAGTTAACATTTTTTTTAAATAACATTTCTTTTTAAAGTTAACATTTACTTAAATGTGACTGCCGACCTATCTTTCTGTATTTCCTCGAACGAGCCCCTCATTTCCTTACTATATTATTCTGCGAAAGCCTAGCGAGGGTCTCGGTTCTGGCAGCCTTGATGCCTAGGTAGCAAAAGAGGGCTTCCCGCCAGTTACCCGCTCATGACAGGCTGTAGACGTTCGAGTCACGCCCCGGGGGTTGAAAAGAAGGTCCCCTTCCCCCCGTGTAGTCAGAGTGGCGCTGGCTACCACCCTCAAGCGTCAGATACACTTCTAGTAAATATAAATAGCCCAGAAAGTGAAGGAGAACACAGTCACCCAGAGTGCCGAATTGGTAAGTCATTCGAGTTCTAATCGAAAGGCGTGGGTTCGGTCCCCACTCTGGGCGCGTGTTTTTCTTTCTTTCTTTCGTCCGTATATTTAAAAAATGTCAATTTCATTAACCGTAGTAAAAAAAGAGCCTAATCATACCCCTATGCCTCCTTTGGCGTTTTAGAATGCCGACCTATCTTTCTGTATTTCCTCAACGAGCCCCTCATTTCCTTACTATATTATTCTGCGAAAGCCTAGCGAGGGTCTCGTTCTGGCAGCCTTGATGCCTAGGTAGCAAAAGAGGCTTCCCGCCAGTTACCCGCTCATGACAGGCTGTAGACGTACGAGTCACACCCCGGGGGTTGAAAAGAAGTTCCCCCTCCCCCCGTGTAGTCAGAGTGGCGCTGGCTACCACCTTCAAGCGTCAGATACACTGCTAGTAAATATAAATAGCCTAGAAAGGGAAGGAGAACACAGTCGCCTAGATTGCCGAATTGGTAAGGCATTCGAGATCTAATCGAAAGCGTGGGTTCGGTCCCCACTCTGGGCGCGTGTTTTTCTTTCTTTCTTTAGTCCGTAAATTTAAAAATGTTCACTTCATAACCGTAGTAAAAAAAGAGCCTAATCACACTCCTATGCCTCCTTTAGCGTTGTAGACTGCCGACCTATCTTTCTGTATTTCCTCAACGAGCCCCTCATTTCCTTACTATATTATTCTGCGAAAGCCTAGCGAGGGTCTTGGTTCTGGCAGCCTTGATGCCTAGGTAGCAAAAGAGGCTTCCCGCCAGTTACCCGCTCATGACAGGCTGTAGACGTACAAGTCACACCCCGAGGGTTGAAAAGAAGGTCCCCCTCCCCCCGTGTAGTCCGAGTGGCGCTGGCTACCACCCTCAAGCGTCAGATACACTCCTAGTAAATATAAATAGCCCAGAAAGTGAAGGAGAACACAGTTGCCCAGATTGCCGAATTCGTAAGGCATTCGAGATCTAATCGAAAGGCGTGGGCTCGGTCCCCACTCTGGGCGCGTGTTTTTCTTTCTTTCTTTCGTCCGTAAATTTAAAAAAATGTTAACTTCATAACCGTAGTAAAAAAAAGAGCCTAATCACACTCCTATGCCTCCTTTGGCGTTGTAGACTACCGACCTATCTTTCTGTATTTCCTCAACGAGCCCCTCATTTCCTTACTATATTATTCTGCGAAAGCATAGCGAGGGTCTTAGTTCTGGCAGCCTTGATGCCTAGGTAGCAAAAGTGGGCTTCCCGCCAGTTACCCGCTCATTACAGGCTGTAGACGTTCGAGCCACACCCCGGGGGTTGAAAAGAAGGTCCCCCTCCCCCCGTGTAGTCAGAGTGGCGCTGGCTACCACCCTCAAGCGTCAGATACACTTCTAGTAAATATAAATAGCCCAGAAAGTGAAGGAGAACACGTAGCCCAGATTGCCCGAATTGGTAAGTCATTCTAGATCTCGAAAGGCGTGGGTTCTGTCCCCACTCTGGGCGCGTGTTTTCCTTTCGTCCGTATATTTAAAAAATGTTAGCTTCATTAACCGTTAACCGTAGTAAAAAAGGAGCCTAACCACACCCCTATGCCTCCTTTGGCGTTGTAGACTGCAGACCTATATATATATATATATATATATATATATATATATATAGATATATATATATATAATACATAGATAGTATATATACTATATTTAGATATATATAATATATATATATATATATATCTATCTCTATACTATATCCATTCATTATATGTGCATTTTTTTTCACCACTTTCTTTCTGACATCCAAAAATTAACCTGTTTCTATGACCTACCTTTGTTTTCCGAGGTTTTCTTGACTGCCAACCCTTATTCTTCTTAATTCACAGAGCCCCTTATTCTTCTTAATTCATTTCCCATTTTCTGATTCGCTACATGCATAGCGAGGGCCTCTGCTGTGGCAGTCTTGGTGCCAAAGGTAGCTTAAGAGGGTTCAACGCTGGTCGACCACTCTCGACATGTCGTAGACACTCGAGTCATGGCCCGGTGGTTAAAAAGAAGGTCCCCTTCACCCCGAGCAGTCCGGGTGGCGCTGGCTACCACCCCAAGTGCAGAAAAAGAAAAATACCTTAAGATAAATACCCAACAAAGTGGTGGGGAAACTGCCCCGCCGGTAGCGTAGTGGCTATCGCACCAGACCGGTATTCTGGAGGTCGTGGGTTCGGATCCCGCCTGGCGGGCATTTTTTCACCACGTTCTTTCTGACTCCAAAAATTCTTCATCTGTTTCTATGACCAACCGCATTCCCCCCTTTGCTTTCCGAGGTTTTCTTGACTGCCAACCCTTCCTCTGTCTTAATTCATAAAGCCTCTCATTTCCAATTTTCTGATTCGCTATATATCGATATATAATATATATATATTATATATATATATATATATATATATATTTTATTGAGAGACCTCCGGATGCTGAAGGACCCTTTTGCACGCCACCGAGACAACTCGGATATGATGGTTATCACAGATGACAGTTGGGTTTGGATGGGTGGCAGAGGGATGCCCGCGTGTTCCACACTGGATATAACAATGGCATGTCGCTTCCACGCATAAATATCACAACAGTACACCCACAATGCCTAAATAATTATCTATATTACAGTTATTGAAACTTATATATAATATACTATGCCAGTAATATAATTACTCAATGATATATCGATGATATATATTGCCGCGAACCATGCATTCAATTTGTTTATTTGTGTTTTGCTTTTGCCGCCCCGCTGCACTGGTCTGTGTTATCGGTTGTTTCTGTTGGCCGAGGGAGGCGCGTGTTCCGTTCTTTCTTTCTGTGCCGCATGTGTTATCTCTTCTGATAGGGAGAGCGTTCCGAACTAACGCGAACAGCCTAGAATAATTATCGTTGATCTACAGTGTTCTGGACACACTTCGACTATTCGAGAAACGCTCGTGCCGAGTGATAAATTGCCGCAGAGGAGATGCCGCGGCATTCGATTCGCCGACACCCGCCTGCACACGTCACTTTGCTGAGTGCTGCTTCGCCGACGGTGTATTCTTGAGTTGTTAGGGGAGCACAAGTTCGCTCCAATAAACTTGTTTTCCTTCAAGACAACTGCGTCGTCATTTGCTCGTGACATCTGGTGGAGGTGCTGGGTACATGCACCCTCAACCATTTGCAAGTCCCCAAGCAAGCCCCACTCGTACCAGCCGCCGACAGGAAGGCCTCCCACCCGAACCCGGTCTTCTACCGCAGAAAGTGAAGAAGGAAGAGGTCGCTACCAACACCATGGTCAGCCAAGCCAATCCTCCCGTCGTTCTGCAGCAACCTCAGGAGCCCCCATCATTCCAAGGATCTCGTGGGGAAGATCCCGAAGAGTGGCTGGAGAAGCTGGAGCGCGTACGAAATTTCAACCGATGGGATGACGAAGAAACCTTCAGGCAAGTGTTTCTCTACCTCGTAGTCTCGGCTCCAATCTGGTTTGAAAATCACGAGAGCTCGCTAACATCAAGGGGCATCTTCAAAACGGAAATTTCGAAAACATTCACAACTGTGGTGCGTAAAGAACGAGCTGAGCTCTTGTTGCAGACGCGAATTCAACACCCCAAGCGAAGGTGTTGTAGTGTTCGTTGAGGAGATGAAGGTGCTGTTGCGACGAGCTCACCCAGAAATGGCAGAAGAGAAGAATTTGCGCTTTCTCATACGGGGCGTAAAGCAGGAGCTCTTCGCTGGACTAATTCGCAACCCCTAAAACCGTCGCTGAGTTCGTGACCGAGGCGTCCATGATCGAGAGGACCCTGAACATGTGTTCGAGGCAGTACGATCGACCACACAACGCGTTTTTGGCGAACCCCTTCAACACCCCTGGATTCGCTACAGAATACTTACGGGAAACAATCCACGCCGTCGTTCGCGAAGAACTCGGGAAACTTTTCCCAACAACGCCACAACCCCAAGTCACCTCCCTGACCGACGTTATCCGAGAAAAGGTTCAACATGCACTGGGGACTTCTACGCCGTCGGAAGCACCCCGTGAGCCACAAGCTATGGCCTACGCCGAAGCTATTTGTCGACCCCGCGGTGCTCCAACTCGTCGTCAAGAGGCCCCGTCGTACCGCCGCCCACTGTCGCTCGCCCGACCACCCATCGTCCAAAACCAGGCGCCGAGTGAAGACGGACATATGGCGGTAATCGTCCTCTGTGTTACCACTGCGAAGAGGCCGACCACATCTGCCGACGCTGCCCCTACAAGAGGATTGATATGCGAGGGTTTTCCTTCGACGCACCCCGCCCCCGACCTGGCCAGCGCCCATCGGAGATCGAAGAATACCCTTCCAACACCAGCCGTGCACCAGCTCGTTTAAACCGATCGCCGTCACCTCTACCCATAACAGTCGCCTACCCGCCGTAGCAATGCTGATTACGCACGTGGAAGGTCCCCCAGCCCACACGGGGGAAACTAAAAGCACCAACTTCTGGAGGTAAAGTTGCACGACCGTAGAAAAATGAAAACCTTCCAACGAGGCAACGACTGCGGAAGACGATAATTTCCGACGTGCCCTCAGCCCGACGACTCGATTTAAGCCGGACGTGACTCCTGAACACGACGACAATCAAATGGCGCGACGCGTGCCCGACATGACCGAACCTGCCGCTGAGAAGACGACGACCCCGCCGCATAGTGCCCGGCCATAGCTCGGGAAAACTGGATGCCACTCACTCACACTCACTCTCACTGGAATATATTTATTCTAACGTGCGCACTCGCACTCACACTCGCCACTCGCCCTCAACACGCGCACTCACTCGCACTCACGCTCACCACTCCGCTCTCACAACTCGCACTCCCCCGCGCTCACGCTCATCCCTCCACCCTCTCCACTCGCACTAACTCCCACTCACGTTCTCCATTCGTCCGCACCACTCGCACACACTCGCGCTCACGCTCACCCCTCCACCCCACCACTCGCACTCTCTCGCACTCACGCTCGCCCCTCGGGCCTCACTACTCCCACTCACTCCCGTTCACGCTCACCACTCGTCGTCACCATTGTTCACGCTCACAACTCGTCGTCACCACTCGTCGTCACCTGACGTACACGCTATCGTGGAGAGCGACCGAAGGTTGCTTCTTGACCGCGGTGTGTCTGTAGCAAGAGGCATTGCGCGGTTTATGCAGCGCAAATCCCACATTTTGGTGACCAATTTCACCGAGGAGTACCATAATTTAAACAAGGGCGCTTCAATTGCGTTCCTCGAAGAAACGCAACAAGCTAGTGACGTGATCACAGTCGCCGACTTTGAACGCGTACCCGAAGATACCTTCAAGCTTCTGCATCCCATCGACGCGAATCCCGCGCTACCGCAAGAAGAAAGGAACGCGTCATTGGCTTTGCTGCGTAGCTATAGCGCGTGTTTTTCGTCGAACTCAAACGTACGTCAGGCACCTCTGGCGAAGCATCGGAAAAAAACCGAGGATGGAGCCCCACCTACCCGACAGTCACCGTACCGCGACGCTTCACACGAGCGCTAAGCCATCCGGACTCAAGTCGACGACATGCTAAAACGACATTATACAGCCATCGAAAAGACCGTTGGCAGCGCCGGTCGTACTCGCGAAGAAAAAAGACTGCAGACTAAGGTTCTACGTTGACTACCAGCGATTGAACAAGATCACCAAAAAGGACGTGTACCCCCTACCACGAATCGAAGACGCCCTCGACCTCCTCTGCCACGCGAAATACTCCTCATCGATGGATCTGAAGACAGGCTACTGGCAAATTGAACTGGACGAGAGATATCGAGAGAAGACTGCACTCATAATCCCGGACAGCCTATACGAGTTCAAGGTGATGCCGTTTGGGCTATGCACAGCGCCAGCAACGTTTCAGAGAGCGATGGACACAGTACTAGCTGGCCTTAAGTGGCACACCTGCCTCGTATACCTCGACGACGTTGTGGTGTTTTCACGGTCTTTCGACGAACACCTTGCAAGATTGCAGTCTGTACTCGAGGCCATATGTACGTCGGGGTTAACGCTGAAGCCTGGAAAGTGCCGCTTCGCGTACGAGGAACTCAAGTTTTTGGGCCATGTCGTCAACGCCGCGGGACTCCTGCCTGATCCGGCGAAAACTTCAGTCATAGCGAATTTCCCAAGACCGAAAGATAAGAAGGGCGTGCGCAGATTTCTAGGACTGTGCGCATACTACCGGCGCTTCGTCGCAAGGTTCCCATGCATTGCAGAGCCACTCGCACGCTTAACGAAATATAGCACGCCTTTCAGCTGGGAAAGTGCCCAAGAGCAAGTATTCTGCGAACTGCAACAACGCCTGCAAAGCCCAAAGCCCGCCTGTGCTCGCTCATTTTGACGAAAACGCCGAAACGGAAATGCACACGGACGCCAGTGATATAGGCTTGGGTGCCGTCCTCGTCCAGAAACAAAGCGGTTGCGAAAAGGTAATCGCTTATGCCAGCCGTGGTCTGTCGGAGGAGGAGAAAAACTCTCTGCCTCTGATAACTGCCTGGAAATTATATGGGCGATTTTGGAAGCGTGCCACGATGACCCGTCTTCCGGACATGTCGGCACAGCCCGCACAACTGGAAAAATCAAGGCGAAGTATTACTGGCCCCGCCTTACATCCGACGTCACCCACTACGTCCGGAGCTGCCGTGACAGCCAGCGACGAAAACCGCCACCGACGAGACCCGCCGGACTTGTGCAGCCGGTCGCCGGCCCATCGAGGCCGTTCCAACAGATTGGAATGGACCTTCTGGGCCCGTTTCCTACGTCACGATCCGAGAACAAGTGGATTGTAGTAGCAACATACTACATGACGCGCTACGCACAGACCGCCGCTCTTCTTAGGGGGACTGCAAAGAAGTCGCCAAGTTTTTCATAAACGAAGTTGTGCTGCGACATAGAGCCCGTGAAGTCCTAATCACCGACCACGGAACAGCCTTACGCTACAGCAACACGGATCACCGAAGAACGACGGCGTACCACCCCCAAACTAACGAACTAACGGAACGCCTGAACAAGACAACCGCGGATATGCTGTCTATGTACGTCGACGTTGAACATAAGACTTGGGACGAAGTCCTACCGTATGTAACGTTTGCGTACAACACGGCTATCCAGGAAACTACGCAGATGACACCGTTCGAGCTTGTCTACGGAAGGCGGCCGACTACGATGCTTTTCGCCATGCCTCCCCACGTGCAAGACGACGACCTCAACGCCGACGTCCAAGGATACCTTCAGCGTGCCGAGGAGGCCCGCCAGCTCGCTCGAGTTCGCACAACGGACCAGCAGCTGGTGGATGCGAGACGCTACAACCTCCGACGCCGAGTCGCCGAGTACCACCCTAGGAATCGTGTGTGGGTTTGGACTCCCATCCGACGACGTGGACTCAGTGAGAAGCTTCTACGACGGTACTTCGGACCCTAAAGGATTCTACAACGTGTTGGCCACTTTACCTACGAGGTGATCCCCAATGGTGATTCCGGAACATCACGACGACGCACGTGGCCCGAAGTTGTCCACGTGGTCCGCTTAAAACCTTTCTACGCACGATGACAGACTTTTATTTTTTATTTGTTCGGACTGTCGCTTATGTTAGCATCGGGTCGATGCACTCTTAGAGGGGGGGTAATGCCGCTAACCTTGCATTGGGTTTGTTTATTTGTGTTTTGCTTTTACGGCCCGGCTGCGCCGGTCTGTGTTATCGGTGTTGACTGTGGGCCAAGGGAGGCGCGTCTTCAATTCTTTCTTTCTGTGCCGCATGTGTTATCTCTTCTGTTAGGGAGAGCGTTCCGAACTAAGGTGAACAGCCTAGAGTGACATTCGCTGATCTACAGTGTTCTGGACACACTTCGACTATTCGAGAAACCCTCACCTCGAGTGATAAATTCCCGCAGAGCAGATGCCGCGGCATTCGAGTCGCCGACACCCGCCTGCACACGTCACTTTGTTGACTGCTGCTTCGCCGACTACGTCGACATTGGACATAAGACTTGGGACGAAGTCCTACCGTATGTAACGTTTGCGTACAACACGGCTATCCAGGAAACTACGCAGATGACACCGTTCGAGCTTGTCTACGGAAGGCGGCCGACTACGATGCTTGACGCCATGCCTCCCCACGTGGCATGGCGTCACGTATATATATATATATATATATATATATATATATATATATATATATATATATATATATTGGGTGAGACATAGCGTTGCCGAATTTCACAGACTGGCTTAGGTTGCTTAGGTAATGTTGTTTGAGTAAATGGGCCGGGCCACATACACCATGCAATTCTAGTTTTTGCAATAAGATAATATGATTCATAGTGTCGAATGCTTTAGTGAGATCAATGAATACGGCTCCCGCGAAAAGGCGATTATCTAAACTCTGTTTGATATAGTGCGTAAGCTCAATAAGTGCAAGTTTCATTATTATTCTGTTTCCCTTGAATATTCTCTTGAACATTCCGTTGAATATTCCTTTTAATATTCTGTTTCTGTCCGTTGAATATTTTTTATCTTTTTGTAGACACCTTTAGCTTAGTAATCAACCGTTAAAAAGGTTTCCAGTTTGTTTAGTACATGTTGGGTTGTCATTTAGGCTGTCTACCCTATCCTGGTTCGCCTCGTGTAGAAGGGAGAATTCGTTTCGCAGGGCTATTTTAAATTACTGCGCCCTGGCTCGGAATGACTCCATGCTGGGTTCCCTGCTTTTCACGAGTTCCTTTCTTTCTCTTGAGATGCAGCCTTACTTTGCACCTACCACCCTATAACCGCTGCTCCGAACGTTGCCTAGCGCTTGCACATCCTGCACAATAACTTGGTTGTCACTTAAAATGAAGTCAATTTCCTTTTTTTGTGTGTTATTGTTGGGACTCTTCCGCGTCCATTTCGTATTCTTTCGTTTGCAGAAAAACGTGCTCTTTACCCTCAGGTTATTGCTCTCTTCAAATCTGACCAGTGTATCTCCTCAAGTATTGCGACGGCCTATTCCAAAGTTTCCCACTCACCTCTCTCCGAGTTGCTTCTCACCTACTTTTGCGTTAAATTCTCCCATCACAACAGTGAACTGAGTTTCCTTCTTCACTGCTGGTTCGACGTCCTCGTAAAAACTGCCTATGGCTTCATCACTGTAGCTTTATGCTTTAACTAACTTAAACTCATCACTGTAGCGCATATGCTTTAACTAACTTAAACCCGTATCTCCTTGTTTAGCTTGATCACATCAGCTGCGACTATTTCCACTAATTTTGAGAGATTCAGCCTCGCTGAGCAAATACGCTGTTATCGGAATGCATTCTTTCTATTTAAATCTAGGTGCAGCAGTTTTAGCTTGGCGTTGCTAAATCCGTCATTCAGTCTGTGGGTCGCTTCTATTTACTAATAGAAACAATTGTTTAGCGAGGGCTTTTATTATCGTCTGTTAAGAACATTTGATTATTTTTCAACCTCAATTCTGACGTGTGAACAATACCTGTGTTCATCGCAACTCTTACACTTGGTCTTCGCCACTCCTGAGTGGAGCCTCGTGTACACCGTATGCTTGTTTGGAAACCACTCCTTGGCTTTGCGCTGCCTGGGGGCTTTTTCCTGCATTCGTGAACCCATTTAGGTAGTCTTTGATTATAGTACAGTTCTGCCAACATTTTAAAGGCTGTTTCCGTCTCATTTCGCATGAGCCTGTGACCTACTTCATCCGCTTTTTCTCGGAAAAGTCGCGGCTGCACCCATAAATTTTTGCTGCTCCTTTTAAGGACAGCTTGTCAGTTAATCGTTACTATCTCAAAACAAAGTTGCTGGATATCCTCCAACGGCCTTCCTTCAGGTCATTGTATTGAGTTCTCGTTCGTTCCACTGAACTGGCGGTTTTTAATAACAGAAATAGATGCTATGTGTTTCGTATCGTACGAGAATATAGCGGTGGCGCAAAGTCAGGCTAGGCGCCCTTCCTACTGCGATGGTCGTACCGCATCCGCCAGTTCAGAATGTTTTGCTCCGTTTTCTCCTACCTTCGTACTTGCAGTTCGTTCATAGCACTTCGCATGCGCAGTTTACTCTACAGTACTAAAGTACCGGTCATGAAACTAGTGTTGTTCTATCCAGCTGCGCACCCATACTTTTACGCTTGCAAGCGGGGTGTTTCATGGATGGCATTTTCCAACACTCAGTTACTTCCTTTGACACCTTCTGTGAACAATTTGTCCGCAGGGAGGACAAAACGTTACAATTTTATAATCTTGTATTTTGGTGTACCATGATGTGCTTCTCCTGAAATTTATTTCTGCTTTTTGTCGGCTATCTCTTTCTGCCTTACACCGTGCACGTAACTCGCGCCATCCAACTTCAAAAGTCATGTACCAGGTTTGGCCCACGGCACAAGAGCTTCCCTTGTGTGTGTTTTTTTTTTTGCTTGTTTTGTCGGATCAACTATCTCAATTTAACTCATACAACTACACGTTCTGCTACGTAATGGGAGGAAAAATTTGATGCAAACTATAAAATAGAAATCTAAGCCGAAAACAAAACCAGGAGAGAACCAAAACCAGCAAAAGCACAGGTGGACTCATTAGTGAACCCGAAACTTCGAAAAGAGCCAAAACTGCTGCTTATACTTTTTGCTTTATTATTACAGTAATTTTGTTGGCATGACCTTAACATTTCTTTGCGTTCTCATTTCTCTCTTTCGAGTCTCGTATTCCTATTCCACGTTTCGCTAATCGCCTACAGAATTGTCCTGGACAGAGTTACATACCTTAAAGACAGCGTTGCTTCAGAAGCCTTGAAGCTTGACCCTCAACTCTTCCCTCACACTTCCCCCCACAACGTTGCTTGTTGGTGCCAGCCGTAAAGAGAACTAAGAGATAAACATCTTTCAAACTTTTTCTCTACGCAATACCACATTTAGCTGGCATGCTTGTCTAAAGTCTAGCGTCACAAGCAACCCTGACTGCGTGAAACTGGTGGGAACAAAGCCTCCAATCTCGCGCCTGCAGGTGACGTCAGCCGCCATCCTGTCCAACTTGACGAGCACCAGGCTGCAGCCCTTGATGCTCAATTTGAGCAACTCCTTCGGCCCCACGACGAACACGATCGCCGTGGCCTTTCCTCAAAACCAGGACGAGGCGATGCCCGAGCTCGAGGCCTTAGAAAGCTCGTTCCCCATGGTGCCTGCGCTGCTGGCGAACCAGGCCACCGAGTTCAATGTCGATGGCCAGTTCGCGCCGATCAGCCGAATAAAGTTGATCCTGCTCCTCATCAAGCTGCTGGACTGAGCCGGCAGACTGCCTGTTCCGTTGAACCAGCCAACCACTGCGATGACGAGGATGATGACAATCGCCATATCCCGCAGATGGCTATGGGCTTCCCCTCAGTAGCACTCTGGGGTCTGCAAGGCGCCACAACTCGAATATAATCCGGCCGAAAACGATTTTATCGTAGGGCTGACTAGGTCATGCCTTGTCCTGTGTTCTACCTTTACAAACTGGGCAAATGTGTATTTCGTGAATACTGTGCATAATGTGTGCGGTGTTTCAGCAGGGCCTCGCAGTTAGATATTCTCGTGAACGGAAATACCCCAACCGGACTTTCATTTTTAAACAGCTACTTCTAGACGGACATTTGTGGCGAACTTTATAAGTGAAACACCATATGTATTTGTTTTTTTTCATTGTTTTTTCCCCTCTGCTGCCTGTCCGGGTTTTTTTTTTCACGCTGCTAACTACATTTTTTCCACTGCACTTCACAATTAGGACATTTTGTTACCTGTTTTCTTAGTTTACTTTCAATCACATCCGTGATTGCCGACTCTCTTCTCACGTTCTATGTACCTGCTGCCCGAGCATATGGAACGTGGAAAGTAGTTGTGTTTTGTTGTTTTTTTTTACCCTGCAAATTGGATTTTCTTCAATCAAAAAACAATTGGCTTTCAGCCCCGTTCATTTATTTTATATTGGTTTTAAACCTTCCATTGCCTTGCTGGAGGGGTTATTGTTCCCCACTTTATTTTGCTTTATTCTTGAGGGGAGGGGGGAACACGGAATTCTAAAAAGAATTAAAAAGGGTGTTGAAATAATGAACACCCTTTTTGAAGGGTGTTGAGGTGGCGGGGAAGATTTCTTTGGTATTTAATAAAATTCTATAAGTTATGAAACACAAAACTACCTCGTGATTAAAAAGTTTTTTTTTGCAAATCCGCGTGTTAATTTGTATATTCTCATAGTAAAATCCTATACTTCCAAAATTAGCGCTAAAATATCTATTTTTTTGCGACAAGCCCACCGACTCGATTGGGGGCTTTCTTTTGCTGGATATAAAAGCAAGAACAGCACATGTATTACTAAGTAAGTATGCACTCGCTGAACCGCTTGCAACCCGTTGGTTTTCTTGTTCAATTCATTTGTGTTCCAAGTGTAACGTGTGCTTATTGACTGTTCGTGTTGAATGCTGCGTGCTCCGCCGATTCACGTTGCCACTGCGCATTCCATCACCTTAAAAAAGGGTGCGGCGATGCTCAACAGCCTTTTTTTAGGGTGTTGAGAATCTTCAACACCCTTTTTAAGCGTGTTGAGCTCAACACCCTTTTTCCATCCGTACACCCTTTTTTTGCCAAAACACCTATAAAGGGTGTTAGCCATGGGACAAGATTTTTACACCCATTTCGTCCAAAAAGGGTGTAAAAAAGTTTAGTGTGTATGCAATGCAGGAGGCACGGATAAATATCTGAAAAACTTGGCAACGCGTAGTTTCATACAACATGAATTTCACCCGTCAATTTTGGCAAGAAATGTACGCGTTGGTTCAATGCCTAGTGAGTCCAAACACAATAAATATTGTCGTTTTCCTTGATTTACCCTGGAAAGGGCAAAGAGGGTAGAAATCAAGATGAAAAAGAAGTTTAGAGGTCTGCTATAGATGAAGGAGGGATTCATTTCTGCGTGCAAAAAAACTGTTTTGGTATTTCGATTTCAGGTTTAAATTATTTTTAACGTAATGAGATATAGTCGGGTTTTTTTTTCAGAAAACAAAGTGAACAATGTATGTGAACAGGAGTCAAGCGACGTAAGACGCGGAATAGATGAACCGAAAACAACCCGAGGACGCGAAGCCGGCGCGGACTTGCCTTTTCCTGCCCCGTAACCACGAGTTCCCGCTTTGAGATCTTCTGTACTTTAACATGAGATATACACAGCCATCGCGTACCGCTGCTTACCCTGAGCCATACAAAAACAAAACGCAGGCTACTGCAACATCGTGTTTTATTTCAAACTGCTGGGAACCGATGGAATTGCGAGAATTTCCAGTTACGCGCAGCTGCCTCAGCCACAGCACAGCTGGATCCGCTGCTTCCCTGAGCCCTCAACGGGCGAACTGTACAATAATCACTTAGTGCACTTTCGTTTTAAGTGTAGCACATTTGGCTAGGGTTCAATGGATTGTTTTGTCCTTCAAGAACAACAACAACAGAACAAACGCGAGGCTGCACGTTCATACTATAGCGTGAGGCGTCTGAAAACAGAAGTCCCGTTTTGTGCGCATTTACCACGCGGTCACCATTATTTCGTCTTCAAGCTTGTGCTTATCACTATTTGGATGTGCATTTTGAGTTGAATAATTAATAATAGGCCCCATTAGGCGTTGACCCTGATATTGGCTCATTGTAAAGTTGATACATTTCCTTTACAAACGGAGTTTTCAAGAAACAGAAAAACATGACTTAGACCTGAACTGCGAACGACTCATCCCTTGGATATTCATTTAGAGAAGGTTAGTTAAAAACAGACACGATTCTTCACGAAAAAATAAATGTCTCCGTTTATATATTGGGGACTACCGCCAGCAGCGCTTAAGGGAAATAAAATTTTCCCATTCCTTTCAACAAATTCTCACTTCTATGTCTGTGCTAAAAACATTCGCTGGTGGTCCACCTTTACCGTGTGGAACTGCCCCTTTTTTTTCATCTAAGCTGTTAATGTCTCGCTTTCTACGTGAGTCCGTCCGCATAATTGCTTAGAACGGAAATTTTTCGTCTCTAGAGCTTGTTTTTTGTGTTGCCTCAGTTCTAGACTGCTTCTGGAGTAGATATCGTTTTGCCGCTTTCTTTCCTCCCAGACACGAGCACTTTGAAGGCCTTCCGGAGCGAAGTTTTAGCTGGTTTCTTTCAAGTTTAAGCACGCGCACATGACGGTGAAGCCCCTTTTGTGTGCGCATGCACGGGGTGGTTGGAGGGCGGGGCGCACAGGCACGGCCAGGCTTCGCGGGGTCACCGATGGCATGCCCCTTGTGCTGGTGGGAAATGCCAACATTGACGCATCACGACCTGATGCTACCTGACTGCTGTCGGTAATGGTCAAGCGGTTTGTGTCGGTGTGTTACACCAACCGTGAGATGCTAATGTTTGTCCGCTAGAATAAAACTCTATTCCTTCCAAGTTTCCGCTAGTCAGGTAAAAAGTATGCTCAATCGCAAATTACAAACCTGTTTTGTTTGCGCTCTCCTTGGACTTCGCCCACCTTTCAATCAATCCAATTCAATCAATCATTCAGTTTATTCCTACACGAAGGGCTGAGGACCTGAACAAAAAGCCTCAGAAAGGGCTTGACCGGGTTCATGGCCCCTATAAAAAGCAGATGCAACCAGAACAGACAAAGTTTACAATAATGTAATACCTGGTTGATTAGCAGTCATGGTACTTCATAAAATTCACACATTCAACACATCATAAAATTCACACACACGGTACATCATAAAATTCACATACATAAAACTGATGATACATGAACAGTCTTATATACATGGTACATTGTTCAAATGAAATGGCAACTGATAACGTAGCATTTGTTCACCGTAATTCCTTCGGTTCATCGGTATTTGCCAGCGGTCAACTCGGCGACTATTTCGCGATTATATTTTAAGCTGAAGTTTGGAAATACTGCATAGTGCGTTCATCATTCTTCATCATTCTTGAGAGTGTGGAAAAGTACTTAATTTTTATTTATAATGATGGGTGATAGTGGCAGCTCTTTTTATTAAACCCTATAATGAGAAATACGGTGAGAACGGCGAATTATTGGCAAGAGAAAAAGGACTGTATTGTTGTTTGTTTTACTTCTCACCGTCGGAAATTTATTAGAGCCACCTGTAATCAAGGGAATGGCGTACTTTGTCGCAAGCATTCTTTTTGTGAAGACACCCCGCTCAACGTCGTTGATGGCCAAATGCAAACACACAATCTGTCGTTATTAACGCGAGAGCGTTAGTAGGCCGATTTTTCGATTTTCCTGTGGCTCTTAGTCGGCCCCTATCAGTCACGCTCATCAAGCGCCCGCGGAAATACGTTATTGATGCCAACCGGAAGTACGACTGAAGGAGGCAGATGACCAAGCTAGGCAGAATCACGAATACACGCAGCACTAACTGATATGTGGTAAGAAGGACGGTGATAGTACGGCCGAGACAAAAAAAAAGTTACGTTAATTCAGCAGCAGCCATGCCTGCGCAGTCATGTTGGTCCTACGCTATGTCGGTGGTAGATTACCCGGCCGATCGTCGCCAGCTGTGCACACAACGGATGCCCGCGCACCAAGCAGCTCTCCCATTATGATTATTGCCGGCGCCACGATTGTGCCACCTAACTAAAAAAGATGGCAGAAGACAATCGCCAGTGTTTCAAAAACTAAGGAAGCTATAGACTGTGAAGAAAAACAAACTAAAAAGACTCAGAGCAAGAAAAAAAACCGTATATAGCACTTAACTCCATCAATCTTCAATTTACTTTTCGAGACACGCGACCACCACGAGCATTGTCTGCAGCGGGCGTTGAAATCTACAGAACTTTCATATGTGTGGCGTGAATTATGATGAACCTCAGCTGATTACGAACCTCGTTTGAAACCAAAAAAGCGAGTGTCGGCCTTGCGATGCTTCTGTTCCCTATCTTTTTGCAACTTCGTCGGTTTTGTGCAATATGATCAATAACCATACTTACTTTGCTTCTTAATTTGTGTATTTTCTGCCATCTCGTAGCTAGGGCTCGCGGTATATCTAGTTTTACTGCAGGTTGAGGGGGGGCCCTTGTTAAACTGCCCCCATGTCGGGAGCATTACGGGGAAGCTACCTTCTCGATTGCAGAGTATTTTTATTTCGCGCCCTAGCAGAGCTTATATCCAGGAACAACCCCGACAGTGTCCCGTTCTTGTTTTTCTGGCAAAACACGCACGCAACTTCATCGTCTGGGCATCAGTGAACGTATTACAAGTTGTGGAGGGAAGCGACCTGAGCGACATCCGCTCTCATCCGCGAAATTTGTTGCGCGGGGCGGCGTGGCAGCTAAGAAGGAAGTTTTTCGCGTAGCTTCAAGTATTTTTACACTGTTTGTACGCCCCCGGGGTTAGCAGCAGCGCTTTATAATAACAGCACAGACCTATTGCCGCAAGCGATATCAAGCAAGTGATGTGATAGCAACATCCGGCCCACGTGCAGCGCGCGTCTCCTTCAGCGGGAAGAATACAGTGAATGTCGGGGCGCGATTTCAAATCTCTGGGTTAGGATACACCAGTCTACGCTACCCCGGTGGGCCCGGTCGCCATTCTGTACTTGAGTTACAGAAACTCTTAGGACAAGTCATGGTGCACTGATGCCAGCGACTACTACTTCAGTGATGCTTTTTCTGCTTCCAAATGGGCCTTCGAGAAACTACGCCGCAGTAAGATCATGCAACTCTAAACTACGTTGGTTGAAGTTATTGCTATGCCTATGCGGCTGCGACTTGCCTCGCAGCTCGCACAGACGGCTCGTGCTCGCGATCTTCATGGCTCCAAAATGCCGGGGCGCTTGGTACCCAAACACCGCGATTCGTTCTTACTTCCCTGCATCAACTGTTTTGTTTGGACGTAAAAGAAATCTCTTATTCTCTTTTCGGTGCCGCAGATTTTGTTTTGGGCGTTCACGGCGGCCACTAGCAATGTCGACTGCTTCTTGAGCGCATCATCTCGTAGGTAGCAGACGACGGGCGGCCGCCTGATGACGCAATGGGCGCGACGAGGTCAGTAGTCTTCTTGCCCCCGCAATGGGCATGCCCGCTTTTTCCACGTGGTGCCGTTAGGATGCTCTAGTAGTGGCTCGCGCCACGCGATCCCGTGTTCCCACTAAGTGTGACGGCCATAGTACTTTTTGATTACCTTCGCGGGAAAAAATTCAGAAATGCCAAGAAGAAGAAAACCGTACTACAAATTTTATTCGTTTGCTGTGGTACGGAAAAGCGACAGCGGTTGACTGCTGTCTCTGACAAAAAAAAATGAAGCTCAAACTAGCGCGTAAGGTTTGAAGGTAGCGAAGCTGTACGCAACGTTCACAACCATCACAACGGTTCAAGTCCACGAATGAAGCCGATTTGCTTCTTCTTTGCTGCCGCAACGACCGTTACTCCATCATTATTGCCATAAGTGTGAACTTCTTTCCTTTTTTTTTTTTTTTTGAAGTGCTAATCATTGGACATCACCTTGGAGGGGCGTATGTTATGACGTGTCTGTCTCGTTCCGATCAAGTGTTGCCACGATTTTACGGCGAACGCTGAAGTCCTTCTCGTTCCGAGCAGATGTTGCGACCATTTGGGCGAACGCTGGAGCTTTTTTTGTTTTTGGCAATCTTTAACGTGCCTAAGAGCACTTCAGAAACTGTATTTCGCGTGACGTCGTAAGCATTGGGAAGGACATTAAACATTGCGGTGAAGTAATAGCTCCCACGCTTTCACACTATTTCCTATTACATGGAGGGTGAAACAAGGAATCTGTGGTTTCGCTGAGGCAACGACAAGTCACGTACGGAATTTTATACTGGCTTAACTGAAAATGTTTCAACCGTGTCTAACTGCAGGGAACTGAAACCAGGTAAGGACAATGTTTTGAATCACCATCATTATCATAAACTTTTATGAGAAAGATTAGGTTGAGGGGGAAACTCTACAAAACACTTTTGTTGATTTGCACCTTCTGGCGATCGAACCTTCTCCTCTTTGCTTGTAAGGCGAGAATAGTAACCGCGTCCCCACGAGTCTTCGTTGAGAACAAGTTATTCATGGCGGGTTATCTCTTTCTATTTTGTGGCTTGTTCAATGTGCAGTAGGGGGATGAGGGGAAGTCAGATCTGGTGTATTTTGAACAAAGTTGAATATCACCTGCCCCCTCTTACGAAATACATTCGGTTATTGCTCCAGACCGCGTAGACATGACACGTCCACAAAGGAAATACCTTTCTACCGTATCTCAAGGGTCATTTGCCCTTCCCAGAGGAGAACACCCTCATCTGCACAGAAGGCCCATGTTCACCCTCTGGAGTTTGTTCCCGTTTCGAAGCGGCGCCATTACCCACCAGAGGAAGTATTGGTGGAGTACCGTGGATATACAGACGCACCGTCAGACGTCCAAAGTCACGAGATGACGCTGCAAGCGTGCCAACTTGGAGTGATCATCTGCGAAGGTTAAGGCGAAAGCCATCGATGCCCCATAGTGTGAAAAAGCATCCTCGTTGTTCTCGTTGTTGCCATGAGCAGAAGATGGCCACCACTGTGACGAATAAATAAAGAGCACCTTTGAGTTCGTATTAAATTCGAACTCTGGTCTTCAGAATAGAAGCCGAGTGCTTTACCACCGCGCTACCATACCCCCTTGCCGACGGTGAACAAAACTTAGCGCGTTCCACGAAGATAATGTTGCAATCGCATGTTTCCCTTTTTCCCCGAGCAAAATGTGGCGTTCGTGATGAATCAGTGCGTCGTCTAGAGGGCACGCCTTATTGCAGGGCTCGTGAATACTTGCGACTGCCAAGAGCAAAAATATGTTCACTTTGGGTTTAGTGCCCTTCTGAAACAGAACCTATAGGACTAGGAATGTAACCCGCTGTTATTTCTCAGCAGCAGACCACTTTAGCATGTGAGCTAGTCTTACCTGCTTCTGTTTCTCCATTTTCGTCGAAAATATACCGTCCAATTGTCAATGCGTCCGAAGGAACCTATCTTAGCGGGAACACCAAAGCGGAACGCCAGGTGACTGGCCTATTTTAACGTTTTTTTCATGTCTCACAGGACGTGAAATTATCGCTCATAAAGCGGACAGAGAATTATCAGAGGAAAAGTGCGGAGAAATTTAGAATTGACTTGTCTTAGCCAACAATGTTGGGTTACTTATTGTTTTGCAGTTTTCCTTTGTTTCTTTTTGCAAATGATGTACATTTGGGCTATTATATCGATCAAGGGACTTCACCTCGACTCGCAAAATGCGTATTTCTGTGCAGGTACAAGACTTAATGCAAAGTTTATTGTGTTTCCTAATTTCATGGCTTTCTCTAGTAAGAAAGCTCAAGTATGGATCCGCAATTTTCTTGAGCGGCGGCCTATTACAATAAATCCTCGGGATTAATCACCTACGATGTACTATCTTGACAGAGGAGTTCCGCAGGGTCTACTCTTGGTCCACTACTCTTCAACTCAACTATGAATAGAGTCGCCCGCAAACGGGAGGAGGACTCAGCAGCTCGCTTTGCATTCAATGCCGACGCCATCGTCGTATGGGCTGAAGCGGTGGATTATGACAAGAAAGACCTTATGCAAACCTAACTACAAGCTGCAGTCTTTCGATGTCCCTTTTGAACTTCAACTTGAATCTTTCCCCAAACAAGACTGAGTTTCTCAGCATTGATGGCAAACGCTCACCAAATCCAACGCAAGTCTGAAATTGACTTTGAAATTGACTTTGAATTCACTGTGTGAAATTGAATACAAAAAGGCAAATATTGCAGCCAAGGATAAATTTTTTTCTGCCGACCTGATTACAATCCTTCAATCAAACCCAAATAAATTCTGGCGCGTAATTTCTGCAAAGCCGCAAACTAACCATATAAATCTTGTTAACTCTGATGATGAACCGATAAGGCCCGAGGAAACAGCTGCCGCTCTAAATAACTTCTTCACGTCTGTGTTTAACATACCCAATACCTCCGCTGTTGCACCTATGCCGGACTTCTCTTCTCAGACCATGCCTGAAATACAAGTACACCTCGATGGCGTATACAAGCTAATCCGCTCCCTTAAAATATCATCCTCGGCTGGCTGCGATGACATCAATTCAAAATTACTAAAAAACACTGTAGCAATATCTAGCAAATTTTTGTACCTTATATTTAACCAATCTTTAAACACAGGAACCTTGCCAGATGATTGGAAGAAAGCTAAAATAGTCCCAATTTTTAAAGCGGGAAGGCGTGAAAGCCCTGCGAATTACCACCCGATTAGCTTAACCAGTGTTCCGTCTAAGATTCTAGAGCATATCATAGCATCAAATCTTATGGCCTACCTAGAATCAATCAGTTTTTTCTACCCTTTACAACACGGTTTTCGAAAATATCTTTCCTGCGAAACTCAACTGGCTGAATTCACATATGACCTACTGCGGCAAATGGACGATCACATTCAAATTGATGCAATATTCTTGGACTTCTCCAAGGCCTTTGATCGCGTATCCCATAACCACCTGCTCACCAAATTAGCCGCTCTTGGTATCCCCCCAAACCTTATAAAATGGCTCGAACATTTCTTAACCGGACGCGTGCAGTTTACCTTTGCTAACAATTTCCAATCAACCCTTACCAGTGTCACTTCCGCTGTCCCCCAAGGCGCCGGCTTATCACCTTTATTATTTCTTATTTACGTAAATGACCTTCCCAGTAACATAAAAACACAGCTGCGCCTGTTTGCAGATGACTGCGTTCTTTATAACTCCCTTCATTCTTCTAAACGCTGCAATCACCCTACAACATGACCTTGACTCGATCACTTCATGGTGCGAAAAATGGCATATGCCTCTAAAGCTCACTAAATGCAAAGTTCTGTCCTTTACGCGTAAACACATTACCACACACGAAATCTACTGCATTAACTCTGTTCCAATTGACCGCACGTGCACTCACAAATATCTAGGAGTTTATCTGACGTCATCACTGTCTTGGGTGAAACATATTGAAACCATTCGTTCAGAAGCATCGCGCACATTAGGCTACTTACGACGTAACTTGCGATCTGCATCTCCTGAAATAAAGAAACTCGCATATCTAACATACGTGCGACCAAAACTCGAGTACGCATCGTCCATCTGGTATCCCTCACAAGCTTATCTCGCCGATGATTTGGAAGCCGTTCCAAACCGCGCAGCTCGTTTCATTACGTCACAATATTCAAGACACATCAGCGTAACCGCACTAAAACAAACTTTGTCACTCGCATCGCTCGCTTCACGTCGCATAACTTCTCGTGTATGCCTCCTTCACACTTTCTATTACTTTAGCAGATCGGGACATCCTCTCCTAAAATGCCCATTAAGAACATCATCTCGCCTGTCCCATACGCACCCTTTGATGACCATAAAATGCCGGACGGCGGCGATGAGCAGCTCATTTTTCCCTCATGCCATAACAGTTTGGAATGCACTACCAGATAACATTGTTTCTTGCAGAGACCGCAAAATATTCCGCGATAAACTAACCCGTTATCAAAATACAAATGATACGTCCTAACAGCACATTTACCTGTTGCATTTATAGTTGTGTCTTTACTGTGCTCGCAGAATTTATCGCCTATAATGTATTTTCATTTGTTGTTATGCGTGTTATTTTCGTTTTTTTCTTTATTTATTTCTTGTAATCAGTGTGTACCTTCATATTGTTACCTTGTTATGAAACTTCCAACTTCGATGTACGCCCCCCCTTATGTAATGCCTTCGGGCCCTTAAGGTTGAATAAATGAAATGAAATGAAATGAAATGAAAAAGTCATCTGAATCCAAATTGGCAACACAAGTATCGACTCCAAGAATGGCACCATTAGACTTCTGGGCCTACAATTCAGTTGTTGTAACAGCCCTAATGCGTGGATGCGAAATCTACGTACCTCATGGAGATCCACCATGCATCTGATATCGAGAAACTCTAACAAGTATGGCGGTTCTCAGCAAAACTGTCCCATGTTAGCCCTTGCTGTGGCCCACGGCATTATGACATGGTTTCCCCGTCTATGAGTTCAAGTCAAGACAAATCCAAGAACTCAGCATTCTGAATAGGACACTCATCATGACGGTTACTGGAATTTCAGGGCATACAAGAACGGACATCCTTGAGCAAGCTGTCTCTCTACCACCTCTCATTAACTTGGCCGAAGAAACACAAATCCGATTTTTGAACCATCTCGAGCATACTGCTCAGGGGCGTGCCATACAAAGATGGGATCTTCTTAAAAGTGAATTTGACCTCAGGACTATCCAAAGAACGCTTCCACCATGGGAGAGACACTTCCCTGGCATCATCCGTAGGCGTCCCATTTCTCGGCGACACCCGGAGGCCAGGGATCTATATGTGCAAAAGCTGTCAAACGACAAGGAAGAAGGCGAAGTTGATCTCTTTACCGATGCTGCCGTTACTGACACTGCTGCAGCCATCGCATGGCAATGTCCAGAACTTCCTCAGACAGATGGGTGTCGCACCATTACTAACACCTTGTGGACTCACCGAACGAACCGGAACTCTTTGGAATATTAGGCGCTCTGCAAAGCATTCCGGAATCACTCTGAACAACTACAAACAAGGAAATTCAGAGCCGTAACAGTCTCTTACGTGGCACTCCGGGAGCTTAACAAAGCCTTCACGCAAAATTTTACAGCCAATTCCTACTAAAAAGGGCACAAGAACTCAATTTTGAAGGAATCAAAGTCCGCATGACTCGGACACCAGCCCATACGCCAGGAGAGCAGGGAAACCAACTGGCCCATAATGCTGCCCGGGACTGTGTACAAAATTCTCCCTTGGACCTCCCGTCGTCCCTGAGAGCGCTGCGTCCACCCAAACAGACGAACCCACTACTAACTGGTCAAGAGTACCAACAATTCAAACGACTCAGCAGACAACGACTAGCTGAAGCTTCCCCACCTTATTTTTTTACACCTTTAAAGACGCTATCGAGACGAGAAGAAGTCATCGCCAACAAGGTGTATGCGGATGTGGCTTACGCACCGCATATCATTTCTGAATGGACAAGAAATCAGGCTTCGGCATCTAAATGCCGAAGCCTGATTTCTTCTGTGCAGCACAGACTACTCCCAATCTCTTTCATCTAATTTGGTCATGTTCAGCCTTCTTAAGGCACAGAGAGCAACTCCTAGAGTCTCAGGCAGCTCCGCATGCACCAAAAGCGCACTTGCAGCTTATTAGAGGCAATCCACGCACCCTTGAAAGGGTAGCACACTTTGCTGTACAAAGTAGTCTGTCCAGAGTTGTACAGTGGCTGACTGACCCCCACCCTTTTTTCATGCGTTCGGGCACGCGACTGTACCCGTGTAAACCTTCGTGACAGTGCTCAACACATCAACGACCAGTGCCTATGTGAACACTCAAAGCATGCCTGCAGCTAACTGGAACAGAAACTCTAAACGATTACAGCGTCGTGTGATCGTTTGTAATACGGCTGTTCCCCTTTCCTTTTCCCCCTAACCCACACCAGGGCGTCAGGCCTCTTTCTAAACAAAGGTCCTTCATTCATACATTTGTGTTTCCGTCGATGTCGTTCGGGGCTTTTTATTTTTGTCTTCGTTCCTTGGGGGACATGTATGAGATGGGTAGTTTTTATTAGTTCATATTTATGCATTTTCCACTTTTCTTTTTTTGTATTTTGTTGCTAAAAATTTCCTTAGGTAAGCCATCTCAATGCACACTATTATAGCAATTAAACCTCTCAAGTTGGCCAGCCATGATTTCTTTTTTGTGCACAAACAGGTTGTTACGCGATTGGGAGGGGGGGGGATTCGGTAGAAAATGCTACGCAGTAAAATTGGCCGTGTGGTGACACAGTCACTGCATATCAGAAAGAAGAAGAAAGGCTAAACGAGCTCCATACCACCATAAAAATATTTCAGCCTAAATCTCGTTTTCGGTGAGTGCAAAGGCACGGGATATCCTGTCCCTCAAAAGGACAAACGGATATTGTGTGCGTACATAGACACCGGCGGTACCTGAAACCCCGGCGCCGTATTTATGACAGAGCATGTTTAACTTGTGGATAGGCTTAGAGGGCATTCATGTAGCGCTGAAATTGCACATCCGCCCACTCTTTTTCCTCGGGTGAAGGTATTTTTTATTGTCTGTTTCCAGAGGTGTAGTACTTTTTAATTCAGTCATTCTGATATATTTATTCAGTTCTATCGTGAGGATTACTGAGTGTTAAATAGTTTCTAGTGCAGCGGGTGCCCACACGGCCACCCAAATTTTGCTCGTCTGTGAGAACTGAAGAGAAGGCTCTTAAATTATATGTGATTCTGGATATGCGGTTGACCATAAATTCAAATAAAAATTCAAAATATCTTATTTTCGTGATTCTTATGTGATGTGTTATTAAAATTAACCACTAAATTTTAATAGCACGCGTTGTTTTTTGCAAACACCCCGCCAGAATTCTGAGTTGGTACCAGCATTGAGAGCTGAGTTTTACCAAAATGTACTGCTTTCAAAAACGAACAATTCATTGAAATTTGTTATCCTGATAGCATTTTTTTAAAGGCCCGCTCAAAAAGGCTTCAAAACGACTTTGACAGAACCCGTAAATACGTGCTCGTGAGATAATACAGTCAAACACGGATATATCGAACTCCAAGGGGATCATAAAATAGTTCGATATATCGATAATTCGAAATATGAAACATGCCTATCTGAAACGTATCTGAAAACTCCGCACATCACTCAGAGGTTTTCAAAGTCGCTGCAAGCGGTACCTTACGGATATGTTCCTCACAGCCCGGTAAATTCAAAGCCACACCGCTACGAGAACGACAATTTAACACAAAAAAAAAATCTGTAAGCTTCGCTTCCTTCTTTTTCTGCGTCATAAGTTCACAAATCCAGTCTTCCACTTTTCCGTGACCATGGCTCCGAAACGTGGGCCGTGGACAAAAACACGTAACATGCCACATGGGTCCCCCCGCGCGATCAATCACTGAAAACCGCTCGAGCATGCAGAAAACATGCCAAAAACCGAACGCGGCAGGAGAAGTCGCCGTCATAATCACATCCACCGCATCACGAGAAGCGCACTTGCAGGGGCAATTGGGGCGCAGCGTTCGATATATCGAATGTGCCCGTGATCGAGAGTTCGATATACGCGTACAACAGCGCTATACTTTTGCAAGGGATTTCCAAGGGGATGTTCAGACAGTTCGATATAGACAATAATTCGATATATCCGTGTTCGATATATCCGTGTCCGACTGTATTGCCCATGGTAATAATGAAGAATGGCAAACTCCACATCGACGACAAATGTGGTTTTAAAGCAATTTTATCAGAATTCGCGAACGCGTTTAGTGGATGGCGCTGAGGAAAACAGACAGAATGCCATGGAGAAAATTGTCATCTAAAGTGAAGGTACACGTCAGCTTTACAGTACATTTTTCGATGACGGATAGGAGCAGCTGTCCTATTTTTAAGTGCAAAACATTCCAGCTATTGCCCCGTATTCACGGCGAAAAATAGTCATTTAAGACATTCACATTCCGACTTATATAATACAACTGCATAATTAGCTTAAGAATAAACTATACCACCACTCGACATTGTTGGTGATAATTGTTTCTACTAAGATGCCTTTTGCGAGAACTTCGCAATTTACGGATCAAACAGTGAAATTCCGGGCTATACGCCGCAAAGTAGCGCCCCAGCTTTGAGAAGCAATACATTTTTGGTGGCGGGGAGATAATTAAATTAGTTTTGATTCGGGTGTGCGAATATCGAATTTTTCGATTACGAATCGAATACGAATATCCAGCTTCGAATATCGAATCGAATATTGAATACTTAAGGGGGAATGTGACTTTCGAAATATACTTTTTGATATTTTGTGAATTTTGATGAAAATTAGTACAGCAACTGGAAGTGCTTCTGTGAAAACACCATAAAAATTTCGAAGTAATATTTTGAAAACTTTTTATTCATAAAATTTCCTTTCTGTCCACCTTGCACCGAGCTTAAGCGGCCTATAAAGCATGTTAGAAAACTTGTTCAAAGTTCTTTGCATTCCCAAATGAATGGACGAGGTCATGACAGTCTTACATTGCGCAAGAAAGCGATATGGCTCGCCCGCATCGCGGCGCTCGTATACCGCAACATGTCATACTTTGTTTATCCCCGACATGGCCTGCCAGGTTGCTCCTAAGATTAATTCTAAAGTCTCAGGCATTTATTACAACTACTAGCGTAAAATCGTATCGGGTTGTGCAGCCAGGCGAGGCTCCAACGCCAGCGGCTACGACGTGCGGGCCCGAGCTTTTGACGCGTCGGCCATTTCATTCCCAAGGCTAGCGAGCCTACTGTCAAGCTTAGCAATAACTAAGCGTGTAAGCATCTCAAATAAGACGAAAAGTTCACTGCGCGAACCGCTATCACAAGCGCGCACCAAGAAGCGTTTGATGACCTCCGCCTTTCGAGCCACGCAACTTCCCGTAATACGGCTTGTGATCTCAGGAATTGCCATCGCTATAATGCCCGTGTTGAATATCATAGCAGATAAAATGATTGAACAGAAACTTGGACGATCGAGGCAGTGCAAATGAACTCAGAAACGCGCACTACACAGTTCAGGCGGCCGCCATCTTGCATTGCCGCAGCGACGCCCAATCAGGAGGGCCGTTTCAACGCGCGCCGACCGGAAGGCCAACCACGCTTCAGCATCTATTTGTGGCATCGTTTACGCGAATTTCTTTTTCTGCCATTCGTGCATTTGTGAATGAACAATGATAAAAGAGACGGTAGGGACCGGCCGGTCCAATGGTACCAAAACGGCCACGCCCGGTGGCACCGTTGCAGAGATACAGCGCTCCGAAAATTGCCGTTTTTTCACCCATTTCCTTTGACATTTTGACACCGCGGCTGGCAGAAGTATTCTTTATACCACTTTGCGACGGTTTTCGCCGGACAAACTTTGCAAACGCCCAGGATAAAAAACATAGAAGCCTAATATGTGGCTTTAAAGAAAACGATGTTCCGGTCCCTTTTCCGAAGTTAAAAGACACGCTCTCCCCTTAAACTAATCAATCCAAATGTTCGATAATAGCCGATTATTCGAACCCGTTCGAATATTCGAAATGTTTCGAATACGTAGTTTTCGAAGCGAAAACGAATATAACTTATTTAATATACGAGTAATATTCGAAATTTTCGAATATTCGCAAACCCCTAGTTTTGAATCATTTACGTGCAGCTAAATTTCGCGCACACTGTCTTTTTTCCTTACACCGGTGACAGGAAATATTCCGGTAATCGAACCCGCGGTTCACTAGCGCAATGCGTTAGACACTGAGACCAGTGGCGGTTCTCCGGGATAACACAGGAGACTTCTGTAAGGCGCTCTTCCCGAGGCAGTTTTCATGAAACGAGTGAAACAGAATTTCTTTATTTTTATTCACCACTGTGACAAGTGTGTGGCGCCCCCCATCCCTGATATTCGTTGGCCGCTAAGTTCAGTGGCCCCACCATGCTCGGTGGGCAACCTTGTGTGTGGCCGGGCAATAAACACCGCCGAGCACGGCTGCTCGGGGGTCAGTCACCGTCACCACCAGCACGCTGCATGTCGTCTCTCGGCTGGAGGGTACCCCTACCCTCCCAGGTTCACGAACGCGGGTCTAAATCGTGACACTGGCGACGAGGATGGGATGGGGGGCGCCACACACTTGTCACACCTGTGAACAAGATGGCGGCACGGCATGGCAGGTGCGTTCGCTGCGGTGGTGACCACCCCCCTTCACAGTGCCAGTTCGCGGAAGCGGAGTGCTTTGCGTGCGGACGAACTGGGCACATTGCTCGGGCGTGCCGAGGGGGCGACGACGGCGGACGCACGGAAGCAGCAGCCGGCGTCGAGCACAGGTTCTGGCGCCAGCCCACGGCCAACGAATATCAGGGATGGGGGGCGCCACACACTTGTCACAACCACCTGCAACTTTTTTGCATGTGTTGCATGTAATGAGTCCTCTCCACTTTGCGCTAATCAGTGCCGCGTTCGCCTGCACTGTTCTGAGGCTTGGGACCTTTTTTTACAGTGGTCCTGCCAGCTTTTCATTGGCCAATATCCTGTCTTCCTACGTCAACTTGGTAGTTCAATACGCATATGCCATGATTGTCATGCATTCTCCTTGGGTCGTCGAACTATCACCTTCCCGTGTTTCGGAATTTAAATGAATATATTGATGCTGCAATGCAGCATATATAATCATTACAATGCAGACATCGAATTTTGAGGATCTCTATTTAAATCTGCTATTATACGTGAAGCGTGTATTTACAAAGCACGACAGGTTTCTGACGTCCATTGCTTAACGAGACTTTCTTGCCGCTGTTTATTGCAGTGAACCTGATTATCGTTAAGGTTCCGTGAATATTTGTTGTGCGTGTGCAAAGATACAGGTACCAAATTCGCGGGAAAAGCATATGCGTCTCATCACTTGGATATGTGATGCATATGCTTTAAAAGCTTATGCGTCTCATCATATGGATATGTATTTCGCGTGGATGAGTAATCCACAAACGCCATTTTCAAGATCAGCACACCCTGATGAAGATAAGAATTTCTCGCGGCACTAAACCCTTTTTACGTGTTTTTACTATGGCGACGCGTACGTTTTACTTACCCGTCCGCACATCGACACAGCAGTCACGCCAATTTACTCTTTTTGCTCCTTTTTAGTTCACCTTAATCTATCCTAATCTACCTTAGTTTGTCTTAATTCACCTTAACCTACTATATTCCACGTAATCTTTACCTTAATCCCCCCGCATATATCTTAATTCGGCTCATTTCATTTCAATCTACGTTATTCCATCTTGTCTGACGTAATCAACCTAACTCATTTTTTTAACCTAATCCCATCCATTTATATATACATAACTAGAGTTCCCTGATCACTTCTTATGCCATCCTAATTCATTGTATTCCGCATAAATTAATCATATTTTATTTTATTCGACCTTATTCCATCTTATGCCCACCTTACTGACATTGCTATTAATCCCTAATCAATCATTTGATAATTTTGGGAATCATGAATCATCTCTTATCCACGGCTGGCATGCTTCCGGCGTTCCTTGGTTCACTTGACTTTTTGTACAGCTTGTGTTGACACCGGGATATTTCTAGGTCAATGAGCTAAGATATATAAAGGTTGCGACTCAATGAAGGTTTCTTAAAGATTTATTCTACCGTGCGAACCGCGTCGCCGATGTCTATCTTAGCACCCTTCTCTCGTCATCGCAGTTCCAAGGGCTTGCGTTTCTCGTTTCCCCCGGCACCCCGGGGAGGTGTTCCCTCCGCCCTCCATTTTTAATTTTACATTCCTTCTGTCATGGTAATGGGTAGGCTTCGTATAGCCCGAATCTCACCTTCGCTGGTCACCAACCATCCGTATGAAGTAACTCAAATTTTTTTTACTCTTGTTTATCCCGCGTATGGCGAATGAGCCGCATATGAAACAGCTACCACAATGCCTGTCAACGAAACGAATGTAACAGCCCTCAGAACTTCCACAGAAGCATCAACGATATACTGTATGCATGCACACATCGTTCATAACGACCTCTGAACCCAGGTGACCGACGAACTGGTAACCAGAAATAGTTGTTGCAGTAGTTATAATGCGCAAAAAAGTTTAAGGAGAATACATCCTTTGATGGTTTATTGTAAAGACCCCGAATGTCGGGTTAATGCGCAGAGATTTGAAATTATTAAAAATGAAAAAAAGAAGCGAGGAAGGCGGGAATTCTGGGCGAATATAAGCCACCAGGGCTCACCACCAGGTCACCGGGTCGGCCCCTCCGGCTGCGCGAGCCAATCTTGGAGAGAAGAGAGATGGTGGAAAAGAGATTGATGAGGACTTGATCATGGTTCCGAAATGATGCAGTCCCAAGGCATACTTGAGGCATTCGGAAAAGCCGGGGCACTGGGAGCATCGTGTAGTGGTGCGATCGCCTACTAATCAATATTGCAAGCATGTGTACTGGGTAAAAGGTAAGAGTGAAAAGAAGGATTCTGCTCATCAATGACTAAGCACCATATTCAGAGACGCTACTTACATTTATCTCTTGCGCTGCTTATATTGTCAGCTCCTTATTTGGCCGACTTCACGACACAACGTTTGGAATAGTCATTCAGAGACCAATCTTAGCTCACAGTGACATCCCCGGCGGGCAGCTCGCAACCCCTTGCCACGAGATTTGGCCCGCCGTGCAGCACTGATGAGGCCGGAATGCAGGATGAGACCAGGAAAATTCTATTCCTCGCCCTTGAGGTTATTATCTATCCTCAACTCACCTGGATGCACATCTTTGTCCCCACACATTTTTTCCCGCTTTTCAGGTCCTACGAAGAACCTGGGACCCTGATCAAGACAGCGGGTGCTCTCCTTGGCGTACTCGTTTCTGTCTCTGTTTCTTTTTTTTGCGAGATATCGCCCTAGGGCATCAGAGAAAGTGTTTAAGGGTACAACACTGCACCCTGTTCACGCAAAAATACAAGAAGAGACCGGTGCGGGGGCCCGCATATCCAACGCTCAAGATTTGGGGGATCTTCCAGGATGGAGCCCTGTGCCTCGTAGAGGTTGCAATCGGGCGCTTCCAAGACCTGGGCAAGCCCACAGCAAATGTTCAACGTCAGCTTCTGACGCAGGAAGCACGCAGAATGGGCAGGTGTCCGCAAACGGCGCGTTATAGCAGGTAGGCCAAGCGTGTGTAACTTCTGGGGATAACGCCAACCCAACGCGAAGCGAAGCCTCAGAAGTCGGGCCTGCTCCCAGCAAGCAAGCCCACTAGGAAGGTCAGTTCCACGCGGTGGAAGTAGAGCACGCTTGCCGCGGCGGAGGTGCTCATTTTCCACCAGCAGTTATATCTTACCGGCTCCATCAAAGTAGATAAATCTACCCTAACTCCCCCCCCCCCCCCCACCCCTTTTCCTACAGATGTTTCTGCGACAGCGATTTCCAGGGCGGCCTCGAAGATCAGCTGCGCATGATCGGAGCGCTGGCTAAGCGGCACGAGCTGAAGACGACGCGGAATGAGGACGCCTCTCGGAAGCATGTACTTGGTATCCATAAAAGTTTGATTTTCTCTCTCATCTCAGCAAGCAACCGTATACTTAACCCTGCCGTTTTCGCTTCTTTATCGGCACGAAAACTGAGTGCTGTACTTAACCATCCCTTTTCAAGGCTGATATTGCCGAGTATGACTACTGCTTAGCCGAGTTTGTAGGCTCGCACATTGTGCGTAAGGAATAAATGAAGCTTAAAAGGATGAAGCGTTTTCGGAATGCTAAAACTACGCGCGCGCCATGACCGTCCGGACGCGAGGGTTACACACTCACACCTGCCCGTACAGCGCGGTTTTTACGGCGAATCTCTAACGCCCGCTACGGCGGTTTCGCGTCGCCGTTGGCCTCGTTGTAACTGAGCGAACGAAGAGGGAAAGACCTCAAAGATAGACGAAATAGAGCGAGCAGGAAAGTGGAGGAGGAAAGTATGTCGAAAGTGTGAAGGGCGGTGGTGGTGATTTATTAAGAAAGCAGGGAAAGGAAGGGTGTGCCGAGGCCGCGCGAGGCGTGTGGAAAAACCGCGCCTCGGCGTCTAGTGGCGTCCGAGAAGGAGACGCAAAACCAGGCATACATAAATGCAAAGCGTCTTATCTTTCATGTTCACAAAAAGCACAAAAGCCTAGTACGCGCTACGCGCTGCACGTACATCGTTTCTTCTTCGCCCTCTTGGTCGCGTGTTCCACCTGAACGACGTGACGTTTCGGCGGGAGGTTCAAACATGATTTACAACAACATGCTCGGCGGCGGCGACACGCTGTGAGATAATGCCAGAGTAGCTGACGCGATGGTGTGTTAGATGATGACGCGATTACTTTCTGAGACGCTGCAGCTATGTGCCGAAACCAAGATGACTGACGCTTGCACTGCGCTCAAATTTCGTATAAGGCCCGTATCGTAATCACCAGCCAATGTTTTCCCGTTTTTTTTTTTTTCATTCAGTTCCTGAAAAAAATCACTCTCGCTGAGCCACAAATTTCGGCGCTAAAAAAGAATTGAATTAAAAATTTGTAGGTCCACTCAATTGAAAGTTCGCTGATACACCAGCAAAAAGAAGAGAAATTTATATGGATGTGGAGCCAAATGTTAGAAAACGAGCACTCCGCGTCGTACACGTTAATTCTACATTGCAAAGCGACATGAAATGAAATAAATGACGGTGCAAATAGTGCTTTGCCTGCTGTCCTGTTTCATTTTATTAGCGCTTGCCGTAATCTTTGTAAATGGTACTGAAAAATAAAAAAGGGAACTTAATAGGGGGACGCACGTAGGTACGAGGTTACGACTTTGCTGGTAAAATTTATTTAAGGATGAGTGGGAGGGTGAACGTCTGCGGGGGCTTCTATTTGTCAAAATCCCCAAAGTGAAACGGCTGCTTCCAGTCGACGAGAGGATTCTGGACGGTAGTTTCTCTTGACATAGGCCGCATTTTTAGAGCGTGCAAGTCTACACAGTGAAAAAACTTCGCACGGATAGATGAACTTGGTTTCTCGTTAACTGCGCCAGCAATGACAGAGAAACTGGGCGTCGTGTTTGTCTATGTGGAGCCCGGGGGAAACATGAACAGAAGGACAGAGTGCCCAGAACCGTTGAGTGAGGGGGAACCAGGGGAGGGTGAGCAAGAGTTGAGGGGGAACTAATTTCAGTTTCCTGAACACAAATCTGTCATGAAGCCGTAATCCACGGCTTGCACAGATACCACAGCATTCATGGGGAGATCCGGCACGAGCGTTCCCTACTCGCAAGTTCCATACGAGGTGTGGATAACTAACCTTCCGGTCGACCTTTCGTTGTAGGCCATAAGAGCAGGTCGGAGACCCGCGCAGTTAATGTCCAGATACGCAAACGTTTACAAACAGCTTTTTTTACAACAACCATGCGCCTGCCTCGCTCGCCTCTGCTTTCACATCCGGTGCAGACGTCCGGTTAACTTCGATAGTACACTATGCACGTGTCAGGCATTTTCCCGTCATTCCCGCCTAAAAACTAAATAAAAACCCCCGGGACCAGCGGCAGCGACAGAATAGCGAAAGCTTTCGAAGCCACACAACCGTAACATCGGAGCCACGTGAAAGGTACGTTTTAGCATGCCTCAAATTTGGGGGCTTTGTGGTTTAGAAGGCATCGGAGGAAACGCTCATTTGAAGCACCTTTTATGCACACTTCGAAATAACTTTGCCAGAAATCGTTCGACGTATTGTTAAAGTAATCTTCCCTTATGAAAGATACCGTACGCGATCAGAATTAGGTGCGGAGCACCTTAGGACCGCACAATGTCCGTCCGCGTCCGTGCGCATAGCATTTACAATCGCAAAAAAAGCACACAGGCACCGGCGGGATTCGAGCCTGTGTATGGTAGACCAGACAGAGCTAGTGTCAGTTATCTTACCCATTGGGCTACGACCGTGAGTCAGGATCCGAGAGTCAAACGGCTAACTCCCTCGCCTGTAACAGTGCGGAGTACATTAGGACCTCACAACGTCCTAAGAATTTTTTGAGTCATCGCACCAGACCGGTATTCTGGAGGTCATAGGTTCGGATTCCACCCGGCGGGCATTTTTTCACCACTTCCTTTCTTTTTCAAAAAATTCTTCATCTGTTTCTATGACCTACCGCATTTCACCCTTTGCTTTCCTGGCTAAGGCGTTGCGCTGCTGAGCACGAGGTCGCGGGTTCGATTCCCGACCGCGGCGGCCGCTTTTCTGATGGAGGCGAAAAGCAAAAACGCCCGTGTGTACGAGATTTCGGCGCACGATAAAGATCCCCAGGTGGTCAAAATTAATCCGGAGCCCTCCACTACGGCGCGCCTCATCGCCTGCGTTGCGTCGGCGCGTTAAACCCCACAATCAATCAATCAAACCTTTGCTTTCCGAGGTTTTCTTGACTGCTAACGCTTATTCTGTCTTAATTCACCCAGCCCCTCATTTCCCATTTCTAATTTGCTACATGCATAGCGAGGGCCTCGGTTCTTGCAGTCTTGGCGCCAAAGGTAGCTTAAGAGGATTCATCGCAGGTCTACCACTCTAAACATGTCGTAGACACTAGAGTGACGGCCCGGGGGTTAAAAGGAAGGTCCCCTTCACCCCGAGTTCTCCGAGTGGCGGTGGCTACCACCCCCAAGTGCAGGAAACAAGAAATACCTTAACATAAATAACCAAGAAAGTAGTGGGGAAACAGCACCCTCGGTAGCGTAGTGGTCATCGCACCAGTCCGGTATTCTGGAGGTCCTGGGTTCGGATTCCACCCGCCGGGCATTTTTTCACCACTTTCTTTCTGACTCAAAAAATTCTTCACCTGTTTCTATGACCTACCACATTCCCCCTTTTGCTTTCCGAGGTTTTCTTGACTGCCAACCCCTATTCTGTCTATATATACGTGTGTGTGTGTGTGTGTGTGTGTGTGTGTGTGTGTGAGTGTGTGTGTGTGTGTGTGTGTGTGTGCGTGTGTGTGTGTGTGTGTGTGTGTGTGTGTGTGTGTGTGTGTGTGCGTGTGTGTGCGTGTGTGTGTGTGTGTGCGTGTGTGTGTGTGTGTGTGTTACGCGTCGGCAGGACTAATCAAAGGAGTGATGGTTAGTGGAGAAGCGATCTGTTTACAAAGAGACGGAATCTATTGCCAATGTGCCTATGACAGCACGAGCAGAGTTCGTGCCACCTAGCGCTTCGTTGTCGTTGGCCCCTCGAGCTGTGTTCCAGCGTGCACTTCTGCTACCCATGACAATACAGTGGAACCCCGTTAATACGTTTTAGGTGCGACTGTACCTCATTCACTCGCCTTGTCCCTCCATACGGCGTTGTCCGTCCACACCCCTCCCCCTGCACTATAAAAAAACTAATAGCTAGCGGCGCCCGGTTTCGATCCCATGACCCTGTGGGCGGACCGCGAGGTACATGGTGCTCTTCCCACTGCGCCACAAAACCGAGACAGAATCAAATGCTACGAACGCGCCTTATATCCTTGACTCATTCAAACTACGTCAAGATGCTACTGATACAACGCATGATGGGACAATGATTAACACTTGCAATAAAAGAAAAGGAGCTCCCACACACAGCAACAATGATGGAGTAAAGGTCGTTGCGACAGCGAAGCCCCAAGCATACCACTTAGAGATATTGACCATTATTGGCCTATAAAACATAATAATAATCATAAAACATAATAATCATACGCGTTCCCGACACATTTCACGCGCTTTTCAGAATCAATCCAACGGAAACACCAAGTGATCCCCACGATGCGTCGCGTCTACACAGGGTTCCCCTCGCGGGGAGGTGGGCGCAATTTTTCAGCGGACCGGGAAAAAAATGTAACAGCCGGGAAAACGCAAGAGTGAGGAAAGCCACGAAAATGCGCCAGCGTCTAACTGGCGTCGTTAAATCACGCCTTATCTGGAGCTCCATTGTATTACGTATTAACTCTGTGCTGTCATCGTGCATACATATTTTAGTGGACCTCTGAAGTGTCGGTGCTGTTTGTCGACGTGCTGCGCGCCGGGCTGCCGTTCGGGGTAGCTTCGGCAGCGGTAAAGTCCGTGCCGCGGCATTTCTTCAAGGCGCCGTAGGGTCCAGACGAATCGAAGGCGTGCCAAAGCCCGACTCTGCGGAAAAAACGTCTAGGCTACGCCGCAAACATACGGCTGTGACATTCATTGTGAGCCTTCAGACATCGTCAACTGTTACGACCACATCGTGAACGGTGAGACTAAGGATACCGCGAGGCAGGTGGATCCTGAGGGAGAGCGCGGTGCCCGGTATTTCCCCTAACATACCTGAGCACCTGTCGAAAAGAAGACGCCAATGTCATTCAAAAAAGCACCCAAAGGGTGTTTTGCGTCCTGCCGAAATGATGGGCCTTTGTGCGACAAAACTCAAGCAAGTGACTGTAGGGTAGGTGTAGAAAACGCCGAGAGTAGCAATATGGTCCCTAAGGGACCATAGTAGCAAGGAAGGAGCAGAAAACGACGCGCCGAGAGCGATCACAACGCTACCGCAGCGCCACCACCTGGTCGGCGGCTGTACCGGCGCGCTCCGCGGTACTGGAAGGCCGCGCTCTTAGCCAACTGACCTAATCTAAAAACGCTTCACGGCACCATTACAACATTGTCGCGGCGCTACCATCAGGCACGTCCGGAGTTCCGAAGTGAAACTTCTGTTGTAAGCACAGTGATGATGGTGATAGCATTTTTCGGCGGATGGTCTCTCCAACTCGCTCGCGGATTCTTGTAGCCAGTTCAGTAACAAAGCCTGGCCAAGACTCATAAAAAGCCAAAATAGCGGTGCCCAAGCGGCTTTGGAGTGTCAGGTTGCGGCGCATCATACGGGAACGGATCCAAAGTTGCGCATTTAGGGCGGGGTTCGCAATACATTATATCCTATGGGGGCTATGCCGGGACCGATGACAAGCGACGTAACAGTCTGGAAAACACAACACTGAGGAACGTAACAGCGGTGTTCCAGTATATAATGTCAAGGTGTCAAACCGGACCCGGAGCCGAACTGCACTCTCTCCCCCTTTCTCTCTCTCGAGAGAGAGGGAGAGAAAAAGAGTGAAATAGTGAGGGAAAAGCAACTGCCCTCACTCAAAACGCTATGATCATGATGGCGCGTACAAGACATTAACAAAGATACGAGGGTGATCGATGCGCGTATGTTTTAAGGGATGCCAAGGAAAGCAAAGGGGGAGGATGCGGTAGGTCAGGAAACAGATAAAGAATTTTCGAAAGAAAGAAAGAAAGTGGAGGAAAATTGCTTGCCGGGTGGGATCCGAACCCAAGACCTCCAGAATACGCGTCTGGTGCGATGAATACTACGCTACCGGCGGGGCTGTTTTTCCCCTCCACTTTATCGTTTATTTATGTTAAGGGATTTGTTTCTTGCGCTTGGGGGTGGTAGCCAGCGCCACTCGGACTACTCGGGGTGAAGGGTACCTGCTTTATTACCCCCGGGCCGTGAATCGAGCGTCTACAACATATCCAGAGCGGTCGACCAGGGTTCAACCCTCTTAAGCTACCTATGGTAGTGGTATAATATATATATATATATATATATATATAATATATATATATATCTATATATATATATATATATAATATAGATATATATATATATATATAGAAGAGAGAGAGAGAGGAGAAGGAAGAACCGGATTGGTTTGGGAGTATGCATACTCCCAATACTCCCAAACCAATCTGGTTCCCACAATCCACTTCGTGCTCTCTTCTCTCATGTGGACCTACCCCTATATAAAGCCTGCCATCCAGGTGACAGCCAGGCAAGGATTTGCCCTGACGAAGGCAAGTCTCTTTGCTGAAACGTTGGCAACAAGTGTGGTCGCTTCCTATTTCGAAGTTTTATTTTCCTATATATATATATACGTACATATGTATATACATGCTAGCTGTATACTTATCTACTGTGCGCTTCTTTTAGAAATACTGTGCTGCCTGTCACCATGTTTTGTGTTCTAACCAGTTCTCTGCGAAGAGACATTAACACTGATTTTTGTTCTCCTCCCCATAGCACTCCCCCTGTCACCCATCCATTCCTTCAGCCGTAAATCGTCATGTCATCCACCAGCAAGTTTGGCAAAAAGGAGGATGAAAAGCACGGCTCTTCATGCTATATGAACCCTGCACACTTCCGTACAATTAAGGAACCTGAAGGTTCGGGCCGGCTCGATGCTCTTAAATTCGTCCAATTCAAACTTCCGAACAGCGAGCAACACCAGTACCTGGACGTAGGCTGCGGGCCCGGTAACTTCACCGAGGACACCCTACTGGCGATTGCGAGTCCCTGCCGCCGAATAGTGGGTGTGGATCGGGCGGCAGCCATGGTGGACTGTGCCCGCGAACACTCCAGCCATCCGAGCATCAGCTACGAACGCCTGGACATCGAGCTGGACGATCCGCAATTCCTGGTTGACAAATACGGGCAGTTCGACCGCGCGTACTCGTTCATGGTGATGCAGTGTGTTCGAGACTTGCCGAGAGCCTATCGAAACCTCTTCCAATTGCTGAAGGAAGGCGGAGAATGCGCGCTCGTGTCCGTTGCTGGAACCGTGATAACGGATGTGATGTACCTACTCAGCTGCATGGACCAATGGAAGAACTTCGTCCCGGTGAGTTTCTCAGTGTAGCTGCAACAAATGGAAAGGAGGCACGGAAGGATAGTTGTTTGAATGAAGAGGAGCTCCCACATACGACATTTCAGCAGCAGTATTCCGAGCCCGCCCAATTTCGAATACACCCCCTTTTTATGAGTTCATAACCTTATAAATGTTGCTGGAGGGAAACAGGAAGCGTGCGACGCGCTCTCCCGTTTCATGTGCGCCCTCTCGCTGAGTTGTACATATTACGCTATACTTCTTTCTTTTTCTCAGCACGAACGAGCTTGCTCCTACAATCAACACTAAATATGCTCCCGAATTCTGTAGCTTTTATACTTGTTTATATTGCGATGTGTGTTGCCAGTCGCCGCAGTGTACATGGTTACAAAAACATCTCATATCGTTGGAAAACTACCGTAAGCCACAGACAAACCAACGTACTGGTAGAAAAATAAAAGAGGTAGCTTTGTCAAATGCGACAGCGAGAGGACTCCTTAGTCTCTACAAAGAAAACAAGGGGAAAATGGTACATTTCCCTGGCGCATATTCAAAGGTATAGAAGGTAGAAAGAGCCTACGTGTTGACACCCAGATGCCGTTTCGATTGTGAGCTTTTGTATTCGTAAAAAACACTAAATAGAACAATTCATAAAACGTCGCTAAGACGAACTTTGTAATAAAAACATAACAAACACGACAAAAAAATATACTCAGCCAGTTTGCATTTTGTGTAAGACGAATTCATGAGGCGACAGTGCCCTACAATTCGTCTCCGTAACATTTCCAGGGGAAACATAGGAGGAAGACAATGCGCTTCATTTCGTCGTTAAAAGATATTCAGAGTAGAGCACTGCACGTGCCCGGGCCGCGTATTCCCAAACCATATCCCGTAGGGGCCCAGGCCGACCACACCTTCTAAACAGAGGCGCAGCCAAAGTGGTTAAAAAAATTGCAATTTTTTAACCTCCTTTGACGCAGCACCGTGACGTCTCTAACTATATGTTTGCGACGTCATGCGCGGTGGATTTTTTTCTTTTTTCCCCTCCCCTCGTTTCGGCTGCTTGGCAGGCGGCCGATGGTTTCGCTCCGTGGGCGGGGCTGGCCTGCGGGGCTGGGGCAGCTGACGCACATGTGGTAGAAGCTAACCTTTTGTACCTGAGCCCCTGATCTCTCCTCGCTCTACTTGCGTACCTTCAAGTTGACGCTGACCTCCGATCGTGTTCCTAGATAAGCGCTCGACTCGGTGCTCGAAGTGCGCGCGCGGATGGGCGCTTTCACGCGCATGTGGCAATTGTACACATTCCGGAAAGCAAACACCCTCATTGAAAGCTCGTTCTACAGCACACAGAAGGGTATACAATTCAGTTGGGTGCTCTTTCGCTATATACACACCTCAAAACACGATTCGGTGCTGTAGGTAAGGATTAGAAGAAAGGCAGCCAATTATCCTTGACTACATTTACAAACTGTCCTACCCTTGCGAAATATTACAGCTGCATGAGCTGCTACATTTTGGCACTTTCATAAGCACTATTACATTGAATTTCGTTAAAATAACTTCATTGCAATATTCTTTATCAGGAACAGTGCCACTAAGGAAAACATTGATATTTTGTTAACAGCAATGGAAGGTGTGAATCGTTCTTGCAAGGGTGATACATTCATAAGAAAGACACCAGCTCAAACGTACACGTTTTACACTCGGTCATTAATTCTGCATAATTTGCACTGCTGGTCATAACAATTTAGGGAAACAATATCGAAAATATATACCAACCAAAGGCTAAGTAATAGTTGGTTTGTACAGCAACGGAAGTACTCGAAGAGTTTGATATACGTCTTCTGAACAGGGCTATTGACCACAGTCTCTTCACTGAAGCCATCAGGCCGAGTTTGATATCAGTAATCATGCGTGCTACCACTCACACTGTTGCCAATGTCGATTAGTTATTTTTAACAATTTGTGCTTCAGGCATACAGAGATTTTGCTGCATAAGATACGTTATTTATAAATAGACAGCTCCAGCAGGATCCGAATGGCGCTGATGCCCCGCTTCCCCCCCCCCCCTCTAATCGGGAAGGCACACCAAATCGTTACCACTTAATTTGGCTCTGTCCATTATTCGACCGTAATCGCCACCAGCTTTTAACTCTAGGTCCCGCCCCTGCGACTGTACAGGAACATGTTAGTCGGGTCCGTTACGATCCCACCGTCCCACCGCACTAGAAGCAATTGTCCAGTACGCCTTTGAAAACAGACTACAAATTGGTGTAGCAGCCTGGCCGACTTCCCCGTTCGGTAGACAATGTGAACTGTCTGCAGCGTGCACTGTTTTCAGTGTGAACCGCATTGGTCCACAGTGTGAACTGTTACATGTTAGTGTGAACTGTGCGTTTTGCTGCCACTGACTGACTTTAATGTGTTCATGTTGCGATTAGGACCCCAAGACTGCAACTGTGTTCATTGTGCGAGTTGTGACCTTACCCTTTACTCCTCATCCTTGCTCCCCCAGAGCCCCATGGCCTCTCATTTATTACAGGGTTACACTCACTCAGATACGTATATTCTTTTCGCTGGGGCTAATGAGTAGTTTCCCGTGAGCTTGAAGTCACGGTAAGTAGCAGCAGAGATAAAACTAAGTAAAAAAGTTATCTCCTTGGCGCACTATTTTTGCGATAGTGGATCTCGGATCCAAGTAGCGGCCAAAACTTTCTTACTTTTAGAGATCCACTGATGGGGTATAGATTAGCAGTTTCTGTCTGTTTCCTGCGACGCATTTTTAGCTACCACACATATATATATATATATATATATATATATATATATATATATATATATATTTCTGTAGTGTCTGGCTTTTTATTCGCCAGCATTGTGTCACAGCTCGCGCCTCAACTGTAAGCCACACACACGCAAAAGAGTCTACAATGTATAAGCAAGAAATAGCAGGAATAAAAATATAAATAGTACAACCAAGTTGCAAAACGCCGCCTCGCGTACTACAACGCTTCGTATTCCAAAACATACCTTTCGCCTCGTTTCTGGATATTTTGGACAATCCCGGTTGTGGTGGTGCACCCGCTCTACGTGTCCATGAAGGCGTTGACTGCTACTTCGTCCGACAGGTTCGCGCGGAAACAGACTCCTGATTTGTTGACGCGAGGTCATCTCTGACGACCTCGAGCGGCTGCTCGTGCTTATTCATGAAGCAGAAGTTATAAGCTTCGCGACCATCGCGTGAATGCGCGGGGGACGCGCGTGGCACACACAATTATGAGAAAGGACCCTGTGATGGTCAGTTTCTACGCGAGTGCGAGGCACAGACGAGTATGGCGAATAACACGCTCGCTGATGTTCGCAGCAGACGAGCGACCGACGTACGCGTGTGCTTTCGACCGAATGAGAGCAAACGTTCTGCGCTTCGGTAGGGAGTCCAAAGGACCACCCAAGACCAAAAAAAACATTTTAGCCTTCACTTTATTGGGAGTGCTTGCCTTCCGGAACGTAAACAATAACTACATATGTACGTGCAAAAGCATCCATCCGCGCGCGCACTTTGAGCAACGCGCCGAGCACTAGCTTAACTAGGAACAGCATGGGAGACGAGCGACTGACAGCGCACAAGAGAGCGCGGAGAGCGAGCTTCATCTTACCAGCTCGTACGCCAGGCTTGTGCTAGGCGCGAAAGAATCGGCCGCCGTGAAGCAGCGCGATCACAAAAGATCAAAACAAATTTTTGTGTTCCTTTTTATGAGTGTTTGCTTTCCGGGACTTGTATAATTGCCACATGTACGTGAAAGCGTCCATCCGCGCGCGCGCACTTCGAGCACCGAGCCGAGCGCTTATCTAGGAACACGATCGGAGGTCAGCGTCAACTTGCAGGCGCGCAGGAAGAGCGCGGAGAGATCAGGGGCTCAGGTACAAAAGGTTAACTTCTATCACATGTGCGTCAGCTTCCCCAGCGCCGCAGGCCAGCCCCGCCCACGGAGCGAAACCATCGGCCGCCTGCAAAGCAGCCGAAACGAGGGGAGGGGGAAAAAAGAAAAAATCAGCCTTGCATGAAGTCGCGCACATATAGTAGAGACGTCACGGTGCTGCGTCCAAGGAGGTTAAAAAATTGCAAATTTTTTTAACCACGTCGGCTGCGCCCCTGTTTAGGGGGTGTGGTCGGCCTGGGCCCCTACGGGATATGGTTTGGGAATACGCGCCCGGGCCGGCCCGAAAGCCCGGGCCCGACCCGGCCCGCGGGCCGGGCCGGGCCGCCCGAAGTCGATTTTTGGCGGACCCGGGCCGGGCCCGGGCTCAATGCCGTGGGCCCGGGCCGGGCTCGGGCTCGACGCCGTGGGCCCGGGCCGGGCTCGGGCTTGACGCCGTGGGCCCGGGCCGGGCTCGGGCTTGAATTCATAGGCACGACCATTAATAGGTCCGACGTGAAGTGCAGAAAAGAGCATCAAAATGAATATTCTTGGTTTATTTTTGTGCGCTCCTTGCTGTTAGTTGTACTCATTGTTTTAAAAACGTGTTTTGCTAGGTCTGATGGCCACTATACTGCAATTATAATGACATTTCTTGTACTGCATCAAGATTTTATATTTTGGTGTATAACATACCAAAGATACGATTACAAGGAATGCCCAAGAGGGGAAGGAATTAATTCAGACAACCTGGAGCTGTGCACCTATGTCTATGTATGTACACGTGTGTTTTAGATGTCGCACCAATCAAAATGCGGCTGCCGTGGCCGGGAATCAAACACGCATGCCAGAGAAACACCACCGCTTAACGACCACTGCAGGTGAAGGTTTTCAACACGCGTACATACTCGCTGATTCAAATGCGGATAAAAAAATTTCTTGAATATCAACTTGTGGCCGAGACAACCACGTGAAGTTGCCAAGAGTCTGGTAATCAAAGGTGATGATGAGTCTCGTCTAAGAATACGAGCTATTATTACGCCGATGTGGCGTGAACTACAGACGGTGAAAGCTAAACTACGTGCACTTTTAAACCCTTATTTTTTGCGTTCAGTTCATGATGTGCTTGTACAGACTAGATGCTCCGTCTGGTCGCCCGGAATATAATAAACAAACTTTCTTCAGCGTCAAAGACCTGGCCTGGTCGCACACGCGCGGGCCCTCTCTAGGCCAAAAAATAAATCACCGGGCCGGGCCGGGCCTGGGCTTGAGATGGCGGGCCCGGGCCGGGCTCGGGCCAGGCTCACTTATGAATGCCCGGGCCCGGACCGGGCTCGGGCTAGGTGTTACGGGCCCAGGTCGGGCTCGGGCTTCGCGAAGCGGGCTCGGGCCGGGCTCGGGCCTTAAAATCAGGCCCGTGCAGTGCTGTAATTCAGAGTATGACTTTTTTGCTGCGCAATACACTATTCCTTGGTTCAACTTCACCAAAATGCAGCCAAAAATAGAATTTCAGTGAATGAAGATGTCGAGCAAAGAATTTAAATGAAATGTTTGGTCAGCGCTGTGCGTCACACGATGAAAAGATGACGTCCTGCACCGCGCACTGCCACAGATTCCGTTGTTGTATAGCTGGCGTTCCGGACAGCGGTCTTCCCTGAAGCCGTTACCTATAGAAAGACACTGCACGTAACGGTGCCCTATAGCATAGGTCAGAAGAGTTTCATCAAAGCAATCTGACGGGCTAGTTCTTACCGCGGCTGTGGTGTAATAGGGAGGTTCATGTCGATGGAGAGATGATGAGGGATCATGCAGTGAAGCTTCAAGCGCCAGGACAGGGCACGACGTCCAAGTCACCAAGTGAGTACGGAAGAGTTATATGCCGTGCAAGTCATTAACTTAGTTGAAGAATTAACAAAATGAAGGGCATCAAAAAAATTGTTCTACTGACACGTTTAGAACCACTTGACCCCTGGAACTGTTTTTCACGTAATCGTGAGCGCCTTGCAAAGCCTTCATCTCCCGTAAGCAGAATTGGTACCCCAGTAACGTGTGGCGAAAATGTTGAAGGCGTCGTAGGCGAATTCCCTTGCATGACCACTGCTTGGTTGAGCTTTATACAAGACGAGAATAAGGTATGAGAGGATGGCTGAGCGCGCAGAGCAATAACCTCTTGCCCGTAAGTGCAGCATGCAAAACGGAACTTGGTCTGTGGTATGCTGGGAAGCACATAATCCACTGCTTTGCGGCGGAGCGTGCTCCTTGACATCCCGACGGTCCAGAATGCTTGGTGACTTATGTACACTGAAATGCAGGAAATTTTGGGCGCAGATAATTTATTTTAGCCGATGGTCGCGGCGCCAAAGCCTCACCGCCTAATGATACGATCACCGAAAACTGTTTGGGGACTCGAAGTACCCTCGCGAATTTATGCGGAGGCGTCAGACTGTGGTGTGGAAAAGGCCATGCAGACAAAATACAAGTTTGGTATCATTCGAAAGATTTCGTGTTTTATAGTGCTCCTAGCACTTGTCCGGACGGAAATGGTGCTTTATTCAATGATAAATTAATCATTTTAGGTAATTCCCCCCGCCAGATGGTGTGTTTTCATGACGTCTGTAATGACATGACAACAACAGGTCTTTAAGCTGCTGCGGAGACTTGTTGATCGTTGTTTAGAGGGTGGCGCCCTACCGCAGCGGGCCATTTTCTGCCTTTACTTTGCTTTTAAGCGTATTTGTACCTGGCTTATTTTTGTTAAGGTAGAAAATAATCGTTTCGTGAAACATGGTGCTCGCTCGACAAATATGGTCACGTCAGACACCGTCGCTTATCCAATCGGCCAGTGTCGCTGAGACAATCTCAAAGCAAGGCAGTGCTGTGCATCTAAAACAAGCAAAGCGCCCGCAGTCCCAACAGCAGTACGCATCAGTAATTCTAGGCTTACGTGCAGTTTCGTAACTTTTACGGTTTACACCACCATTCTTACTGCTATAAAAAGAATGCACCCTACATTTGAGCCCTAATACCTCGTTCGGGAAGCTTACAAGCTCTAACATAGGCCATGTTCACACTACCGACGCAAAAGTCGTATCGTGAGCTATGAACGTAAAAACACGGCGTGTCACGTAGTTCAGTTGGCTGAAAACTTAACTGACGTCATTCTTCAAAGATATTACGGCATTTGCGGCAACAGTCTGAACCCGGCCTTACTTGCGTTTGCTTTTCCCGGCTTCAGCCAATCGCAGAACTGTCACATATGAAATCATAGCTTCTGTTGCGGGAAATGAACTAGTGGGTCGCATGGCCAGTTCCTTTTTAAAGCTAATCTTTTTACCTCTACCCCCCCCCCCCCTCCCCCAAAGGTTCTTTCGCGACCGTTGGCGTCAACACACAAGTCTCGCGATGAAATAGAAGAAGTTAATGGCACCGCGATGATTCGAACCTTGAACGCATAGAAAAAACGGAGCAACCACCCATTGTCTTACCGATTGAGCTACAAGCCCATGCTGCGACGGAGGGGGGAGGGGGGCGGGAGGTGCACTCATCGACCACATATGCGGGATAACCCCCCCCCCCTCGCAGTTCTCGCAGAATGTCAGGTGATAGTCACGCGAAGTCTCATGCCCCTATGCGCTCCGCCCCCGGCACGTGCAGCGACCATGTGCTGCGCGTCGTGCGCATGTGCTAGGAGTTGTAAAAAGTGAAGGAAGCTCACACCAACGCATGACATTGCACTGCTCTTCCGTCTCTGCCGCCGATCTCGTCGCCTCCATTGGCGGCGGCAAAGACGGAAGAGAAGTGAGATCGTCTTACACGGGTTTGAGCTTTCTTTAATTTTATAAGATAAAAAGTTTTTACTGATGTGCTTCACCAATACAACTCAACCAACCACCCATAATGAATCATGCATTGAAGTAATAGATGTAACTCTTTGTAACTCTTTGAAGTAATAGATGGTGTGGTTAAGTGCATTTCACTTGTCTCTGGTTTCACTCTTTGTAGGGCCAACTGTGTGAATTCAAGTGACGTAGCATGGGCAATCGTTGTGGGTGTCATTTACGGCTTCGATTTGTATCCACTTTCGCAGGGTGGATTGGCGCTTATTTTTTTCCTAATTCTTTAGCTTATTTCAACGAAGTTTACATTAAAAGTGGCGTCAGTATGATTCTACCGACGCAATCTATCGAATTAATCCAGCTTGTGTTTTGTCTACATGACCCCTTAAGGCGCGAAGCAACGTCTGGCCGTTGAAAGGCCTGAACAACAACAGAAATCACAGCAGTAGTGTAGGGCTTGACTATTAAAATTCTAGTGCTCTCCTATGAGCGCTTTCTACGATGCATAAACACCGGTACGCGCTCGGGACCCTTCATCTAAGCGGTACGATGAATTAAAAAACAAATCATTGGCTGCAGTTTACAAACATTCTGGCTGGTAATAATTATTTCTTAAACGACACATTTCCTTGGCGCCAACAAAGCCCTTCGTTTCACGTGCAATAGAAACATACCTCTACACATTTTCAGCCAAGCAACGCCGTATCAGAGTTTTAAAAAAGAACTGTCCGGACGTCGTGTGGCAGCGGTTAACATTAAATAAATACAACCTATTGGCTCATGCCTGCTCATGGTGCTGTGGAGGACATTTTTGTCTTTGCAGGCTGACGGAGGTCGGTGAGTCATGAACTATGTAACGAGCGCGACGGTTTAAAAATCGGACGAGAGCTTCTACGCCGTCTTTTAAATCGACGATATGTTTGAGAGCGGCTGTTCATCTATGTTTTAGACAGCGAAAATACAAACGCCTGCTTTATTTATCGTTGAGAGAATATTCACACAATTTCGTCTTGCTCTTTTTGCCAGGATCCTCGAGAGGTGTACGCGGAGCGCTACTCTTACAGCGGAAAAGTTGTTGAAAAGGATGTTTTGGCTGCAGAGAAGGCAGCAGTAGCCGCTGCGGGTCTCGAGCTTGTTAGTTGCAAAGTTTACGACAGCCTCTGGACGATGCCGGTCGTAGACGCGTGGATTGGTGAGTACCGGGTTCCAGATTGATGGAGTTTCGCCACTAGAAGGACCTTGTAAAAATGCAGTGCTCAGCCAGGATTTGTCCCAAAGATGCACTTTCTGGAGTTGCACATTTGATGCGGTGAGACGGGTGTCACTCCAAATATAAAAATTGCGTTCCCACACCAGCCGTAGTTACCCAACCAGGAATGAGAACTTAAGTTTGGTTTAGCATTTAGCAGTTTGAAAGTATCTAGCAGGGATTGGTCGTTACATGTGGTAAAATAACGCCAACTGGTACAAAATCGGTCTTTCGCAAAGAACGCAGTAGACTTTTTTTATATGCAATGTAATACAAAATAAATTAATATCGTTGCTGTGTTCCCCTAATAAATCTAGCGAAATGTATTGCAGTCTTACTGGTAAAGCGCAAAAACTGTTGTATGTTTATCTGCGTACTGAAGAAACTACGACGTGACGACATCTTTACTAGGCTTTGCAGGCGAACATATCATTTTGAATTGTGTAAGATTTTCGCACGTAAGAAGTTTTTCTTCGCAAGATGCGGCCCTCACAGCGCCGGCATTCTGGTCGGCATATAAAGCAGCGTTGTGATTTTTCTCAGCCCAATAATAACCTTCAATGCCTTGAATAAAATTTTGATTATTGGCATTTCGCAATAAACTGCCGTCAATACAGAATCCCAGATTTCAATTTTGGGAACACCCCTTACTTTCTGGAAACAACAAAAGTTCTGCTGACTAGACGCTTGCCTACCTTTAACTCATAAGCCTAAGTAGAGGCTGGCATGAGCGCATGTGAAACTACGTGACTATGCGCTCACGCACTCATGATATTGACTTGCGCTGGTTCTGGTTTCACCAGTGCCGGTCCCACCGATTTTTGGGTATCGATGTCTTTACTGACCGTTGTCGCATCAATTACGTGTAAGAGAGACTTAGTGCGGGCCAGCTCGTGGATATGTATTCCCAAAACAGGAATGCAGCGAAACAAAGCAGGAATAAGGAAGACGAGACACCACGCAGCACGTAAACGTCATTCTTCATAGCGATAAATCTTGACCATTGTCATCAGCATCCAGGTAGGAATTTGTCATTGCAATCCACACTCATAAAGCCGAAATTGTAGCTACAATTATGCCTCGTATCACTCTCTCCAAACACGCAAGGCTGACCTTCTCGGTAAGTGGCACTGCAGCGCCGGACTTGTATAACCGTATTGCTTTCGGTAGTGATCACGCAGTCCTCCGTCCGCATGGAAATAGTTTCATGCATTTCATGGAGCTCTGGCGCTATTACTTTTTGGTCTGTCTGTTCTTGATACGGTATTACCTTCCATCCTCGGCATGATTAATTTCACTCCAAGACCCCCATACGACCCCTCCACGACGCTAGTCACCTTGCACCAATTGCTTGTAGCCTCTGAAAACTCGTGCTTTGGCCATCAATCGCGTTCGGTTTTGTGGGTTAAACCGGTTCGTGCGACGCTGTCAGCCTTTTGCCCGCAATTAACACCATTCCTTTTGACGTCTACCTTCGCGCACCTGCCAGTTTATTTTCGGCACTGGATACCAATTAGGAAAGCAGGCGATAAAAGAAAAGCAGCAAGACACCCGCTATGGTTTAGCTAATGCTGACTCTAAGCACCTTTCGACCAAGTATGTGGACGTAACAGGAGTCACAAAGGAAGGACGCCTCAGATTCAACTGGCACAGGGAGCTTATTCGGGGTGGCACCCCAGTTTCTAGCCCAGGGGATGATAATAGGCATTGTCAATGAGCTGTGACATGGTAATGAGTGTGGCCGTGGGAGGCAGATGAAGTTAACCATGATCGCAACACCATCGACCTACGGCGCTTTCGTTCGTCCTTGAGGCGGGCGCTAAGAGTGGGCAGTCAAGAAAGCCAAGGAAAGCGAAGCCGGAAATGTGGTCGGTCAATTATACTTTTTCAACAAATATAGTTCATTGAAAGATAGAAAGATGTTGAGAAAAACATGCCCGCCGGGCGGGATTCGAACCCACGACCTCCAGAATACGCGTCTGGTGCTATTACCGCTGCGCTACCGACTGGGCAGTGCTCCAATCCACTTTATTGGTTATGTATGTAACGGTAATTGTTTCCTGCACTTGGTGTGGTGGCCAGCGTCACTCCGACTACTTAGGGTGAAGGGGACCTATATATATATATATATAATATATATATATATATATATATATATATATATATATATATATATATATATATATATATATATATATATATATATACATGGGGTTGTGGGTCCCCTTCACCCAAAGTAGTATTGAGAGAGTGGAGGGAGAGAGATGAAACGTATAACGGCCTACCCAAAGGACATTTACTCAACCTAATAGGGATATGGAGGTGGCGTCCTTATAGTTTGTATTACAACACAGGGTACAAAAACAAAAATGCCGAAACGTTTGGTTTCGTTCGCAGATCACTACGTGCCCATCTTCAAATTGGACGCCAAGATTCCCGAGCAGAAGCGCAGTGCTTTCCGGGACGAGCTGCGCTCCCTGCTACTAGAACGCTCAATCTGCACAGAGAAGGGCTGCTCAATGAAACGCACAATGGTTGTCGTTCACGCGCAAAAGCCTGCCCGCGACTAACGCCAAAGGAACGGAATAAATATTCACCGGAACTCCCGAGGATTCATTGTCTCTTTGAATTTTCAATACGCACTGACTTTTGATGCATCGTAACCGCCGCCACATTTTCATCAGCCTTTAAAATGTTTAAAAATTTGAAAAAGTTCAATGTCTGAAAAATTAAAAGCAGCAACTAAGATATAGGCGTCTCGAGGGTGTATTTTCCTCTAAAGACAAAAGACAACCAATAAAAGCTATGTAATACATATCCATCGTTCAATAAAGCACAGCACGGCGACACGCTTTTTTTTTTTGCAATTTGAGAGTGCACGAACCTGCCATAGGCGACCAGTCCAACTCTCTTCCATTGCACCTAAAGCATAACGTAGTGTAACGACTCTGCACATCGCCCTCATTCCAGATAATTTCCAAGGATGTGTTGTTTCGCGCCAGAGTGAAAGAGTTTGGGCTAATCACTGGTTTAAAAACTGTGGGTCATCGCTCTTTCACAGGAATCGGTAAAACATGAAAGTGAAAGATGCCTTCACAGGAGCAGTTGAATATCAAAACAACCTCCTCCATGTGCGAAGGGTTCGCGAGCCTCACCCCACCAGACGAAATGACGCCGACACGCAAGAAAAAAAAATAATTCGTTTATTCTGGGGCAGCAAAACCAAAAAATCTTGCACAGAAACAGCAGCTTGAAACACATAACCGTCATGGTTTGTTTGTTGTTTGTAGGGTTTTAAGGCGCCGACGCAACGCAGGCGATGAGGCGCGCCGTTGTGGAGGGCTCCGGGTGAATTTTGACCTTCTGGGGATCTTTAACGTGCGCCAAAATCTCGTACACACGGGCGTTTTTGCTTTTCGCCACCATCAGAAAAGTCGCCGCCGCGGCCGGGAATCGAACCCGCGACCTTGTGCTATGCAGCGCAACGCCTTAGCAACTTAGCCACCGCGGCGGATCACATACCAGTCATGGGAAGCACGTGTCAGCGGAGGGTTCCTCAATTCACGCGCGTCCCCCGTCCACAAAGGCGCTGGTATCGAGACGCCATATGTTGGCGCTTATTAGCGTCACAATGCGCTACTTCGCTTCGCCTCTCCTAGACGGCCGCAACATCTGAATGAGTCATAAGGAAGGACATCAGGCGCGTCGTAGAGCTGCTCACGTCGTAGCTCATAGTGCAGTCGGTTAGGCTCCAGGTACTTCCCGTTGCGGCGAGAGATCATGGGGTCGAATCCGGGCGTCGTAGCGTGAATGACACTTATTCTAGTGACGTCACTTCCGTGACGGATATGAAGTGAGTAAGATCTCGGTGTACCCGCGCATAAAACACTTTCGTTTGTAAAAAACCAGCACGAGCACGGGCAGTGAAAGGAGACACAACAAAAGCTCTATTCCCGTTTTTGCGCTGTTTTGCTCCCGATAAAATCAACCATTTTTATTAACTCACGATACATTTAAAAATTAGTAATGCCTAACCAGTTCTGTAACATCAGTGTACGTCCCTTAGGATAGAACATTACATCCACCTCCTCCACATCGAGAAGCCTCCTGTTTGATTGTAGGGTTTAAGCCGCCAACGCAACGCAGGCGATGAGGCGCGCTGTAGGGGAAGGTTCCGGATTAATTTTGACCGCCTGGGGATCTTTAACGTGCGCCGAAATCTCTTACTGACGGGCGTTTTTGCTGTTCGCCTCCATCATAAAAGCGGCCGCCGTGGCCGGGAATCGAACCCGCGACCTCGTGCTCAGCAGCGCAACGCCTTAGCCACTCAGCCACCGCGACGGCTATCACGAAGCCCCCTCCACATCAACAGTTTAGGTTGCTAGGGATGGTATGTTTTAATGATGAAGCCATGTCCTGTAGATATGCCTGTAGACGGAATTGAGAAAATGCTGACTTCACGCCAAGTATGTTTCGTTTCACTGGATTGTCTCCGAATACGACGTTTCACCTAGCGGTTTAGCCTTGTAAACTAGCATACAAAAGTCCCGAAGACAATATGTATCCTTAACGTGGTAGCTCAGACCTTGCTTTGTTGATGTTCACGAATGCATTGCGCGGAGAAACTCATCTGCCTGGCCGTGGCAGCTTCATAGACACCAGGAGCTGGAGACCTTACGTTTAATAGGTGAAATCCCTACTTGAAGACGTTTTTACGCGGTTCTACAATTCCGTGCACTTAAATTTTAAGCACAAGTATTTTAAAGCAAAGCTTTTTACCTCTACCCCACAAGGGTTCTTTCGCGACCGTTGGTGTCAACAGAAAACTCCCGCGAACAAATAAAAGAATTTACTGGCACCGCCAGGAATCGAACCTGGAACTAATAGAGCAACAAATCTAGAGTCCGTCGTCTTACCGATTTAGCTACGAGCCCACTTTTTCTTTTTTTTTACTGCATGGAAAACGCCCCTTAATACAGCCTACAAACGTTATGAGTCATCCAAGAAGATTCACATCACTGCAGCTAAAATAAGCCATCCGTTAAAACTCTGGCAAGCAGACGGACGCGTCCAACAGATGCAGCCATTCTGATGGGTCACTTTGCGCCGCATAAATGCTCCGCACCAACGCAGCTTGCTCCCGAAAAATGGACTTCGTTGGGCGAGGGGGTTCCGCGTGCCTGTACGTCATGCGGCACTTCCACAAGCTATACAATCCGATCACAACAAATATAATAGGGCACTCCAGTAACATCTCTAAAAGGCAAGAACCAAATTGTATAAGGGGTAATGTCCATGTCCTTTTTAAGAGTTCGTTGCAACATATCCCAGAAAAACACCGCATCCCGGCACAAAACAAAACAATGATCAATGGTTTCAGGTTGATTGCATAAACGGCAATTGTCAGACCAAGGAATAGACATTCCTTTCTCGCGCAACCATGTTTTCACTGGGAGTGTTGATGTATGCAGCTTAAAGATTAACGTTTTTGCATTTGGAGAAAGACAGATACGTGTGACCCGCTTCAAACCCCTGTCCTTATTGTGGCCAATGTAAGGCTGGCGATAAACCGGCACTGGGCACAGAGTCACGCCGACACGGGGAAGACAAGTGGTGCACTCACCAACCACATCTACGGGTTAAACCCCTGCATTCGCGCTGAATGCCACGTATTGATTAAAGGAAGTTCACACCACCCCACAGCATCTTACTTCTAGAACGCAAATGGGCTACAGCCTGTGACTTGCAGTGTTCACGTAAAAAATCTCAGCTCCTAGTCGTCCGCCCTCACGCCAAACGACACCTCAAGGAACACTTTCAAATAGTCTGTGATGGCCAGGCCATCAATCCAACCCTCAGCATCAAGATCCTGGGCCTACATCTTCAGGCCAACACCAAGAGTGACGCATCCTTGCAGCGCCTCAAACACAGCATCAATAAAATCGTACTCATGATCCGGCGAGCTGCAACCAAGAAGCGAGGCCCCAAGGAACTCGATACCTTTCGATTAGTTCAAGCTTTTGTCCTCTCGAGAATCACTTATGTCAACCCCCTGTCTTCTTCTCGGCAAGGAGGACATAAACCTGCATTATATAATGATTAGAAAGGCGGTTGATCAAGCCATTGGTCTTCCCATGAGTGCGTCCACAGAGAGGCTGCTTAGCACGGGGCTCTACAACAGGGTGGAAGAGCTGATAGAGGACCATCTTTTTATCCAGAAGCACCGAAACAGCAGAACTGCGGCGGGTCGCCGCATCCTTCACCAGATTGGCTGGGTAGCACAGAATGTCACTCCACTTGATGTACTCCTGGACTTTTGGCGACAAGAACTAAAGGTGCTCCCTTTGCTTAGAAATGTGCACCCGTCACACGACGAGGGTCGCCGACAAGCACGGGCTCAAGCGCTCAACACCACCCACGGTGGGGATCATGCAGTTATCTACACAAACGCCTCCCAACATCGAGGGCAGCAGTACGCCACCATCGTAGCTACCTCCAGAACCAACCTCCTTCTTGTTCCTCACTCAAGACCGAAAGTATGACTGCATCACAAGAGGCAGTCGTCGCCTTGGCTCTCACTCAACCAGGGGTTCGTAAGGTAGTCACCGATTCCCAACAAGACTACCGGAATTAACAGTCGGGTTTGGTGTGCCGACCTGCACTGCGTCTGCTAAAAATCCACTCCCCAAAGGGTTGAATTCAGCTCATCTGGACACCCGCTCACGCTTTCATAGAGGGCATTGAGTTCGCCCACCAAGCCTGCACTTTTACCCCCCGTGCTATGGAGCTGCACGAAGGCAGTCACCCGCTTGTCTCGTTCAGGGACATAACACAGCATTATCACCTTCTGAGACAGACCCTACCTTCGACTTTCCCAGACCTTTCCAGAGAACAACAAACTACCCTACGGCTCATACAATCCGGCTCCTCCCACATCCGACGCGTCTTCACTTAGTGCACTCGAATCGCTACGACGCTGAATGTAAATGTTGCTCAGAAGTAGGAAAACTCGGCCCCATAATCGGGGTGTGCGACTTTAGCACTGAGCAAGGTCGTCTCTTTACGTCGACTACCGAACAAGAGCAATGGGAGATGCTGCTGTCCAGCCCAAGGAGGTTGTATAAGTTTTATACAACCTCCTTGGTCCAGCCCCTCTCTGCCTACGCCGCTTCAGCTGGTGGACAGCGCACAGGCGGCGCGGATTGCGTATGGGCTATAGTGAAGAAGGAACCACTCCCCTGGGCCGCACTGTGGGCCGTTCAGAAATCTGAATAGAAGTATTTCCTCCTCATTCTCCTCCTCCTTCTCCTGCTCCTCCCCTGTCTCTGCCACCGACCTCGTCGCCTCCGTCCGCGATGGCAGAGATGGAGAAGGGAGATCGTCTAACACCGGGTTTGAGCTTATATTTTATAAAAAAAGGAGTTTCCACTCATATGCTACACCAATACAACTCAACCAACCACAGTTTATGCATCATGCATTAATTTAACCTTACCAACAATATGTCTTCGAAGTATTAGAGGGTGTGGTTAGGTACATTTCACTTCTCTCTAGTTTCACTATTTGTAGAGCGACGCGAGGTAATTTATGTGACGTCGCATGGGTAATCGTTGTGGGTGCCGTTTCCAGCTTTTCTTTCCAAACACATTAAAGGGTGGATTGTCGCTATTTTTTTTTATTCGGGGATGTTTTTTCCCTCGAGATCAAAGGCGAAGCTGAACAACCAATTCAATAGGTCACAAATCTTCAGCACATACATTATCTTTTTCTTTTTACATCCTTCATTTTTCTCACTTCTTGATTTGTAACACTTACACGCCCTAGAGTGACTCTTCTGAGCACTGCAATCGATGTCTTCGTCTCATTTACTATGTGTGATATGCCATTGAAGAATGTAGGGTGCATTTGTGAGGGATGGCAAATTGTTCGTACAAGCTCACCGTGAAAATTGGAAGTCTGATTCAGAATATTACTTAAAACAAAATAGGTTTGGTGTTCAGGTTCCCTGAAATGTAAAAATCCGTCCCCTTTTTTGCACGCTTCGCTACAAACTTCGTTATAAAGCAATACCATATGTGTCACAGGCCTACGCGCATACTGTGCAACCCGCAGGCGCTTTTGTAATGTTGGGGAGCGGACGTCCTTCTTTTATCGCCACGGCCGTTCCTCAAGGCACACTGCGACGGAACTAGCCACATGCTACGTCCCTCCCCTTAGCAAGCACCTCACGCCATAATGGCGTCCCTTAGAGAGAGGGAGAGTGAGACGCGCGAAACAATGCAAAATGTGAGAAAGAACATGGTCGACGAGAGGAGCCAATGTTTGTGGCTCCTGACGTGGCTATCTCTCATGGTCTTTATATCGACAGCTGGAGCTTTCAATGGGAGTTTTCGTGAAGTTCGACGCCGGGAATTGGAGTTTGCGGTTGAGGCTCGCCTTTGTAATCCATTACATTGTAATCCATTGTAATCCAAACCTTAATTTCTGCTGTCAAACACGGATCCACACTTTCACAGCTCTCTTTTTTTCATCTATCCACCACCCGCCACGCCGAATGCCGCTTCTCCAACAACCCCTGCCGCCACCCCAGTCTCATCTGTCGGGTCCGCGTCAGCTGCCGGTATCTCGCCCGCACTCCGCCAGCCCCCGCGCTCGCAAGCCCGTCACCCCAAGCCTCGCAGATTCTGAGTACGTCATCGTATACCGTCCCCGCATCGCAGGCACTGTCGCGCGCTGCTCAACCAAAGACATTGTGACCACATTCGCTGCAGCAAGCAAGCTTCCTCCAGAACAGTTCTACGCGTCCATAATTCTGCAAATACAACCCGCACAAAATCTGCTGGTGGCCTCAACTGCAAAGGAAGACCACGCCCTTCTGCTGAGCACCATGGATCAACTTGCCCTCACGACCGGCATTCTAGAACTGTCGCCATACCTGAACCCCCCCCCGGCACTGTTCGTGGCGTCATACAGGGCAAGGCATTTCCAAACGAAGACCTAAACGACCTCCTGGTAGCCGATGGACTTAGCCTACTCCACGCCAGGCTGCCGGAATGAATATCATCAGCCCTCCTGACGTTCCAGGCACCCCACGTGCCCTTTTACGTTAAGGTGGGCTGTCTACTGACCACATGCCGCCCCTACCGACGTGCAGTGCGGCTTTACCGCATTTGCGGCGACGTGGGCAACAGACAGGACATTTGCCCGCGGCCGGACGAGCCGAAGTGTATCGCTTGCGGCACCCCGACCCCCTCTTCCGACCACAACTGCCAACCCAGCTGCAAGCTGTGTTCCCTTCCACACATCACAGCGGGTAAAGACTGTCCCAAGCGTTTTCTCCTCAGAACAGCATCTAAACCCAAGACTTCGGCCGGCCTCGCCGCACAAAAGTTCAACACTCCACCAGCCAAGCCTTCGAACCACGTCACCAAGGTAAGATGGTCGCAAGTCGCTACGCCTTTTCTTACTGCTCAGCATACCGACTTCCCCCCTCTTCCAACTCCTGTCAACACTCCCCATTTCCCCACCTCCTTCCCCATCCGAACTGACACTCTCCCAAGCACAAGCAGAATTTCAATGATAACACAATCTCTTGATGGAACGAGCTGACAAGCTTGAACGTCAAACACACTAACGCCTAGTTCAGACAGAGACTCAGAATGCGCTACTAATACTAAAGATCAGCTCACTCCCAGTCTTCCAATCGCCCGAGGAAACAACCACCCTCATCGATCGTCAAATCACAGAAGCCCAAACCACAACGACCAACCTCATCCTCTGAATAAAGGACGCCCTCACCACACGCACAAATGCAATTGAACAACAAATCACAGCCATGAACTCAGCGCTCGTGAAACTGACTAAACAAGTCTCAGAACTTGCAAATCAAGAACACACACCATACCCAAAGAAACAGAAGACCTACTACCCTCAACGAGACGTGGAAATGGCAGAAGCTCTTGGTGCACTCCAACATGAATAATAATCCGCAAGCCCTACAACGTCCCTTAACCTTGTGGCAATGGAACTGTTGTTCATTTCAAAGCAAACGTATCTCCCTTTTACATCTCAGTCAGGACAAAAAACCAGATGTCATTGCCCTTCAAGAACTTCATACCACCCCTGTCACCCTACGAGACTACGAAACATACGTCTCGCCAGCCTCTCCTCGCACTGCAATCCTGGTGGCACGCCATCTCACCGCGCAGATTATCGACATTCACTACCTACATTTATCGAAATACTTCCTACTTCGCCTACCACGCCTAGTATATTCGTGCTGAACGTGTACAGCCCCCCACAAGAATCACTTGCTTCGCTCGACCACCTCGTCCAACGTGCCCTCTGTCACTCTCAGAGGCACCCTCTACTTTTGGGTGACCTCAGTGCCCCCCACACGACACGGGGATACTCTTCGGACAGACGGAAAGGCCAGGATTTGTTCACAACCACGAATCACCACCAATTATCTCTGCGGAATGACTTGACCACTCCCACTCGGAATTGGCAACAGCGTCACCCATGATACAAACCCTGACCTCACCTTCTCACGCAACATCCCCCACCTCATCTGGGTACGCATCGCCGAAACCCTGGGAAGCGACCCCCACATCATCCAAGTGACTCTCCCTCAACATAAAGCGAAAACGCGCATTGGACAAGACACCCTTACCAACTAGAAAGCCTTTCGCGAAGATCATAACCCGCTCCCTACAACCATCACGGACCTTATCAATGGGTCTCTCAGATTCAAGAAACCGTATCACGACACAATAAAACTCTCCCTCTTGCCTCCGAAAACCCAGTCGTGAATGCCCACCTTCTCCACTTTTTAGACGCCTGCAAGAGCCTACTTCGCCGGTGGAAAAAACAAAATCAGAACAATAAACTCAGGCGCCGGAATAATGAGATCACCCAAGGGGCAGCCCAATAGGCCCTCACGCTACATCAGCAAAACTGGGCTACCTTTTGCAAGAGCTCGCAAGGAACGCTTGGAACTACAAATACGTGGCCCATACTGCGATCGCTTCTCAGGGACAAACCCTCCAAATCTGCTACGGCACATCACCTCAAACGTTTGCTTCACAACTACCCCGGATCCCAAGACCAGCTACTCTCTGACAGCAAACCCACCCTATTTGGGCCTTCCCCATCTTCTACAATAGGTCATCCAGACTACTCAGGGGCCCCAAATCCCACCTTCGGCGCCCCTTTTACAATGCAAGAACTTTAAGACGTACTGGCCAAGCTCACCCGCAACACCACTCCCGGCCATGACCGCATCAATAACAAAACCCTGCGTAACCTCGGCAACGACTCTCTCCAAGCACTACTCGACTTTTTCAACTCGCAATAAACCCAAGGCACTGTTCCAGCCCAGTGGCGACATGCGGATATAACACTTGTCCCGAAACCTCACAAGCCGCTCTCCATTAATAATCTCCGCGCGATCTCCCTGACATCATGTCTAGGCAAGCTTTACGAATACCTCATTCATACTCGCCTTACAGCCTATCTTGAAGACAACAATCTAGTCCCGCATACGATTATTGGTTTTCGAGCTCACCTTTCAACGCAAGACGTCCTGCTCCAAATCAAAAAAGAGGTTCTGGACCATCTCAGCACATCCACCCCATGAGCCATCCTGGCTCTACACGTCAAAGGAGTATTTGATTATGTCTCCCATGCTGCCATGTTAAAGAACCTACAAAGCACCAATTGCGGCCTCCACACCTGCACCTACGTACGCCAATTTTTAACTGGCCGGACAGCTACGATCGGAATCGGTGACCTCCGTAGCTCTTCTTTCCATCCACCACACAAGGGCACGCCACAAGGCTCAGTAATATCACCACTCCTCTTCAATATTGCACTTCTCGGGTTACCACCAGCTCTTGACTCTCTTTCTCACATTCACTACGCACTCTACGCCGACGACCTCACCATCTGGACTACTGGTGGATCAGTAGGCGACCAGGAGGACTCACTCCAAAAAGCTATCGATGCCACTCTCACCTATTTGACAACCTGCGGACTTACATGCGCCCTGGAAAAATCGCCTCTACTCGTTCTCCGCGCCCGCTCTCGTGGCAGACGACCGTCTCCACCTACTGAGTCCTCACTCACCATACAGGATGAGCCCGTTCCCAAGGTGGCTGTTCTTCGGGTACTGGGACTTCAAATTCAACAAGACGGGGCTGGCCACGCAACTCTCATCCAATTGCAAACCACCGTACTAGAGCTAGTTGGCCTTATTCGACGAATCACCAACCGCCGCCAAGGCCTTAAGGACCGCGACACTGTACGTCTTGTACAGGCTCTCCTAAAAAGCCGCATAACATACAGCACGCCGTATCTCACACTAAAACCTGCCGAACGCAATACATTAAACGCGCTCATACTGAGAAGTCACAAAATGGCACTTGGGCTACCTATCACCACGTGAACAATCCGTTTCCAACAACTCGGGGTTAACAACACCCTTGAGGAGCTCATCGAGGCGCACCTGACCAGCCAAAAAGAACGCCTCCTCCTGACAACCACCGGTCGCTCAATATTAGGTTGTCTCGGCTATCCGCTCCTCTCCCCCCCCGGAACATACTCTTCAACGCATTCCACCAGCTATCCGCCGTCACATCACTGTCTCCCCTATACCCCGCCATATGCACCCAACGTATAACCAAGGATGCCGCGAGGCGCGGGCTGCTCACCTCTACGTCAAGTACGGATCTCGGGACGACACTCGATACGTCGATGCCTCTCCATACTCCTCTCACTCAGCCCACACGTCGGCCGTCGTCGACTCCATGGGGCGTCTTGTCAACTCAGCTACCACCCTTACCAACAACATAACAGCAGAAGAAATTGCAATCGCCTTGGCCACCCACACCGATCTAGAGTGCGTGACAATCCTGACAGACTCCCAGACCGCTTGCCGCCACTACCAAGCTGGACGAATCTCGGCCATTGCCCTCCGCATTCTTTCCCAATGATCGACGCCAATTCCCGATATCCGCACCGTGTGGACACCGGGTCACACGGCTCTCCCGGGGAATGAGGCGGCCCACGCCTCTGCCCATGCACGCCCTCATACCCCGGGCACCCTCGGAATCTGATTACCCAAGTGCTTCTCCGCCCATACGCCTCCGCTACGCTGACATCCTAGCCCATTTACGCCGACAACGCCAGCACTTCTCTCCACCCCATCCGAACCTTCCCAAGACTGACGCGTGCATCTTGCGGCGGCTGCAAACCAACCCCTTTCCCCATGGCACACGCCTTCATGCTATCTATCCTGCACAGTACCCTCCAAAATGCAAACACTGCCAATATCCCCATGCACCCTATACCACATGGTGTGGGAGTGCCACCTAACCCCAACTGTTCTCCCCATTCCCAAACCAACCCCTGAGCAGTGGGAGGGCCAGCTCGCTAGTGGCGACCTGGCTGACCAGCAAGAGCTGATATTCCGGGCGCAACTGGCCGCACGTGCTGAGGGCCTCCTGGACTGAGGACGCCCCCCGCAAGAGAGGAACGGCTCAAATAACTCCGTTCCAGCTCAATAAAACATTTTCACCACCACCACCATCGTACGCTGTACTAAATTGAGATAGGCCATATTGGACCATGCATAAAATGTTTCCACGATAGGCTGACTAAAAGATAACAATCATGCATTGTCGCCGTCATCGTCACCACCTTCGTAGACTCCTGGATGCCACTAGGATTGCATATCATTGCATTCCAATTGCGTGTTGTGTAGGATTTCATGCGTTTTGATCCAACACCTGTGTATTTCAAATTTAAAAGGACATGTGCATTGTCAGCTACCGCCCAGATAAAATAACTGACGAATTCTGGAATGCCACTTTTCGAGGTTTACCGGTCATCATCATCATCAGCAAGGACCAATAATCATCCGTGAAGTATTCAGTGTACTCATTGTACTTGAGTGGCGGGTACTTGTTTATATCATAAAAGCTTAAATCGCACTGTAAGGCCTAACTGTACGGCATACCCAACAGTGGCCTGTATTCTAGCAAAAGATTCATATTCACAGAGTAACACATACTCGCAATGGTTTATTAGACAACGCATTATAAGCAATATGTATGTCGCAGGAGCGCATTTTGCTGCATCTTCCGCTCCCGGCAGTACAACGTCGCGCGTACACCAACAAAATAAATAATATACACAGGGCGAAGGAACTGGGATTGAAACTGCTTGAAATCTATGCCGGTATGCTGGGTCCTTTGCCCGTTACCAAAGCCTACAATGTACATGACGGCAGGGTAACACACCCCCAGAGACGTATTGGTCAATCATCTTACTAGCAGATATGTATGCTGCTTTCGCACTATGTCTGTGATTGGCGCAACCAAACCATCTGTGATGTTTTGTTGTTCTTCATAGTCATCGACTGGGTACCTGGCCACTAACCATTTTCTTCAGGCAACCAGGAGGCCCATGATCCCGCTCAGGAGAGTTCCGCCTTCCATCCTCCACTGGTGCCTGGGGTAAGGCCGCCGCGGTACTCTTCGCCCTCCCCAGCGATGCGCATCCACCAGCACAAGAAAGATCGATACGCCCGTCTAAAGGCACAAACTCTAACTCGATACCTCAGCCGCTTACCTCCTCTTCCCTGCTCAGACGACGTCTAAACACCGGAAACACTTCGCAAGTAGTATACCCCTCACCTGCCCCCTCGATGCCCTTACTGTCATAACACAACTCTATGAGACCTCACACACCTAGTTTGGTGGTGCGCAGCTTTCGCCAGCCACCGTACAATCAAATCCCCCCAACCATGCTCCGATCCAAAACAAAGTTATGCACAACCATTCCCGGAAATTGCAGTTTATTCAATTAAAAGCGGTCCAGCACGAGTTGTTCGAGTGGGCCCACCCCCGAACGAACTGGCGACCCTGTGTGACCTCCTGACTCCATTGCGATCACCACAAACTGGCCCATTAACAGCAGATTCCAAGAACTGCCCCAGTTATTAACTCTATTGAGAATGAACATTATTTTCTCTTAACACCCCTCTACATTCCTTTCATCAATTGTGACCAGTGGTCATCCTTTTCTAATAAAGGTTCTCTCTCTCTCTCTCTCTCTCTCTCTCTTCATGGTCGATGAACATATAGGCCGCCGATGCGAAGTTCTATTCGGCATACGTAAAAAAATCATGCACCCCTCCATCTTACGACCACGATGGCCGAACGCGAAGGTTTATCGTGCGGGATTCCTTGGTTGTCGTCTGAGTTTGAACTCAGTTTCGAGTGAAGCAATCGGAGAGACGCCGTCTTCATAAGACGAGAGACCCAGGTTTGAATCCGGCCACTGAAGCGTTTTGTCTTTCACTTCACCCACGACCATTCATTATCATCGTCCGAGAAAGTTGGCTTTCCTGAAGGGCGTTTTCGTATTACAGACCCCATCACTGAGAACACTAAAGCGCTTTAAAAATAAATGTGCGGGAAGGGTGAGGTAACGAATAATATCTTTAGCAGAGTCTCGCATATCGGGGACATAGCACAGCGCGTATACAGACGTACAGGTGCCGTCAAATGTAATTGGAGCACGCTCTCGTACATTTACAGCCCTTTTATCATCCAGAAACGCCCTGGCTGCATTGCTGTGTATTCCTCCCTATTAGAAAAAGCTTCCTCTAAACCGATAATGGCTGTCATAACGCTAGTGAGACAAATGTTTCATGTTATTGACCGATCGAGGTTCTAATTACTAATGGCGGCACCTGTTCGTGTATGCAAATGATGCTACCCGCCACAAGGAAAACAGTGCACCGGCGGAGCCACCTTAATCATCTGATCAGCGTGTCAGGAGTTTTACAGACCAGGGTGTATGGTATCTGATGTCAGTCAGTCAGTCAGTAAACTTTATTGATGGGAAAGGGGAGGAGGGAAGGGTAAGGTGGGGCTAGAGAAGTGAGTGGAGCCCTCTTTCCAGGGCCCCAGTTTCAGCTGCCCCGATCTTCGCTCTCCGGATCAGCTCTCGCTGAGTCCCGAGGGCGGAGTTGGCCAGGGCTGCTCCCATGTCTCTAGTGTGTTGGGTTCGTGGGCGTTCTCCGGGGGCCATATAACGGGGCATCCCCAAGATGCGTGGAAGAGATTTGCCACCTCTCCACATTTTTTGCAGTGTTCGTTTGTGGAGTTCGGGAACATTACAGCAAGTTTAAACTTGTGTATGAAGGTGTTTGTTTGAATTTTCCTTAGTGTTTGGCTTTCGTAGGTGTTAAGGCCTTTGTGTGGAGGGGGAAACTTCTGCCTGCTGAGACGAAGCCTGGCGAGGAGTTCTTGGTGGGTTTCAGGAGGCGGAAGACTGCACGAGTGCTCTGACTCGCCGCGGTACGTTAGGAACCTCGTTACCTCATCGGCCATCTCGTTTCCGTCTAGCCCCTCGTGACCGGAGCACCAAATGATGGTGTGCTTATGCTTCAGGGTTGCAGGAAGAATCCGCTGCGTGGACTCGGGGATTCTGCCTGCCGCTAGGTTTAGAATGGCTCTTTTCGAGTCCGTGAGGATGTTCAGCGCTTGGTCGTTGTGTTCGCCCCATCTTATGGCTAGTAGGATGGCGCTTGTCTCCGCTTCGTCCGTGTCATTGTCTTTGATAGTTATGCAGTTTATTAGCTCGCCTAGGTGGTCCACCGCTACTGCTGTTGAGTTCCGGCAACGAGATACGCAACTAGGCCAATCGCCTTTGGGAAAGTAGGTAAAAAAATTGGCCGCGTATCTGCTCCTTTCGTTGCAAATGCCGTCAAAAGACGACAGTCTTTATCGGCTTTTGAGAAGTAAATGCCTCCCTTTGCTTTCCCGCACACCTCTGATATTGTTCCTCTTGCGTAGCGCTCCTCCCAAGGTAAAGACGCCAAAGGTTTGCTTAAATCATTTTAAATTTCCCGCATTCCTCTGCTCCAAATCGGGTGTCTCGATGCGAACGCTGCCGTACGGCGAAGACGCGCGTTAATCGAGGCGCCCTACTTCAACGTTTATAGAACCGCGTTTCCCTACTCCACGTGCGTTGCTACAGTGTACTTTGTAGCGTTGCCAGCAGAACGTGGAACATATCTAGTGGAACCTTGCGTAACTGTTGCCGGTTGATTTCTTAAAATGGCGCCAGAAGCTATAGTGGCGCGGGCGACAGCAAGTGGCGGCGGAGTGAATTCTTTTTCTGCAGTTGATGAAGTATTTATTTCGCAAAAGTCAAGCATGTTTGATTTTGTTATAAATGAACACTGCAAATATCACTTCTGTATTGAGTTGTTGTCTCATATTTGCGTAATGTCTTGTTCTTCTTCAACAATGTTGACAAGTATGAACATTACACCGGACATAGACGGGTAGATTTAGCTGTGACTATATAAGACTATTGCGCACGCATTGTTTTGCTTTGGCCGGGTGGCTGAATCGAGTCACAGACAGACAGACGGACAGACAGACAGACATACAGACAGACCAAAATTTCTGGGTTTAAGTAGCCCAAGAAAGACTATCGTCTTTAAAAAGCAGTTCTGTGCTTCATTATTTCACTGTTTTAAGTGATTTATTCATTCCAAGCGTACTACTAGACACGGAACGCGCAACCGGGTGGTGCCTAATTGTAGCGCAAAGTGCTTGAACACGGCTGCTCTGAAACGACCTCAATACCCCAACAGTGGAGCGAACCTTAGCTGAAGCTTGAGTAAGTGTGACAACGTCTCATCGAGAAGCAACATTCGCTTAAAGCTGCATGTAGTCGGCGGCACTTCACAGCATTGGTGCAAAGTATGTGGGATACCGTTTTTTTAAAGAACGTGGGCTGGAATCAATGCTAAATTACAAGAAGCATCCCAAAAGCATTGCTACCCTTGATTAAATTACGCAGAACATTTACCGTATTCGCCACGGTTATGGACGGCAGTGGTGGCGGTAAAGATAGCAAACAATGCATGCGACCTTTCCTAAAGAAAGCGCTAAGTGATTAAAATTCGAACATGAACGATCTGATTTTGCAAACCGGCAAACAAACAAGTTAGCTTTCTTATCCCGGCGCGCGGAGTCTATAATAATGCTTAGTCCACCCCACACGTGGATATGCGGAACGTGCAGCATCACACTAAATGATGTGGAGCGGTATCGTTTTCGACCCTAGAACTCGATCGCGTTTGTCCATTAGCTCACCCAATTCCCTGCGTTTCTACGTTGATATGCTGGTGTGAGGTTTGAAAGGCACTTTTCTTTGTTTACAACAGGCAAACTATGATTTTATGTCTCCTTATTCCAGGTGATGCAAATTCAGCAAAGTACAATGCTTTTGCCTCTGGGACGTCATAACAATATAAAACTTGTATATGAAACCACACAATTTCATTATTACAACCGAGGGTGTCATATCCAAGTGGTTTATATTTCCAGCTTTACAACACCTGAGTCTTGAGGCTTGGTGTTAATCCCGAGTACTGAGGAGTACGTTTGACTGTTTTAAATTTCTTCTGAAAGCGTCCGCACGTGCGCGAACGCCGGAGCAAAAATTCTGAGACGGGTTGGATACTGCCATTTATATTTTCTGTCCAATAATTCAGAAGCCTCTGGAATTACAGATGTTCATGCGCACGGACATTACGCTAATTAAGCCACTAAGCCTTGACCAAATAGTTCTTCGGTAAACTCTCTGAGTGACATCGCCACAAGGTGCGTCCGAATGCAAGTGGTTCAAAAGTGGTGATTTTGTAACGGTTTCGAAATAATTGAATGATATTTAGTTGTATTCAATCAACCTATAGTCCTTTTGTCTAAGAACCTGTTTCCGGCAGTTTCAATTTCATCAACTTTTTATCGCTGACAACTTTCTTGTGGGACAGAATGACCCCCATCGGCGCCAGTCTATGTCGCCTCTCCATACGCTGGCCTTCTTTATGCTTGAAACATTGAGGTTACAAATGGTATGTGGGCCTAAATTAGGGGGCATCAAACTCTGTGGCATTATTCAGGTAAGCGTGCAGAAACATTACACAAATGTACCGACTAATAAGCGTGGGCTTCCCGGCTATGGCATCGTTTTCGCTAATGATGTCATCATCCTTGTCGATCTGGTGTCGACCGACGCGGGGTGGCCCAAAAAGATGAGTGGGCCCTCTCGACCGTGAAACTGGCACTGTAAAAAGATAGTTCCTTTTCTTCTAATATTTCTGGAATTAGAAACATACAAAAGTTAGCTATATCGTTGTATTTGTTAGAAACAACGAAACGCTTATGCACTTATGATACCGCCTGCGACAACTTTGGCTAAAGGAAGAAGAATCGCAAGGAACTATAAAAAAACTGCATCTTTAAGGAAATTATTGCTTGTGCTAAGATATTGTCAAATATAGGAGACAATTTTACCTGCATTGAAAGATTCCCTCTCAGTGTTGAGATATGTTTTGATCCGTGACGAACATGTGTCTCCTTCATTGGAGAAAAACTAAGAAAAACCCTTATTTCTTTCTTATTTCAACGAGCCCCTCGTTGTCTATTCTGATTCGCTACATGTATATATATGTATATATATATTGTAAGCTATGACCAGAGTCCTTCAATGCTTTACTGGTCACGAAACTTCGGCGCTCGCTTCATATAGGGACCGCGCGCGCCACTACATGCGCCACCGCCGCACGAAGGTCATCCAGCCGCCGCGCGTGTGGCGTATAGGGGCGTACGGCTCAAGTTTCGCCGCGCGCATGCAGCGCCGTTTCCTCCCCTGGCAGCCTTTGCTTCCATTTCATTGCCGCACACGGGGTGCGCTCTTTCGCAGATTCGCTTGGAGTACGCTGCTTGCTGCTTCGCCGTGATGAAAACTAGCGCGCCTAAGAGGAAAAGACAGGGCTCTAAATATTGTTGTGTAGTTGGGTGCTACAACAGCGTCGCAAACACGAGGGAAAAGAGCCCATCGTCAAGTTCTATTCGTTTCCCGGCAAGTGGTACGAGACAGACCGCCGAGAAGCCTGGATTAGGGCTGTGCGGCGGAAAAAGTGAGTGACCGTTTCTCTGCCTTTCTCCTGTCATTCAGTAGCTGAACTGCACTAAATTACCTTACTTTCTAATAGCTCTGATCGCTCCCCGTGGCTCCCCCCAAAAACACACGAATATGCAGCAGGCACTTCGTGAACAATGCAAAGAGCGAGAGCCAGGCCAACCCAGCCTACCTGCCGACTCTGTTTCCGGATGTTTACAAAAAGCGGCGGGTAAGCGGTGAGAGACATGAAAGGTAAGATGAAGGGTAGAATCAGCCAGATTTCGCACTGACTTATACTCGCCCTGCTTTTACCGCAGGTGGGCAAAGCGGAATCGATCAGCTGCTAGAAATTTGACGTCGCCTCATCCGCCCGAGGAATCCTCACCCGTGGACGAGCTGTCGAACGCGTCGGAGGCCGAACGCGTCGAACGCGTCGAACGCGTCGAAGAATGCAACGCTGCTAGCATGAAACTAATCAGCTTTCACTCGGTTTAACAGCAGAAATATGAGGAGGATAAGTTTTCAAGTTCACGAAACCAGCGTATGTCAAGAAAGCGGGTTCGGTTCCCGGCCGCGGCGGCCGCTTTTATGACGCTGGCGAAAAGCAAAAACGCCCGTGTGTTCGCGATTTCGGCACACGTTAAAGATCCTCATGTGGTCAAAATTAATCCGGAACCCTGCACTACGGCGCGCCTCGTCGTCTGTGTAGCGTCGGCGCGTTAAACCTCATAATCAATCAATCACGAAACCACGGTTAAAAGAGGAATCGAGCGAATGCATTCCTAATCAAAATACCTGGGAACAGGTCCGCGATGGTCTTGTTCACGTCCCGCTTGGGTTTTTTCGACGGTTTTCCCCACTGCTGGGGTCTGCTTGTGCAGGTATCGTCAGTTGCCTCATTCACGTAGGCGCACACAGCCGCGGCATGCTTACAGCGGCCGGTTATTCCCGCCTTGCAAGAGCACGTCCCGGAGGCTACGGACCGTGTGCGAACGCAGATCTGCATGCGAAAAGTCAATTTAGTATCACCACCTTTGTGTACTTAGCCTCTGAACGCGAATACATTCGACAAGAGCGGTAGAAAGAACACAAAAAAAGAGAAAGAGCGTTTACCTTCAGACGCACATCGTAGACGACGTTGTCTCGCACTCGTGAAACGCACTTGGCGTTCAGCTGATGCTCGTCTGCTTGTATTATCTCCTCCACAGCGAACACATGTTTCACGAGTAGCTTTCCTTTCTTCAGGGTCGCCTCCCTAAAAAATAGCTCACAGTTTTCGAGAGGAAGGAAGCCGCAGTAGAATGCCAACGTCTTAGTCGCCATTGAAAACCAGCAGCGGACGCACGGCAGCTCGGTGCGCGTACGGCAATCTAGGGCGGTTCTCCGCCGCGCGCAGCGCTGCTAGTATCGCTCCGGCGCGCCACCTGGCCCAGCCGTACGCCCCTATTAGCCAGCTCTTGGCGTGCAAACGCTCGCTGCTTTTGGTGTCTGCGCGCTGATGAAGTGTGTTTTTTTTTTTTTCGTAGTAGTTAGCGATGAATAGTCCAGTTATTGTGGTTATCACCTGCCTTCAATGGGGTTTTATTTTTCGAAGAAAGTTACCGTAGATTTCGGCCGCGAACGGCAACGGCTTCTGTGTGCTCTGGCACAAGCGCTGCGCCGCCGTGTTTACGGATTTTTAAATCTATATTGCTACTTTTCTTAAAGCAAAGTTGTAAATACCACACATACAGTAGCTGTGTAGTCACGGACGGCTGCGGGCCTATCGATAATACAATAAAAAAACTGAAAGAAACCAAGTACGCGTCGTTCAGACTACGCTTAATGAATCCTTTGATTGCTCTTGAATGCACAGAACGCTAAAAGAGATAGCCCTATAGTGCTGTCGTTTCAAAGAGTGGGTAGATACTTGAGAATATCTAAAAACGCTGCAGAAACGCGAAGGATCAAAACACGAAGAGATATATGTTGCACCATGTGTCTTTCTGCTTCCACGCTTCGCAATCGTTGCAAAAACAGGAAGCGAAAAAAGAACAATGAAACTTATTTTATCACACGCAACAAAAAATTTCTATGTTACTAAGGGAGACAAAAGAGCGTGGTCCAGCGTACAACAATTTATTTTTTCGCGCTGCGATGTGCAGCACACGGAGGAAACAGAATATTGCCACGTAGCCAAGAACGGCGCAAATCTTTTCTGAACGCAGTGACCTTGGGATCTCCTGCACTACAAAAGACTAGAATGAAACGCAAACGGCGAAGAAGCAATCCGCAGTGTGACTTGAACAGATGAACGTCGATAAAGTTAGTTGCGCGGCGTTTGCTATGCATGCATTACTCTTGGAACGTTATTAATTTCAGATCCATGGAGACAGGATCGAGAACAGTGTCGAAGAAACAAAAAATCAAGTTAGCGACAAGGTGGCACCCTTTCCATATTAAACAATATTGCCCGACGGGACGTACGACAAAAAGAGCAAACGGGCGCTCCGGTTGAAACGCCAGATAAGAAACCGGAAGCGGCCACCCGTGGTTACAAAACGAACCCTAAGGGATAATTCGCGGAAATACGAAAAGTAAAAGCACAAGGACGTCCCAAGCTTTTTTACACGCGAGCCCTAGCGCAAGGTAATACAAGTTTGCAAACAGGTAATGAAGCACCGCTACAAACTGACTGATATGGCAAAAATCTGACTTTAAGATAGCCTTGTACAATTCTAGGTCCAGGATGCTCTCAAAAGGGTACATTGCTTTTTTCCATTCTCAAACAGTGCATTTCCACACACTGCGGCACACTTATAATCGAAGCTGAAATCTCCCGTTGCTTGGCTTGGAATGGCGCCCCTCCATTTATCACACAGCTGCCCGTCGCTCGGTCAATCGACATCCCGGGACGCAACACATGTTCGGCATCGTCGTTGCACTACTGAAGTCGCATCACAAGAGCGCGATATGCACGATACATTTTTTCCCCGCACAAAACAAACACAACTCGCCGCGGCTCCGCCGTTCGAGCCAGCGCAACGCCGCCCGAGGAGTGACCTCAGTGAGAGGGTGGCGCCACGGCCAGGCGGCCAAACGCAGCATATGAAGCTCTCCCATTGAGTTACGGAGCAGTTTCGTGACCAGTAAGCATTGAAGGACTCTGCTATGACTAAGGCAGACATTAGCAGCCGTATGGGGACATTCTCCTCAGTGGCTATGTGCCAGATGCTATGTTGCCACCAGCCTCGCTCGCCGCGAACATCGTCGTCCACGCTATCATCATCGGGATGCTCTGGAATCTCTGCGCTCGACCTGAGCTCGCTAGCCTGCCGCTCTCTGCGGGATTAGTTTAATAAACCGGTGCCCGACGACTCCTGGCCTGTGCCTCACAATATATATATATATATATATATATATATATATATATATATATATATATATATCAGGAAGACTAGCCAGCATAGCGTATTACCTCATACGACGTGCATCATCATCATGGCAAGACTCAAGATCACCATCACCAGCGTGTTGCCACGAGAGCTGAGCGCGCACGGTAGAACCCCTTCGGACTCAGCTGAGCCTCTCTGCGTTTCAACGCCTTGCTGCCGTCCTGCCAATAAACCTCGCCATAATTTTGGTATAGGTGCGGCTTCCATCCTCGTCCCGCTCCTCAGTTTCACCCGTGTACCCGCACGCCTGGAGCTGCGGAGGCAGCGTCGCCTCACTCGTCGCCGCATTGTGGAGCGTGAGGAGCCGCTCTGTGGCCTGGCAGTCGACGACAACCCCTCGCTACTGAACCGCCTCAAGGAGCTTGTTCGTGAAGAGGTGGCGCGGCAGATCTCTCTCCTGCCTTGTACATCCCTGCCATCGTCATCGGTACCAGATCCTTGCTTGTCGTCACCGCTCCGTCGAATCATTAGGGAAGAAGTCGCCGAAGTCTTGCCAACCACGCTGGCTGCTCCCCAGCCGTTGCCTGTAGCGGCGCCACTATACGCTGAAGTTGCGACACGGCAGGCTCCGCCTACCGCTTACGTGCCTTTACGCCGCCCGCAGCCGCCGCCGCCCTATCTTCCTGCGGCTTCCTCGGCACCGCTCCACAGCAACCCATGGCGCACGCCCGACAACCGGCCCATCTGCTTCGCCTGTCGTATTCCCGGTCACGTTGCACGTTTCTGCCGCCGCCGAGTTTACCCCTTCGCTGACGCCTACCGAGCTCCTGCCTACCCTGTCTACACGCCGAATCTGTCGAACGACCACGCACCAGTAAAGCCGTCGCGTTACTCTCTTCCATCGGAGGCACCGACAGCTAACAACCGCCGTTGACCATCCCCGTGTCGTCGTTCAGTGTGCCCCATGCGACGTCGCCCCGCCACTCCCCAGGAAAACTAGTCGCCGCAGTTTCCGAGGCAAGAACTGCGACGACCAGACACACGCAAGCCCTCATATTTATCCTACGAATGTGATTGACGTTTTTGTTGAAGGAGTCGCCACCCTTGCGCTTGTTGACACTGCTGCCGCAGTTTCAGTCATGGACGCAAAACTATGCCGCAAGATTCGAAAAGTGACGACCCCTGTTTCCGGTTTTCTCCTTCGCACAGGTAGCGCCGAACAAGTTGAACCTCTCGCAGCATGCACAGCCCGGGACGTTGTACAGGACGCCCTTTACGTCATTGAATTCCTGGCGCTTACTTCATGCTCTCATTATATCATTTTAGGATGGGACTTTCTGTCACGCCATCAAGTCATTATAGATTGCGCCCGCGCTGAGGTTGCGTTGCTACCCGTGTGTGATGCCCAGTTCAACGATTTGCCTTTACCCTCGCACAAGCTCGCTTTTGCGGAAGATACCGACATTCCTCCAAACTTCGCAGTGTTAGTACCAGTGTCCTGTGCTTCCCTCCTCAATTCTACCGTAATCTTCAACCCATCACAACTGTTTTCCCCGACGCAAGAACACTCCTCTGCCTTTCTCCGTCCTTTCCCTTGAAAATGGCTTTTCTGCTATGTGCATCACTAACCCATCCACGTCGGCGTTCACTGTGCTTCACGGGGAGTGCATTGGTTGTGTCGAGCCTCTCGACACCAACCTCCTGGCCGAAGTCCCCGACGATCCATCATCGCTACCAGTTAGTGCACTCACACCTTAAGCATCGGCGCCCAGTTCCCAAGTTCTATTTTGCTCTTACGACTCGGAACTTTCAGCTCCGCAGCGTGATCGCCTCCTCAGTCTACTTAAATGGGTCCGCAACAACTTCGACTGTTAGAAAACTTCTTTGGGCCGCTCTTCCACCGTCAGCCACAACATCGAAACGGGGTCCCACTCGCCGCGTTACCGCAACGACCATACCGCGTGTCAGCCGCTGAACGTCGGGTTATAGAAAACCAAGCCGACGACATGCTTCATCGAGGTGTTATACGCCCTTCAAACAGCCCATGGGCGTCACCCGTTGTCCTCGTTAACAAGAAAGATGGCTCCATCCTATTCTGTGTCGATTACCGTCGTTTGAACAAGATCACTCGCCAAGACGTATACCCTCAGCCCTGCATCGATGACGCTCTCGACTCCTTGCAAGGTGCTCAGTTTTTCTCCTCTTTGGATTTGCGATCTGTGTATTGGCAGGTCCCTATGGCAGACGCTGATCGCCCCAAGAGCGCCTTCGTCACCCCTGATGGGTTGTACGAATTTAACGTGATGCCGTTTGGACTCTGCAACGCTCCCGCTACATTTGAGCGAATGATGGACACTCTACTGCGGACTCAAATGGAAAATATGTCTATGCTACTTAGACGACATTGTTGTGTTTTCACCCGACTTTGACACACACCTCGAGCGCCTCGAACAAGTATTGAAATGCCTGACCGATGCCGGCCTTCAACTCAATCTTAAGAAGTGCCATTTTACTGCCTAGAAGTTCACTATTTTGTGTCATGTTGTCTCGAAAGATGGCGTTCTCCCTGATCCAGCTAAACTTCAAGCTGTTGCTGCGTTTCCCAAACCGACCAGCATGAAAGAACTACGAAGTTTCATTGGACTATGTTCCTATTTTCGTCGATTTGTCCCTAACTTTGCCGCCGTCATATCACCATTAACCAAGCTTCTTAGCGGAGAGAAAGACATTTCTGCTTGGTCACCGACATGCGATGAGGCGTTTTCCACGTTGCGCTGCCTCTTGACCACTCCACCCATTCTCCGACACTTCGACCCGCGTGCGCCGACGGAAATTCACACTGACGCCAATGGTGTCGGCTTGGGCGCTGTGCTTGCGCAGCGAAAAGCAAGGTTTGACGAGTATGTCGTCGCTTACTCAAGCCGTACTCTTACTAAGCCGTAATCCAACTACTCCGGCACGGAGAAAGAGTGCCTAGCTATCTTATAGGCCATCGACAAATTTCGCCCCTGCCTATACGGTCGCCAATTCGATGTCGTGACTGACCATCATGCTCTTTATTGGCTGTCTTCGTTGAAACATCCATCCGGACGACTTGGGTGTTGGGCTCTTCGGCTCCAGGAATACGATATCCGTGTGATATACCGCTCTTGCCGCAGGCATGCCGATGCCGATGGGCCATCTCGCTCACCTGTCACCCTCGCTTCTGCATCTCTCGCCACTGCAGACAGTGTTGGCGAGCTCCTTCCTTTTGCCGACATGCGAGCCAAACAGCGCAAAGACCCATGGATTTCTTCAATTTTGGCTCTCCTTTCACGCCCGGCGACGACGTCAGCATCCCGAACCCTCCGCCGTCAAGCGCACCACTTCGCCATTCGTGATGAGCTCCTCTACAACCGAAGCTACCTCTCCGAAATCCGGAAGTGGCTGCTTGTCATCCCTTGCCACTTGTGCTCTACGATCTGCAACTCTTTTCACGCAGATGCGCAGTGTGCCCACTCCGGAGTGCTCAAGACATACCAGCGCCTCCGGCTGCGCTACTACTGGCGCGGAATGTACACGTTTGTCCGCAAGTTCGTTCGCTCTTGTGCCGACTGCCAGTGACGAAAGTTACGACCGGACCCACAGGCAGGTGCTTTGTAGCCGTTGCCATGCCCAGCCCGACCTTTTGATCGTGTTGGTATTTACTTGTATGGGCCTTTACAGTTAACGGCTACTGGCAACCGCTGGATTATAGTCGCCGTCGACCACCTCACCCGATACGCTGAAACAGCCGCATTGCCAGCCCGCACTGCGCACGACGTCGCAAAGTTCCTTTTACATCGTTTCGGGCTCCGACATGGTGCGCCTCGTGAACTGCTCAGTGACAGCGGCCGTGTATTCCTCTCCGAGGTCATTGAAGCCCTACTCGCAGCATGCCGCATTATCCACAGGACCGCTACAGCCTACCACCCACAGACCAACGGCCTTACGGAGCGTTTCAACCGTACCCTGGGCGATATGCTAGCCATGTATGTCTCTTCGGATCACAAGAATTGGGACCAGGTCCTCCCATTTATAACGTACGCCTACAACACAACTCAGCAGGCCACTACAGGCTTTTCCCCATTCTTTCTTCTCTACGGACGCGAACCGTCGTGTCTCCTGGATACCATCCTTCCGTATCGACCAGACGCATCAGAATACGCGCTGATTTCTGAGACTACTTCGCACGCCGAGGAGTGCCGACAGCTTGCCTGCGCATTCACTACGGAAGAGTAGTCACAACAAAAACACCGTCGTGATGACTCCTAGCCATCAGCTGGATTTTCTCCCGGCTCTCTTGTCTGGCTCTATATACCGTCTACTACTGCCGGCCTATCTCGCAAGCTTCTTTCGAAGTACCACAGCCCATACCGTGTAGTGGAGCGTACCTCTCCCGTCAACTATGTCGTGGAGCCACTGTCTCCTTGGACGGATCTTCGCCGCCGCGGACGCGAAATTGTCCACGTTCAGAGCCTCAAGCCCTACAACGATCCTCTTATTTTGTCGTGTCCCTAAGTCGCCAGGTTGGCTCTTTTCTCCGCGGGGGGTGATTGTAACGAGGAAGACTAGCCACCATCGACGTCACGCTACCAGCGCAGCTACACAGCGGGGAAGTTGGAAGAACAGCCAGCGGAGCGTATTACCTCATGCGACCTGCTCATCATCGTGGTAAGACTCAAGATCATCATCACCAGTCTGTTGTCACGAGAGCTGAGCGCGCACGGTTAGAACCCCTTCGGACTCAGCTGAGCCTATGCGCTTCAACGCCTTGCTGCCGTCCCACCCATAAACCTCGCCATATAATATATATATATATATATATATATATATATATATATAGGTCAGCTGTCTACAACGCCAAAGGGGGCATAGGGGTGTTATTAGGCTCTTTTCGTTTTCACTACGGTTAATGAAGTAAACATTTTTTTTAATTTAAATATACAGAAGAAAGAAAGAAAGAAAAACACCCGCCCAGAGTGGGGACCGAACCCACGCCTTTCGATTACATGTCGAATGCCTTACCAATTCGGCTATCTGGGCGACTGTGTTCTCCTTCACTTTCTGGGCTATTTATATTTACTAGAATTGTATCTAACGCTTGAGGGTGGTAGCCAGCGCCACTCTGACTACACGGGGAAAAGGGGACCTTCTTTTCAACCCCCGGGGCGTGACTCGAACGTCTACAGCCTGTCATGAGCGGGTAACTGGGGGGAAGCCCTCTTATGCTACCTAGGCATCAAGGCTGCCAGAACCGAGACCCTCGCTAGGCTTTCGCAGAATAACATAGTAAGGAAATGAGGGGCTCGTTGAGGAAATACAGAAAGATAGGTCAGCAGTCTACAATGCCAAAGGGGGCATAGGGGTGTTATTAGGCTCTTTTCGTTTTCACTACGGTTAATGAAGTAAACATTTTTTTTAAATATACAGAAGAAAGAAAGAAAGAAAAACACGCGCCCAGAGTGGGGACCGAACCCACGCCTTTCGATTACATGTCGAATGCCTTACCAATTCGGCTATCTGGGCGACTGTGTTCTCCTTCACTTTCTGGGCTAATGACGTCGCTGATAGCAGGCCATGGATCACACCCTCCAAAAGTAATCCGAGCCGACCACACCAGAAAATATCATCTTCAAGCCCTCATGCGGCCTGAATCTCTCGGAAATGACGACTACCTAATTAGGTCACGCCGTCACATCAGTCGCAGACCTCACAGCAGAGGAGAACCTCCAGTCTTACATCAAAATCCGCCATAAACAAAAAGCACTCGCCGTAGACACCCCCTGCCCAACCACTGTCTGAAAGTTCCTCAAAATCATGAAAATTTATCTCGGAAGAAGAAAACACGCCGTACAGACCTACCTTGTCACCAGAGTAGACCAAGTCAAAGGGGTTATCCAAGGCGTCTCCGGCTATACAAGACAAGATTGCGCACCATGCCTTCACGCAGGACACCAAAAACTGCTTCACGTCCGCATGATGGGGCAAAGCAATAGCGCAGTCATCACCTTCGAAGATGAGTACCCCCCTCCCTCACATCACAGCCCACAAAGCGGCGGGTCGCGCCCATCCTAACCGGCCACGCAGTATACTATGGCTCAACTGCTTTGAAATCGGCCACAAGACTGAAGTGTGTCCTCGGAAGCACAGGCACCGATACCGCTATCTATGCAGCACCCCTCTCACTATCGACTTTAAAGACGAATCACTGCACAATTGCCTCCCCCATTGCATCAGCTGTGGCGGGGATCATGCATTCACCAACCCCAAGTGCCCGTCCCGCCTTCAAAAGGATCAAGACCTCACTGAAAGCATGCAGGCCCGCCAACAACGGGCCGCCAGTTTTCGCCAATGGCCAAACAAAGAACCACCACCACCTCCATTAGACGACGCTAACTACCCACAGTTGCAAAACCGTTTCAGCGCACTCCGGAAATCCACCAGCCAAGATCACCTCCAATCGGCGCGCCAATCTTCAAGCAAAGGCCGTCGCTAGAAACGCTCTACACCACTGTAACAGCACCTGAGGACTCCCAATAATTAGTGACTAGGCCTACCCCAGCCAAGATGCGCATCCTCGCTTCAAAGACCGGGAGTGACAGTTGAACCAAGGTAAATGGCCAACGTCTCCAAGCTCTTCATCTCACGCCCCGTTTCGACAGGCCATCCTACCTGAAAATTATTACGCAAGGCCAAATGAATTGAATGACTACAGTAACAACACAACCACCTGCGGGAACGACCCTCCCAGCCACCAACCTCAGTCCCCCCCCTTCTCCCTATGTAAACCTCCTGAACTTAATTCGGCAACAGCAACAACAGGCCTAAATCGACAGTTTACAGTCTACCATCATTGCCTTAACGGCTCAGGTGAACCCCGTCGAACACTTACTCACCAGCCTGTTTGCAGAGGACATGCCACCTGCAACGAAGGAACTTATCCAAAGCTCACTCACACCGGAAATCAACGACACTATGACCCATAATTGTGATCAAACTCTGAGCACACTAATCTGGCAATGGAACTGCCAAAGCTACAAACGGAAAAAGGCCGACTTCAGATGACACAATCAAAACGCTGGACAACAACCTGATATCATCCTTATCCAAGAAGCTTACTAATGTCATACCATTCCCGGCTACACCACCCTCAGCAGTCCTGGCATCACTTACACCAAACGTCACAATCAACAGAGTACAACTCCTGTACTCACCATAACTTTGGTCCACGACAGCATCCCAGCCATTCAGATCGACACCTCTGAATGGAACACAGATATACGAGAAATGGTGGTTGGACAATACCCACCAACGGGTATGAAGGCACTCCTGACAGTAATTAATACATATTGGAACCGGCGTGGACACCGGATCGGTAGACGGGGTCAAAAAGGTGGCACACGACCACAAACATAGCCACCTGGTCATTGCTAGCAATTTTAATAGCCGCCATACAGCGTGACGGATCTTCGGACTCATGTCCACTAGGCCTCAAACTACTGGAAGTGACCACACAAGCAAAACTGACACTAATTAATAATATCTTGCAACCAACCCGCATTGGAAACAGCGGTGAAAAAATACGGCGCCAGACATTTAATGACCCAATCACCCCAAGTATGCACAGTGGTATAACACCTAAGAAACAGGGCCAGCGAACATCACAATGTTGCGTTTGAATTATCACCCTCGCGCCCAAAACAATGCAGCCGACGAACCAAAATCTAAATCGGCACCACCGAATTTACGGCTTGGGGCAAGGTCCGAACCCTGCTTCAGGAATCGGAGCCACCAGTCAACCAAGCGGAATGGAGCAAACAGATCTACCGAGCCATACGGAAGCACACCACAGAGCTCACCACTACACCAGAAGAGCCGACCGTTGAGTCACCTCCTCGCATTATGTTAACGGTGGCTTATCCTGAGAAAAAAGCTGCACAAAAATAAGCACAACCAAAACTACGCCGTAAACTCTAGGAACTCTCTACAGGAACTCTCCGGCGAAATTCAGAAATACTACCAACAGCTCAGTAATGACAAATGGGTGCAATTGTGCAATAGCATGAATGGCCACCTCTATACAAGCAAAATGTGGCGCATCTTGGACAGCGTACTAGGCAACAAGAGAAGAAGTAACGCCATTCAAAGGCACACGCTTTGCACAGACATGAGTAACGATGACCCAGCTCATCTCGATGACCCAGCTCATCTCCTACTCATTTTCCTCCACACCATTACAGTGTCCAACAACGGATCCCCGAAGTCATCCCTCCCACAACTCTCAACTACGAACATTGATCAGCCATTCACAATTCATGATCTTCAAAATGTCCTACAAAGCATCCGAAGAATACAGTTCATGGAACAGAGAAAATTACTTATGAAATGCTCCAGAACCTACCACACAACCACTTAGAAGCCCTCCTATGTTACATAAAGCAAGCCTGGGACAGTGGCCAAATTCCCTTGGAATGGAAAACTTCACGTAGTTGCTATTCCAAAACACGGTAAATCAGTTGACGACATCGACAATTTACGCCATAGTTTTCATACCTCCTGCATAGGCAAACTCATAGAAACAATGTTTCAGGCTTGCATTGAATGGACTCTAGCGGAAAACTAGGTCTTCTCCTGCGCAATGACCGGCTTTCACCGACATGTCTCTGCCCAAGACACCATACTCCTCATTCATAATGACATATCGGAAGCGAAGAGCACTGCCAAAACCCGTACCGGAGTTGGGGTCGCTATAAAAAAGCATCTGACACCGGCGTTCACGAGCTAATACTAGAAAAAGCAAACACGAACAAGTTAGGACCCAGCAACACCTAGTATCTTAGATAATTCGTCCCTAGCCGGCTCGTCCCTAGCCGGCTCGTCCAAATCAAAGTAGAAGACCACGTTAGTAATGTTCGCAAACGTACAGCAGGACTGCACCTAGGAGCCATAGTTTCTCTACACTTTTAAGCAAAAAGGACAAAAATAGGGACTAAAATACAGCCGTTAATCTTCACGGGCGACCGTTCATCTTCAAAGGAAGCATCTGTGGCAGAATATGTGCTATGTGCACAAATGCGGACTAACTGTTCGTCCCCGCCGATCTATAAGGAGTAACGGGGAGGCGAAACGTATGCCTGTAGTCTCTTTGCTGAGTCCTTACTCCCCTGTAAAGGCGTCGTCGTTGCCATTTCGCGCATATGTCTGTGGACAGTCTCAAATTTTCAAAACACCAGTCACAGCAGTCAGTGGGTCCTTTAGATGGTGCCACGGGAGAAAATATCGATGTTAATTATAAGAAAATCGCCTTCGGCGGCGGATAATGGCAAGGAGCGGTGAAGCGCGATGGCCAGACGCTTCTCACTAAGGTTATGTTGATACGCTGTGTTGCATACGATTTGTGAGAGGTAATAACGCGCAATAAAAGATTTCAAGTGCGTCAACAGTATCACAAATATTAGTGACTATATAAAACGTTGATCCCCAAGCGTAAAGAATATGTATATATTTAACAGACGAGAAAAACTTGTGCAAAAATGTGACGTCGTGTTCTTATTCTGCTGGACTCAAGAAAGACTTTTTAAGTTTAATCAGCACTAACAAGAATAGAATTTTCAGGGGCAACAGCTCATTTTTGTGCTGTGTAATTATCGCGTACCAACGGTTAATACCATAACGAAAATATTAACCAAATATGTAGGAGGTCGTACTGCTTCCTTAAGGGGAAGCTGCGGCGGTGGACTTGAACATCTTCCACAATCTGTGATGTCGGAGGGGGGATTTTTTGAACCTCACAGAGTTCAAAACTAAGTATCTGGCCTTTATAATCACTGAGTTAATCAAATAGCGAACACCCAATCCACACCCTTTCAACACCACGCAGAAAACCGAGGTTGCAGTCGGTAACCACCCTTTTCTTGCTCAAAAAATGGCTCTGAAGCTACAAATTAGGGTTTTGAAACCTAAGAAAGGGCGTGCAACGATCTCACACCAACCTTATTACACCTATACTGCATGTTTTTTTCGGGGATAAGGGTGTAAAAAAGTTTAGTGTGAAGGATTCGGCTATATACCTCTGCCGGTGGGCCACTACATGTTCGAGGAGCGAGCACACAGGGGGACCGCAAACTTCAGCATCCTGTAAAATTAGTTTTGATTTAACAACGAATGGTTCTAACTGATTCAGTCAAATAATTTATTTTCTCAGCCACTTTAGGAAGCTTTTGTCGGTTCCCCTTTGTTCCTAAGTCGGACTCTGCGTTCTTTTGTCCGCGAACATTCACTTTGCTACGCAGATACCAATTTGCGGGAATCGATTCCGCCACACACAACGAATGCAGCAGGCACCGACAGTTGACGCACTCAAATTACACGACGCGCGCTGAATGCTAACAAGAATTTTGCTTCTGTATTTCTATTACGGCGAAGCGTTAAGCCTATCACTAAAAACGTCTCCCGTCCACCCAAAACGCGCTGCAGTGAAGAATAAATAAAACGCTCCCCGGGGTCGCAACCTAACCTGGGTCCGTCGCTTTATGAAGCCGTCGTCTATCTGCTCGCGCCCTTGCAGCACAGTATAAGCAGCTTGGATTTAGAGACGTGCAAAACTAGGCCCGTCTGTCCAACTACGACGATGGTTGAACGCGAAGCTTTTCTTCGTGCGAAATCAAATGGCGAAAGTCAAAGCCAAGCCTCTGCTATCAAAAGTCCAAACTACGTGCGAGGTCGAAGCCCAAACTAAGGCAACAGCCAAGAAAGCTCTCACGAGAAAACTTTGCCTTCAACCATGGTCGTCGTTAAACGGAGGGGTGCATGAGTTTTTTTTTTCTTTAGAGTCCATCGACGGAAGTTTGGTGCCAGATATTGCTTTCAGTATAAAAATTTGGCGACCTTTTGTTTTTGTATAGTTATGTTTTTTATCTTTTTCTTTCTGATCGACATTTACACACTTCCAACAAATAAAAGTGTTGACTTCCCCAATAAAGCATTTTTGCGCAGGTACAAACGCACCGCACTGTTCGTGCTAGGGCTCTACAACCTGTCTTGTGACGCTTTAGCAAGGGACACCCGCCGCGGTGGCGCAGTGGCTAAGGCGTTGTGCTGCTGAGCCTATGGACTCGGGTTTGACTCCAGACATCAGCAGTCGCTTTTCAGATAGAGGCGAAAAAGAAAAACTCCCGTGTGTTCGAGATTTCGACACACGTTAAAGATCCCCAGGTGGTCAAAATTAATACGGAAACCCCCACCACGGCGCGCCTCAGAACCTGTGTAGTTTCGGCGCGTTAAACGCCATAATTAATCAATGGAGCAAGGGACGCATACAGATCTACGCACCGCGATGCGCGGATAGGTGCCCATCTGTCGGGTGGTGGAAGTATGCACATTGGGCCTATTAAGGCATCGATTAGCATTAATATGTTCCACCCTTTGCTGCAACCAACCGAAATAAACTCTATGGCCTCCTGAAGAAAAAACGTTGCTTGCATGCTGCCTGTACACATCTTCCCACCAATAATTTATCCTGGATGGTATGCTTGTCTCGTGAAGCATGCTCAGACAGGGCCTTTATCATTTTTCTGTGTGTGCGTTTTTTAGATAGAAAAGTGAGCAAAAGAGTGTCGTGACACTTTGTTACTTTGCCAAAGTTGGAGGCCATACACGTGCCACTGAAAACTAAAGCGTCGGAACGCGCTCGCAAAACAATCTGGCATCAACGCAAAAAAAAAATCATGATGCTTTTTATGCATTCGCGTTCTTAAAGCACGTGTATAAAATTGTTTTCTTTGTTTGTTGTTTTCTTTTTCAAGTACGATGTGGGCGCACAACGACGGGCTGCGCACAACTATATAGTTGAACGCATAGTTGTTGTGGTTGCAACTTTTATTTCTTGAGATGTGGTGGGGATGGGGCTGCGTGGTATGGGGTGCTGCAGCCTGTAGTTGTCTTAAAGCGCAGAGAATAGTGCCGCACAAACCTACAAGATGTGCTCTAGGGGTTCAGAAAGGCGCTGTTGACGGTCAGATAAAATGCAGGTGTAGACCTATACTATGCCACCCATGCTAGACTGCTTTTAAAAGGCAAATTTGTGATGACGCTGAGTGTGTTCGAAGAATTCACCGGTGTACCAGAGAAAGTAGAGTCATAAGTTACGGGGTACGCGTTTTTAATAGACATTCCAAAAAGCGGGATCGGTTGAAAACTGCTTGAAAACCGCTTGAACATCGGTTGAAAACCGCCAAGAGGCCCGAAGCCGGTAGTTTTTATGCCGAAACCAAGGCGATATCTCAGCAGTCCAAACATATCGCGGTAAACGGCCAAGGACTATTCCCGGGGTCCCAACTTTCTTAAAACACACCTTACTGCTTGTACAATAGACGAGGCATCTCGAAAAAGTTCCTGGTCATCTACTCATTTTCACGTCGCCCTGCCAAAAATGTAGAGCCTTTCCAATGCCCTGAAGATGGAAGACCAGCAAAGTTCTATTGCATGTATGATGACTTTTTTGTATTCATCGCATAAACACACATGCACATGAAATCTTCAGAAATATTTCGAAGTGATTTTTTTATAATTTTTTCGGGATAGTCTTCACAAAACAACACTTACAACCGTTTTGTGTAAAAATACCCTCTCCGTAAACACCCATGTATTGACCGCGAACTGGAATTCTGTAACGTTCACAACTTCCCTGTGAGTAACTCGGGTTCTGAAGTGTGTGTTGTCACAACGGACAGGGACGCACCGGTGAGGTTAGCGAAGGGACTGCAATTTTATTGTTTACCCTTTATTTCTGCACACACATTTATTCGCGACTTCCTCTATTTGCTTCTGCAAAACCGCCAAGCTAGCCCACCGTTAGAATGACATCACCTAAAAAATACTGAAAGCCAAGGTGAAAACTTCGGGTAAACATAGGCCTATTCCGAAATATCCATTTAGGCACTTGCCAGGGCAGTTCCAAAAAAAAAAGAACTTGTCCAGGAGCGTGGCGCCGCCAAATATTCTGATATTTGCAACCGTGGCGAGACACAACCTTGCTCAAAGCTATAAATATAAAGATCACTTTGAACTCCGCTAGAGCAACCTTGACAAAAAAAGAACTTGCGCTGCTTATTTTTCATTTGTTTTCTTCCTTGCTCCGCTTCGAAACAGGAAGCGCGCCTGCTTTTCTATTATTCGTGTGAATTATTAGTTCAGCTTCCGGCAAAACAGAAGAAGCAACGTCACATTAACTTCCGACCCCTTAATGCCTTTCTGCGCTCTTTAAATACGCCTCAACCAGTTGGGTATTACCACTGCAACACAAACAGGCGGCAACGATTCACTGCTGATTCCTGCCGGACAAAGAAGGTGAGCCATGTTAATATACTCTTTGATGAAGGTGTGGGTACGTGGTTAGAATTTTTTTTTGGTATTTAAGTACACTGCAGTGCGATATATGTATATACTTGTGGTACCGGGGTCCTAACACTTGACCGTGGTTCCCAAGAACAACACCGTGTCCCTACAAAACCACACCTTAACTGGTAGCCCCTTCCCAAGGTCCGATCCTGGGCATGCAGTTCCGCCGCGCACTAGCTCAGTCCTGTGATGTCCGACCTAGCTCGTTCCCCTGTCCACCTCTTCGTCGTCAGCCGGCACAGGGTGGTGCGGGTGGCCGCCACGTAGGATTGCCCGCAGACTCATGAGGCAAAGAAGAATAATGAACGAAAATCAGGAGAAGCTGGGCTCAGCACTACAACGGCCATTAACGCTACTTCTAAGAGCACACAAGCGACGTGTTCATAGCTTACTTACTAGCAAACTGTGCATCTGATGCAAAACCGTGTGCTCCAAAAACGAAATAATTTCGATTCAATTCATGATGCAATCTTCGCAATAAACATTGCACCATGTTGCGTACATCAGGAGGTCCCACAGTTACAGGCTGCTGGAGGTATCTAATAAAAACACACTAATGCAATACACATACGCACAAAATAAAATCAATCAAAATACTAATGTACAGTTGAATTGGTTTACGGACTTCTCCAAGACCACATAGTTTTCCCTGTCTCTGAACTTAAACTGCAGCGTTCTAGGTGTTACGATTTTGACTGCATTTGCTTCGTACTGACTAAATTAGGATTCGACGCTTTTTCAATAGGGGCATTTAGCATTAGGTGGGGTTCCCGCTCTTAGGAAAGTTTGTTTTCGCCATTGTCATGGCTGCAATGGTCTGTCTGCGAATCAACAATAAATTTCTTCTTCTGATCAAGGCAGCCCCGAAGCTTTAAACGACCCTCCGTACGCTTTCCCCACAGGTGCAGTATCTTCACAATGGCTGCCTCGTTCAAGAGCAACCCGCTACATCTGCCTCTTCACGCTGGCCTGTTTCTGTTGGCCCTGATGCCGGCGGAAGCAGTTTGGACTAAGGGGTTCTACGATGTGACTACCTCAAATTATTATTCAGCCGTAGCTGCTTTTTTCGGCTTTAATTAAGTATAATGAAACGGTTAAATCATGGACCAACTGGCAGCAAAAATTGAAAGTAGTAGGAAGAATAGAGTTCGTCTTTTAGAATTTGCGGAAGATATTTCAGTTTCTCTGTCATAGTTTTGTCATTTGCAATTTAAGAAGTGCGTATTGAGCTGCTGAGCCTAATAACAAGAACTTAACTCCTGAGAAGCACGGTCAAGAGGTGAATGTAACAGCGAAGCGGTTGTTGCAAGACTGGCCGAAACCTCCGTGTCCGTCCCTCAACAAACCCAGACCCTGTCACGTAACCACTCATGCAATATACCCTTCATTTGTATCGGACTGGGTACGGATGGATAAAGGCTTCACGCACCATGGTCGGGATGCCCATGTCCACCGCCAAAAACAACTACTTCCTCTACACTTTCTGCCTTTCAGCGGTCAGTCGTCCTGCTGGGGTACAGCATGAGGCCAGACTTTTTTATCCGTGTATATTTGATACCGGTAGCACCCCTCGATGCTCGGGAGGGGCACTTTACTAATGACATTACGGGTATAACACGTGTAGAGATATTTCTGAGTTGTGGCCACCATTTAGTTCACCATGGAGTTGTAAACATTTAGGAATTTCCGCTGCTATCAATACACCGATGTGGCTGTTTTTCTGGGGGAGGCAAAAGCGCAAACGCCCGTGTGTCGAGATTCCGGCTCACGTGAAAGATCCTCAGGTGGTAAACTAATCCGGAGCCCTCCACTACGGCGCACCTTATAGACCGGCTGTAACTTCGACGCGTTACACCCAATAATAAATGAAATCTGCTGTAAATGCAGGGGCTCCTACCGGAGGCGTGTGGTTATGGGAAACGGCTTGAACTCGTGTTTTATTGGAGCTATCCCAGAACACATTGTACCGAGATAGTGTGGTCAAAAGACTGCTTACCGGCAGGAAGTGTTATCCGAGTAGGTGTGATGGGTAAACATCAGTCATAGTTTTATAGGTTGTATTCACTGGCGTGGCGCGCATGCCAGCAACCGTGTGTGTCGCCTTAACAACAGGTACGCGCGGGCTCGGGCGTGGTGGCGCACGCATAAGAATATGAGGCGTTCCCAGGAGCTCAAAAGTATTACCTCGACGTTAACTACTGTTTCGCACAGCGTCCTACAGCCTACCTGTCGCAAGACACGAGCGAAGTCGTCGGCACAGATCAGCTGATTGTCAGTTGCCGTGTTTTGCAAACGCAGACGTATCGGCCACAGACCGCTCACTCTCTGGGGGAGCACGTCGACTTCGGACACTTGCCGAGAGATGTCGCTAGTTTCCCTGTTAATACAGCTAAGGCCTAGGACAGCTACCACCTCTAACAGAAAAAAGTATTTTGAGCCTGCCCTAAGAGCAGCGCTATAATTAAACGAAGTGTATAAAACATAGCTATACACTAGTTTCTTTGGTAAGATGACACGTCCTTACCTTGTTACATAGAGGATACCATTAGCAATCAAAGGAATAAAACCGTCAAGTCGGTTGTGGGCAACCGACGACCCGATTTCAAGAAGAGCCACTAATCATCACCACCATCATCCCGACGCACTCCGCTACCGCCGTATCTCAATCGCCGTGAGCTCGAACGTCAACTTCTTCGGAAGCAGTATTTGGTTATTCTATTGAACGAATACGCCACGGACAGGTTGCGGGCTCACATGTCCCGTATCCGTGTTCGCAGGCAAATGCGCTGCAGAATAGGCATTCGGGCGCTTTCTTTCAACACCGCGGCTCTATTCTTCATTGGTGAGGAGGCGTTCTCGAGGGCAAGTAGATCATCACCACGTAATGCCACTGCGATTATTCATGTCTGTTAACGCCACGGCCGACGATTGGGGTATTGACGGGGCAGAAGAAGGATGCCGCGGCCTAATTTTTTTTCGGCAAGATGCGGACGCTTGCACAGACACGGTGGGCACGGGCATGGTAACTTTCAGTGTTGCCAAGACAAGAAATCGGCCGCAAAACTTTTATGCGAATACCATCTGTAATAAATAACACGGGCTCCTGCGGGAGTCGTGTGGCTGCAAAAAGTCCCAAGAGACGTCGCGCGCTGTTCGAAAATTTCCCTAAACTGTCCTTCCTGAGCGGTGTACCTAAATTACTCGCTCGCCTCTTTATATCCTTCTGGGGACAAAATTCTGCCATTGGCTTTGGGACACTTGTATGGGCAGCATTTGTAGGAAAAAACGAACTGGATACATCCACCGGCTGAAACGTAAGTGGTATCCAATTCGTTTTTGGTTACCAATCCCAGTCTAAAATCACAACAGGAATACCGCAAAAACCGAACAAGAATTCTTGTCGAAGGGCAAAAAACTTTCTTGTAACAACAGAAATCTTGTTGTTACGACAAACCATCTGTTGTTGCGACACACCTTTCTGTCGTAACGACAAAGTCAATTTTCTCAACGACAAACATTCTTGTAGTCACAACAAAACTGCCATTTACGCTACTCTTCGCAACGGGAAATAACATTCAAACCACGTTCAACTACTGATGGCACATCAGGATCATGACAAGCAAGGAATTCGGCACGACGGAACATCAAACTTAGGACAGGAATACGACACACGACAGAACATCAGAATCACGACACGACAAGAATACTACAAGACGACAGTACGACACGCGAAAATACAACAAACCGCAGAAAATTTTCTTGTCTTTTTCAATTGGGGTGCTTCCCATACAAGTGTTCACGGGCTGTAACGTTTGTGAGAAATCTTAAAGAACAAGTAATCTTCCCGAAAACCTGATTCCCCTTTTAGGCGGGTGTTTTAAAATACATTTTAAAAGCTTTTTTGACAGTTGTATGTGTTACATAAATCAACAAAAATCTGTTGGATACCTTAAGGGGCTCGCGATAGAATAAGAAATTTGTGAAAAAATATTTTACCGATTTTTCTTCCCTCAGGGGTAAATTTACAAAAACTGTAGCAATATTGAGTTCCTACAGCGTAATGGTAATCTGCTTCCTGAAATTTGAATCCTCTAGAACTATCAGTTCGGCTGGGCGTTAACACCACCTGTTAGGTGTTTTCGGCCCGTTAGGGGTGTAATTCCCAAAAGTCGGGATCGTCCTGGTAGCATCGTCGCAAGTCGAATTCCTTTAAGTTGGTTTTTCGAATTTGCATGAGCTACAATTATCAGCAAAAACCAATTGGATATATTGCCACAGGTCTTCTGCCGTAACTCTTTCGTAGGGTTATTAGGTTTCCTGCCAGTGAATGGACCATCATCAGATCGATGGGAGCAGAAAAGACGAGGACGCGGAAGTGTTAGCTCTGCAGCTTTTAGTTGCTTGGCTCTCACCGCCAGTTGAAGTGGGATCTGTACACCCCCCCCCCCCCCACCCCCATTTAGTAAACATCATTTTTTTCTGCTGGTCCCTCATGAACATACAAACCAGTGAAACATACAGAGGCGAATCTTTAAAACCAACCAACTTGCTCCGAAACTCAGATTCGTACCAGTAGTGTTGGTGAGAAAAAACCCTAAAACTATTTTAGCGTTTTGCTCTAGGGCAACTAAAACTATTTAGCTATTCTTACGAGCAACACATAGCAGCACAACACACTTCAGTATTTGCACGGGTGAGCAAGATAATCACGAATTTGCAAAAACACAATTTTCTCCTTTTGCTCTGTTAGGGGTGTCATTTCCGAAAATTCCGCCGTAGTGACTCCCTACAAAATTCGAAAAATGTACTTCTGAGGTTTCAATTCTGTAGAACTGGCATTTTTTTTGCTGGGTGTTGATGAATCAATCAATCAGCCAGTCAGTCAGTCGGGCGCTACTCTTGATAGGTACAGATGCAGTACGCAGAGGCAATCTTTTTTATGTACTGCCCTGGGGCTCTGCACTTCGATAGGAGGTTGATATCTAATCACCTCACCTCAGTGGCTGAAAAAAAAAGACGCGCAACAGGCCTCGTAAGTGTTTTCCGTGGGTCAACGCGACGGGCTCCCAACTAGGTTTGGAATGGAACCTGAAACCAAAGGGTTGACACCAAACGATTCTCAAACGCGTTCTCACGTTTTTCATCGCACTGGCTGCGGGTATCCACAAGCTAACTCAACAGGTATTCACAACGTAGTTTGAAGGTCAGGCAGTTACTAAAAGAAGGCATACTGGTTCCTCTCGAATTTACTAAGTATTTTGAAGTTTTTGCAGCACATTTCTTTACATTTTCTATCCAGCTGCCAGAATAAATCATTCAGCAAACTGCTAAGAGATAAGTTCGGTACGGAATAACGGTGTTAGTTCTTCATTACTGTTTTCTTTGGGCCCGGTGAGCCCGGGAAACGAGGACCGCTCGACACGGGTGCCGGAAAGGAGAGCGTTTAGTTCACGCTAGGTTCGCGCGAGGGAAGAGAATGTGAGTGGAAAGACGAATATAACGGCAGGAAGAAGGCGATGTGAGGGAGAAGATGCCTGCCTTAACGAAGCCTAGGTGGGCAGGAGCGCTTTTGGGATATTTGAAACGTCTTGCTCTCAATCGCACGAGAGGTATGGCCACTGAAGCGGCTGCGTTTTGCTTGCGACAGCGTACATAACAATTCTGTTGAAACCGGAATGCACTTTTCAGCCGTTTGGGATTTGAAGCCGATAACGATGAAGACAGTTGGATTTCCAACAAGCGCATTGAGCCACTAAATCCTACAAGGCACACAGAAGTGATCATAATTTGTGCATTTATAATCTTACCGTGTCTCTCCAAAAAAAGCAGGGTTAAAGAATGGCATCTGTGCTTGCAGCTCATGCAGCGGCAGCCTTTGATGACGTACGAGTGCTACCGATCGGGGACCACTCTTGAACCAGAAAGCACCGTCAACTACGCAATTCTTTGGGACGGCACCAAGCCGAACGACACGAACGTCGTGGGAACCACGTGGTCTGACACTAGGGGAACGTTGGACAGCTACAGAATGTGAGTCGATATTCGTTCTTTCTGGCCTTGAAACGCATGCGAAACGCTTAACACTTGTGGTGATATGTAACAGCGGCCACTCAGTCGCTGCTGAAGCTGCGCGTCAATACCGTCTTATGCGCGCATCTTTAAGATATGTATACCGGCACATCCACGGTACAAGATGTAAGACAAATAGGCACACTGTGAGTAACCACCCCGCAATCTCTCGTTAACGAATCAAGGGGGCTATGTGATGCCCACGTTAACGCACATACTTCAACTGCAATAGTAGAAACCGAAGCTGTGGTCTGACTACGCGCATTAGATGACAGCAGTACTGCCATAAAGAGCGCGCATCGCGGAGATCAGAAGTTCAGACGAATGCGAGACAATGTTCCTGTTCTTATAAATTTGTTGCTGAAGGCACCGCTCAATGAGTATGCCGGTGCGTGAACTCATTAAAGAGCCATTTCTTTGCTAAGTGCGACGAATGTGTAAGGTAGCGAACGGGACAAAACTATTTAGCTTCTAGTACAACACCTGGAGGAGGTGATGTAAGCACGACCAGGGGGGAAAACTTCGGTGAAGAAACACCACAAAGAATAAATGAGAACAGCGAAGCTTCGCCACGTAGCTCTGCAGTAGAACATTACAAGGTAGCAAAAGTATTTACAGCCTGCTTGACAAATACTCGCAGCGCTGTATTAGCCCCTAAAGCATTGTGCTGCAAAACTCGAGTTGATGGGCGTCACTTGCAACTATGGTGGCTACTTTTCTTTGAGAGGCTGGGAACAAAACCGCCCGTGAGGGCGAGATTTCTGGAGAAGAAATAAATAAAGAACCGAAGGTTACTAAAATTAGTCTGTAGCCGTCCACCACGTCGATCCTGAGTGACTAAGATTGCTCTTAAGCATAATCCACTTAATTTAAATTTCAGCTTTGCCTCACCTGCTTAAAACCCCTGCAGGCTTTGAGGTTTTATTCAGAGTGAAAAACAGGCGTTAATGAGGAAGGGAGGCTTCTAGTGCGGCCATTTCCTCATATTCGTCACTGCATAAATGTGAACTGATGTTTTAAGCCAAGCTTATTACTACAAGTACGAGCCCACCAAACACCTCGTAGGATTACTCTGAGCTTCGAGCTCAGACAAAATTCAAGCAAGCACCTCGTGCGGTATAGCAGCGCCAATGGGGTCAACACCAACCATGATTCGGCCACCTACCGAAACAATTTGCGGCGCCGACGGCTTCCGCAGTGGAAGCATCTAATCGCTCGTTCCAAGGGAGTGCGCGCAGAGCCGAGGATAGGGGAAAGAGGGAGGACAATTTCAGCCATGGTAAAGCCAGCGCTTCGCGCGCTTCCGCAGTAATAGCATCAATTGCTCGCCCGTTCCGAGGGAGGGGGGTTGCGGAGAAGGGGATAGACGGGAAGAGTAAGGGCGCGTACCATGAGTAAAAGATACAGGAGGCACTGGCTGCCTCAAAGTTCACTCCGCTCCCTTGCGCCTAACGAGCGAACTGCGCCGGGCAGCGTCTGTGCTTAGCCGTGCAATTGTGTGCATGCTAACTGCGCGCCCTAGTTCGAAAACCGAGCTGTCGCTTGGCAAACTTGGTTTAACCACATTCAACCATGCCAAACTTTATGGCACCGGTTGCATGCATCCGAGAACAAAACATTTTTCTTATAGATAAACGCCGACCGCGCTCGAGAGAAATGAAATTTCTTCACACGTTTCGCATGCTGCGTCACCTCTACGTAGTATGCTAAATAGCTTCACTGCTCATCCACTTTCACAGAGTGGAATAGCTCCTAATTTTTGTACGTCAGTTCCCCCATGTCTTCGCCATTATAAATTCAAGAGAAGCGTAGCGCACACACGCACGCCCAACGACAGGAACGACGCACGCGCGTACAGTAAAGGCGGCTGGCGTCCTGCTGTTCTGCTCATAAACACAGGGCAGCGGCCTTCGTTTCCGGATGCTGCAACTGTTTTTTTACCCTTGAGGAGAGAAGGAAAAAGTGCCCATGTAAAAAACGATAAAACACTCCCGTGCCGAAACACATATATATATACCGTGATGTGGAATGTTAGCAAGGGCATGTATTGCCGGTCTTCTTTTATATTTAGCTGCCTTGTTTCGAGTGGGGTCCACAAACAGGCCGTAAATCTTTCCATAGCGGTTCGTTGTCCCCGTTTTATGTGTTTTACAACCGCGACATCGTGACGTCCTTTCTTTACAGCGGAGCTGTACATGTCTCGGTTTCCCCATATAGCGTCCGTGTATAAAGTCACGTCAACAAAGAATCAAACGCGCTCACTCAAGAGGTAGTGAAAAATGTCCTGTAGGTTTCATGTAAATGTACGTAGCTTCAAAAAATTATACTTATTACACCTGTTAAAATCACTCTATAATTACGCCGAGTTTCGTTTATAAGCATTATTAGTTAGTTCACCGTAAAGCTCAAATGTTACAGAATTCCCGACATCTGTCGATACATAGTCGTCTACGCAGCCAGTATTGTTACAAAAACGTCTGTAACACTTGTTTTGTCAAAAAGATCCAGAAAAAAATTTGCATGACAATATGCCGCTAAAACAACTCTATCATAACGCTGAGTTCTAATTACTCGTCAAAAATAGCTATTTCACAGTGAAATTGTAAACGTTACAAAAGTTCTGACTGCTGTCAATATACGGCCATCTACGAAAAGAGTGTGGTGACAGAAAATGTAACTCTTATTTATTTCACAACTATTCCATAACAAATAATGGGAGAATTAGCCGGTAATACATCTCTACCTTTAGGCAGAGCTTCATCTACTTTTTGTAAGCACGTAGTGCCCAGTTAAGCTGCACATTTTGTGGCATTACGTCTTCTGTCAGTACAACGGGCTACCACGGGAGGGGAACCGACAGCCACATTCAATAAAAATCTAGGTGTTCCCAGTTTCATTCAGCTAATTACTCGGAAGAACGTTCAAGCACTACTTACAAACAAACGCGTTTTGTTCAGTTCGCTCTTTGGTCTGCGCCCAGCTTCTTTGGTCACCCATCACGAGCGGAAGGGCCCTAATTCTTTTTCCTTATCTTCTAAAATTTCAGATTTTTATTTAAACGTGATAAAAGTAAACAGAAAATTATTGTCTCGGGTTTATTACGTTACTAACATTAAATTCGTGCAATAGAGTTCACGGTTTTTTATTTTTGTTGTTGGCTTTTTTTTTGTTATTACAGGGGCAATCTCACGACATACTACGACTATGCACAAAAATTGGGGAAACTGACCAGTGGAAGTGGCAGTAAGTTTTTTCCTATCTGGTTTTCGTAACAAAAGCGGACTCGGTGTTCAGGTGAAGGAGAATGTAGCGTGGTACTGCTAGCGCTTTTATTATCTATCTTTTTTAAACTCGCTGAAAGGGCCCTACAGCATATTTAACGAAATGCTAGAACAAGTAGAGGAATATCACTACCTCGGACAAGTTGTCAGTGCTGATCCCAACCACGAGAAAGAAATTCGGCGCACAATAGGTGTGGGCCAGGGTGCATTCGGCAAGCATTCCCACAAATAAAGTGTTTTCTTTCTCTCCCAAATAATGAGCAGTAAGCTGCCTCCCTCTTTTCATCTTTGCTCCTATCACACGTTCAATCCTGTACAGTTAAACAAAATGCAAAAAAATAATAGCATCACCAGCCAATCCATGGCTGACAAGCAGATCGCTAACAGATATGCGTAAACGTGATAACCTTTACAAAAAAAAGTTAAACACAACAGTTTAATACGAATTTGCTTGCTCTCTGCAAAACATTTTGCAACCTAATAAGCACGCATCTAGAAGACGCTAAAAAAAGTATTACGAACAAAAATTTACTGAGGCCGGAAATAGTACGAAAGGAAATAGGGAAATCATTAGTTCTTTTTTTAAATAGAAACCCACATCCGCATAAAATAACCGCAGTTGTTTACAATGATGTTATTTGTAGTGGCCCAACTGACATCGACGATAAGTTTGCTAAGTTCTTCTTTAACGCCGAGCCCACCGTACCTGCATTAAATGAAGTGGTCTTAGATCGCCTACCTCATTCAATCTTCCTCTTTCCCACGACTCCCAGATAAAATACTCAGCGTAATAGGTACCTTAATAAGGACAAGTTCTGGCCTTGATGGCATTCATACCTCCCATATAAAAATAGTAGCTCCAGATAAATTACTCAGCGTAATAGGTACCTTAATAATGACAAGTTCTGGCCTTGATGGCATTCATACCTCCCATATAAAAATAGTAGCTCAGCTTATATCGAATGTAATCTTTTTGATTGGGAATTTATTACTTAAAAGTGGTGTTTTCCCGCATGAACTGAAGCAGGGTAAAATAATCCCCGTACATAAAAAAGGAGATACTTCGTTACTGAATAACTACCGCCACATTTGCATCTTCCCCTGTTTGAGAAAATAATTTAAAAACTGATTTCTATACGACTGAAAAATTCCCTGAACAAATTTAAAATACCATCTCCCTGTCAATTAGGCTTCCGTTCCGGCTACTCCAGTGACCTTGCGCTTATTTCACTTACTGACCAATTAAAAAAGGCCATCTAAAAAAAGCGGTTACTATGCGGGCAGAATTTTCATCGACCTAACTAAACATTTGTTTGAAATACAAAAAATTATGACATTCTTATTAATAAACTTGAAGCTATTGGGATAATTGGACCACCGTTACTATTATTGCGTAGCTATCTCCGTAAGCGTACACGGAAGGTGAAAATTTCTAATCTATATTCCTCAACCAAATTAACTAACAATGGCCTACCTCAGGGCTTCATTCTGGGGCCCCTTTTGTTTTTGTTTTTTTACTGTATTATAATGATTTGCCGAAGTGCCTCTCTTCATCCAGTTGTATATTATACGCAGATGACACCACAATTTTTATCTCCGATACAAGCATTACGTCCTTAACTGAAAAACTAAATTCTGACCTGTCCCAACTAGCTCGGTGGTGCCGTAATAATATGTTACAAGTTAACGCGTGTAAGAAAAATTTGTCGTCTTCACTGCACCGCAAAACCCTTTGCCTTCTATTCCCTTCCCGCCGTTAAAATTGCTCTCAAAAATTCCCTATAAGCGACTGCTCTACATTCCTAGGCGTTAAACTCGACAGTAACTTGAAATTCCACCGACACATTCCATATATAAGCAAAAAATGATGTGTGGTGTAAGAATACTGATTAAATCTCGCCTTTATTTTCATCCCTCAACACTAATGTCACTTTAATTTTTCTTTTGTTCATTCACACATTACATACTGTATTATTTCGTGGGGTAAACACACACACCCACTCATCTTACTTCAGTTCAGACAATTCAAAACCAAAGCAATAAGAATGGCCACGGCAAAGCCCATTCTCACTAACGGTACGTCATTACTTTCACGAAAACAATATATTAACTGTTCACTGAACTTCTTAAGTATAACCTTGGTATTTATATGTATAGGATAACAAACAATCAATTTCCGCACTTAACTTCGATTCTTTCTAATAGCAATGTTACGAGGCTTGCGCAAAACAATAATTTTCTCCTGCCAAAAAGTTCGCACTAATTACGGCAAGCAAACCGTTTATTTTTCTAGAATTTCTTTTTGAAATAGTTGACCTTGTGACCTTAAAGCTCGCGTTCCTGAATGTAATTAAAACTAAATTCAGAAATCATGTCAAATATATATCCTGTTCTTCTGTATCTTAATTGTGTATTGTTCATTGTGAGTTACTTTTTGAAATCACTTGTTTTTGTAATGACAGTGTGTTTTTCTCGATTTTCAACTGTTTCTGTGACATTACAAGCGTATATAAAACTTCATTTTTATCAATTGCATTTTACTGAAGTTCTGTTTCTCTGCTATGTAGATCAAAACTTTTCCCACTTCTACATTGTACCAGAGGAACCCTTACAGCCTCTAACTATGGGACCTCTTGCTGTATATCTTGCTGCGTATCAAAGAAATATGTAGGGTGTCGAACAATTCCGTACTGTCAAACAAAATCTTGTTTCCAATCCTCCATTCCTCGCATTGTGTATGTCTGGAACAACTTCCCCTGACCATTCGCCGCCACTGAAGACCATTGCCTCTTTCGCGCTATTTTACCTAATCCTGGGACTTCAGCAACCACATAGATAAGTTATAACCTAACCTTTTTTGTAATGTCTTCTCGTTTTGTTTTCTAACCCGCCCCCCTCTGTAACGCCTTCAAGTTAGGGATGTAATAAATTGCATCAAATGAACAAAAATTAAATGAAAGTTTTTGTACTCATGATCATCTAATTTTCGTTTCAGCGTTCAAAGAAAACGTTGAAATTGTGCTGCCACCCTACGAAGGAGAAGCATACTACATGAAGTTAAGTAAGTTTCTCTTGGCACGCTTTTTCCTGGTAACCATAGGCAAATAGATTCCACAGAACCCGTCATGATTCCACTTTATCTTTTGCACGTATCATCTCGCCTAACAGAAAAGGTTTTTGGACTGCTTTTCCGCAAGTTTTTTTTTTAATTAATTGAACGGTTGCAGTTGAAAAATTAATTTCTGACGTCGACGACAGATGAACTTTCCTAAAAGTGCACATTTTGCTGAATGAATTAGACTGATTGTGGGGTTTAACGAGCCGACGCTGCTGCTGCTGATGATGATGATGCTTAGCGGCTTCCCCTTTGTAACGGGGTGGCGTTGCACAGCGACCGTAGTCGCAACGCCACTCTACAATCACCTCGCCAAAAAATGCAAACAAAATAAATAAAAAATAATATAAAATTAAAACAAAATACTTTTACGAAATTGCTGTGCTAGTCTGACATCTTTGTTCGCATGTCTTCCCAGATTGTTCTCTGCTCTTTTCCCACCAACATTGTAACCTTGTTTTACTCACCTCTAGCGATGTCCAATTCACTTTTCCGCTACCCTTAAAGCCAAGAGTCTCCGGAAGCTTCACAGGCGATGAGGCGCGCCCTAGTGGAGGGCTCCGGAATAGGCCTTCGGACACGAGTTCGACTCATGCTCGGCCGTGCGTCGCCGCTGCCGGGGAGACCACGCCACGGCGGACTGCCTGCGGCCGCGGTCTTACGCAGACGCAGCGAGTGAGTTTCCCGAGCTTCCTCGCGGCGCCAACGAGGCTTCGCAGGCGACTTCATCGCAGCGACAGACGCCACCCGAGGACATTCCTTGCGGTTCTGTGCCTTCGAGCGATGACGACGCCTCGAAAACCACGACAAGCGTTGAAGAAACGCCGATGGATGACGTTGAATCATTGCCCGCACTTGACAGGGACACGTCATCAACCAACGAGCTTGCTAGCCAACCCACTGCAGCGACAGCGGGCAGCTCATCCACCGATGATTCCTTCTCCCCGACCAGCTCTTCGGAAGTCGACACAGAAGAAGGAAGCTCAGCGGATCAGCGTAAGCAGCCATCGTTGTCCAAGCCTGTGGATCAAACACACGTTCCAGCGGCCAAGGCCCGAGGTGCCCGCAACCGAGGACTCCGCGTTCCCTTCAACGAGGACGACGCCAAGCCCGCCCGCCGAGAAGCATCCAAGCCCTACCACCGTGATGCGACGGCGGCAAGTCTTCCGGCTGGCCTCGCTCGACACCAGGACGACGCCTCGCTGCCTGCCGACCCACTTGTCTTGACCAAGCAAGCCCTCTCAACACAGAACAAGGACCCGCGCCTGATTAACCCGATTAGCCAGGTTGCGGACCTATTGGACAGCTCTCGTGTGGACAGCAAACGCGAACTTTCATCGGCAACCGACTCGGATCACACGGCAGACATAAGTAAGAAGCTGTGTCTGCCTATTTCTAACGCCAGTCCAGACTTGTAATTGAAGGGGGCATCAATGGGTTTCGCAGCCTTTATTAACGTTCTTTTTCTACCGGCGCTCTTGCTATTCGTGCACAAGGGCGATGATTCTCGCTGGCGAGCAGGGGAACACAAATTGCGTATACAGGCTTCGCGAAATTTCATTGATGCCTCTTTCATAGCATCGTTCCTTATTTTGTTTTTTTGTTGGCCCCAGCGGCCATCATTGGGTCCCTTCTGGTTGTTGCTCCGTTCCGGGGTCGCGCGACATCGTTCCACGTTGCACACGGCCCCTATCGAACCACCTATTATAGTTGCTCCGTGCTCGCGTGCCGCTCAATGTCACGTGTCATTTGTTTTGTTCTATTTGCGCCTCACGAGGTGCGTTCGCTACGCCAGGCCCAAGGAGCTCGTGGTATGTTCGGCGTGCGAGTCGATCACTGAGCTCAGTGGAGAAAGAAAGGAGCATCAACGCTAAGTAGCGCCTTAACCTTTTATGCTAGTGCACTTTCTTTCCTTGAACGCCCAAGGGTTTCGAACACCAGGATAAGCAGAGGGAGGTTATGCACTTGCTCGAGCGCGAAACGTTGATGTTCTTTTCTTGCAGGAGTGCAATTTTCGCACGCCTCGAGATGTTTCCCTGTTTAAAGAGCGCTTCTGTGTTGACGCTTTTTTTACATTGTCGAACTCGCCTGCCTCTGGAGTTGGCGTAATAATTTTGCGACCCAGTTTGCGCCAAAAAGCGCATGTCACCTTTGGGTTTGACGGCCGAACGATCGCGGTCGATTTTTTACCTTTTTTCTCGCCGAGTACGTGCTGTAAACGTGTACGCGCCGGCACAGCGTCACCTTTCTACAAATTTCTTTGCATCGCTGGATGTTTACTTACTCGACAGTTACCCCACATTTTTAGTGGGTGATTTTAACTGCGTTTTAGACCCTGTTCGAGACCTTCGGGGGCCGGGTCAGGGAAGACCGCGGCGCGGCGCGTGCGCTCTTGGTGACTTGGTAGATCAATTTAGACTGAGTGACGCTTGGGTGCAGACCCACGGCGGCACCTTCGCTGCAACTTGGGCGAGAGGAGCGTCCGCCAGCCGGCTGGACAAATTCTATCTGCCCCCAGAACTCAGTCGATGCCTCGAAAGCTGCGAGGGTGCTGGTGTTTCCGTCTGGCACACCCCGTATTTCCGACCATTCTCCCGTATCCGTAAAGTTGGTGCAACGCGGAACCATCTCCAGCCATGACATGTGGCGTATGGACATCTGCCTGCTAGCGGATCCTGATAGCGTTGCTTCTCTTAAGGACCAGCTGAAACCCGGGCCGCAGAGGAACGAGTGGGAAGACTTCAAGTCGAGTTGGGCGCAAGATACTTATGGAGGCGGGACGCAAACGTAAAGCGCGCATCTCACGAGAACTGGATGAGGCTTTGAGGAGGTTGCGCATCATAAAGAGCGGGCAAATGACATTTGCCATGCGCGACTATGAGGGTCTGTTGAGGGCGCGCTACGAGAGGCTTTTGCGTCAGTCGTCTAGCGCAGCGGGTCGCGCATTCGTGCAAGGCAGGCCTTTGTCAGACCCGTCGGCACTAAGGTATATTAGGGCAGGTTCGGTAGATGACGTCGGCCGAGCGCACGTGCCCCACGTTGTGTTGCCGAACGGCGCCGCCAGTTCGCGTCCAGCCGACATAAGTGAAGTGTTCACTCACCACTTCAGGGAATTTTTTAAGGCGTCAGGAGAGCGCGAATCTTCCCCGGAATTTGAGGAGAATGTTCGAAACTTTTGCGGTGAACTTCCACAAGTTCCCAGTTCCTTAGCTGACACTTTGACCGCTCCTGTCTCTTACGAGGAGCTGTGGGATGCAGTCGGAAGCATGAACCAGTCCTCAGCCCCGGGGCCAGACGGCATCCCATTGAGCTTTTACAAAGCCTTCTTTTCGTGCCTGAAGGACCCGTTGTTAGAGATGGTGAACGCCTTTTTCACCCATGGTGTGCGGCCACTTTCTTTAAAGAGGGCAACATAGTCCTTATAACGAAACCTGGAGGGGAGCCGTCAGACCCGCGAGCATATAGGCCTATTACTTTGCTGAATACTGACTATAAGATCGTAGCCACCATAATTTCAAGGCGCCTCTCCAAAGTGTTGCCGCACGTAATGAGCCCTGCCCAGACATGTAGCGTGCCGGGGCGCTCGATTTTTTCGGCCCTGTCTCTCACCAGGGACTTGTTCGCATTCGCCACTCGAACAGCATTCCAGGCTGCTTTGTATCTCTGGATCAAGCCAAAGCCTTTGATCGAGTGGAACATCGTTATTTGATGGCCGTTCTTCGCAGCTTCGGCTTTCCAATGGAACTTATTACGAGGTTAAACCTCTTGTACCGTGGCCTCACTTCCCGACTCCTCGTAAACGGACAACTTAGCGCCCCTTTCCAAGTTGAGCGAGGGATCAGGCAGGGGTGCCCACTCTCCCCCCTACTTTTTGTCCTGGCAATCGACCCTCTACTTAGACGCGTGGCGAACTCTCCTGGCATACGCGGCTTTCCCCTTCCCGGACAGGCCCAGGTAAAAGTGTCAGCGTACGCAGATGACGTGTCCCTGTTTTTGCGGGACGACAGCAGCTTTACCGCGTTCTCGCGCCTCTATTCCATCTACAGCGAGCTGTCTGGCGCGCAAATAAACAGGGGTAAGAGTAAGGCACTGCGATTCGGAGCATTCACGTCAGACCTTTGGGGAGAAGTGGAGTGGATCGCCGCCGTCAAAGTCCTTGGTGTAACGTACCACGCCTCGGGGGAGGTGGCGCGTGAGACATGGACGGGAATTGTCAAGAAGGCCAAACAGCGCCTGTCGGTGGCTGCGCAATTTAAACTGTCCTTTGCGGAGCGCAGCTTCGTAATTAAAGCATGCGTTTCTTCCGCTCTTTATTACGTTGCGCGCATAGCTCGTCCACCCCGAAATGTAGTGCGGAAGCTGGAGAGCAAGTTCTTCTCTTTCTTTTGGGGAGGAAAGACGGAGAGGGTAGCTCGGGCTTTCATGCGGCTCCCAACCAGCATGGGGGGATACAGCCTTCCATGCATGTCGACAATGTGCAGCGTCCTCGCGTTGCGTAGGTTTGTAGATTTGACGCGAAACCCGGACTACATAGGAAGCAGCTTTCTAAACTACTTCCTGGGCACATCGCGAGGTGTGTTTTACAGTGACCCTTACATCGGCCCTTTGGCAGAGGAACCGCCGTCGTTCTACACCTATGTCACGAAAACCTTTCGAGAACTGATAGCACAGATCCCCGACTTGGAAATTTCGGACATTGCCCCAAGCGAACTTTGCGAGCAACTTGCTGTGGCGAACTCACTGCGGAGCAGAAAGCGCGCTCTAAAAAGGCGCGCTGGAGGCAGCTGACTTCTTCGGTCCTCCCAGCGGACGTCAAAGATTTCGGGTGGGAGCGTGGTTGGGGCGTTCTGCCCACTAGAGACCGCTTGACAGCGTGGGGCGTAACTCCGTCAGCGCGGTGCCCTCAATGCGGACAAAATGAAACTTTGCGACACGCAATCTTTCAGTGTTCTGTAGCGAGGACGTTTTGGACGCTGATGTCTAGGATGTTTAAAGTACGCCTAGGGGAGCGCACAAAATCGCGCGATGCCCTCGTAACTTTTCTGTTATGTGTGGGGGCCCTGGTTGTGTGGAGGCGTCGTGGTGTCGCGGCACTCCGGTCCCGGCCTCACAAGGCTATGTTCCCCATGTTGCTGCGCATGCGCACGCGTCTGTTCGAACACCTGGAAGCGGAGCTCGCCACACTGGGGGAAGAGGCGTTCCTCCTGCGTTGGTCGTGCCGCTTCATCAAGGTCAACAACGCACGTTTGGAAATAAGAATAGTTGAATATTAGCCCTGTAACTATACTAAAACAAGTTAGAATATTAGCCTTGTAATCAGACTAAATACGATACATAGTTATCTGCAGTGTTCACTTTACCATGTGTGTATCCGTAACTACGTAAGACTGTAGCACTTCTACCCACATTCATTGTGTTTTCGACCCTGAAACTACTGTTCGCGTTTGCCAACAACTCGACTTTCTACTCTGTTTATGTTGTACCCTGCGTGGTACAAAATGTTGCAACTTGTGTGTAGGCCAGTGGCAGCCACTTCTGAATTGTTGTTTGTCTGTGTTTCCCTTTTGTAATGTATATTTGTTACCCAATGAGTAGTTCCATCGAGGCATGTTATGTATCTGCTTCGATGGACAAAATAAACCTCTTCATATTTTGACCACCTGGGGATCTTTAACGTGCGTCGAAGTCTCGAAGTCGCGCGCGTTTCTGCTTTACTCTTTCATCAGAAAAGCGGCCGCCGCGGCCGGGAATCGCACCCGCGTCTTCGTGCTCAGCAGCACAACGCATTAGCCACTGAGCCATCGCGGCGAGTGTTGTTGAAAGAAATAGGCTGAGACAATTACTACGTCGCGTCAAATTTGTCTCGTAACAAAGTAGGATTCCTTCCCAAACTGCACCTCTTTTGGTAACTGGGGGAGTCGGCAAAATATGCAGCCGCGTAGCTATGACCACAACTTCTCCATCTAAACAGATGTCAAATCGCAGCGCTTTTTACGCAAAAGCGAGGTTACCCATGAAGAGTAAAAACGGTTCAGTGATCCTTCTCCCCCATTCTCAGCGGGAAGCGCTCAATGTCATTCTAACAGGCGCGGACTGCGGCACGCTGCTCAATTCGCACATCCTTCCATCGGCCTTCTCTCCTGCACTTCTACAGCTCCCTTGTGTAGTTTCTGTCGCCTATAGTAGCGGGTTTTTCTTTTTCGTAACTGTTTACGGCATCTGCAAGTTGCACGGAGTCTTTATTGAATGTGTGCAAGACTCTCTGGACACGCGGATGCGACAAGATCTCCCTCTGCATTACATAAACGATGGCTCCGCCTTGCTGACCCCTCACGGCGAGAGTGATTTCAAACTGTATATGCGACGGACATGTGCGATACATCGAACATAACAATCTTTGCAGCGCTACGCTCTACGAAAACATCAGTACATTTGTAGTCCATCGTTGCGGAAGGAGGGGAGATGCAAACTTGTTGAATGCGCACTTTCAAATCTGCTGTTTTTTGCCGTGTCGATATCCCATTAAACTGCGCTGAGAGAATCGATCGATGAGTCCGAACATTTGTCGCAGCGACTCGCTTCTTTGGATAACTCCGCAACCTATCTATTGCAGCTATCACAAGCGAGAACAACCGAGTGGTGTACAAGATCTACGACAGATCTGGGAGCTGCCAAGATGCGACCACGCTCTATTACAAGACCTGCAGCGGCCAGACCCCCCAGTGCAACCCCGCTGGGAAGAACTGTGCTGCAGATGAATACGGCTGCTCACAGATGCAGTTCACCCGCTACCCGGACGCTCAGCCGTTCCCAGTCTGTGCAGAATACCATTATTGCACCTGACTGTGCAATCATGCGCTGAATTTGTTACACGCCTTTAGGCAGACCATACCGCACTAGCACCTGCACATGCAACTCAAGTAATTTTTGGAAATAAATGTTGCACTTGAGCATGAAATAATAACGTCGTGCTATTTATTCCCTCATTTTTATCTCTCCCTAGTCCCAAACAGCCATTTTAAGACGTGTCCGCCGCTATTGATCAGGCGCTGAAGTGCAGTGCTGTTGAGTTAAAGGCTGTGAATTCGATCCCAACTGCAGTGGTCGTTTTTCTAATGATGCCAAATATCGAAATCGTTTGGGTGTCGAGATATCGGCGCATTTGAACGAACCCCGGGTGGTCTAGCAAAATCCTAAGATCTCCACTACGGTTCGTCTCATAGCTCAGGTGTAGCTGCGGCGGGTCGAAATCCAAATTTTAGTACGTTTTATGGTTATTCTGATGCTGAGATGTACTGTTCCGCCAATTGTGAAAGGTGTATCAATGAACATAAATGCTGGTTGGGAAAGTAAGACGTCGTAACGCCGTGTCCTTTCTTACTTTTAGGTCCCCTCGCATGCGTCCATTGTTCCGCCTTTCGACATGCTGGAGCAGTCTAAAATCTACTGCAATGCTGTGCTCGTTGACAACGCACAGGTGCGAGCACAAGTAAATGGAGGGCGGGAGTGGCGGCCGAACCACGGCTAGGTCAGCTGGTATACCCCCCAGGTAACCGATAATTGCGCCACTAGCGCCAATTTGTCCCCTGGTGCTTGGTAGGCCAAACTGTCAAACCAAAAAACAAAAAAAAATACTGATGCTGCTATGGCAACGCTTTTGTTTATGCGCGAGGAGAAAACGCCTGCCTCTTATCGTCTGCTATCGGCTGACTGTCTTTGTGTGCCGCAAGCGTGAACAAACACCACTTGCATTTTGCTTTTCAGATTGTGTTGCTGCTGCACATCTTGTTTTCGACAGCTTTAAGTTGCTAATTTGCTTGGTCTCTCAGCACGTGCACAAAACATTTGTTTGGATATCTTTCTTAGTTGAATACGCGCGAGCCAGAACGCCCTGAAGCGTGACAATTTTGTTTGGGGCAGTAAAAGTAGTAGGCGGGAAATGTGGTTTATTCACTGGTTTTATTAGCAACGTATTGCAAACCAAGAAATTCAATACATGCGACAATAGCATAGAGCTGTGTATCTCGTATAGTAAGTACAAATGTCCGCATTCTGGGTCGGTAAAACATGAGACATTTTCGTATAACTCATCGTATACAGAAAATTGCTACAGAGGCCACCACGTTCATTTGCTGTACACAGTACAATTCTACAGAAACGATGTTTCATAAAAACACGCGTTTGTGAATAAAAAGTTCAAAACGACGTATAATGGGGCCAGTTGGTGGCGCTTCATGTTCAATTGCGCTAAATATACAGACGAAAGGACACTATCAGGACAGGGACGAGGCGCAGGACAGGGACGAGGTGCGCCTTTCCCTGTCCTGTTAGTGTCCTTTCGACTGTATACTTAGCTCAATTGAACATGAAACATGAATAATAACATGGTTATGAAGTGAGATGACCAGCAAATTTGGTACACCATTAACAGTCGCTCCATATTCTTATTCTTGTAAACTTGCTAGTCCAAAAAACCTTTTATAGCTAGCAAATTTTCTGCGTAATTTCGCCATACGTCACACCTAGTAAATCGAATAAATACCACCATGGATATCAATAAACAACACGTAAAAGCGAAATAAAGATTGAGAGTGAAAACAAGGTACAAAAAATGTGTCCTATTGAAAAGCGAAGCGCAAGCACGGCCGTCGCGCAAGTAACTCGAACTTCTCGTAACGCGGAAAGCAAGCGGTCAGCTGCCGCGTCAATAATTTTCGGGGGCTTCTTTCGTGTTAATAAGCATTCGAACGTGGCAATGTTACTATAAGAAACCGATCGTCGGGACGCTCTAAATCCAAACCAGTTCGTCGAAGAAGCATTTAAGCAGATCAGGCGAACATAATTTCCAAGCTTTTCTAAGGTGGAAACAAAATGAAGAGCAACCGCTCACCAAACCGGTACCGAATCAAAATTTCCGTCTGCGTGTCCGCTGGCATCAATCGCCTCATGAGAAACTGTCGACAACAAGCTTCACATGCTTGCAACATTACTGACAAATGCGTTGTTACCAAACAAAAAGAAATTCACTGCAAAGCAACAGCAGAAGATTTTTCGGTTCACCCTGCAGCTTTTTTTATAAGGATAGCGCTTGCTTCTTCATAACTTTGACTGAATAAAAAGTGTGCTGACCTGCCGTCCGCTGGAAAGCGGAAAAATTTCGCTGTGCTATTCCTTCCCGAGTTGTCGCACCGCACAGCATCGAAGCACGCGTTGTGTCCTTTCCTCAGTTTCTCTGACATTTTGAGCCCGTTCGCACTCGCAGACACCAAAATTTTCACTTTCAAGGCATACTACAAATCTTTTAAACGTGCACACCGTTAAAGCGGCAGGAGCAGACGGACAGGATGGCAGCAGAAGAGATAAGAGCGAAAGCGCCGCCCGTGGGCACAACGAATGAAGCGACTAAATAAATAAATAGGCTGCCAAATAAGGAAATAGCCAAGAACACATTTTATTTCTACACATAATGGTATCACTTTACTTTATTGCTGCGTATGTTCAAAACATAAAGCCACATATGCAAAAGTTGCTGAATTTTCGCTTGGCTACCAGAGTCATGGCGGCACTTTATTTTGCGATACCGAAACTAGCCGAAGTGTCCGGCCCCTGGCCGAATCGCATCGCTGCGCCGCGTAAGGCCGCCGACGGGAACCAAAGAGCGCCGGTCGTGGCCTCCGCGATTTGCTGCCGGCGGCGCCGCCGGTAGCCGATCGCGGAGGCCACGCTCCGGTTTTCGCGCTGCCCCCGCTGCCCTCTCTGATATGTTTAATCGCCGCTCTGCTGGCGTGTCACACTGGGCGTGACGGTTTTCGAAGGGCAGCGCACTGGTCGCAATGGATGCCGCTCGCAGGCATCAGCGGCGACCGAATGTGCCGCTGTCAAGCTGGACCAAGCTACGCACGCTCGGAAGCGTGCCTTGTTGGGCGCTTAAGGGGAGGCATAAAATTGTAAGCCGCTGCGCTTTGCCGCAGCATGTCTATGCGATATAATTTATTGTAAGCCGACAACAAAGTTGGCCTGGACAATATAGAAAACACATACACAGAAATGTTCGTTATTCGGGAAAAAACTCCAGCTTCCAACATTGTGGTTTCCAAGCAAAGCTTTCTACCTCTACCAGCCAACGTTTCTTTCATGGCGTGTGGCACAAGAAACTCCCAACGCGGCTGCGGAGGGAAAGGCGGTGTTCACTCACGGAGCACAGTGTAGATGGCGCGGCTAATTTACCCATCGTTCCCCGCGCGCTCACACCGGCAGGCGCATCGGCGCGACCCGGCTTTGTCATCTGCTTAAGCGACGGTTGTTTTGGGCCTGTTTAGGCGCTGCTTCGCGTCCATTGCGAGCTTCCTTCGCACGGCTTGATTAAATTGTTCGACAGCTCCTCCTGGTTAACCCGGACACAAAGGAATTAAGTGGTCGTACGGAAAAGATACGTTAAAGCAGAGTCCTACCATTTAAGGACTGTGGTTAAAGATTGGTTTGCAGGGCTCGAAAACAAAAATGTAGAGACCACATACAGACATCTGGCCGCTAAACAAACACTGCCTTTGGCGCACTGCTTGCCGCGAATGGGACTCCGTTTTCTAAATTGATCAATACCAATTCGGTTGTGTTTTAACATGTATTACAAAAGGCGAAAGGAGCAACTGGTTCTGATAAACAGCGAATATAAGAGTTCCCTCAGCGTTCTCGCAATTCTCAAACTTACTAAACTAACTAGTTTAAATCCGTATAAATGGGAATCACTAAGCTCACATGCCGAATTGTTTCGTTGTCCGCGCTTGTGTCGCTCGGTGATGTAGCGCGAGCTAGCACATCAGGATGGCTAGGTTCCGCTCTCTCACCCTTCGAATGACGCTCCTCCCCGCTTTCTTTCTGTCGACGCACGTCCGGGCTACAGCAGTCGCGTTCGCCTCTCTAGCCTGGCCATGGCCGACGCTTCTGCGTTCGGGACGCCGCCCTTGCGAATTCTAGGTAACGGCAGGCAGTATCTCTGGTTTCACTCTTTGTAGAGCCACGTGTGTGAATTCAAGTGACGTCGCATGGGCAATTGCTATGGATGTCGTTTACTGGCTTGCTGTCCAACCTCCTCCACAGCTGAGGGAACCAAGTAGAATCAGAGTCCGTCAATTGAGGGACTCTGCTAATACATACCCGAACCCTGGCCTCTATAGGCTCTTTCACCAAGAAATTCGCGACTATAAAAAAAATCGCGACGACTGGGTTGTTTGCATTTGCAGTGCAACTGCAAACAACCCAGAGAGCAGAAAGGGTACTCAACCATGGGCCACATCCACGTCGTCAATCAAGTGATACAAAAATCTGCAGAGTACACTAAACCTCTTTACATGTCATTTACATATTACGAGAAAGTGTTTGATTCCATATTCACCGCAGCCATGCTACAAGCACTAAAATACCAGGGAATAGAGGAAACATTCATAAGACTCCAAGAAGACATAAATAAGAGATGCATGGGTAGGATAACCCTCCACAAGCAAAACGATAAATTTCCGTTCCGAAAGTAGAGTAAGACAGGGAGATACCACTTCTCCCAAACTATTCACAGCATGTCAGGAGGGGGTGTTTAGAGAGCTCGACGGGGAAAGCATAGCATAAAGATAAAATGGCAATACTTGAGCAATATGAGGTTTGCGGACGACATATTCTTGCTGAGTGTGACTGCAGAGCACATGCAAACAATGCTTGAGAAACTGCAATCAGAAAGCACGGCCGTGGGGTACAAATAAATATGAATGAATCATCAGCTTAGGAACCGAAACGCTAGAAGAAGTAAACGAATATAACTACCTCGGACGGATGGTTACTGCTGACCCCGACCACGAAAGAGAATTTGGCGTAGAATAGGTATGGTTCGGGGAGCATTCCGCAAGCACTCCCTAAAAATGAAAAGTAAGCTACCTCTCTAGACTGAAAAGAAAAACCTGTAACCAGTTTATGCTGATGGTGATGACGCATGGAGCTGAAACTCAGCGCCTTAACAAACAACTAGAACGTGAACTTAGGTCGGCTCAACGGGCCATGGAACGAATTATGTTAGGAGTAACACTCAGGGACGGTTAACGAGCCAGCTGGATCAGACAACAAACTAGAGTAGAAGATATCATATTTCGAATAAAGAAAAAGAAATCTACTTGGGCTGGCCATGTAGTGAGACGAACCGACAACCGGTGGACAATTAGGGTAACAGAAGTGATGCCAAGAGACAGGTCTAGAGGAAGGGGAAGATCAATAACACGTTTGAGGGACGCACGCATTACAAACGAAGGCCTCAAGAAAAATGATACAATACGACTCATTCCAGTACTTTAATTAGTCGCATTACATATTCCCCACCTTACATCTCCCTCAAACCCAAAGAACGAGAGAAAGTGGACAGACATACTAATTCGACAAGCTTACAAAACAGGACTTGGCTTCCCCGCTCAAACCTCTACTTCTCGTTTCCTTCACCTAGGATTTCATAACATCTTCGAAATACTTGTGGAAGCTCAACGCACAACCAACTCACAAGACTCCACCGTACCTCTGCCGGCCGGCACGTCCTTCAGGCCCTCGGTTACCCGACCCCGCCTGCTTCCCAAGCCCTTCAACGCATTCCGTCTTCAATCGCGTATCGCATTACTCTACCCAAAATCCCTAACAACATGCACTCAGAATTCAACCAAGATGGAAGGCTCCCTCAGGTTAAGCCCCTTCGATCCCAATTTCACTTTCACCCTGGTACTCGCTATACTAACGCCACCGTCTACCCCTCACGCGAGGCTCAAGCTCTGGTGGTTGTCAACTCAGAAGGCACGCTTCTCACCTACCTCAAAACTACCTCCACGTCAACCACCACTGCCAAAGAAATTGCCATAGCCATCGCCGCTACCACTGGCTCCGAATACCTTACAATTATAACAGATTCCCAGCAAACCTGCCGTAACATTCAACATGGACGCATCTAATTTCCCGCCTTACAAATACTGGCATCACTCAATCCCGTCCTCGAGCTGTACATCATCTGGACCCCTGCCCACTCGTCCCTCGAGGGAAATGAGGCGGCTCACGCCGCTGCCCACGCCCTGCCACACCGGGCATTTCCCACAGGGTGAGAACCCACGGCCCAGCCTCTTCCACCTCCCGCTGTTCCATCACGCTACCATGACATCCTCCGCACATTATCGCAACCTTCGGCTCACCTTGCCTCAACCTCATCCTCAAGTAACCAACGAGGAAACAATCGTCTGGCGTAGTTTAAAAACAAACACGTATACACACCCATCCTCCATGCTTTTTCTCCTACGCAATACCTCCTCACCTGTCACTTCTGCCCATGTCTTAATTCTATTTACCACATGGCGTGAGCCTGTCAAAACACCCCATCGCTCACCCCAATCTCAAGTCTTCCCCCGAGAAGTGAGAGAGCCTGCTCACCAGTTTCCGTCACGCTGACCGCACATTTCTGGTTACCCGTGCCAGGGCTGAAGTCAAGGCCTGTGGGTACCTGGACTAAAGCGAACCCACCCGACCGAGTGAAGGCTCAGCGACCACCGTCTGCTCTATTAAACGTGCATTCTCTCTCCCTCTTCCACCGTTATTAGCGTTTTTTGGGGGGTAATTTCTTCAACACCTGACATAACTAAAAGTTGTCGCAAGGTATAATGACGTATACACTGCATACGGAGGAGATGTCAGATTACAGTCGAATGTCAAAATGGCGCCATTTATGGTACACAGCCAACAAATGCGCATATATTAAGCCATGCCATTGTCAGCTTTGAATAACCACTTACCAACAAAACAAATAAAAAATGACTGGCTGTGTCAAATATCCCTCGCTTCGCTATCTAACCGCAAGAAATCAATGCTTTCTGGTTTCACCTCCTTCGTACAGGGGGATGTGTGTTCACGCTCAGAAAAGCAAGCATCGAGGAGGGGCGCAGTGTGAAGTACTTCTCACACGCCGCTTAGGGACACCACATAGTACATGTGCTAACACGTAGCTCGCCTAAACAAATTTACTGCCAATAAAGACGGTACTGATCACATGCTTTCGTCATGACTCAAGGTACAGAACTAGTGTTTAATCATCCCAGTGACTGGACACGGAACACTGATCATGGCCTGAGCACAGCCGACTAATTGAAGAACAAATCATGAGCAGTTCACTCAGTGAAGGTGGGTTACCAGGGGAACTGGGGTGATCAAATTTTAAACAAAGTTACGAACTCATTCACTGTCTTCATCGCTGCTGATCATAAAGAAAGGTTCGCGCACACCTTTATTGTCTTGTCTTTCTGGTTTTGATATACATTCACGTCCGCGAGTACGGCCGACCCAAGGCGTCGAACAAGATAAGGCACGCGTGACGTTTTGACGTTCGCGTTTCGACGTGCCCACCACCTGGCCATCTACCCGCTACCACGGGAGAGCGGAAGGAACTAGGTACGCAAACGCTTGAAACACGAGTGTCGTGTCTTCGAGAAAAACGTGAGTAAAGGTAGTGCGGACAAAATTAAAAGCACGTGAACACGCCAAACAAATCCACGCGCGAACGCCTCACGCTTCAAAGGTTGCTTCACGCTTCACGGGTTGCGCCTCCGGCTTGTGCTCCAGCTTGGACGACTACTGCCGCCTCGAGGAGTCGGAGCGAACTAGAACCCCATGATTGAAGGGCGGACAAAGAGAGGGCGCCGTGTGTTTTTTGTTGCCAGAGCAGACAAATACACGGAATTAGAGTGAACTAGAATAAGTTCACCGTGGCCTCCGCGATTTGCTGCCGGCAGCCGGCGGTAGCCGATCGCGGAGGCCACGAGTTCACTAAACACGGAATCCTCGCTATGTACAGCTTCGACATAAAATCGGACAACAGCTCGAGAGAATGAATGAATGAATGAATGAATGAATGCAAGCCGTATTTCCCGATTCCTTGCCGGTATAGCTCTCGTCTGTTTATAATAGGTCGACCCCCTAGGTTGCCCGTCTTGGCTTTCTAGGCGGCGTCACAGTCCTGTGCGGCCTGGGTTGAGTCCTCGTTAAAGTGAACTAGAATACATGGGTAGTGGAAAAAGTGGCCGCCTTCGAGGCGGGGCTCGCGAGCGGCCACCCCACGCGGTGGCGCTCGCGAGCCCTCCCCCCGAGCCATGGAGAAAAGAAAAGCTTTTTTTTCCTCCATGCCCCGAGCGCTTTTTCGCCACGGGAAGTGGCGGTAGAGTGAACTAGAATACTTGGGTAGTGGAAAAAGCGGCGGCTGCTCCCCACGGCGCCCTTGAAGCCAAACGTGTTAACCGCCGCGCGTGGCGCTGGTGTGCCCCGCCCGAGGAGATCCCAAAGCGGCGCGCGTTGATCGACGTGCCGCTATGCTGCTGTTCGGTGATTCACGCTGTGTTTTGACGTTTTTTAACCGCTGCACATGGTCTTTTTTTGTGTGTAATTACAAGAGGAGCCTTGCAGGCACTGCACTGATCCTTAAGTGTTCTTGATTCTGTCTTTTATTGGTAATACGGACAGGGTGCGACGGTTATGCGTGCGACGGTCTCTAATTGCAGAAGGGCCATGACTCATGCAGTTTGAAATGATTGTGCAGTATTGTGGGGTGGGACTGCACCCATAATAGATTTATGTGATTGCTAGAAATATTTTATATTTGTGATTTGTTTTACCCTGCTTTTATTTGTTGAGTTCCTAACTGTTCACAATTATCTTACGTCTGCAAAACGTGGGCAGCACATTTCATGAACGTGTGCATTTCTAAAGCGGTAATTATTTTATGTTAATGGGCAACCAGCGTTCCAATGAACTGTGCACTTTTAAAATGATCGCGCGATAAAGTGTGCCATGTGGTGCTTTTCTTAGAACTACGTACGGTTGCGAATGTTGATGCTTTTCGCTGACTTGAATGAAGCTTTTAAAACGCATCTTGTGTGTTGCGTGGATTAGTGCACTGCAAGGGCCCGGGCCAGGCTCGGGCTTCAACAAAAAATATTTTGGGACGTGCTTGCCCGAGCGCATGCATGCAGTGTCTTCGTGATGGTTGATGCTAAAATGTTTCCGCATTGATCATTTAGCTTAAATTAAAAACAAAAAAATCAAAGTGCGAGGTCACTGCGGCGCCGTTAAAAATATCTTTCGCTGATACTATACTCAAAAAATAATTTCTATGTTAGGATATATATATATATATATATATATATATATAAATGTGTGTGTGTGTGTGTGTGTGTGTGTTGTACAAAGCTCGGTCCAAGTTTAAGAAAATTAAATGCGATATATCTGTATATATAGTCGCTCTAGGTTGAAAAGGCCGATTTTTTTCGGGCTCATACTCTGTCGGACGCGGGCTAATATTTAGAAACAGTCTTGCGGGCTCAGGCTTATTTAAATGTGTGTGTGTGTGTGTGTGTGTGTGTGTGTGTGTGTGTGTGTGTGTTGTGTGTGTGTGTGTGTGTGTGTGTGTGTGTGTGTGTGTGGGCACACTTGCACACATACACACACACACACGCAGGCACGCACGTGCGAACACACACGCACACACACGCGCACGCACACGCACGCCCACGCACACACACACACACACGCGCGCGCGCACAAACACACGCGCGAACAGACATACACGCACGCACAGACGCACACAACGCGCGCGCACACGCACTTGTCTGGGGTGGAACATCACATTCAGCAGCAGCCCGATATAAGTTCAGACCACGCTGCATGCATCATTGCAAAAAGCGACAAGAGGTTAATCTTCTATGTCTGCGGGTACGTTGCCAAGAAAACTGTCCTCAAGACAGAGTGTGAGTAATGCTGTGCATTGTTACTCACAGGAAAAGACACCGTTTTGAGGGTAGGTGCAGCTGAGTACACAAGGCTTCGGGATAATGGAGGTTTGCTTTACCCCCATGGTCGCCTTTACAGATTCGTCGAGCAGTTGGAGAATATTTTCACGAGCTGCTTCAGCACTCACGAGCTGCACCACGATAGTGTCATGGATGTGCTGGCTATCATCAAACAAAAACAGCAGAGTGCTGTTGGGTGTGATCAGTACTCCAAGTCACTTGCAGCCCAGGTGACAGCCTTTTATGTAACCACCCGTTTGCACTTTTTTGTAAAGTCGATCAACCGCTCAAGAGCTAAAAGGAGGGCGGGTGAACGCTACTTGGAGTTAAGCCGCTGCACATGATCTTGCTTTGTAAAACTGCAGGAGGAGCCTAGCAGCTAGGCACCACATTTCTTTAAACACTCTTGGTTCTTTTTGCTTGTAATGTAGATGTAAATAATTAAATGTAAATAATGTATTATGTTATGTCTGTGGGTGTTCACTGCGCCGAAAAGTGCGCAGTTTTAAAATGATCGCGCAATAAAATTATGCCGTGTGACTTGGTGCTTTTCTGAAAATTGCGGTTGCGAATCCTGTATTTGCGCGCTTTTCGCTGACTTGACTGAAGTTTTAAGACATCTGTCAGGTGTGCTGCATGGGTCAAATTTGAAAAAAAGAAAACGGGAAACGTTTGAGCACGCACGACCAAGTTTGCTCGGTATGCAGATCTTGATCGAAAAATCAGCAAGAAAATAAAGAAAAAAAAAGCAGAAGTGACGTATGCTGGCCAACCTAAAGCACGCCACTCTTTTTTCAGTTGACACAATACGATATCAAAATCATCAAACAACGAAGAAAAAAATATTGGCATGATAGCGAGCTCGATCGCTAAAGCACGGCGCGGTCTGCTCGGTTGGCCAAATGGGATGAAGAAATGAGCAAACGGTAAATACACGACGTAGCTACCTTTACCCTAAAAACCCTGGTACATTATTAGCATTATCAACGGTTTTTACACGAAAAAAGAACCGTAGCCCCTCGGAGACTGCCCCAACGCACGCCTACCCGCCGCTACCCGAGGCGAAAAAGTGCTCGGGCGGGGCACGCGAGCGCCACCGCGCGGGGTTGACACGAAGTGCTTCACTCGGCGGCGGCCGCTTTTTCCACTACCCAAGTATTCTAGTTCACTCTAGTGGCGGGCAGGCGTGCGTCGGGTTAGTCTCCGAGGGGCGACAGTTCTTTTTTCGTGTAAAAATAGTAGAGAATGCTGTTAATCTACCAAGGTTTTTATGAGAAAGGTATCTACGTCGTGTATTTACTGTTTGCGCATTTTTTCATCCCATTTGGCCAACCGAGCAGACCGCGCGCGCCGTGCGTTAGCCGTCGAGGCTAGCGTGCGGGTACTTCTTTCTTCGTTGTTTGATTACTTTCTATCGTGTTGTGTCAACTGAGGGAACAGCGGCGTGCGTTGGGATGGCCAGCGTACGTCAATGTTTCTGCTTTAGTCTTCATTTTTTGCTGATTTTTCTATCAAGATTTGCAAACCGAGCAAACAGCGTCGTGCGTACGCAAACGTTTACATAATGGAACAAATAGCGCTGAACTTAACCCGAAGATGACAGCATAAATAAAAAAAAGAACACACGAAACGGAAGATGCGCTAAGAAGCGGATCTTCCGTTTTGTGTGTCCTTTTTTTTTGCCATTATGCTGTCGTCGTCGTGTTAAGTTCAGCGCTATTTGTTCCATTATGTCTAGATACCAACTAGCCCAACACCAAGCTTTATTGAAGTGAAACGTTTACGTTGTCTTTTTCCTAATTTTACCCAGGCAGAACACATGAAAGATGTCTTAAAACTTCAGTCAAGTCAACGTAAAGCGTGCAAATACAGGATTCTCGACCGCAATTCTCAGAAAAGCACTAAGCCACACGGCATCATTTTACTGCGCGACCAATTTAAAACTGCACACTTTTTTGCACACTGAACACCCATAAACATAAAATAATTACACATTATTTACATTTAATTAGTTCCATCAACGGTACAAACAATTAAAACCAAGAACGAAGAACATTTAAACAAGTGTAGTTCCTGCTAGGCTCCTCTGACAATTTCACAAACCAAGATCATGTGCGACGGCTAGCTGGTTTCGATTTCCTATAAGGATCATGTGCAGCGACTCAACAGCGGGGAGACTGTTTGTGTCATCTGTTTATTAGGTGTTCGCTTTCCGAACTGTAAATAATTACCAGTGTGTGTGCGCCCACCTACGCACGCACCAAACTTACGGAGCGCATAGGAACACGAAGGGAGAAGCAGGACCAAAACCACATGTGAGATTCGAAATTGAAGTGCGAAAGAAAAGCTCCGTGCGCTTGAAGCAAGAACAGGTACGTCCACTCGCCGGAGCGCGCAAGCAACGGGTCGCGATTATGGGCGCAAACGTCGCGGGTGGGAGAAAACGCTCAAGAGACACAAAACAACAGAGAACGAAAGCAAAAATATATCTACGCATACCGCAGCGTTCGTTGTGGACTGTATTCGAAGGGCATCGTTATATTTTAGTGTAAATTCATCGCTGGTGTGGAGAATGCGCGCTGCAATTTTGTGAATGCTATTAGTAATACAAGGCTCTTATGGGAAAAGTAGCCATGTCGTGCGCATGTACTGTTCATTTTTTCAACCCATTTGGCCAACTAAGCAGACCGCGTGTGTCGTGCTTTTTTGATTGAGGCTATCGTGTGGATACTTTGTTTGCTAACATACGTGTTGTGTCAACCGAGGAAACAGTGTGGTGCGTTTTTTCCGTTCTTTTTTTCCAATTTGATGCACGCTATAGAGCACTGCACAGGTCGCAGTTCCCAGGCCCGGCTCGAGCCCGACAAAGTTTTTAAATATAAGCCCGAGCCCCGCGCCTGCCCGACAAAATTTAATAAAATAAACCTGAAACCGTCGGGCTGTTTTTAAATATCAGCCTGCGTCCGACCTGCAGACTGTAAACATGAGTCCGCAAACATTTGGTGTTTTCAACCTGACAACGTAACATAGAGCGACTATATTGGACTTGAAAATTTAGAAACTTGGACCGAGGTAAACATATATATCCGGACACAGAAAAGGAATTTCGGGAATATCGGCTAAATATATTTTCATCGAAGCTGCAGTGACTTCGCACTTCGATATTTTTTTTCATTTAACCTCATTCAATGAGCAAACTTGTTGGTATAAACAATCACGAATTTGCGCGCACGACTGCCGGGCTTCAGACGCATGCTGGCTATCCATTAACATAACACAATTGCCATACTACAAAAGCGCAATTTCATAAAAAGTGTTGCCCTCATCTTGCGGACGTAAGATATTATGAAACAGTTAGGAATTCAACAAACAAAAGCAGGCTAAAACAAATCGCAAATATAAAATCTTTACAGCAATCACATAAATGTATTATGGGTACAGTCCCACAACACGCTATTCCACTATCCTTTCAAACTGCATGGGCCATGGCCCTTCGGGAATAAGAGACCGCTGCAAGCATACGCCCTCTCCAAATTACAAACAAAAGAAAGAACCAAGAACATTAAAAGATCAGCGTAGTGTCGTCTAGGCTGCTCTTGCAATTGCACACACAAAACTGTCATGTGCAGCGGCTTAAGAAACATCAAAACGGAGCGTGAACCACTCAACAGAAGCATAGCGGCAACACGCGCTGCCTCGGGATCTCCTTGGGCGGGGCACACCAGCGCCATGCGCGGCGGTTAACAAGTTCGGCTTCAAGGGCGCTGTGGGGAGAAGGCCCGCTTTTTCCACTACCCAAGTATTCTAGTTCACTATATCCTCGTGGAGGGCTTGTTTGTTTCCCTTGCGATGGCGTTCCAGGTGGTGCTTGAGTCGATGAGGGCGGTTTGGTCTCCTCGTAACGAAAGTCCTACGATGGTTTCCTCTCCTGGTCCATTGTTTCGATTGCCGAAGAGGTGACGCTGGTCGAGAGAAAACCTCGTGGAGACCGCACGCAGACGCAGCATCGCCGGCAACCGCCTAGACTAGTCTGCCGACGATCCTCCACCTCAAATCATCTCGCATCCGAAAGGGGGAAGGGTAGCCCCCATACATACGAACCACCCAATCATTTTCACGGATTCTCAAACTGCCTGCAGAAGCTTCATAGCCGGGAGGGTGTCCCCTTCTACCTTTCAGTTACTCCCACAGCATGAACCCCACCGGTAAGTCAACATCATCGTCATTTCAGCCATTCCTCGCTGACGGGCAACAGCTTTGCTCATCAGCAAGCCTGCGCCCTCTCTCTCCAGGCTTTCGAGGAGACCACATCGTCCATCGCTCTCGTAACCTATCAAAACGTATTGCAGTATTACCGGTGCGACAGACAACACTTTACTCCCCTCTCAACCCACTCTCTCCGTGGAAGAAGAATCGCTGCTTCGCAGAATACAAACTAATAGTCTTTTCCTCACCCAGTTCTCCCGCATCGTATGTTTCCAAGTCAATACTCGTATGAATGACACTTCTGTTACAACCTGGAACTCTACCTCATATTATAATACAGTGTGAGGGCAATACCAAACTTCACCCTCTCTGATCCCCTCTTCCCACCCCTGAGCTGTGCGAGAACCTGGTAACAAGCGCCACTCTGGACGCCCAGCAGCTCCTGGCATCCAGAGCAAAGGCTTTCTGCTCATCCCACGGATTCCAGTAATAGAAATCCGCTCCAACTTCAGCGGCTCAAACAAATGTTTCCTAACACCGTATCTCGCCCGAGCAAAGTTTGACCCCAAATCTGCACCATGAGCGCAGTAAGATTCCGACGGCACGTCCAAGCCTCGATCACCAGGAGAAGTAATGCTCACCACAAAATAATCCCCCCCAAAATTGGAAAACATTGCTTTAGGTGTACGGCGAAGATTTTAAATGCTTAAATCGAGCGATCGTGCGTTCATATGATAGCACGTGCTATTTTTCTTCTGGTTAAAGCTTTAGAGTAATCATTTTTTACATTTGTGTATTACGCATAACAAAATCGGTTTTGCTGTACATGTGACATGACAGCTGCTATATTATTTGGCTATTTTTATTGGGTATAAGAAATACATGAAGGGAAAGATCTTTCATGACACTGCCAAAATTAGCCGAGCAAGTTCGCACAAGAAAACGAAAGAAATTAACTTGGAATATATCTCTTAGAGACTTGGCCGCTGCATCTCAAAATCCTAGCCATAAAAAAAGATGCTTTTATGGCTAAGATACGGGATGGCGTTCGCGCGCGCGAAGTGGCTAAAACATAACGTGGGGAAAGCCAGCCTACAAATACTAGGCTTATTCCCAAAGCCAACGCATATCACCGCTCGCGTCGGAGCTATGCGTCTGTGTGAGTGTATGATGTTGTCAGTGACGTAGTGTGCCTCTGATGAAGCGAACAAGCGCGCAGCGTGGGAAAACGAATGTACCAGTAAATGTTCTATTAGGAACACGATAACCGACAAAGTTGCACGCCGGCGAAAACATAAATAAGACTCCAAGCTTGTACCTCTCATTACTTGGATATAAGCGTTTGGACTAGTTATCGTTTATAGGTGCACCATTTACAAGATCAGCACAGTCAAAATAAAAGTGTGTGTATGTGTTTTTTCCTAAGGGTGACCGCCGTCAACGCTGAAGGGAAATAAAATTCCCTCATAACTTCACCTAAATTCGCTGTCCCCCCCACGTCACGTGCCAAAACTTTCCGCTGGTTATTAATTTCCGCAGGGCTGGGATGGAGAGACGCAGGAAGAGAAGACGTTGTTTGTTTTGCGAGATTTGGGGGGAGGAGAATCAGTCTTGCATGATCTTCCTCCTTCAACCTTCAACCGGGATTTCTTGCACCCTTGCCGCGGCTTCGGCCATCCGGACCAGTGTTGCGGAGTTACCAGTACGGAATCGGAATGAATCCGGAATCATTCCGCATTTTCGCGACCCCGCAATGGAATGGGAATGGAATGGCGACAATACTTGAAGGAATGGAATGGGAATGGAATGGGAATGGAATTGCATGTATTTTCCCAAAATAAAGCACATGTACTTTTTCCTTCTACGCGCGGTTTTTGTCAAGATATGCATAAACACGCAAAAGAACCCACTAGCCCAAGTTCAAACATCAGCAAGGCGGAGCCTTGAATTTAACAACAACACAGTACTGTTAAAATCGATTGGCTGGTTTCAAGCACGGTATATGTATAAACAGCGACCCTACTACAATTCTGCCCTTATATACTGCGCTGCTACGACATTCGTCGCGATTCTCCGCGTAAAACCGCGGCTCTAAGCCGTTGGTATGCGTGGTGGGGAACTACCGCGAAGGCATCCCCCCCCCCCCCCCTTAACTTATGTTTTTTGCTTCTGGAACCTTCGGCGACTCGCATCCAACCTTCCCGTCAGCGGGACGCTGGCGCGGTGCTTGTGTTCACTGCAAACTTCCACATATCAGCTTACGCCCCATCTCACCTCGCGCTCCCCAGTTCTCCCCCAGGAACGTTTGCACTACTGTCCCTCCTGTCTAGACACTCGGACGCCTTTGCCCGAAGCAGCGTCGTCGAAGGCCTCAAAAATTGGGTCGGGATCCACCCGAAACAGGAGAGCCCATGAAATCGGAACTGCGGCCACGGCTGCATCTCGCAGCTCCGACGCGGCGATTAGCGGCCGGATAAAGGCCGCGTTCGTTCTGTTCTAGGGAGCGTCTGCAAAATCAGCGAACAGCTCGTGGCACAAACGAACCTCTCGCCAAATAGAAGAAGCTCTTAATCGACCAGATTTAGGGGAAATCCTCAAGGTGGAGTAAGTTTCAATGAAGGAAAGTTTGACATTTACCTGAATGCAGCCATGCGGCTACAAAGGAAAGCTAAACAGCTTTTTCAGAAACTTCGCAGTTGAAGAAAAATTCATCCCGGTCCAGTATTCGAACCCGGGACCACCGCTTAACCGGAGCAGTCGCTCTACCAACTGAGCTAACCAGGAGGCTAGCACTTTGTAACGCGAGAGCGAATTGATCAACAACTCGAAGTGAAGGACAGGTGTTAATCGACCAGATTTAGGGGAAATCCCCAAGGTGGAGTAAGTTTGTATGAAGGAAAGTTTGACGTCCACCTGAATGCAGCCATACGGCTACAGAGGAAAGCTACGAAGAAGAAGCTCTCCGTCACCTGAACATTCGCTACTGCAACCGACAAAAATATAATAAATAATTCTCGAGACAGCAAGTAGAGTTTTGATGACGACTTCTGCTCCCCCATGCTGGATGTATGACTTAAGTAACCGCACACCTGGCGCCTGAAAGGAGGGGAGGGGGGCTCTTGTTGGCACTGCCGCCGCGCTGGAGCCTGTGGGCGACAAAAGAAGCCCAATGATTGATTTAGGAGCACGCTCATACTGTAAAAGTTGGGCGATGCTTTCCCCTTCACTTTCTGCTTTTTATGGGAAATAAACACCGATTTCATAGCGCACTGCCGCACACTTGCTCCTGCGCCCAGCGGCTCACGTACGCACAATACGTCCGCCAACATGGCACATTGAAAACAGTTTTTTTATATTACCCGCGAAGAAAAAAAAACAAGCTGCACGCTGCAAGCTTTGTTCCGAAACAATTCCGACCTATTGGAAAGCGAACGCTAGCCGCTTTCCCTTGCTTTCCCGACTCTCAAGGGCAGTTGCAGTGTAAATGCGACGTCAGCTGACGTGGAACGCGTGTTTTGGCAGCAAAGCGAAACCGGCTCTCACACACGTCTTTCTAGCAGCTCATGTTTGTCAAGCGCCACGTATAGGCAGAAGGCAACTGTTTTATTTTGCGTTTTTATTTTTATAACTGATCGTTGAAGCAGCCGTCATTTACACTTCGTGTTTTGAGAACTGTACGGCGAAGCACCCATTTAGCTCATACCATTTTGTTACGTAATTTGATGAACGAAACCAAAATAAAGCTTTTTTCGACCTTTCACTGCAGCTTGAGACCTTTATTGCAGCATATAAAATTCACGAGGACATCTAATTGCGATGCTGAGCATGAGGTCACGGGTTCGATTCCCGGCCGCGGTGGCCGCTTTTATGATGGACCAAAAAGCAAAAACGCCTGTGTGTACGAGATTTCGGCGCACGTTGAAGATCCCCAGGTGGTCAAAATTAATCCGGATCGCTCCACTACAGCTCGCCTCATCGCCTGCGTTGCGTCGGCGCGTTAAACCCTACAATCAATCAACGAGGGCACCTAAGCACTTTTTCTGGTGTAGGGATTTCTGCAACACTAGACTGGCCGACTGCCGAACGTGTCCTTCTATTATTATCGTTATCATTTTTTCTTTACTTTTTTTTTTTGGTTGATCGCCCAGACCAGAGGACAGTTGGGGGGGAACCAAACACTTTACTACTCCACTGCATGCAACTCTCTCAAATTAGGTTATACAGGCCTCAGTTTGATACAATGTGGTTATACAGGCCTTGGACTCAGTTTTTGCTGAGCCCAAGGTCGCAACGCATTCTCTAAGTCATTCTTTATTTAGCTAGATTCAAAGGTTTGCGTAGTGTAAAAGTGTGAACGATCTCCCAATTTGTAAAAGACAAAAAAACAAGACGCAAATTAGTATACGAACTATATGCACTATCCCAGTATACACTAACCAGAGAAAAAAATTATCCCGGCGCATTGGTTCCCACCGAGACACCCATACAAAGGTCGCGCATACTCTAAGCACAGCCTGAACTTTCGATCGTGTGCAGTGGATGGTTCCTGACGCACGTAACTAAGCTTTTCGGCAAGGCGACATTGCATGCCTGCACACAGCAAACACAGAAAGTTCTCAACCTATCCATGCTTTCATCACGCGCGGCTTGGACGTCCGGAGAGCTGACGACCTCTGCGGCCCGTGGTCCGTATTTGGTGCAAAGGCAGGACAAGGTACTGGAGCGGTAACTCTTCCAACTGATACCACCAGATCCAGATCCAGAGGTTCTGTTCCCCGTTCACAAAATTATAGTTCTAACCATACTCACGACCGCTTCATACTCGTGTAAACTACTAAGCGTGTAATACCCGTTTAAGGAATATGTCTTCTTCAACCATACTTTTGTCAGTACAAAAAGAACTTGTCGTCACTTTAGCATTAACACATTCAGGCTTAAACAATATGAAAACACCACAACTCGTAAAAACATGCTGACCATAGAAATACTATAATAACTAACGGGAGAACTGCCCCTGTGGGAATTAGTAGGGTGATCGCACTGCACGAGATCACCCACAAAGCCCCTATCCCTTGACCTTGCGGACGTGTTTTGCGTGTTTTAGCAGATCTTAACGAGTGCAATAACATCAGCTTAATGGTGTGTTCATTGGTAACTTGATAATCACCCGATAAAACGGGCAGGAATTAGAGGAATGGAATTGAACTGGCCGGCCATTCCCGGAATGGGAATGGGCGATCTTTTGGCATTCCGGGGAATTTAAAGGAATGGAATTTAGCGAATTGTCACTCCTCGGAATGGAATTGGAATGGAATGGGGACGCCCATTCCGCAACACTGATCCGGGCTGCTGCGACGAGTGGCACCGCTGTGGAGGTGAGAAGAACAGTATCCCATTGGTCTGCTCTCTCAATAATTGTCGTTATATTTCTTGCAGCTCATGGCAGGACCACACTACGTGGTATAGGTCTTCGGTCTGGATGCTAACATTCGGAATAAACGAAACTTGAGTATGTGTTGTTAATTTTTTTCTTTTTGATCATACCGCTATGATCCCGTGTTTTTCGTTGTGTTTGTGTCTCTTTTAAAGGAAATTATACCACTATAAATTAATTTTTGTATGCCTTTGTATCCACCGCCTAGGCATGTTCACTTTTGGCGACAGCCAACCAACCGACCAACTTAAACCTTATGGCTGCCGCACAAAAGCTTCGACTGCAAGCAGCTAGTACGTGTGTGCTGGGTGCATCAACGACTTTATCCCGAATCCATGCACGCTTGGCTGGCGAAACATGTGCAAGCCTAGGCTGTCTTATTTGCTTCTTTTTTTTTTTTTTTTTTTTTTGAGGGGGGGAGCGGGGGGGGGGGGGGCAGGTAAGTGAGCAAAAAGAAGAGAGTGTCCCACGGTCGCTTGGTTAGGGTTGGAGGTCAGCCACGTGCCATTATAAAAAGAGAACGTCGGAAACGCGCACTCACAACAGAAGGCGGTACATTAAAAAAACGCTTTTCTGTATTAAGGTCGTAGTACAAATGCATCAGAATTGTTTTTCCTTTTTTTTCTGTTTCACGTGGATCGCGAGCGAACAACGACCGTTTGTACGCAACTAGTTTGACGTGTAGCTCCATTGTATGCAGCTGCTGTAGGCCTACCTTTTACGAAGAGCCAGCCCCGTTACTAGGCTATACCCGCCTTGTCTGTGCTGCTTCCTTCCCTCTGAGTCCTCGTGTTTGTGGGATAACCTATATATATATAATATATATATATATATATATATATATATATATATATATATATATATATATATATATATATATATATATATATATATATATATATATATATATATATATATATGCGTGTTAGTAACACAGAAATAAGAGTTGGCATTCAAGAAAACCTCGGAAAACAAAGGGGAGGATGTGGTAGGTCATTAAAATAGATAAAGAATTTGGAAAGAAAGAAAGAAAGTGGAGAAAAAATGCCCGCCAGGTGGGATCCGTACCCACGACCTCCAGAATACCGGTCTGGTGCGATAACCACTACGCTACCAGCGGGGCGACTTTCCCCTCCACTTTCTGGGGTATTTGTGTTTAGGTATTTTTGTTTCCTGTGCCTGGGGGCTGTATCCAGCGCCACTCGGCTACCAACCCCAATTTTTTTTTCTCCACTTTCTTTCTTTCTTTCCAAATTCTTTATCTATTTCAATGACCTACCACATCCTCCCCTTTGCTTTCCGAGGTTTTCTTGACTGCCAACTCTTATTTCTGTGTTATTTTCAACGAGCCCCTGATTTCCTATTCTGATTCGCTACATATATATGTATGTATGTATATCACCCAGGCGGCACAGAAAGTGTGCCCCAAGACCGGCCCGTCTATGGCCGCTTTCTGGCATGTCCGGCCAGAATCCAGGTTCTGGCAGCCACTGATCATGCGTTGAACGGCCAACATTCGGCAACCAGCACTTCGGTATTTTTCCGTCCGCCCGTGTACGGACGCACAACGGCAGCTAACCGGCTGCCAGATATTCAGTTCTCTTACAGCTGCCGATGTTGAGAAAGAGAACGGCCGAAGTACGGCCTTAGGGCATCCGTTTTTTCTTCGGGAAGCGGTAACAGGCCGAAGCACGGCTAGCGAACGGCCACAGAATATGCGTATTCTTGCGGTAGTTGGTGTTCGAAAGGAGACCGGCCGGAGCGCGGCTGCCGTGAATTCGTTGTTTCAACGGTGAACCACGCGTCCGGCGGTAGAATATTCCTTTTCTTCGGGCAACCAGTGTTATGAAGGATACCGGCCGACGTACGGCCCCAGAATATACGTTTTTCATTCGGTTAGCTGTCCTCGGCCGAATTACGGCAAGCGATTGGCCACCGAATATTTGGCAACCGGTGTTCAAGAGGAGACCGGCCTACGTAAGGTATCTGGTTATACGTCATTTTTTCGGCAAACGGCATACAGCCGAACAACGGCACGCGCCTGGGCGCCGAGAATTCATGCACAGACGTGTTTGGAAGGAGACCGACCGGTTTTTCCTGGGGGCAGAAAAAGCCGTTAGGGAGCCGAACGACGGGGACGCGTTTTTCATCCGCTCCGTGTTTCTACGTTTTAAATGAACGAAAATCGTTTTTCAAACAGTAATGAGTGTTCTCGGTGAACGGGCAAGGTGCAAGGACTCACTGGACATTAGCAGGGAACCTTTTAGGCCATCGAAATGTCATTTATTGCCACAAGAAGACTGTGCCACACCGACGGGTGAGCTAAGCCTCGCCAGTCATCGCCGCTATACGACGCCTCTGCCGCCGGCTTCGTCGACGCATCAGCTCGAGGCTATTCGCCCCCTCAAGAAATGGAGAGCATTGGAGACATCGACCCGTCAGAGATGTCCGATCCGAGATGGAGATGGTTCACCAGAATAACTGGCCTTCAAGGGCGTCGAGCAAGCGGCCACCACGCAGGAGCTAAAACGCCACCATGTTAAGGACTCCCCACCAAAGAAAGGCAAGTGCGAGCAAAAGCGCAAGTTATTCTGCGTACAATTAAACTGCGACAAGCAATGTTGCACTATGTTGTTGGTGAGTGATAAACGTAGAAGAGACTCGCTCGTGCATTGGTAGGATCAACTTCATGCCCTGCACTATGTTACTTCATGGGATTTTACGACTGCCTATTTAGAATGATGAATGATGATGAATAAACTTTATTGGAGACCAGGTGCTGATGTTAGGGCACCTGCCCGGTGGGAGGCTTCCTTAGTCCGGGATGCCTTGGGCTATGCTGGCCATCCGTGCCCTCTCCACCAATCGTCGCTGGTGTGGAAGATGCTGACCAGCTCCACCCACTGCTCATAAGTAGGGTTGGGGTTAGGGGTAAGGGAAGGGGATTGCTGGCACTCCTATACAATGTGGTACAGGGTGCCTGGGTGGGGGCAGGAGTTGCATGTGGCAGAGTATTGGGTGGGATACATGGCATGTAGCAGGGTGTTATGTGGGTAGGAGTTTGTCTGTAGGCGACGGAAGGTAGTAGCTTCATCGCGAGAGAGGTTCGGGTGGGGGAATGGGTATTTGCGACGCTCGTTCCTGTAGTGGGCGAGTATTTCGGCGTATGTTTGCAGCGGGGTGGGCTTAACTGTTGCTTCCGATGGGGGTTCGTGGACCTCGTGGGAAACGGCCCGGTGTGAGTGAGCGCGGGCAGCGGTGTGAGTGGCAGCGGGCAGCGAAAAAAAAAAACTATTTTAAATTTGCGATAACAACAGAGCCTTGTCACTGACGAAGCCTAGCTGTTAATTTAGTTCCTATGTTTGAAGGTGAGCTTAGCTACTCTTGGGATATGACTCATTTGGTTAAACATAATCGCCAGCATCCTAGCGAACACGGATTCTGCCAGGATTTTCTTGCTCAACGCAGATTGTTGAGTTCACGCACGACTTGGCTCTTGCAAAAGATAAGCTTAAAGTGGTTGACTGTATATTCTTGGACTGCAAAAAAGCAAATGATGGTGTTTCATATCCCCTTCTGCGTAGTACATTTCATCCTATGAACTGAATGAATCGGTTTTTGCATTGTTATTACTATTGGCCCTATAGCTTTGTTCAAACGTACTGTGTAGTTTACCGGACTATAGCGAATGAACGTGATTCGTATACCTGCAGCTTTATTCGAATTTAATAACATCCTGGTGTGCTGATTCAGAAAAGTTTTTGGATGTTAAACAGTGTGTTAACGTGGCACCTTTACAAGAAAACCTTCATTCCAATTGAATACGTATACCGTAAATTATGCTGCTGTGACAACGGCCGAGGAATATAAATACCTAGGAGTTTATTTAGGGAGTGGTTAGAGGTTAAATAGGCAGGTTCACACGATAAAAGTTACGGCTGCCTATGTTTTTGGCTTTCTGAGACGAAATTTCAGTGAACCTCCATCTAACTGAAAAGAACAACCGTATTTCACTCATGTGCGCTCAATCTTGGAGTACGCATGTGTTTTCGTGGATCCCTACACCAAAGAGCTGGTTGATACGCCCGAAAACATACAGAATATGTCAGTGCGATTCGTATTAGGTAATTGGCACGCTCAACTTAGCATGAGAGAAAGTAAAAGTAAGCTGAAATGGCAGGACGCGATAAATCACAGACGAAACCACAGGTTGAACTTTTTTCGTAATATCTATCATTCGAAAACTGGAGTAGAAGGGGAGAAGTATGTCCAAGCGCCATTCTACATATCGCAAAGTGGGACCGCTAGCTTAAAGAAAATTGTTAACTTTCCTTTAGAGGTGACGCCTTGCGCGATTCATTTTATTTTACATCAATACTGCAGTGTAATTATCTTTCACGTATGATTGCATTAACTGTTTATATTTACGATTTTCAGCGCGCTTTGTAGAATTATTTTGCTATTTTATCTCATATTTAATGCTTAGTGTTATGTATCTCCCTTCTGTAATGAATGCAAAGGCAAGCAGACATCAAATAAATAAATAAATAAATAAATAAATAAATAAATAAATAAATAAATAAATAAATAAATAAATAAATAAATAAATAAATAAATAAATAAATAAATAAATAAATAATAAAACAATGAATAAATAAATGAATAAAAATAAATAAAAAATAACTAACTAACTAACTAACTAACTAAATAAATAAATAAATAAACTTCCAGAGGCGCAAGTTTGCCTCCGACGGTTTGAGAACCCTACGCATTCAACCTTGACCAATGTAGTATTTATTGCCCTATTCGTTGCAGTATGCAAGGTTTCCTGTATGCATGCTACCATTGCTATGTTATTGGTTTGAAACAAATTATGTAACTTTAAATTTACGCCTTTCCTTGCGTGAACACAGAGGGATACAACTGCAGCCACCTGAAGCAGGGCGTCATTCGCAACGCGTCTAGAATTTTTTGAACGTAGTATGACATTAGAAGTAAATTAAGTTCTTTTGGACTATTAAGTGGTGTGAACCTATACTCATGAAAACATAATTAAAATAGATTGAAAATGAAAGTACCTGTTCGCTCCTTCTTAGGATCAGCCCTGCGCAAGATCATCAAACAAGTTGATCGAGTAGAAAATGTCTTTGCAAGAAAAATGGGCAAAAACTGGACATACTTTTTTTGTGAAGCAGTTATATTAAATGCTCCTGAGTGTTTTGTTGAGAACCAAAACGCTTCGTAAAGGCATTCACGCCGGTTTTATATACAGCAAAATTGGTCAAGCAACTGTTATAAAAATAGTTTATGTAGTCATAGCATGAAAGTGTTCCGGAATATTGCCCTAAAAGAAATTGGCTAAAAGCAGCACAATTTATCCCTCTGAAATTCAACCCACAAAAGTATGCGCACTCCGCCGCCTCCCCCCCCCCCCCCACCTCCTCCTTCCCCGTTTATTACAGATAAGCCGCCCCACAGAGGATATCAGGACCTGGACAATACATCTATTCAAGCTCTACAAAGAACTGAATATTTTCTGTGTTCGGCAGTAAAAGAGGCACAGCAATTAAAGGAACGACAATTTGTGAGCACTATTTAATAAATGAATTTTGCTGTCAACTGAGGCTGGTAATTAAGCAAGGCTGCGCTGAAAGCTTGACGGCTGGTGGTTGCGCGCGAGCTCACTTTGATGTGGCTGCATTGGACCCAAAATGCTGGGTTTGTGCTGCTTCTGCACTGCGCGAATGAGTCATGATCTGCTTGCGCGACATGCAGTGACCGGCCTCAGTACAGTTAACGTACTGTGGCTGAACTCCAATGCGCGTAGCACGGCCGTATTTCCGGTAGCCTTAGTCCGGCTGGAGTCCGACGACCGCATCTCGGCTGTAATCCGGCAGCCGTACTTCGGCCGTACACGGGTGGCTTTGGAATGGCCGGAGCCCTACGGCTGGAATCTGGCCGTATGACCGTAAGCCGGTCGACTGGCCGACGGGCACTGGCCGTTGGACAGCCATGGGAGTACGGCCGTATACGGCCAAAAGGCCCACATTTGGACATGGGCCGAACATGGCTGCCGGAAAACGGCCGGACAGAAAATCACCGGCCAAAGTACACCGGCCTGTTTTAGGCCGAATAGTCCTGGGCTGCCTGGGTCAGGGTATAGAACCAGGCACCGAACCGATCCCACCGTATATCTCACCGCACTGCCAACCCGTATCAAATTGCCCGTCCACATGCTCGCACTACTACTTTTTCTGCCTCTTTTCCCCCGTGTAGCAGTGGACTGGAATGGCCTTCCCTGTGACGTTCCGGCCATCACGTGTTCATCAACATTTAAATAGAAGGTCACCACGCACATTCCCATTTGACGACCTGTGTACATTTATCTGTAACCCACCCCTTATGTAATACCCACTACATGGGGGTCTTTAAGGTATTAAAGTGATGTGATGTGATGTGATGATCCGAAAACCGGAACAGAAGCGAAAAATTAAATAACGGTTTCCGGTTCATGCCGAAACGTTTCCACCCTCCGTTGTTGATATTGCACAGTCAATGCAATTCAGGCCTTTTTTTCTTTCACGTACCATCAACTTCGTACCCGCTCGCGCACTTTCCCCGTCAGACAATTGAACTCTATCACGCTCTATGTAACAACATGGGAAGTAAATGAGCACCAATTTAGCAATGGTCTGTGGCTGAAAGTGCGAGCGTGGTGCAAGCTGACCAAACGAAAGTCATTCTCTGCAGCTTGCAGGGGATATAAAACGACCTTGCCCTTCCGTAGCTGCGACTTTATTGGAGCAGTCAGGCCGCAGGTGTGCTCCAGTGCGCAACAGCGAAAGCCCACACCCGATGTGTGCAAATGTTTTTGATTTCATAATTTGTTTAAAAGTTCCGACACCTGCAAATTGTAAATACTTAAAGGGACACTGAAGTGAATTTGTCAAGCTCCCGTTTTTGCTTGCACTGCGTAGACTGGCTCAAATTAGCACACTTTTCATCGTTTATGCAGTTGACAAATCGGTAATTATTTTACAAAGCGCGAAAGAAGAAAAACTACCATGCGCGGTTTGCGGCGGCCGCACCAACTAAGGCTGTGACGTTGGGAGGAGGGGCGCCGTGATTGGACGATGCCCAAGGTTAGCAATCAAACAAGTTTCGGTTTCGGTTCTGTAAAACATAACCAATGGCGTTGTTGGATGGGCATTCTCAATATGTCAGTAATCATCGTACCGCGCTTCTGCCATGTTGTCGGCTGTAAAATGCACAAGATAAGCCTCCCAGGACGGCTTGTAGTCGTAGCATTCACTAGCCGAGACTTACGCAGTGCATGAACGCCCTCCGCGTACCCGCAGACGCCCAAATGTCATGCGCTTTTCCCCCATATTTGGAGCTTGCCTCCCTCATGCCTGTATCGTAAAAAGCGTGTTCGCACCAGGCCAAGGGTCTGTTCATTCTGGCCTGTGCCCACTGCCTGCAAGCAGTCGGTGCTTATGGCAACAGCACGCCAACGAGAACTCGCTAGCGCGCCAGTGCCAGCCTGCGCGCGTTTTGTGAACTAGTTCGTGTAGCCATGAACGTTGCGGCCCAAAAAAAGGTGAACTCGATATAGAAAACATCGGCGGAAAACAAAAAAGTCAAGTTAAAAAAAAAAGCACGTACCCGCGGGGATTCGAACTCGTGATTTGCAAAACAATCGCGGGGACATACCCAGCACCCCAGCCCACTGAGCCACGAAGCGAGATGCGGAAGCGTTGCTAATATAAGGTATATATTGTACAACCGGTTTACACTTTTATTTAGTTTTGGCATTTCAAGCAACTTAGGTGACTATTTGTTGTACTGCGCTCGTGCAGTAAGCGTCGCCCGAGTTTCCACAGTAGCTCACGTCTAGCAATTGCATTTCGTAGACGGAAAAGCGTTCGCAGATGCGTAGTCGTGCTCCTGACCGCTGTGCTTGTTCGCCCAGCGCAAAAAAGTGCTTCCCGCGCCCTAGTTTTACGCTTTACGGTAAAAATATCAGTTGATTTTATTTCCTTAGTACCTATATTGACTTCGCTGACTCTTCTCCTGCCTTCAAGAGGCCTTATATTTTCCTACTGGCGTACCAGTCAGCGAAGCGTCGCATGTGCGCTTGTGTGAAGCGGCCTTGACTTGGAGCTAGATACCGTGTACAAACAAACCAAGTAAAGAAAGGCACATTCTTCCATTCACAAAGGTGTCCTGGCTTCGTTTCAACTAAGCGAACGAATTGCGACCAAGCAATTTTTTTTAACCTCCTTGATTGCGACGACCCGCCGGCGGCCGGCGGACGAAACGCTGGGCCGACTGACTCTGTCTGAAGGCCGGGGAGCCGTGCAGTAGCGCGCAGCCAATTGCCAGCTCATCCCCTCCTGACGTCACACGAAAACGCCACAGAAAATGGGCGAGCGTAAAGAGAGGAGGACAGCATTTTCGAATTAGTTTTTCTACTAAATAAAATCGCGTAAACGCGCCTAGAGTGGTCGAAACATGGCCTGGGGACTCCGGACTACAATTTGCGCTAGTAATCCCGCAATGTTTACATATCACTTCAGTGTCCCTTTAAGTGTGACCACAGGAGCTGCTCAGTGGCTAAGCCGTTTGCTGCTGACCACAAGCCTCGATCTCCCTTCCCCACGACCGTTTTTCTGAAGTAGATGGAAATCGAGAACGTCGGTGTATCGAGATTTTGATCCACGTTTAATATCACCAGCTGGTTAAAATAAGTCTGCCGGCCTGCAATATAAGCTGCGCCTCGGAGCAGAGATATAGCAGGGGATATCAAATGCGCCAGTTTTTTTTTAATGTGTTTACTCGCAAAACAACAAAAAAGAAAAGGCGAATCAAGTTGTTTTAAAATATTACGCAAAAAGTTAGTAAAACCGAATGAGTAAAAAAGCACCAAAACGTGGATATTGCTCTATACTTTTCTTTACCCTACTTTTCACAACCAAACGTGTCATCAATACGAAGGAAGTGAGTTCCGTGGTCAGTTTTTGAGGACTTTGCAGTGGACAAGTTCCGTTTTTTACAGATACAAATAACAACAGATATGTCAAAGAAAACTGTTAAGGTGCGCACTTAATCACTTGGCAAGAAATTGCAGCCCTCGACCTTGTCTTGGAATCAGAAACAGTAATAAAGCAGATGACACGTGCAGAGGCTGGCTGGTACCTCACTCTGCCCCATTCGCCCAGCGATCATCTTTTCTGCTTGTTCTGCACTTTTGCCTCTTTCAGATCTGCTTTTTTTTTCGAAGGTGCACTTGTACTGACTGCCCAACTCGCTACATTACTTCTACGGCTGCTCGTTCCGGAGGGGAGTACTGCTGTGGACGAAAATAAAGAGCGTCTACCCAAAAATCTTTTTTCCCTAGAACAATAAAAGACTGGAATGTATTACCGGATGCTATACGTGATTCTCAAACTGCAGAACATTTTGAAAACAATGTTACAAAATATTTTCTAAGTGAATCTTCGTGAACAGTGATTGCTTTTTTTGCGTGTGTGCCTGTGTTCTATTGTAAATTTGAATGTATTTGTTGTACCTTGTCTCATGTAAGTTGTAGGATGTAGTATTGTGAAGTGTGTTTCGGGATGTATGTGATGTAGCATGTAAGTTGCACAATGTAGTATAGTGATGTATTCTTTTTGTATCGGCTATGCATTTCTTCTTTACGCTTAACATGCCGGCTGTTATGTAAGTTTTGAACCCCACCCCTGTAACGGCCCAATCGGCTAACAGTACCTGGAAATAAATAAAAAAAGTCCCATCTCATGCTCCGCGCGTCAAATTTCCGTTTCATTTTGGTAACATATTATAAGATTCCGCAATGTAGCACACGGAACGATGGCCGGCGATCAGGCGGTACGATGATATACTGACTGTAATGCACACATACAGTATAGCTATCGCAAGAGGAATTGCAATGGTCAGAGCAATAATGCAGTGACTGAGTGTTAACTAAAGCTTACTTTTAACAAAAGTGTGGCTAACACATTCGATAAGGTGACAGCTAACAAATTATTCAGGGTGACCAAATAATATAATTCATTGGTAGTATTTATGTGCAAGTTGTGGGATTTTTCTGTTTTGTTACAAATATAAAAAATGTGTTCCATTGGTATTAAGCGCTGGTATTTGAACGCGCCAGTACGCAGGCCTATATTTAAGGCTTCAAGGTTAGCGTGGTGGGAAATTACGATCGCGATTTCAACAAAAAAGGGAAATGGCAGAAAATATATCCCACCGTCATACCTCTTGGCGGTGGCTTTATAAATAGTCGCTAGGACAACACGAAGTCTGGGCGAGAAAGTAGGTGGTACATCGTCACCACTTCATCTGTTTTTCTAATATCTCGTAATCAGTTAACGTTTGCTTTGCAATTGCGCCACTGCCCTTGGGGCACAGCAGCATTTTGAATTTTTGTTTGTATTTTGATTTGACTGTCGTTTTAAAGTACTAAATGATTTTTTTCTAATTTCAGTAATAATTCAACTCATCGAACCGGTTCGCGAACTAGTTCAAGCTCCCGAACCAGTTTGGTACGTGATTTTGTCGAAGCGGAACTGAAAACGGAACGAAATGATTTCGCCTGAACCAGAACCGTAACCGACCCGGTATTTTTTTCTGTTCGACACACTGATATATATATTATATATATATATATATATATATATATATATATATATATATAATATATATATATATATATATATATATATATATATATATATATATATATATAATAGAGAGAGAGAGAGAGAGAGAGAGAGAGAGAGAGAGAGAGAGAGAGAGTGAGAGAGAGAAAGAAGCGGCGGATTTTGCCTCGACTTTTATTTTCGCGTATTTATCACTGCATCAAAAAAAGACGAACATACGTCATTCGGTACTATAAAATATTTCAAAAATCAGCCGAATAGCACTGGCAATAAGGACTGGAACCTTGATATATATATCGGCACTCTTGAAAATTTCATTGTTGACTCCCTGGACCCGTCATTCTAGTGCATAGAGATAATATACTGACTTTCTCGTGCCTTACTGGATTTTCTTACAGCGTGGTTGCGTACAGACGCATAACGCTGCTCAGAGCTATGAAAAAAACTACAGCCGTTCCACTCAATGTGAAAGCTGTCGGAAGTTCAGAGCAGTGATTCGCCATAATGGGTTGTGGCACTGTTATCCGCTGACTGCAAACCACACATCATGCTCTTCTTCACCGCCCGGTGTCACTCCTCTCTTGATGACTATGCAATTCAAACTTCCCGCCTTCGCAGTGCTCGCGCGCCGCCGCCTGCGGGAGTTCTGTTCTTTTTTGTGCTTGCTTTAGTTTCGCCATTTCGAACGCGTAATTTTCTTCTCGCGCGGCTGGAGCTGGAGACTTTCTGCGGCATTTCGAACGCGCCATTTCTTTGTTGCGCGGCTAGAGCCTCTCTGCGTCATTTCGAACGCGCCATTTTTTTCTCGCGCGGCCGCATTTTTTGCTTACTATCGGAAAAACCAACCCAACGATCGTTCCGAACTAAATCAACGCGGGGGCTGTCGGTTATATACGATGATTTTGCCTGAAGTTGTACGTGCAGTTTTCTTTGTGCTAAACAAGCGCCAGCGGTTCACGAGGTTCGAATGGTTATGACTATTTAAACCGCGTGGTTTTCGAAGCCTCAGCGTGACTCCCTGACGACGGTACACCAGGCTCTACTTGGGTCCCTTATCTCGCTCCGCCGCCTGATTCCGGCAATCACTTGACATCGACCGTTAGCGAGCTACGACGACAAGGCGAACAAACTGCTCGCCACTTAAAAATTGAAAAGTTAGTTTGACCTTGGCTAGACCAACCTTGACGAAAAGAGCGTTTGCCCTGCTTTCCCTTTTTTTCCTTCGGCTAGTTTTCATCAGGCAGCGCACCTGTTTTAGTTTTATTCATGCGTATCTTTAGTGGAGTTTCCGGCAAAACAGGAGCATCGTCACATAAAATTTCGAACCCGTAACGTCTCTCCGCGCTCTTTAAATACCGGCTCAAACCGTGGAATATTCACACAGCAACACAGCGGTTCTACAACGCTTTACTGCAAATTCTGTGGGCCACATAAGGTAAGTCTTTATAAAAATCTACATGCGAGCACTAGGTTTACTTTTTCCGACGTCAAGCTCATGCAGCACGGTATAGTTAGACTATTATGTACACAAATCAACAGAGATAATGAAAGGAAACAGCCGTAAAGGGAGAAACAACCCTAGAAGGTGGACTCAGAGTACAACCGCGAATAAATGATTAGGGCCCATCTTGCTTGCTAAATTGCTGAGCATCTGAAATCACACCATACATCTGCAGAATGAAGTATAATAAAGACCTGTAGGTACCAAATAATAAAAACGTTAAACACGATCATATTATCTCTGCGTTGACCACTTCTTTATAACAGAAGTTGCAAGGGCAATGCGCGAAGTATTGAAGTGGTGAGTACATTTTTTGTGTTAAACTGCACTTACCATTTTTCGGTAAGTACGTAAGTGCACGGATAACGTGGCCTGGGCTTGCCAGCCGCCTGCATAGACGCTGGGAATTTTTTTAGTGCCGTTGTTGTCAAAATGCGAAATATGTATGCATTTCACAATGTCCTAGACACACCAAATATTTTCTGCGCATGTTCAAAACAGCCCGAAAGTTTGTTCCAGATTGTGTGATTTAAACGACAATTCCTACCCTCTACCCTCAGGTGCAGTATCTTCGCAAAATGGCTGCCTCGTTGAAGAGGGTCCGACTCCTCCATCTGCCTCTTCGCGCTGCCCTGGTTCTGTTGGCTCTCACGCCGGCGGAAGCAATCTGGACTAAGGGGTTCTACGATGTGACTATATTCTTCTTATCTCCTAGAGTGACCACCCAATAGTGAAACAAACCCCAATATAATGAGAGTGAAATTGTTGGCATACTGGCTGCAAAAGTTAATATGTCAGAGCTAGAATGGAGTTTATTTTTTTAGGTTTATGCGTAACCTCCCATTATTCCTATTTGGCTGCAGTTTTTTCTGGCATCTGCAACTTGGGAAGCGCGCATTTAGCTATTTAGGCTTGCATCAAGAATCGAAAACTCGAGGCGAAGGATAAAGCACTGACTATTACCCCTAAACTTTGTAGGGTGAGAAAAGAAATCTTTTTGTGTGCATCTGTCAACAAACACATCCCTTGGAGTTACACGACATATGCTTGAGGAGGATTGTCTAAAAAATAATAAACGCTCCACGCACCATTCGAGAAGTCCTAGTATCCTCTAGTCCTCCCTCCCAACATGAACTGGATGAACCTCTTCTTATCACGCCTGCACATATCCAGTTTAGGTAACCGTCGAAATATCAGCCCGTGGCTCGCACCCATGCATGAACATAGTACTTTAGGGGATTGAGAAATAGGATTGGGGGGCTGCCCTCACCATGCTAACTATGCCGGCCTCCCTCTATTTAGTCCTACCTCTTTTCACGATAAACTGGATGAGCTACTTCTTGTGCGCTTTGTAAACATCCACATTAAAATTGCCATCGACTGTCACCGGACTCTGTTGATCCCTATCCAATTGAGCGAAGTGCGTGCGCTCAAAGTTCTCGATGTCCGCTTTTGGTGCACTGAGATATAATTACACAAGAAATATTAAGACTTTCGTATTTTTTCCATGCACCGCATACTTTCCCAAAGCTTACGGAATAAGTCTCTCTTTGTGCAGACGCACTGGGAAATTTCTTTTTTCCTATTTTATGTCTGCAGTTGTCCGTATACCAATAAACAACGTCCTTTCACACCAAATATTCACACCAGTGTCGAAGATGCAGGTGCACGCCGAATTTCATGCAGACGCGCGTCCTGTTTGAGTCGTTAGCTCAAACAGGTAGCGAGGTATTTGAGGCCTCCTTGAAAAACGGGGAGGAAACAGTGGCGCCAGACCACCATCTTTCAGCCAAAGAACTCAATTTTTTCGATTGGAGGTGCCTAATATGCGCATGGGCGGTGCGTGATGGCTGTGTACACGTGTCCAAAGGGCGCGTTCTCGGATACGGGCCCCCGCTATGTTTCGCTTTTCCACTGTGAATGGGCAATAGGGGCAACTGTGTTGAATGTGGAGTTTTTGTTTGGGCGGACGTATGCTTCCCCGCTTATCTTGCCTTGGCCCATGATGTGCATATGTGAGTGTTTACTTTTTATGACATAACCTCATTTGAAGTGTAGCGTCTGTTTTGTCCTTTCTTCAGCTTCCTCCTGTATGATGTTCGCTAGCCCCATGTATTCCTTTGTTTTCGCCTCTCTAGATATGATAACTGGGAGTCGAGGGTTTGTGGTGTTTCTATACAGAAACCAGGGCTGGCAACGGTCACGGAATGGGTTGGCTTCTTAAGTTTTTTATGCTTGGACTGGAGCTCAGTTTAGCTATATTTTATCCTTGTGCCATCAACATTCAATCATCGCCATCTATAACTCTAAATCAGTCGTCTGCTCTGCGGTACGTGACCTCACAGCAGAGCTGAGATACTCCTAACACGCAGAAGCAAGCACATATTTAAGTTATTTGAAAGGTTGCGATGGTACAACCCGCTCCTTTAGGGAAACACTTACCGACGTTTAGGCATCGGTTCATGCGTGGCGATCAAAAAGCTTCGCTGTGTAGCTCCAACGGCGCTGTGCGCCCAGACAACATGCCGGCTTCTCCCCGACCGGCGTTCACGCAGAAGAACGAAATCACTCCTCGAGTTACCTTACAACCCTTTTGAGTTCTCCAATTCGGCTCCCAGAATCAACGTAATTTGTCCAATAGGCTCACAGGCGATACGTACGGTATGAAAACGCAGTATTAGTTCCTAATTAGGTCAAAACGAAGAGTGCATTTGTCAGGAATATAGTATCTGAATTCGATTACAATATTTTCAGTCGAATTTCTAACAAGTACACTGAGCCTTAAATTACTATAAGTGGCACAGAAGTGTTGCTATTTTGACATATTTCTTCGTGGTGTTTTGACCTCTTACCATATGCCTCCAAAATAAGCGAGTTAACAAACGGCTTTTCCGCCACTTTTCCCGCACACCTGTGCTTGCAGCTAATGCAGCGGCAGGCTGTGATGACGTACGAGTGCTACCGAACGGGAGCCACTCTTGAACCGGAGGACACCGTCAATTTCGCAATTCTTTGGGACGGCACGAAGCCGGAGGACACAAACGCCGTGGGAACCACGTGGTCTGAAACTAGGGGAATGCTGGACAGCTACAGATTGTGAGTCACTACTTCTGCTCTTCGTGCTTCCACCCCGTCGAAAAGCTGTGAATATCTCCTGGATGAAGAGCAACTTACCCGCTTGGAACGCCTACTTGAGACAGTAACAATAATATATAAATTCTCTATAGCAAGATACCACCATAGTAAAAAAGAAAACCCTTGCCACAGCTTAGCTAACTTCCATAATCCCAGAGTGTTCGGTTCCCGGCCGCGGCGGCCGCTTTTCTGATGGAGGCGAAAAGCAAAAACGCCCACTTGTACGAGATTCCGGCGCACGTCAAAGCAACCCAGGTGGTCAAAATTATCCCGGAGCCCTCCACAACAGCGCACCTCATCGCCTGCGTTCTGTCGGCGAGTTAAACCCTACAATCATTCAATAAATCATAATCGCAGACTGGAAGGGCTCTAAATTTTCGTATTCGTGGCATTCGCCTCCGGCGCACCTGACGGAATGAGATGGATCTGAAGCGCAATGCACTTAATTTAAATTTCAGCTTGACCTGACTTGCTTAAAACTTCTGCAGGTCGTAGAATGTCGTTTTTATCGCAGTGAAAAACACGTGTTGATGAACATGAAGGGTGTTTAGTGCCAAGATTTCCACGGTTTTTTTTTTTCTCAGAAATAGTACGAACGGTTTCCTGGGACAGCTTCCCCCTGCTTTCGTGCACTCGCATTTCGAGAGAAGCACGCACGCGCGCAAGTGTAATAATGGCGTATGGCGATCTGGTATATGGCCATAAGTGCAAAGCAACGGTGCTAATTTCCGGCTGCTGCAGATGTTTTTTACCCTGGAGGAGGAAGAGAAAACATCCATGCAGCAAGCGCCCATCCCTCTCTTACAGATTCACCGACACATATGGGGCGATGTTGTATTCTGGCAACCATATTGTCTATGGAACTTTATTTTTTTAACTTTTCGGTTCTGGGTTCCAGGAATTATCCTAGAACCAGCCGTAAACCTTTACCTTCCAGCATGTCTCCAATGGTACTTGTTTTGATCCTATTTCTGTCCCTTGCGTTTCACCACCGGGACATCGAGACTTTTTTTTGCCTACACTCCGTAATTAGGCGTGGAAGTTTAAACCTTGAACAAAAAAGGGAGAGCAATTTCTTGAGGATAATTACATCACTACCTTGATATTCGTGTAATAAAGCTTAAACGTTGTTGCTTGATCATTTTCGCTTTGTCTTTCCTACCTACAACAGGGGAAACCTCACGACCTATTACGACGATTCAGAAAAAGTAGGCAAACTGACAACCAGCAGTAAGTTCCTCCTCTTTGATGTTTGTAACAAAGCCTAACTGACTAGGAAATGTGACGTAAAATGCGGCCAACGTGTTTCTGGTGCCTTTATTACCACACATCGTATAACAGACGCGAGAAAAAAACACTAGCACAGGTCTCTGGAACAGAGTAATTCGGCGAACAGTCGTCGACTGATTTAGTGCACCGTGTGCGAAATAAAACGCTACGAAAGGACGTTCAAACCGATATCAAACACTCTGTCATCGTGAAGCCGCTAACGTCTGCTTCAAAACATTTCAAAACATGTTGTTGGCGTTGCGCAGTCCTGGAAAAAGCCCCTTGACCACATCCACTCAAGACAGATATAAAACGACTCCTACCTACATGGTGGTCATCATCCGATCGCGATATTCTCCGATTTGCATTAGAGCAAGGCCGAACTATGCCGCGTAAGGGACGCCATGTATCAAACGATTTCTTATCTGAAAGTTATTGGCGACGTATGACGTTCCCAAAATGTGACCGCCTTCTTCCTGAAATCGAGGCATTAAACCGCTTTACCAAATGAATAACGGGTGACATAACTGCAACGGCGCAAGTGTCATGCATGTGAATACGAGACTAACGTGGCTGCACAACTAACAAAAACGAGGTCCGGTGATGCCCGAAATTTTCGAAGTTATAGACACGACCCCTCAACACGAGAATTATATCGGAGGCTTCGTAATTCGGGCCACGATATGCATGACTCCCGCATCAAATGTCTGTTCATGAAGAAATTCCCGGAGGGATCGAATCAGATGACAAGAACGAGTAAGTTCGTTGTCGAAACACTTCTCATGTGTAAACACGTGCTCCCACAATGTAAAAGCACAAAATATTCTGGCCCGTAAACAAATAAATAACATAAATTGTACTCTTTAGCTGTGACAATCTGCACAGTCACCTTTGTGTTGCGGTTAATGCCATAATATTATTCAACCAGGCGGCTATTGACTTCGGTTCTGGGATCTCTTCATCGTATGAGTTTAAACACGTGGCAGAAAACAAGGAGCAGCTCGTTCACGTTTCCTTTGGCGTGTTATCGAGCTTCATCTTACGTGAACACACCAGCAGGACATGAATCGTGTCCTTGTCACGGACCGTCTGCATCCGGGTCAATTCAGCGTCAAAGCGTCCACGCCCTGCCGTAACTTGTGAAAGGCACTAGCAAGTACATCCCTTCAATTTGAGTGTCAAAATATTCTTCGTAAGGAGGCTAATAGAACCATAATGGCCCAGTCTCGCAAACTTTTATTGGTCCACCTAAATGTCCTGAAATTTGTGAAATGAGTTACGTGAAAGCGCCTTTTCAAGTATTATGTGCTTTTCAAGTATCGTGACGCAACTTGCGTTCCCATTATGCGTGTAATCGGAGTTTAACCAGATTGTCAAAAATGGGGCCACGGTAATTTTGTGAAACAATTTTTACGTGCCCATGTCAAGCTATCTGCTAACATCCTAAAACAGGCAAAAGTAGTGTGTTTGTTCCTATTTGCTAACATCCTACAACAGACTAAAGTAATGTGTTTGTTCCTTTCTGCTAACACGCTAAAACAGACTAAAGTAATGTTTGTTCTTCATTTTAAATTTTTCTTTCAGCTGTGACAGAAAATCTAGAAGTGCTGCTGCCACCATACGAAGGAGGAGCATACTACGTGAAGCTCAGTAAGTATAACCCCGACGGTTTCAAAGCACCTGCCGGAATCCCAAATTATATTATGTTAGGTGGCTTGCAGTTCTGCAATATTATGTTATTTACAGAATAATAATAGCCCAAATCCGAATTTTCCAAGCCCACAAGAACTGGTAAACTTGCGTAAAAATGGGGCTTTCTTTAAAAATTATGTGAGACAGTTATGACGTGGCACAAAATTTATATCGTAACAAACCACGATGCCCCCAGAAGCTGTGGAGAACTGCGGGAGACGAGAAAGACACGCAGCCGCGTTTCCAAAAACACGGCTTTGTTCTCACATATGCCAGTGTCAAATCGCTGCGCATTTTAGGTGAAAGCGTTAGTGTTTTAAGTAGGGGAAAAAACGGTTCAGTGATCCTGATCACCACTCTCAAGCGGAAAGGCTCCACGCCAGACAAACACGCGAACTTTGGGCCAGGCTGCTTAAATCGCATATCCTTCCATCGACCGTTGTCGTTTTCCTTCCGTGGTCAGTAATGCCCTTGTGGCGTTTCTGTCATTTCAAAGCGAAACTTTCTATTCATTACTTCTGTCGTTGTTTGGCCAAAACACAGTGCAGAAAGGCAACCTTTACAACCAGGCGTCTCAAAACATTAACGCCTCACGTTGTCGGAATCGAACCAAGTCTCTTACGTTGTGAAGTCGACGTCTATCCGATTGCGTCATTCAGATACCCACCGATGGGTTTCTACCGAGGCAAATCAATCACACTACAGACGTAGATAATGGGAAGGCTTTACGCGCAAAACACAAACATCATTAGCAGCAGCAGCAGCCTGTCTATGCCCTCTGCAGGGAAAAGGCCTGTGCCATAGGTCTCCAATTATACCGGTTCTGTGCTAACTGCGATCCATTTATCCCCGCAAACATCTTGATCTCATCTGCCCACCTACCTTTCTGCCGCCTCCTGCCACGCTTGCCTTCTATATGGACATATTAGTGTTGAGGACATATTAGTAGAAATCAAGAAGAAGAAATGGGCGTGGGCAGGGCATGTAATGGGAATTAAAGATAATTTTTGGTCACTAATAGGGTAACAGAGTGTATCCTTAGAGAAGACAAAACACAATACGGTCTAATAATAGAAAACACGTTCGCATTGTAATAGAATCGCTAGTGATGCTAAACATTCCAGCATCGTATTCGGGTCGCTGAGCATTTCCTTTGGGTTTTTTGAGCGGGCGTTAGCTTCGGACTTTGGCTGAGTTGAAGTGGACATTGCCTTCGGACTTTCGACTTTGGGAGCGGTGATCTTGCCCTTTGCACGGAGACAACTTCGCATTTTAGCCATCTTTCTGTTGAAAACTAGCTTCGATTTGTTTGTACCGCTTTCCGCGTCTGCAAGTTGCCGTTTCCCCTTATTGAGATCGAGGAAGAGTTTCTGGGCACGATGCTGAATCATGGGCCTCCCTGTGCCGCCCACAACTGATGGGTCCGTCCTGTTTGCCACTGACGGCTAGGGTGATTCAAAACTACTGATGTGATGGCCATGCGCTATACATCAAACATAACAAACTGTGCAGCGCTACGCTCCACAGGAGATTAGTACACCCGAGGTGTATTGTTGAGGCAGCAAGAGGGTGGGGTTGAGAGAAACCGTTTAGAGCGGGCTATGGTATCTGTTGGCTCTCCGCCATAGCAACAAGAATCTTCCCGTCAATCTATGCTCAAAGAGTCAAAAAGCCTGTCGAACTGTTGTCGCAGTGACCCGGCTTTTTTGGTAACTCGGTAACGTATTCCTTGCAGCCCTCACAAGCGAGAACAATCGCGTGGTGTACAAGATCTACGACAGGTCCGGGAGCTGCCAGGACGCCACCACGCTCCTTTACAAGACCTGCAGCGGGCAGAAAACCCAGTGCAACCCCGGCGAAGAGAACGGCGTTCCAGACGATTTCGGCTGCTCCGAGATGAAGTTCACCCGCTACCCGGACGCTCAGCCGTTCCCTGTTTGCGGAGAATATCACGCGTGCACGTGACAGTGCAGTATTCCACTGCCTTTGTTATGCGCCTTTGGATAGACCATTCCACGCTACTAACTGCACAAGTGCACATGCAATCCAAAAAGGTTTTGGCAATAAAAATTGAACTTCAGTCTGAAAAATAGCGCCTTGCAATGTACTTTTTTTTGTTTTACCTCTACCTGGTCCCAAACAGCCAGCGGCTGAATTGTAAATGCGGGTTTTGAAAGTAAGTCGACGCAGCGCCGCGTCCTGTCTTACATCAGGTCTTCGCATTTGCGTCCTTTTTTCCGCTTTTCGACATGCTAAAGCAGCAGAAAATGAACTCAATTTTGTTCACGTTGAACACGTGCGCCTTGCATCAATACAACGCGAGCAGTGAAAAAACTTGGACAGCTACAAGACTGTGCTGCGATTTCCAGCATCCCGTATGGCTGCTGTGGTTCGATTTTTTCAAAAGTCCGTCTGCTGAAGGTTGTGCGTGGCGCAGGGGCAGGAGCAGGTTTCCAGGCCCGCCAGCAGCCTCTATCTGCCGGTCTGGGGTCCGTCACGCCGGCGGTTACTAGACCTACCGATAGAGGGCGCAGCGGTCTCTCAGAGACGGGTCCCATTCCATCCCGCTAGGGGGGGGAGAAGGGGCGGGGGGGGGGGGGAGCCTTGCGCTGCTGACATCTAGCTGCCAATTCCTTCGCGTCAACGGTAGAATATGCGCGGCGATGGCGCTGCCATTCTTGGGTGGGCCCCAGTTTACGTTCGAGAGAACACGAGGAACCAAAGCTCCGCTGTTTCGGCAGATACCCCACAAGGCAGAAGTAGGTTTATTAATTTATTTAAATGGCTCGTTTTTATAATTTATTATCCATAGATCGACTGAAATCGTTGTTGGTTGTTATTTATTGCTTCAAGTTGTTTTATTAGCAGTTTTATCGACCTTTGGCTTATCCACCTGTATCGGTCCCCGTTTGCGTGTTTTAAGAACGGGCCCATTGTAGTGTTGGAAAGAAGATTACCGTCTGGTGAAATTATGGTTGTTTGATTAGTGTATGAATGTCCCTGATCAAGTTAACTATATTTTCTCGGCGCTATATCGAGCTTTAGGCAACCCCGTCTGTCTGCATGTGGCGCTCTGTGTATTGCTGAAGTTAATCAACGGGACGGCCTAGCCTTGCAAGATGGGCAAGCGATTGCTTTAACCGATCAGCACCTTTCTAACACTAAGCGCTAGAGATCACCAAGAATCACACAGGCTTGTGTCCTTCAGTAACTGGAGGACTGGGCGCAAAATGTCTCTCCTTGTAATGCAATGTCCTTTAGGCGTTTAGGGAATACAATAACGTGTGGCGCTTATCCGTGAGTCCTCACTGTGCAGCAAAAACACCTTTTTGGTGTTATCAATTATGCCACAAACATCCCGAATACAGCGGGTACTGACAGTTGACACTCAGAAATCACCTGACCAGTGCCAATTTCCGCCAGCTATTCAGCTTTAGTTTTCAATTTTGGTTCATTTTTAGTTTCATGCGACCGATGATAGTTGCCCCAATGTTCTGTCCAGATAGAAATTTGACAGCTTTTAGTCTGTTTGATTGTCTTTTTGGTTTTCTGTTCACACTATAGGCAAAATTTCGAAGTCTTAATATCACTAGTTCGGCATCTTGGGGCGAGTACGAGACATGCACTGTTCTCATTAAGATATTAGAAAGGTTCCCGTGCCTCTGAAGCACGGGGATGCGTACACATGCGCCACAATTCGGCCATATATGCGCATGTTTAAGGCGGTGGTAGGGTTAGAGCAGGCACCGATCGGTATAGCCCACCGAGTTACACGAGAGGAGCGTGCTAGCGCAACCTCGAGCCTGCACTGAAAAACAAACGTTGTGATTTGATTGCCAGGCACCCCTCCGCTTTCGTGTTTGCATCATTATTTTCTTCGCAAAACCAGGGCCGACCCATGAAAGTTTCTTGGGGGGCTGGAAAAAACTGTCTGAACGCTTTACCAGCCGCACATATTTCAATCCACGAGATAAACGTAGCACATAACTAACTACTACTACGTATTCTTTTTTTTTTTGTTTCTGACCACCTTCCATACTACATCTAGCCATTTGTTCGCCCCTAGAGACAGCTGCCAATCCAATGGCTGGGTAATGCGCTGCCTCGAAACAACACTGTTTCTTAGTGGAAGCCCACAATTGTCCCGTAAGAAGACTGTTATTTATTTATTTATTTATTTATTTATTTATTTATTTATTTATTTATTTATTTATTTATTTATTTACATGGTACTGCCGACCTCTCGTACAAGGTCCTTGCAGGAGGGGGCGGTAAAAATACAACAAAAAAACACGCGACATGAACACGTGAAGGGAGCAAGTATGTGTCAATATGCCTCACTGAGAAAAGTTTGTGTAGTGGCATCACTGTAGGCACAATATAAAAAGACGCAAAAAAAGGCGCCCAAAGGAAGGCAAAAGTGTTAATGCGACATAGCGCACGCATGCGCAAAAAGATGACTTTGCACAGAAGTAGCAATCCCCTAAAATCTACAAGATACAAGGCATCTTTTCAGCAGCCATTGCACTCTCCATTGCAGCCATGGCACTCTTCATTTCATTAGTCCCCCTCAGGCAGCCTGTGCCCCTGCCTGTGCACCTGCACACGCTACCTGTCCAGCCTCACGCCTCTGCAGATGTCAACTCAGGATGAGAGAGCTTCAGTATTATCATCCCAGGATGATCATTCTTCATCGTCTTCAACGTCCTGTGCTAACAGCTAGCACTCTTCAAGAAAAGACCTAATCGTCCAAGCTGAAGTCAGCGGTGTTACCATGCAACTCTTGGATGATACCGGAGCATCAGTGTCCTTGATGACTGCCGAAGACTTCAAGCGTCACTTCAGCAAACAGCCCGTCCTGTCCAAAGCAGTCGTCGACTGGCAGAATTTTTCCAATCAACATATCGGCGTCATCGGCTCTTTCCAAGCTCCGGTCCAAGTCTTGCAACGGTCTTGCTCCATCATCTTCTACGTCACCGACAAAGGCACATCGCTGTTGGGACTTGACGCCACCCAGCAGTTAGGCATCCAGATCGACGGTGCGCCTCTGACTTGTCGACTGACATCAGTTTGTTCAGTGCAGTGTCGCGTGAACGTGCCTCCGGGCTTCGAGCATCTCTTCAACGACGAGTTGGGTCTCGTCAAAGGCTTCATACATCGTATCCAAAGGCTTCCAGGTGCGACTCCGGTTGCATCCAAGTTGCGACGACTGCCTTCTAGCTCTTCGTGATCAAGTGTTGAACGAGCTGCGACGCCTCGAGGACTGGGATGTCATCGCACGTGTCGACGCCCCTGAGAGGGTCTCGCCGCTTGTCGTCGTCCGGAAAAACAATGGTGACATCCGGCTGTGTGAGGACCTCCGAGAGCCGAATAAGGCAATTGTCATTGATTGGTATCCGTTGTCGCATGTTGAAGAGTTGCAAATGCTGCAAGTGTTTCACGGAGCTGTTTGCTTTTCTAAGCTAGACTTTGCGTCTGCTTATCACCAGCTGTTGTTGGAAGAAGGCATTAGAGACCTAACTATAGTCATAACCCATGAAAGCTTGTTCAGGTTCAAGCGTGTGTACTTTGGTCTGGCGTCCGCACGTCAATTTTTCAAAATATGATGTCTCAAATCCTGAATAATTGCAAAAATGTGGTTTGCTATCTTGACGATATTCGTGTGTGGGTGGATACTCAGTCTGAGCATGACGCTTGCCTGGTTGAAGTCTTAAATTGCATGAAGTCTTAAACTCTGGCATGAAGTTAAAGGACAAATGTCTTTTTCTGTCAAAGAACTCAGTTTTTTGGGGCACATGATTTCAGCTGAGGGCATTTCACCTCTAGAAACTAAAGTAAAGGCTATCGTCAATGCTCCCGCTCCTATGGACATCAAGTCCTTACAATCTCTTTTAGGCCTCGCAGAATACTTTGCCAAGTTCATAGATCACTATGCAGATCTAGTCGAGGTGCTTCGCTTCATGCTCAGACAAAATCACAAGTTTGTTGGTCTGACGATGCCGAGCGCAGCTTCAATCAGTTGAAAGCTCGCGTCACTTGTAGTACTTTCATTAAGGTCTTTAATCCTGAACTGCCTGTAGTAGTTACAACTGACTCATCTGACATTGGCATTGGAGCTGTATTACAGCAGCGGTGTGGTTCTAAGCTTGAAACCGTAGCTTTCGCGTCTAGAACTTTGTCGGAAACTGAGAGAAAACACTATTTGGGGGAACGCGAAGCACTTGCTTGTTTGTTCGCGGTTGAAAAGTGGCACATTTTCCTCTGGGACAGACGTTTCACCCTCAGAACTGACTATCAGGCTGTACTTTGCCCTTTTTAGCTGACAAGAGACTCAGGTCGGAGGCCTTTGAGAATTTCACGGTGGTAAGCTCGACATTCAATACTGCAAGGGTCAGAAAATCTAGTCGCTGGTGCTTTGTCCAGATTGCCAATTCAGAACTGTCAGTAACTCATTAAGGATAAAGAAATAGTCTTCCTGGTGACATCCGTGATTGATCAAGAGACTGTTCAGCTGGCAACAAATTCAGATGTGACACTTCAGAAGGCCGTTGAGTACGTGTCCAAGGGTTGGCCCCATAAGAAAAGCGTAAACAGTGACTTAACCGCTTATTTTCATGTTAGGAATAAACTTTCTCTTGTGGACGGCTTACTTATGCGTGGTGACCGCAGGGCCGGATTAAAGGGGGGAAGGGGGGGCTACGGGGCTGCAGCCCCGGGCCCCCAGCTGTCAGGGGCTCCGCTCGATCATATGAAAAAAAAATATCTTGAGTGTTCTAGCTGCCCGCATTGAAAGTTGAAGGTAGGAGCTTCAACCTCACCTTCACACCGAAGCTGACTAACTCGTGACAGGTGGGGAGGAGTGGGGTGCCCCTCACGTTATGGTTGACAACCTTCGATTCCATTTCAATTTAATTTAGTTATTCCTACTCCTCTTCCTTGTTTTCCCGAGGTTTATGAGAAGTCGTCTTGGACCAAAAGTCGTGGATACACAGCTTGACCGGGCCTAAGAAGCCACATAAAAAAGGCGCCGAGCTCGGCTCCGGTCTTTTTTGGCACAGGTCGTTTCGGTAGTCTTTTCGGTACACGGACATCGAAGTACGCGGACGTTTCGGCGCGCACACGTTTCGGTATAAGAAAGGGCCAGGCATGCGGATAATGAAATAATGTCTGAAGAACATTGTAAATTGTTCAAGCCTGAGGGACGTTATATGTAATTATTGACAACTTAAGCACTGCCCTATGGGCTCATACACAGTTTCTGCCAGAAATTTCAATGTATAGCGCTTGACAAGGAAGTTCATTGCGATGACGACCCGTTCAAAAAAGCTAGTGGATTAGTTGAATCGCGCAAGCGTGATTGATATCGACTAGATATTTCTCGCTGAATGATCAGCGTATATATGGTTATTTAAATGTTCAAAGGTTCTGTAGGCCACTCGCGGGGTCGTTCGGCTTCAGCCCGCGCCTCTGTGCTGTAGCCTCTGCAGGCAGTCTGAGCAACAAGTGTTATGGAAGCTACATGTCCGCGCGACTCCATTCGTAGGGTAATTCTCTAGGCGCCACTCCGTGTGGACGCAGAGGCAACCGGGCCAGCCCGACTCTAGCTGGGGAGTCAGCAGGCCTAGGCGGTGTGAAGAGTCCAGGAGTGGACGCCAAAGCAACAACAAGGCCTGTTTTCTTTCGAGATGACTGAAGGTGTCTTCACTTAAAAACGCATCCTGCGTGCGGCCCCTTCGATGCCGTCTTGAAAATAGACCTCAGCCGCCACTCGGGGACGGTAAGCTGTTTGTCCCCACGGGCGCTTTTCGCTTTGGAATAAGCCGGCGGACGGCGCGGACCAAAGGGCGGCCCCGCAGATCTGGTCCCGCTTGGGCGTGGCGGCAGAAGGAGAACCCCCGAAGGAGCGCGGGAAAAACAGTGGACGCGGAAGACGTGTTGAGGACTTGAAAACGAGAGGTCCACCCATACTCGCCTTCGTCGTAGACCCCGAATCTAGACGACAAGCTTCAGCATGTTTCCACTGCCAGTTACGACCGAACAACGACCCGACCGATCGACAACGAACTATTGGCTGCTCGAACTGTTGCGCGGCCCCGACAGGAGCAGCAGCGTGGGAGTGAGCACAGACATTCTATCCTTACGATATTTCGGCGCACGATAAAGATCCCCAGGTGGTCAAAATTATTCCGGAGCCCACCACTACGGCGCGCCTCATCGCCTGCGTTGCGTCGGCACGTTAAACAGTACAATCAATCAGACATTCTATCCCTATTAAACTGTGTCTCATAGAGTCAATACTCTTTGTCTGATGCCATCTCTCGTTCTCGCCTGTCGCTCTCCAACCCAAAGGGGACCCGTTAATGTGTAACGGCTTGCCAACTATCAAGACCATCACAGCTGCGCAACAGGAGTTCATCGCCACTGAAAATTCGACGGCCATGCGCAAACCCTCGCACGAAGCGGACCGCTCCCCAGCCCAAAAAGCGACATTTTTTCTGCTTATCGTCTTCGTGCTAATTGTGCTGCGATAGGAAGATTGCGTTGCGCGACACGTCTGAGCCTCCCCCCCCCCCCCCCCCCCCCCCCCCAATCTCCTTCAAAGGCAGCGCGTGTTCTAACCGCCGCGTGCTTTCTCGTCTGCGCGGGTAATCTACAGGATTTTGGCCCGTAAGCCGTGGCGGCTAACGGTTTGGCAGATGTCTGTGAGTGACAGCTGCCTGCGCGACTTTGAGCCCTCCCATATATGCAGGTGGAGAACTTTACAATAAAACTAAAACCTTACAGGCTCAATAAACTATGCTTCTTGCAAGAAAATACTCTTCTGTACCATGACATGTGCAGGCCGACACGGCGCTTCGATTAATTGTGAATTTGTGATGGACCGGCAATCAAACCATTCTAACTTTTACGCCTGATAAAATCCGTTATATAATACTAGACATCAAGCCAAGAAATTATTTTCCGGAAAGCCTAAAATTATGTATAATTTATCACTGATCAGAGAGCATAACATGGGCTTCGAAAATTTTCGCATATTAAAGCGAAATCATTATCATAATAATAATCATCATCATCATTAGGGCCGCAATGACGCAGTAGCCCCGGGCCCACAAGTTTCCTAATCCGGCACTGGGTGACCGTGTAGTCATTCCCAGGGTTCTTTTACCTACATTTCTCCAGTTAGCACATGAAGGTCGTCAGTGAATAGTACGTACTAAGCAACTTCTCCGTGAACGATATTGGTGGCCCCAAACAGATCGTTCTGTTGAAGAACATGTAGAGCATTGTCACATCTGTCAGCTGGAAGACAAGTCTGCTAAGCCCCATGTAGCTCCGTTGTAGCCAGTAGAGTGGCCTGGAAGGCCTTGACAGAAGTTGGAAATGGACATTGTCGGCCCATTAAATGTGTCTATATCTTAAGTATATCGTTGCATTAGTCGACTACTATCCCTAGTGGCCTGAGGTTCTTGGTACGAATTCCATTTTCCATTCTTTTGGACTGGTCTTTCAGCCGGGAAGGGCTTCCAAAGGTTTTAGTTACGTACAATGGTCCATATAAGTTTGTCTCCAAACAATTCCAGGATTACCTAAATAAAAAAGGCATCCGCCGCGTCTTCTCGTCTAACTATTATGCCCAGGCTAACGGCCAGGTCGAACGTTTTAACACGGTTCTTAAAGATCATCTACACGTAGCCAGACTGGAAGGAAAAGGTGCTTCGAAGAGCATTACAAAATTTCTTGGTTTGTATAGGGTCACACCACATTCTGTGACAGGCCTTTCTCCAGCTTTTTTGCGACATGGACATCAGCCTCGTTCCAAAGTGAATATTAGCAAATTTAGGGTACGTCAAAAGGCGAAGAAGCAAAAAGCTAAACAGTGTTTTGAAAACAAAAAGGCGCGCAAAAAACTCGCATAAAGGTGGGAGATGTAGCGAAAATGAAGTTTCATAAGAAAAGATTGCTGACGTTATAGTAAGCCTCTTATAGTGCAGGCTCAGGTGGCGCCTTCCACTTTTTTGCTGAGTGATAGAAAGACGTGGAACGCATGCGAGCTAACAGTTATTCCTTGTGAATTTGGATCGGCACCACATTCTTTCAAGAACGATAAACTCTCTCCTAGGCACTAAGAATTTTTGCGCTCTTCCTCTAACTCAGACGTTTGTGCAAGTCAGTCCCCTAGTTCACCTTTTCCTGATGGGTCCGCCCCAAGTTTTCAAACAGACTCTGATCCGTCAGAGCTCTCTACGGTGCAAGGTCTGAACCGATTGTTCCCCAGGGAGCGTCGGGTTGTCAGGAGGACTCTCTGAGCAACCCTCTTCTAGTAACCAACTAACCAATACATCAAGGGAAAATGAGGGGGCGTCTGGGTCTTCAAAGTTTACCGACAAGTTCCTCCTCCACTTCTACGCGTCCACGCCGTAATACAAAGCGGTCTCAGTAACTTAGAGACTTTGTGCCCTGGGTCGCAGACGTAGAACATCTTATGATGCCACGGCTATACAGTCAAACCCGGCTATAACGAACCCGGATAGAGCGAATTATGCTATATATCGAACAAAAATAATTCAGTTACGGAAATACATGGGAAACGTATTCCTGATAACGAAGTTCACATCGGATATATCGAACTCTGGGCGCCTAGGAATGGCCGCCGAAATGCATGATCTCGGAGCGGCGATTGAGATGTGGATTAGGCCGCGACCACGGAGCAAGAGCGGCGATTGAGGCATTGCGCCTCGCATGGAGCGACGTGACGCCTGATACTTTCCGTAACTGTTTCCGATGCGCGGGACTCGCGACGGAACCCGCCCAGTCAGTGAGTCCGGACCAAGACAGCAGCATCGGTTAACGGTGGGAAGAGCTCGCCAACATTCCCGATGATGTCGCGAGTGAAATCCGTCTGACGCTTATAATTAAGCGCTTTCGGCAGTCGATATGCTCCGCCAATGCTTCTTAAATTTTTGAGGACGCGGACTCGAACTGGTGCAAACAATGTTTCTTGTAGAGAATGCTACGCTAGTTGAAGCCGCCAAAACGAAAGTGAAAACAAAAATCACCGGCTTTTTTTTTTTTTTTTTTTGCAACGTGGGCAGTTAAGGCGGAAAGTAGCTTTGATGCTTGCAATAAATGGATTATTTTGGTATGGTAATGGCTACTGTACTGTGTTCGTTTCTGCCTACGCCGGTGGCGGAGTTGGGGAGGCGGTAGGGGGCTCCAGCGGATTGCGAACTCGTAACAATAAGCTCGTTATAGGCGGGTTCGGCTATATCGAACTATTGCATATATCGAACTAATCGCGGTGCATATTGAAGTTCGCTATAAACGGGTTTGACTGTATGTGGGTCCCCGCCGTGACATTACGGGAAATGTGTTGTGTGTGTTTCTTTGTTCGGTTTTTCATAAGGATGTCTTATGCTGTTTCATGTTCTTGTCAATGCCAACATGCAGTCTTGCCAACATGTAGTAATGCCAGCATTCACAAAATGTAGTCTTACTTCCACTCCTCCTTCCACTGCTCGTGCGCGAGTGAACCAGTTATTTTGTGTGGACTGTTGTTAACTGTAGATAACCACGGTGCACTTATCGATGGATAATCATGTTGGGGCATGTAAGGTCGTTTTACCAGGAAGTAGAGAAGTGACGAGGCCAGTCCAGCTGTTGTGCCCGTTGGAGTTTGGCGAGTGAACTTTGTCGGGCGCGGAGGATGTTGTAAATTGTACTTGAACCTCGCGCTGAACTGTCATGTGGTTTGAATGAGCCACGCAAGGGAAAAAAACGATGGAGAAAATATGTACGTGCAGCACGGAGCGCGTGCGGTTCCTTTTGCTTTTGTGAATTGGAAAGAACACGACGCTTGCTGAAATGCATGCCGAGTTTTGCGTCTCTTTTCTTCGGCGCCACTAAAAGCCGAGATGCGTTTTTCCCACATGGACCATAAGACTGTGCGCTAGTGAGCCAGTACTTTTGTCTGAACTATGACACTGCGGTTGTGCTGGCATTCATGTTGATTGGAGGGATAATTTGGTGTAGGTCAGTGGCGCCCTCCTTCTGAGCGTATGTGAGCCTCTGTGTTGGGAAGTGTTTGATAGATGTCGTTAAAAAGCGACAGACGTCGTTGGAATTAGCCAATCACGTGTGTATGCGTGTCGTAGCGGGTCATCGACAAGAGAGAGAGAATAAACTTTATTTCGAGGAATCTCAGTGATGATGCGTCTTCAAAGCGATGCTGGTGGTTAGATCGCGTTGATGACTATCAGCGTAAACTGATCAGCAATCTCGGCAGCGTTGGCGACCAAGCGGGCCTGTGGGTCCGGGTATGAACTGCGCAGCGCGGCCTCCCACCGTTCCTCGGAGGGTATTTCTGGAAGCGGTTTTTCGGCAAGCCCAGGTGATATGGGATAGTGTGGCATGACCGCCACATAAGCAGCATGCAGAAGTAGGGTACAGAGTTGGGTGGATGTGCGTCAGGACGGCGGGATTTGGAAAGGTGCCTGTCTGAAGAAGTCTCCACGTGTGGGCCTTAGAATTGTCTAAAGTTTTGTCCGCCGGAGGATAGGTGAAGCGGGAGAGGCAGTAGTACATATTTTTGTCGGGAAAAGAGACCAGGTGATTCCGCGAAGATCGCGCCCCGTGGTAGGGATAAAGGCTGGGCCCAGCCCGGATCGTGAGTCCTCGGGCGTGTTCATGGGCCGCCTCTTTCTAAACGGCCGCTTGTCGGCTGAGTCGATTATTGGGCTGAAGCGGGTCGGGTCTCTTACTCTTTGCTCGTGCCGAGGTCTGGTGTGCCGGCGCGTCGTCGCGCCCGCCTCGCTGCAGTCGCCGGTCCTCTGTCGTGACTCAGTCATCGGTCACCTCCCGCGACACAACATCATGGCGTCGCTCGCCTCGCCGCAGTCGCCGGGGCCTTGTCGTCGGTCACCTCCCGCGACACAACACGATTCATATTTGACGCTTGAGGACAGGGCTCGCTAGCAACTGACGTGGCTATCGAAGGTGGTGGTTGTTGCGCCTGTGACATGGCACTTACCCACGTGGGGGATTGCCCAGGAAGGGAAGGCGGAGTGTCTTCTTGTGGGCGCGTGCTAAATGGGTACACGCGCGGTGCGCTGTCTTACCCCCTTATCCCTCAATACAAAATCATTTTCTATAACTGTACGACCAGTGGTGAGGACGCCTGGTAGTGGCATTTGGTACTCTTTTTTCTAGATCATGGAAATCGCAGTCACTCAAAATCTGAAGAATCAAACAAGGAAGAGTCATCCGAGTGGATAGTGATTGTCATCATGATCATGGATATAAATTTGACGAAACTGATGCCCTCAATGCATTAGTACGTACCCTCAACGGGGCACTGTCCCGGAAGGCTCTCGCGCTCCGCCCGGCTAGTACTAGTAGCACAAAACTTATTTTGGTAGGAAAGAGAAAGGACGAATACCCCGTGATGAAGAAAGGAGTCTGAAGCCGCCGTAAAGAAATAAAATCTCTATTTACATCAAGCTGAATTCCCGTTTAACATGATGGCGTCCGAGCGTTCATCGTCTTCCTTCTCTTCTTTTCTGTCGGCCCCTATTTCCGTCCTCCTCTTCCTCTCTCGGCAATTTCTGTTCGTGCGATGAACGAAATGACACACCCTGTTACATAGCTAGTAATAACCGAAATTACCCGGTGTGTACAGTATCGCCAGCGATCCCACCGGCCTGACGCAGACATGAAGTGAAGCACGGTGGTGAAAGAAAACAAAGTTGAAAGCGCTACGCACGCGCAGGCATTTTAGCACGCCCCCACGAGAAGACATTTCGCCTGCCCTTTTATCATCGCGTCAGTCGCTAGCCAGCCTGGTCCTCGAGCTTCAGTTATGAATCGCTCCAGGAAGAACGACCCGTCACCGGGAAAGGACGAGAAGCCAAAGGTGGCGCTAAACCAGCCGTCTGCAAAGTCGCCGTCGAGGTCCTGGCAGCACCCATCCATAGCCCGCGGTCGTGAGGACGCACCGCCCCGGACCGAGAAAACTCAGCGCTCCCTCCTGGAGGAACGGCCTCATTTGGGGATCGTGTCGAACGCCGCCTCCGAAGAGGGGTCCCGTGTCTCCCGCCCCTCCTCCTCCTCTCGCCTCAGCCGGCGTCCGGGTGGCCGCGCATCCAATACCGCGCTGCGCCCTAGTGACGTCACATCGACGCCACCTTCCCGCGACGCAGTCGTGACCGCATCTCTGCCTTCGCAACGGAAGGAACACCAAGATGGCGCCGCCGCGGACAAGTCGCCCCACTCCGCCGCCGAAGACAGGTCCCGGAGTCGGTCGCCCACCCCCCGCCAGAGCCGACGGCGTTCTTCCCAGACAGACGGAAGGAAACCGCGGTCATCGTCGTCCGACTGTGCCACGCCACTTGCAGCCTCGCAGGGACGAGAGACCGGTTCTGGCATCGGCAGGGAGCCGCCGGCTGCCCAGCCAGCAGAGGAGGGGTCACGGTCTTCCCGCCGAAGCAAGCGGTCGTCGCGGACCCATGAGGGAAGCAGACCGATAACCCCCGAAGGACCCAGCGCAGATGCATTTCCGCTACAGCCTGCCAGCGCAGCGGCCTCTGTACCCGAGGAAAGTCGGGAAGATCCCGGTACAGCCTACCAGGCGCCCGCTGGTATTCCCACTTCCGGGGCCACTCCGCGGCAACAGGACGAGGCTCCGGTCGAGGGCCCCGGCGCAGAACCGCCGAGCGCTGAGGTGGGAGAGCAACGCGCCCCAACAGAACCACGGCAGGAGGGCCCAGAACGAGCTCCGCTGATAACCCACGTAAGTGTGCCACCACTGGCTCTCTCGTGCAAGTCCAATATTCGTTTATTTCGAATATTTGTTCGAATGATACGTTAATCTATTTTCGCTTTGACCGAATTAAGTTTTAGTGTTCAAAAATTTCGAAGTATTCGGCACCATCGTACGGCCTCTCTAAGGGCAAAGTGGCGCACATGTGGGGTGCGTTCTTTGGGCAAAGCAAGGTTAACCCGTGCTTTTCTTTTTCTTGGTATCTACCTTGCGTCTATTTCCCAATTGTTTGCTAAACGGGCTCTAAATCAAGTGGAACGCGCATACCATTTACTCTACCATGGCCAGCATCAGATACGATTTAGTAGTGTTGAATACTGTTTAACGGTTGAATACCGTAAATAGCCACTTCAGAAATAAAAACCTTTGTACGCGTTGTCGGCCACTCCGGCATGAATGCGTCAGGGCGTGGATTGCGTGCTCCGAGGCTGCTGAACGAGTCGGACGTCTCTGTCATGGGCTCCGCACTATTAACCTATCCCAATTGCTGCCTGTGATCTTGTGTGTGGCGGCAGTTTAACTCGCACTACCTTGTATTGCCCCATTCGCCAGCTCGGCGTCCGGAGGCTGGTCTCGGCGGAACTAAAGTGTACCATGGAAAGCGATTAACATGGCGTGGTGTTTTTGTAATGCTTTGCAAATATACACATTTTACGGTTGGCATTATCTGTGCGTGCATTGTGGTAACCCGACAAAGTAGTAAAGAGCTGGATTCGCTGGTTTTACATCCTGTGCGTGCAGATGGTACCAGAAATGCAAAAAAAAAGAACGACCCGAAATTGCTGAATACGGAATTGTCAATGGCGTAGCCTACGTTTCGGCGCGCAAGCCTGCAGCAGCCCTTGTGACACTTAGTTGACCCTAGCATAAACATGACCTGCCTTGTGGTCGGTGCATTGAAAATCTAGAGGAAACTCAGTGTGCCGTTTTTATTCTGCACTCGTGCTTGCTGCGGCTGGGTAATGTCCCCTCGTACAGAGGTGGCGGATTACAATTGACCACAGTCGTGCTGCCGTGCATTGGAGCCGAATTAGTAGCTACCGCTAGGGAAATCTTTCTGGGTGCTACAGTTGTGTGCATCAAAGACAAAGCCGTATTGTGCACTCCGTTTGGGGCTTGATAATTACGTTCCCTCTGTCGTAGCTCATCGTGTACAGCTTGCGTTAGGGCGAAACACATGTGCGGGGAGCGAGGCGTCTCCGCACGCGTTTTTTCCCTCCCCGAAAACCGCACTGCAGACTTCATGCGCGTTCCTCACCGTGGCCGTACCGGTTTGCGGCGAGGAAAAACTAGTGTGGAAACGAAATAAAATTGATTTCAAATTGAACTTCAGTGGCAGGGTTTGCGCAGTTTGAATTCATCAACAACCGCCTACTCAGGTCCACTATTATACGTAGGGACTATGCGACTATTCGCTTCAAATTCTTCGGAGAACTCAAGCCTCTTAGGTGCTTTGAATGTGGGCGGTGTGAGTATCGCCAGGGGGAGCAGTAATTTATTTTCTCCTCAGTCTTGGGGGCCGTGAAACACCTACTTAACTTCCCGCCCACACTCCTGTGTACAAATTACGGCGCGACGAAGCTTGCAGTCGTCGCCGCACCCAGATGAACTATTCGAAAGCGCAGGGGTAGATAAATGTGTGCCCCGCATTGTTATAAACCATTTACAGCGAGCAGTTAGGCCCGCCTTAGCCAGATGGCGCCAGGGGCGCACCAGCCACTACTGGCCTTTTTCACTTTCGGTTTCACCGTAGACTCCCATTGTCCGCTCGTAGTGCGCCATGGGCAAGAATAAAAGTAATAATTTAATATTTTGGACGTACCCAGAGCTCTTTTTTGTCGTCGCGTAGTGGAACAGAACGTTCGCGGAAGCTCTCCAATGTACGGAAGCATGTGAATTCTCCGGCGCGGCTACACTAAGCGTGATTCAGTCATTCGCTCCCAACAGTTCAGGCTTCCTCCATAGGCCCCAAGTGTCGCGCTTATTACCAGAGGTAGATCAGACGAAGTTTGGAAAAGAACAAAAATGCAAACGTTATCGATTATAACTGTGGCTCAGAAGGTATGCTCCGTCTGCGCCCTCAGCGATCATCACGTACCTTGCGAAGAGCACATGCGAAGACACTAGTAACTGCAAACTTGAGCGATACATTCCGCTGCCCAAGTCGTCGAGGTAGATTATTCTATCGGTACATTTTCAGCGTAGTCCGGTGCAGAGCCACAACTAAGGCAGCACAAAATGTAACTTCGCCGCTTCAACTCTCTGTAATTATTGATTGATTGTAAGGTTTAACGCGCCGACGCAACGCAGGCGAAGAGGCGCGCCGTAGTGGAGGGCTCCGGATTAATTGTGACCACCTGGGGATCTTTAACGTACGCCGAAATCTCGTACACACGGGTGTTTTTGCTTTTCGCCTCAATCGGAAAAACGGCCCCCGCAGCCGGGAATCGAACCCGCGTACTCGTGCTCAGAACTCTCTGTAATTAAATCCTTCCAATCGGTGACACACATTTTTAATCGCAGTAAAGCCATTAGGTCACGAATAAATACAACTTGCCACCGCCAATCTGACAAAAATCAATGAACGAATGCATAAGTGAAAATAAAAACTAAGAGCACATGCAAAATTTCTAACGTCGCATATGCTACAAACCAATTATGTTATGCATATTATAAAAATAAGAAAAATGCTCACATCCCCGGCCTTATGTGCCAGCTCGGAAAATATTTTCATGAGCCAACAAAGCTTTATCATCCGATTTGAGCGTTTATAAGCCTCACCGTACGCGCAAAGTATTATTTCGCGATTTGCGGACGAGCGCACCTAACGTTAAAAGCCGCGCATATGCGATTTTTCTGTCCAGTGTATGCGCCATATGACAGTTTCAACATGTGTGCTTCCATAGCCGCAAGTTAGCTCGTACCGAGCAGGGAATAGCTGATGATCCGGAACAGGTATACGAGGCAGACCGCGTCAGCGCCAAGTCAGCTGACGATTACGACGCTGAGTGCTGCAGCTGTTTGGTCCCAAGTCGAAACATGAAGAAGGGGTAAAGGAGTGATGTACAACTGCCACACCCATGCAGGATTATTTTAAATGCAGAACATTTCTTTTACTCACGATGTCACCCGGCCTTGGCGTGCCTCGGCGTCCGCAACAGCCGTTCCAGGTGCGCCCTCTCCCCCACTCCTTCTCGCCTGCTCTCCGCTGCTCCTCGCGTGTTCTCTGCGTGCTCGGATCGCGTTCAGCAACAGGTGGGGCGCGCATGCGTCGTAGTTTGGCGGGGGAGCAACAACAGTTGTGGCGTGATCGTGACGTAGTCGTGACGTGGTCGTGGCGCGGTCGTGCCGTGATGGGGCGGTTCTCGGCGTTCGCTCTCGCTGTCAATTTCTTTCGAACCAGATAAAATCGGGTATGTGCGGGGCTCCAATCCAGTCATCGCCTTCCGTCGTGCGCCCCCCGAAAATGCTCTGCATTTGACCATGCCCCTCGCGAGGGGGATGTTAAAGTTTGAAAGCCAAAGTTACGTTTAGCATCGCCTTGAAAATCGCAGCTGATGATACTACGCAGCACAATTTTTTTTATTTTGTTTGAGAGCCCTTCATAATCATAATGTAGTGCATCCACAGCGAACCATTTTAGCGCAGGCCGGAACAAAAAGCTCTCAAAACAAGCTTTATAACGTTATTAATACATGCAGAATTGTTTTATTGCACGATGTTACAGCTTTTAGGCTTTTATTTTGTTACTCTAAGGTTGTACGTAAAAATAGAAAAAAAGAACTAAAGCCATCGGAGTAGGACAGGTTTACGTGGACGAAACGCGTCAACAGGAAACTAGGCGACGAACGCCCATCAAAGCAGCGCTCGAACAACCTTTATGTGAGAGTTTTTGTGATTAAGTAACCTCTGACCGTTTGCACACCCTACCTGGTTGGACAACAAGCCCCCAATTACAGCAACACTAAAAAAATGGTCAAAGTCGCACATCGAGCCGCTCCGGCACTCGCCGATGCGCACGGGAGCCAGCGAAGGCCACGGCGAGAAACGCGCTCTAAAAGACCAGCCATGCCGAATTACATCGTCATCATCATCATACTGCTCAGGTCTACTGCAGGACGAAGGCCTCTCCCGTTGGCCTCCAACCGTCCTGTCCTGCGCCGCTTGGGTGCGCAGTTTACCCCCAAAGTTCATCCCTCCATCGCGTTATTGGCTTTCCTCTGTTCTATACCCATTCTTGGTATCCACTTTGTTACCCTAATTGTCCAATGGTTGTCCGTTCGCCTTACTTCATGGCCAGCCCAAGCCCATTTATTTTTCTTTATTTGAACTATGATATCAACTCTAGTTTGTTCTCGGATCCAGGTAGCTCTTTTTTTTTTTTTTGTCCCTGAGTGTTATTCCTCACATAACTCGTTCCATGGTCCGTTGAGTCGACCTAAGTTTGCTTTCTAGGTGTGAGTAAGGCGCCAAGTTTCAGCTCCGTATGTCATCACCGGCAGTATGCACTGGTTGTAGGTTTTTCTTTTGAGTAAGAGAGGAGCTTACTTTTCATTATTTGGGAGTGATTGCCGAGTGCTTCCCAACCTATGCCTATTCTACGCCGGATTTCTCTCTCGTGTTTGGGGTCCACACTAACCATCTGTCCGAGGTAGTTATATTCATTTACTTCTTCTAGCGTTTCGTTTCCTAAGCTGAAGAAGGCGTGCTTGGCATGCTTATTCCTCATTACTTTAGGTTTAATTTTTGCCCGACGGCCGTGCTTTGATTTTAGTTCCTCAAGCATTATTTGCATGTTTTCTTCAGTCTCACTCAGCAAGACTGTCATCCGCAAACCTCAAATGGCTCAAGTATTCCCCATTTATCCTTAATCCTATGTTTTCCTAGTCACGTTTTTTAAATACCCCCTCGAGACATCCTGTGAATGGTTTCGGAGAGGTGGTATCTCCCTGTCTTACTCCCTTTCGGATAGGAAATTTATTGCTTTGCTTGTGAAAGGTTATCCTACCCATGCATCCCGGTATGGCTTTATAGAAGTTTCATGTAAGTTCCCTTTATTCCCTGGTCTTTTAGTGCTTCTAAAACGACTGCGGTGAGTACAGAATCAAACGCTTTCTTGTAATCTATAAAAGCAATGTAAACAGGTTTAGTGTGCTCTGCGGATTTTTCTAGCGCTTGGTTGCAACATGGATGTGATCCATGGTTGAGTACCCTTTCCCAAACCCGGCGTGTTCTCGGGGTTGATGGGGATCTAGGTTGTCACCTATGCGGCTAACTATAACTTCGGTAAACATCTTGTAAACAACTGAGAGTAGGCTGATGGGTCTGTAATCCTTGAGGTCCTTGGGATCTCCCTTCTTATGAATCAGGATAATATTGGCATTTTTCGAGGGTACGGGCAGTTTTTGAGTCTTCAAGCATTCCGAAAATAGTACAGCAAGCTTTTCCAGCACAATATCTCCGCCCTCCTTCAGCAGTTCTAGGATATGCCATCGTTATCTGCAGCTCTTCTTATTTTCATGCTCTTGTGAGTCTTTGCAACTTCCTCTTTAGTTACTAGTGGGACATCCCAAGTTGAGCTTGTACTCCCAGTAGTTACTTCTGGTCTAACATCACTGGCATACAGCCTGATGTTCACGTGTTCTGCTGTCTTAGTTATCTCGTCCAAGTTACGCGTAATGTTTCCGTGGTCATCTCTGAATGCGTTCATTCTGTCTTTACTGATGGCTAGCTTTCTCTTAGTTGCTATCAAGCTTCTCCATATTTGCAGCGTTTCCTCGATCACTGCCATGTTATATGCACGAATGTCTTTTGTTTTATTTCTGTTAATCAGATTTGACAGCTCGGCTAATTCAATCCGATCCACCGTACTTGCATATTTCATGTTCTTACGTTTGGAAATTAGTTCCTTCGTTTTCTTAGTAAGATATCCAGTTTGTTCCCTAGCTGTTTCATCTCCCAAAACTGCTACTGATTACCTGAGTGCGGATGTTAGGTTGCCATTTAGCTTGTCAACGCTCATCTCGCTCTGCTCGTTCAAAAGTGAAAATTTGTTTTGAAGAGTTTTTTTTTTTAATCTGGCTCTGACTGATTCCATGCGAATTACGCCAAGACGGCCAATATGGCGGCGCCCAGGGCGACGCGCTGCAAATGGTCTATCAAGCCGTCGTACAAATGTTCCACTCGCGGCGCCACCTTTTTACATAAAATGTGGTTGCTCATAGCGACAAAAGCTAGTGTAAGTACACAACACTGAAGCCACCTGTTCCTCCTTTTTTAACTGCTAAGCAGTTGTTACTGGCCGTGATTCCCGCGTTGAAAAAACTCCTCGAGCGCACACCCACTTTGGGAAATTGGCCAAGATTGGCAAAAAAAGTAGCTCCAGCGTTCGCCTCAATTGTGCGAACAATTTCTCGGAACGAGAAAGAGATGTCCTCGCGAACGCCCCTCGTTCGTTCGTTCGTTCCTCCTCGTGTCGTCGTGCGCTCGCTACCGTAGAAGAGCCCTTGCGCGTGGCAGCGTCTAAAAAAGACACCCTGATTGGGAGACGTCACCGCGGCCGCCGCATTGTCTAGAAGCCATTATGTATAATTGGAGACATGCTACGAGCGTGCCACTCCTTCCCGAGACGATTTGCAGATCCCGCCACCGCTGCCTCGGGTCTATGGTCTAAGTCTACAATGCTGAGGATGACTTTGCGTCCACTATACTCGCAGCGAAGAAGATGACGACTATTCGATGCATATGACGACGATCACTCGCATCGCAACTGTGCAAATAAACGATGATGCTCAAGCTTACCTATGTGTCCGGCAATGCTCGCCTACAACAGCTTCGCCCTCCAAGTCTTGCGCGTGAGTGCGAGCTTCCCTAAATTTTATTGGTAGTGGATGGTCGGAGCCGCACATAACGCCCGCTGCAGCATTGCACGGACGCTGCACAAGTGTGTTTGTACCTATCTGACACATTAGTGGGCAACAAAAATCCTCTCCCGCAAGGGTAGACCAATTTATGCCTGCTTAGCTACAAAGATGCATGTTCACGCCCACGACATCTGCGTTGACAGCGCTGTGGTCCTTGAAACCGATCATATACGATTATAGAAGCAGCGAGAATGGATTGTGCCTGGATAAAAAAACACAAATAGCCACCGCTTACCAAAAATGTTGGAGCCGCAGCAAGAGATTCCGCTGCGAATGTGATTTTGAAGTAATCTTCTGGATTTTTAGAGGCCTCGCCAATATACTTCGGGGTCGGAAACGAAGTCCATGGGCATGAGAATTCCCAGAGGACATTTTTTTTCGTATCCCTAACGACAGATATTTCGCAACCATCACTATACTCTACTCCAATCCCGAGCAGCTGCCTTCTTACTGCTCTGTGAGAGTGGTGTAACTGTAGGTGTAACGACTGGGGCTGGGAGCAGAGGCCGCTTGCGAAGTTACGCAGGCACAATTTTTGCACCGATCTCACTTCTAGCACCCGTGCACTTCTTGCGTGGCCGGCGCCACTCGAAATATTGCCGGCGCTTTTCCTTACGGGTGAATGTCCATTGCGACGTCGCATTAGCCGACAACGGGAAGTCGCTCAGGTGTTATATGCGGTGTTACCTTGGCGAAGGCGTCCCTGTACCGAGCTCCGTCGCCTCCGTCATGTAGCGGTAGCGTGGTGGATGTGCGGGGAGCAGGTAAGCTGCATTGGTGTTGACGACTAAAAGCCCATAGCACAACTTAACTGGTTTGAAATGAATGGCGAGAAATGAACAGCGAAAACACAGGATCAGCACGGAGTCGACAGGCAGAGCGGCGCTCTTAGTTAAGACCACGATGTCGGCTTATGCAAGCTACCGAGAGGGTGGATTTTGTACTCAGAAGCGGCGACTGTTCCGCTCCTTCCAGGGTTTGCACACGGTCCGAACAAAGTACAGATGTACAAGCACACCCTTTCCCGGTGCCGTGATAGCTGGCGCACGTTGAGTCTGAGAAAGGGGGACAAGGTATCTCGGCGAGCGGAGTCTGCTCGCAGATTCAAGTCTTAACACGACCCCGCTTGTCGTAGCTTCTTTGAGGAATGCGGCCTTTCCTGCAGCACACAAAGCTTCCTCGCACAACACTAAACTTGTAGCACACGCGCACAGAGTAGTGGTGCGCTGAATCGTCACAGCGACCGGTGGGTGCTAAAAAGAAGTCTTAGTCATAGCATTCGCGAAGCTTGTGAATGTGTATTAGGCACGAATCTAGAAGACTAAAACGCGGGGATTCTGCGAGGGTTGAGAGGAGTACTACACTGCTAGAATAATTAGGAAAAAAATCCTTCAAATATTTCTAGTTTCAGATTATCCATGAATTCAAATTGTACAAATTTGAATTCCGAATCTATATTTTTGCCAAGTCAGGTATTCCATTTGAATAAAGAGCTTAAATATTTGCGCACCTTAACCACTATGGCTCCGTAAAAAATTGCTCCCTAACAATACCAGCATGTATCAATGGTATTGCCGTCATCTTTCCAGGAGTGTGAAGAGGACAAGACAGAGGCGAAGCGCCCCATCATCGTCACTGCAGCGCTCATCATCGCCTTCGTGGCTGCGGTTGCTGTGTTCAGGCATATCTTCAGCTCGTCCGTCGTAGCCAACGGCGTGTGCGCCACCAGCGCGTGTCGCGAGTACGCTCGCGAGATGCTGGGCTCCTCCATCAACGCCACGGTCAGTCCGTGCGACAGCTTCTCGCGCTTCGTGTGTGACGGCTGGCAGCAGCGGAGCCAGCTCAGCGTACGCGAGTACACCATTCAACGGATGCTGTACACATTCAAGGGCCTTGCTGAAGAAGCGAGCTTGCAGACCAGCCGCCCGGACGCCATACGCCGATCTTTGCTGGTGTTCCTCAGCTGCCACGACTTGCTCAAGGCTGACGTGGACGCTCTGCAGGCGGTAAAAAACGCGTTGGATGACGCCGGAATCACCTGGCCAGCTAGACCGATGAACGTCGACGTGCCCCGCACCCTCCTGCACGCCTCCCTGAAGCTCGGCTTGGACGCCGTCGTCGGCTTCGTTCCGGCGCAGGATTCCGGATGGCGGATACAGCCGGGGAGGTCCTTTTACTACGTCCGGCAGCGCTTCCTTGTCCGTACCAACCAAACCGACGAAGTGTACTTCAACGTCATCAAGGACGCGTTTGCGAATGACGGCGCCGCGAACGTCAGCTTCAAGGAAGTTAAGGATCTCGAAAACGTCGCCATGCCGCCACTAAACAAGTCTGTGGGTACATATGACCCCGCAGTGTCCTCAGTGACCCAGCTGCTGAATGAATCGGTAGGCGACCTCGTCGACTCTTTGACGACAACGTTATCTGTCTTGGGAGAGCGTACGGAGGACGGCGTTGATTTCGTGTCGAATCACAAGGCGTATCTACATGCCTTCCTCACGTTTTGGCGCCAACGAGGTCCTGAGGACGTGCATCTATTTGTGTCCTGGTGCACAGTGCAAGTAGCCGCCTTGTACGCGAACGAGAAGTTGATCCTCAACTACCACCATGGCTCGCGCGAGTCGGCCTACGTCCGTCACGGTGTGTTCTGCCTCACCAGAGCCTTCTATTTTGCTCGTCAAGCGCTCTTCGGTGCCTACAACCAGCGCGTGTTAGGGCCTGGCGAAAGCGCCGTGGAAGCGGCGAATTTCACGCGGCCAGTGCGTACGGCGCTGTCTCGTCGCTTGTCCAGATTCCAGCGAAGCGTCAAGGCCGTCCACAACTGGGCGTCATCCGACGGGCTTTTTCGCCTGTTCCAGAGCGAAGACGCGAACAGCAGCGCGGACTGGTCAGTGGGCAAAAGTTTGTTTATTGACAAATGGCGGGAATCTTCTCGCGTCGTCCTGACACGGGACGAAGAAGAGAGCTTGCACGCCATGTCCGCGCTGATGTTCTGGGATGAGGCAGCGGATGCCCGTGACATCAGGTTGATGCCCTACTCGCTCTCGTTTCCTCTTTTCAACTCCAGCCTCGTCCCCGCTGTTAATTACGGCGGTCTCGGACATGAAGTGGCATCGGGCACGGCCAGGGTTCTCCTCAACGCTTACGCTGAAAATGCTGCCACCCAGCCTGACGTCACGAACATGGAGCAATGCATGCTTGAAAGCGGGTCGGCCGGCGTGGAGGACATCCGCGGAGCCGTGGCCGATGCCCTGGCTGCCAGTGCCGTGTTCGAAGCCTACAGAACCAGCAGCGCCACCGTGGACGCGAAAAAGCTCGAGGGGTTCGAGAGTTGGAGCGAGCCGCAGATGCTGTTCGCGTCGCTGTGCTTCGCGAAGTGCCCCGGACAGGGGCGTTTCCTGTTCGAATCTGTGTGCGACGCGCCGCTGCGGCACGTACCCGAGTTCGCGGACGCCTTCAACTGTCCACTCCCGGCGCCAATGAACCCCTTGCGAAGATGCGAACAGTCTTGAGTGACTTTATTTCGTTTTGGGAGTTGTGGCGTTGGCTGAGCTTGGTAAACCACATTTCTTAAAACTGCCTGACGCGAATAGTAAAATTTTTCCTTCACACCATGAATAAGCGCGCAGTCTCAACATTTATGACTCATTTTGTCCTGACAGCCCCGACAAGACGGAAGTAGAATAAAGGGGGGGGGGAGTTAAATTTCGCCTCTCCATCTTCTTGGCGAACTGATGGAGGCGAAATAGTGGATGTTCTTTTGATGCGCGAGCCGAGAGGACGATCTCGACTCGCTCCGATGACCGACGACCGATGCTTGGAGCGGGTGAGGGATGAGGACTGCCTTCCTTGCTAGATATTAGGTTTATTTACATTATTTACATGACTCCAAGTTTACATCACGTCAGAGTGACGGCTACATTGTCACTCTGACAGCAGCAGCCTGTTCGGCCGAGATCTATACTAAACTAGATCCCCTCTCGACCGACCCCCGAGAAAACCCAACACTCTGGTTTTGATAACAAAAACCCCGCCTCCAAAAAAGGGGCGTACAAGAAAGAGAGAAAAACCCTCCAAAACAATTAATACAAACCATTGATTGGCCACAGGAATCAGCCAATCACACACATGTCCCCACCTGCGGTCACGTGACCCAACCCTCTCTCTTATGCACTCAAAGTGCGTTTCCTACGCACGCTGTTGCACCCGGCCAGAAAATACAGGACATCTGCGGCCTTAAGTGAACCATCCATTACGTTCAGCGAGCGGCATCTGCACAAACAACAGCCAAGCCGAGGGCCCGGAGCGGTCCTCGCGCGGCTGACCTCCCTCCGCGCGACGCCTCCCACGACGTCGGGCGTCTGCGCTCGCGGCGTGACAATGAGGGTTGCTAATTCCCTCCCAGACTAAAGGGGCGCCGCCGGCCACCTGAACAGACCACGGGGAGAGACGCTGCCAGCCGAGGCGACCATCGTCGAGGCGAACGACCCGTCGACGAAGAGCGCCCGCCGCCGGAGTCGAAGATTTTTCAAACTTACACCGCGCGCGCTTTCAACACTAAGAGATACGATCATCTGGCCGCCCGTCAGCTTGTTATGCCGAATGACCCTGCCACCCTCGACGCGACAGAGGCACTCAGGCTAATCGCCCCCATCCTTTGACACACAAAAGGACGGGCACAACAGCTCTCCGCGGCTCCGAACTTGGCGTCCGCGCGGCTACATGAAAGGGACACGGGAAAGTAGCCACCAGCGGAGGCGACGCCAATACATGGGCCACCGGCGGCCTTCATTAATTACATGCGGAGCCCGAACTTAACACCTCCGCACTAAGAATGTTGTCCGTACACTAGCTGTACGTACAACATTAACTCTCACTGCACGTTATGTCTTACTGCAGAGCCAGAACTAAAAAAAAACACTCAAGCCGTTACGCGAGTACAATACAAAGTACAATACAGTACAACAAAAAAAATTAACCCGCTACACACCAACCCAAACAGCACAACGCGCCGGCCAACTGCACCAAAAACGGATACAACACGGCATACTCAGTGCCTTTGCCTAGCCATGGCTTGCGCAACATCAAACAATAAACGAAGGCGCTCAACTACAGGGCCTGTGAGAACAAACTCGTGGCACCCTCTACCATTAAAGGCAACCAACCCCACGAAGGGTATAAATGTTACAACTTGACAACTGGATGAATGACACCATCCATCCTTAACCGTTCAGCGCATGTAGGAACATTCTTTCACTCTAATGAAAGAAAAAAAAACAACACCCGAACAAAACCCAAACGCTCAAAATGAGGCTACTCCTGTACCAATAACAAAACGTTTAAAGAAAGTTCAGCGTTTCTTCCCGCACTCGCGGACGCCGGTTCTTTCGGAATGCGACACAGATTGTTCGTCCCGGTTGCGATTCACTCGCTGTCCACATGCGATGTACTGAAAGTTCACTTTTCAGTACCTCAGACACTAGTTCGCACACAAGCGCCACAAGGGGGCCCTACTTGCACATTCCATGGCCCACCATGACCACATGCCAACGAGCGCAAATAAAGAAAGGCACTCGCCATTGTACCCAAAGGTAAACTCCCTACCGTGCTGTAACAGCGGCTATAGTCCTCAAGAAGACAGTTAAACCCGCCAAGCTGCGCTACTCGTAAATCACACGCCTTACGACCGCTGAACACCACCAACACATGCACAAAAAAAAAACTAACAACAAGGGGGAGAACTACAGTACAGGGACAACTAAGAATAACGCTCGTCGGAGCGAACCCTACACAAAAAAAAACCAGCAGAAAAAAAAAACGCAAAACGCTAACCACTAAGTGTGCGGCAAACAACACTCAACCGTCCCTGTCTCGCACTGCACACTATTCAGCTCTAACGCCCCTTTCCGCGGCGGCACACACCGACCGTCGCACGGAAGCTGATTCCGTGTTGTGCGCCACCAGCTGATTCTACACGAACCCTGGTTTGGCTCGCGGTGTCCTGTGCTCCCGGGAGAGAAGGAACACCCTACTCGGCGGTAGCGCGTACGACGATGTCGCACCTGCGCCGCCGCACCTGCCGCCGCCTTCCGCGTTCTCGGGCGTGTCGGAATCGACCTACGCTCAAGACGCCGCGGACCCCCTGCGCATTCATGCTTCGCGCACGGAAGCTCCACAATTAGGCGCGCCGATCCGCTGCCCTCACCTGACGGCTGTGCTACCTCTGCACCTCCCTGCGCGGCCACGGCAACATTGCCCGCCGCCACAGAAAGAATCGCTGCAGCTAAGACATTTGTCTCACGCGATTCCAAGATCTCATCTGCAACAGTGGGAACGCCAACGTGTTGCCCAACAACTGGGGTGGCTTCGGCCACCTCCACGACATTTCCACTCTCCTTCTCCCGTGGCGCTCGAAGCGCCCACGAGGGAACAAACACCGTGAAAAGATTGGCGTCCTCTTCGAGTTCGCCGATCCTGCGGAGCTTCGCTTTCTCGTAAGCGATCTCCGCCCTCCCTTGGGCTAGTTGAGCACTGAGCTCCTCAGCCGTCCACACGGACGGGCTATCCGCGCCCCGGCTACCCGCTAGCCTAGCTTTTTCCAAAGCGTGCTGGGCATTTTTGAGAGCTAATTCAGCTCTCAACTCCTCAATCTCGAGCACAATGGCACTAACCTTTCGGTCGGTGCCGCGACATCCCGTTAGCATAGTGGCCATGGTGAACCCGGAGAAAACAAATCAGGGCCCACCTGTGCTCGCTCCGGGTTCGGTCGGGTCGCAGTGTCGCTGATGCAGCAGCTCGTGGACCCGATGCGCCGCTCTCGCCGCTGGGATGGGGCCGTGCTCCCTGGGCCAGAGCCCACGAGGCCTCCCGCTGAGGTGTCGCCCCGTTGAACCGCGGCTTACGCCGCCCTGGGCCAGAGCCCACGAGGCCTCCCACTGAGGTGTCGCCCCGTTGAACCGCGGCTTACGCCGCCCTGGGCCGAAGCCCCCGAGGCCTCCCGCTGAGGTGTCGCCCCGTTGAACCGCGGCTTACGCCGCCCTGGGCCGAAGCCCACGAGGCCTCCCGCTGAGGTGTCGCCCCGTTGAACCGCGGCTTACGCCGCCCTGGGCCGAAGCCCCCGAGGCCTCCCGCTGAAGTGTCGCCCCGTTGAACCGCGGCTTACGCCGCCCTGGGCCAGAGCCCCCGAAGCCTCCCGCTGAGGTGTCGCCCCGTTGAACCGCGGCTTACGCCGCCCTGGGCCAGAGCCCACGAGGCCTCCCGCTGAGGTGTCGCCTCGTTGAACCGCGGCTTACGCCGCCCTGGGCCAGAGCCCACGAGGCCTCCCGCTGAGGTGTCGCCCCGTTGAATCGCGGCTGCTGCCGCACTGAGCCGGAACTCACGAGGCCTCCCGCTGAGGTGTCGCCCCGTCGATGCTTGGAGTCTGGCTCGTCGTTGGTCGGAGCCGAACCTTGCGTTGAAGGAGTCTCTCCGGAATGCCCCACCAGCTCCAGCCCATGGTCGTGGTCACCCTGTCGGCTGCGCCAGTTAAATTTCGCCTCTCCATCTTCTTGGCGAACTGATGGAGACGAAATAGTGGTGTTCTTTTGATGCGCGAGCCGAGAGGACGATCTCGACTCGCTCCGATGACCGACGACCGATGCTTGGAGCGGGTGAGGGATGAGGACTGCCTTCCTTGCTAGATATTAGGTTTATTTGCATTATTTACAAAACTCCAACTTTACATCAGGTCAGAGTGACGGCTACATTGTCACTCTGACAGCAGCAGCCTGTTCGGCCGAGATCTATACTAAACTAGATCCCCTCTCGACCGACCCCCGAGAAAACCCAACACTCTGGTTTTGATAACAAAAACCCCGCCTCCAAAAAAGGGGCGTACAAGAAAGAGAGAAAAACCCTCCAAAACAATTAATACAAACCATTGATTGGCCACAGGAATCAGCCAATCACACACATGTCCCCCCCTGCGGTCACGTGACCCAACCCTCTCTCTTATGCACTCAAAGTGCGTTTCCTACGCACGCTGTTGCACCCGGCCAGAAAATACAGGACATCTGCGGCCTTAAGTGAACCATCCATTACGTTCAGCGAGCGGCATCTGCACAAACAACAGCCAAGCCGAGGGCCCGGAGCGGTCCTCGCGCGGCTGACCTCCCTCCGCGCGACGCCTCCCACGACGTCGGGCGTCCTGCGCTCGCGGCGTGACAATGAGGGTTGCTAATTCCCTCCCAGACTAAAGGGGCGCCGCCGGCCACCTGAACAGACCACGGGGAGAGACGCTGCCAGCCGAGGCGACCATCGTCGAGGCGAACGACCCGTCGACGAAGAGCGCCCGCCGCCGGAGTCGAAGATTTTTCAAACTTACACCGCGCGCGCTTTCAACACTAAGAGATACGATCATCTGGCCGCCCGTCAGCCTGTTATGCCGAATGACCCTGCCACCCTCCACGCGACAGAGGCACTCAGGCTAATCGCCCCCATCCTTTGACACACAAAAGGACGGGCACAACAGCTCTCCGCAGCTCCGAACTTGGCGTCCGCGCGGCTACATGAAAGGGACACGGGAAAGTAGCCACCAGCGGAGGCGACGCCAATACATGGGCCACCGGCGGCCTTCATTAATTACATGCGGAGCCCGAACTTAACAGGGGGGGGGACACAGTTTATACGTTGGGTAAGAGAAGTTTATTAAGAAAAAAATTGGCTGGCTATTACGATACTCCCTAATGCGATATTTGGGCGCAGCAGCAGTGCGATGAGGCAGCACTCAGTCGTGGGTTCTCTCGACGGCAGCGATGATGAGCCTCTTCGTCGGAGGCGCGAAGTGCGTCTTAGGAAGAGACCGCGAACTGCGTCTTAATTAAGCGAACGCACATCATAGACACGCGCACGCCCCTCCTCACGTTCTCGCCAAGCGTCGCGCCGTCGAGAGCCTCCTGCAGCCGCAGCATACTGCCCCCTCCTCTGCCCCACCGCACATTTTCGGAGAGCACTGGCTCGCGACGCCACGGCGAACCGCCCTTCCCTCCCAATTTCGCGACACTCTCCTCCTCTCCTTTCTTTCACTCGCCGGTCTTCCCATCGTTCGCGTTTTCTTTCCCTCGTCGGTCTTCCCATCGTTCGCTCGGTCACGGTGACGGCTACGCGGCTCAGCCCAGAGACGAGCAGCAAAGGGCTGCGTACTAAAAATCATGTGCCCCTCTATCTAACGACGACGATGGTTGAACGCGAAGCTTTCTGGTAAGATTCTTTAGTTGGCCAATCCCACACTGCGAGTATGTACTGCTCTGTGGGTACGCCCCACTTTTCTAGAACATACACAGCAGCTCTCGGGTGTACACTACATAGGCCTAATTTCTGGGTTTGGGGTGTACGGGGCGAATCGGTATTTGCTGCTTGGAGTTCGTTTCGACCATGTCGAAATGGAGTATTTCGTGACTGAGCGACGACTCACTGGAAGGTGACCGAAGGTCCGAAGGTTACGTCGCCACAGTATTTACGTGTGCTGTCGTGAACGCCTCGTGCGTGTCAGTGTATCATGTATATATGTACTATTATGAGCAATATGAAAGGGAACGCACGAACGCGTAAAAAATACCCTCAGACCCAGCTATGAGTGATACGCAACGGCCACCGTCGGAAACAAAGTGGAAAGGGGGCCGCTGTTCTAACAACTGTTCCCATTCCCGCCGTGCGTCTTATCGGCTGTCGGACGACACCATATTACTGGCGAAATGACGTAAGCTGCTGCTTTCTAGTAATGCCAGCGTGGTGGGAGTGCCAACAGGTAGTGGAAGAGCGCCCTCCTTTCCCTCTGTGTTTTTCACAGCGCCATCCGCGTATAGCTCCGAGCCTGCTTCGAGGCTGTTTGCCACGCGTTCCTGTGTTCCCTTTCATATTGCTCATAATAGTACATCTCAGCAAATAAATGTTCTGTAAAAAAAATGTCTTTTTTTAATAAATAAAAAAATGTCGAAATAGAGCATTCGGATAAACACCGGCTACATAACCCGAAGTGCCCAGGTTCGATTCCACCCACGGAGGCGTTTTTTTTACTTAACCCACGATCACTCATCATCATCATCGTCATCATCAGAGAAAGTTGGCTTTCCTATTGGCGTGCAACGGCGTCGGTGAGGACACTAAAGCTTTGCTTTAAAAACTATTACGAGCTCCCTTATGCTTTTTGTTTTGACTAATGCGCGAACATCCCTTCGCAGAGTTAGGTGGCTAAGCGGTCTCAAAGTTTTATGATGCGGAGTTTAGTCAGGCCTCTCAAGCTTGGATGTTCCCTGGTTTCCCTATAGGCGGCGTAAAAATCGACGCCCCACGTGACCAACCTACAGCGCAGTTTTCGACCATCAAGTCCACCAGACGGCGCAACCGAAAGGTTACTTTTGGTATAGAATACAAAACATTCATTCCGTGACTCAAAGAGCCAACACAGTTCGCTTAGAATGTGTTGTTTAAAAATATTATTAACAAGTTCCGCATCAAACATCCTTTGAGCAAAAATGCACGCAACTTTTTACGAACAGCCGACTGGTGCACCACCTCGTTTCTGAATTCGCAACCACAGAGCCGCCAATTCAAATTGAAACCGCTGCAACGGCCCACCGTTTCTATGTGCGCGGAGCACTGGTTTCGTGACTGTTATTGCTGTTATGTGCTTTTGTGTCCATCAGTTGTTGAGAGGACTGGCAAAACACGGGAATTGAGTGCTTGTGGAGTGACAAATGTGGGAAATTCCGCATCGGAAGACAGCTGTCGAGGCCACAATATTTGATTCTTCCAACAGAAGGTGAGTGTTATGCACTCCGCTAGAAAGACGGTGCAAACGAAACCGTTGTCGCCGTCAATATCTAATTTGTGCCCTTCGTTCGAAATCTTAGCGCAAGTGAACGAGTTATGGCAAAATAAATGTTGTCACGAAAGCGACGTACAATTGCAGCGATCGAAATGAAATGATGTCCTGGCCTCTCTAAACTTGCGGATGTCAATAAACAATTTGTTCTCACTTGCTGCTCACTGTGGTCTGTGCCAGTCGAGGCCATCTGGTCACCTGGCGTAACATCACTTCACTAGCGCGGCGCAAGTAAACACGCGGCCAGCGTGCCAGCCAGGAACCAGCAGGAGCAGCCACGGCCGGACTCGACGCTCCTTTCGCGCGCGGGAGGAGAGTCGAGTCCGGCCGTGGAGCAGCGAGCGGGCGGCCGCTGTGCGAGGGCAGCCATGTTATTAAGGAGCTCAAGCGGCCTGTGCAAAAAGCATCCGCCATGTTTACAAAGCCGTGTTTACAGTGCCATCAAGCGGTCGTCCTCGGTAGTTCACGACGCCGCCACTACGCTTTTTCTGGCAGTACAGGCAAAGCTAGACCTTTGCTTCTCTAAAATCCTCCCTGTTCTGTGGTTTAGTGTTGCTCAGTGGACAAAGCGGGCAACGCGACAGAACATTATCACCGTTTTCCTTGAGGATCGTCAACCTTTCCCAGCTCCTCTACGCGAATAAGGCCGATAGCCTTGCCCGATCGCCCTTGTATGCCTGCGTTGAAGTTTAAGGTTAGGTAACGCTAAAATTAAGCGTGACGAATGTGTCTCGGGTACCTGGCCAAGTTACTAGGTGAAGGGAAGTTATAGTCCAACATCGGGCCGTCCGCTGCATATTCGCGTTTCGCGCCCCTCCGCGGCCCCAGTAGTTCGGCTAGCTAATTTCTACCTTGTCTTTAAAGACGACAGTTCTTCTTGGGCAACTGAAACATAAAAATTGTGGTCTGTTTGTTTTTTTAGAAGCAGTTTATTTGACAACACACACAAAACCTCACACTATAAACACAGGACACAGAAAATCCAAACAGTGCCTACAGGTATATGCTGTCACGAAGCCAAAGACGACGCAGTTGTATTGAAGGAAAAAAAAGGTTATACGAGCAGACTTGTGCTCCCTAATCACTCAAAAATAAGCAGTCAACAAAATGACGTGTGCAGGCGAGTGTCGGCGAATCGGATACCGCGGCTTCTGCTCTGCGGGCATTTATCTTTCGGCGCGAGTGTTTCTCGAACCGTCGAATAACATCGAGAACAATGTAGATAAAAGAGAGCACTACTCTAGGTTAGTGGCGTTAGGGCGAAACATTCTCCCTATCAATTGAGATAGTCCGTGCAGCATAAGAAAGAATAGAACGTGGGCTTCACTCGGGACACAGATAATACTGTCACGAAGCCAGAGACGGCGCAGTTGTCTTCAAGGAAAACGGGTTTATTGGAGCGAACTTCTCCTCCCCTAACAACTCAAAGAATAGACAGGCCGTGAAGCAGCAGTCAACAAAGTGACGTGCGCAGACTGGTGTCGGCGAATCGAATACCGCGGCGTCTGCTCTGCCGGCTTTTATCTTTCGGCGCGAGTGTTTCTCGAACCGTAGATTTATATCCCCAACATTGTAGATCAAATATTATTCTAGGCAAGTGACGTTAGGGCGAAATGCTCTCCTTATTGGAATGAGGTAACCAGTGCGGCATAAAAATAAGGAATGGAGCACGCGCTTCGCTTGGGACACACATCCGGGCGCGGCCGGGCAGTAAAACAAAACAAACCCAATGCAAGGTTCGCGGCATTACTCCTCCTCTCAGAGTGCATCGACCCGATGCTATAATAAAACTACCGTCCGAACAAACAACAACAAAAAAAACCGTCATCTTGCCAAGTAAGGTTTGAGGCGAACCACGTGGACGACTTCGCGTCGCGTGCGTCGTCGTGATGTGCCCGAATAACCATCGGGGATCACCTCGTAGGTAAGTTGGCCAACACGTTGTAGAATCCGGTAGGGTCCAAAATACCGTCGCAGAAGCTTCTCACTGAGTCCGCGTCATCGGATGGGAGTCCAAACCCACACACGATCCCCTGGGCGGTACTCGGCGTCTCGATGTCGCAGGTTGTAGTGTCCGGCATGCACCAGCTGCTGGTCCGCTGTGCGAAGCCGAGCGAGCTGGCGGGCCTCCTCCGCACGCTGAAGATATCCTTGGACGTCGGCGTTGAGGTCGTCGTCTTCTACGAGCAAAAGCATGGCGTCAAGCATCGTAGCCGGCAGTCTTCCGTAGACAAGCTCGAACGGTGTCATCTTCGTATTCCTCGATCGCTGTGTTGTACGCAAACATGACATACGGGAGTACTTTGTCCCAAGTCTTATGTTCTACATCGACGTAAATAGACAGCATATCCGCGATCGTTTTGTACAGACGTTCCGTTAGTCCGTTCGTTTAGGCGGGGTACGCCATCGTTCCTCGCTGATCCGTGTTGCTGTAGATAAGATTCCTTGTATAAGCTCCGCAATGAACGCCGTTCCGCGGTTCGTGATTAGAGGGGCTCCATGTCACCGCACTACTTGGTTTATGAAGAAAGTGGCGACTTCTTGTGCAGTCCCCCTCGGAAGACCAGCAGTCTCTGCGTAGCGCTTCACGTAGTCTGTCGCTACGACAATCCACTTGTTATCGGATCGTGACATAGGAAACTTGCCCAGAAGGTCCATTCCAATCTGTTGGAAGGGCCTCAGTGGGACGGCGATCGGCTGCAGAAGTCCGAAGGGTCTCGACGGTGGCGTTTTTCGTCGCTGGCTGACACGGCAGCTCCGCACGTAATGGGTGACGTCGGATGTAAGGCGCAGCCAGTAGTACTCCGTCTTGATTTTTCAAATGGTGTGAGCAGTGCCGAGATGTACGGAAGACTGGTCGTAGTGGCATGCCTCCAAAATTTCGTCACGAAGGTCTGCGGAGATAACAAGGAGATAATTCATTGTCGTTCCGGGGCTGAAATTCTTCACGAGGACGGAGTTTTTCAGGCTGCTGGTAAGTTAAAACGCTATAGGCACGGTGACGTTGCGTCCTTCGAGGTAGTCGATCCTGACGCGTAAGTCCGTGTCGGCACGCTGCTGGGCGGCTAGGTCGCACTCCGTCACGACTCCGAAAAACGGTGCTGTCTTCATCGGAGTCTTGTGGTGGTGGGTCAACGGGGGCGCGGCACAGGCAGTTGGCGTCGGAGTGTTGCCTGCCGGATTTGTAGGCGATTTCAACGACGAACTCTTGCAGGTGCGAGCTCCATCACCCGAGACGGCCAGAGGGGTCCTTCAAATTGGCGAGGCAACACAGCGCATGGTGGTCTGTCACAACCTTGAATGGTCTACCATACACGTATGGGGGGAATTTAGAAATTGCCCATATAATTGCGAGGCACGTTTTCTCAGAGGCTGAGTAGTTTTCTCCTCCTTCGACAGACAACGGCTGGCAAAGGTGATTACTTTTGCGCAACCGCTTTGACGTCCGTGTGCATTTCCGTTTCGGCGTATACGTCGAAATGAGTGAGCACGGGAGGGCTTTTCAGGCGTTGTTGCAGCTCGCAGAATGCTTTTTCTTCGGCGTTTTCCCAGCTGAAACGGGTGCTATGTTTCGTCAAACGCTTGAGTGGCTCTGCAATGCGTGTGAGGTTTGCCACGAAGCGTCGGTATAGTATGCGCACAGCCCCAGAAATCTTCGCCCACCCTTCTTCTCTTTCGGTCTTGGGAAGTTTGCTATGGCTCAAGTTTTCGCTGTTCAGGCAGGACTCCCGTGGCGTTGACGACATGGCCCATAAACTTGAGTTCCTCGTACGCGAAGCGGCACTTTCCAGGCTTCAGCGTTAACCCCGACGAGAGAATAGCCCCTAGTACAGACTCCAACCTTGCAATGTCAATTCCTCGAAAGTGTGGGCGAATACCACAACGTCGTCGAGGTATACGAGACAGGTGTGCCACTTCAGGCCAGCTAGTATGGTGTCCATGACTCTTTGAAACGTTGCTGGTGCCGTGCACAGCCCGAACGGCATCAGCGTGAACTCGTAAAGGCCGTCCGGGGTTATAAATGCAGTCTTCTCTCGGTCTCTCTCGTCCACTTCTATGTGCCAGTAGCCTGTCTCTAGATCCATCGACTCTACTTCGCGTGGCAGGGGTGGTCGAGGGCGTCGTCGATTCGTGGCAGGGGGTACACGTCCATTTTGGTGATTTTGTTCAGTCGCCGGTAGTCAACGCAACACCTCGATGTGTCGTCTTTTTTCTTCACGAGTACGATTGGCGGAGCCCAGGGTCTTTTCGATGGCTGTATAATACCTTCGCTGAGCATGTCTTCCACTTGTGTCCGTATGGCTTCGCGCTCGTGTGAAGACGTACACGCGGTATACGGTGACTGTCCGGTACGTCGGGCTCCATCTTCGGTTATTATTCGGAGCTTCGCTAGAGGTGCCTGACGTAGTTTTGAGTTCCACGAAAAACACTCGTTATAGCAACGCAGCACAGCCAGTAATTTGTTCCGTTCTTGCGGTAGCGCCGGATTCACGTCGAAAGGATGCCGAAGCTTGAAGCTATCTTCGGGTGCGCGCTCTAAGTCGGCGACCGCGATCACCTCGCTTGCTTCTTGAGTTTCTTCAAGGTACGCAACTACAGCTTAAATCTGGTACTCCTCGGTGAAATTACTGACCAAAACGTGGGTTTTGAATTGCTTAAAGCGCGCAACGCCTCTTGCGATGGGGACGCCGCGCGCGGCCGAGAAGCAAACTTTGGTCACTCCCTGCGATAGCGTCGTTGTCAGGAGCAGAATCTTCACAGTAGACAGTGATCATCAAGCTTGCGCGGGGTGGCATGGTGACATGATCATCGGCGATCCTTACGGCAGCACGGTGTTCGGTTCCGGCGTTATGGAGTGATCGGAGTAAAATGTTATCGATTTGGTCTGTAGATCAATTATTGCACCGTTGTTTTCTTTCAAAAAGTCTATTCCATTAATTATGTCGGCGGGGAGAGAGAGAGAGAGAGAGAGAGAGAGAGAGAGAGAGAGAGAGAGAGAGAGAGAGAGAGAGAGAGAGAGAGAGAGAGAGATAACACTTTATTTAACAAAGGGTTAGCGCAGCTTGGTGGCCAAAGACCGTAGAGCTTCGGCGACTGTGGCTGCCCGACCCGTTAGTAACTTCTGGAGATCCAGGCTTGAGCATCCCAGTGCTGCTTCCCACTGGTCGAGGGAGGTTATGAGAGGGAAGGGATCGTACTTGCAGGCCCACATATGGTGATGTAATGTGGCCCGTTCTCCGCAGTGCTGGCAGAGTGTTGTGGGGTACAGCGAGGGGTGAATGTGATGAAGGACGGCTAAACAGGGGAGGGATTCAGTTTGAAGCTGACGCCAAAGGCGTTCCTCTTCGACTGATAGGGATGGGTGGGGCGGGAGGATATTTGCGGCGGGAGAGGCGGTTATGTTCCGTGATTTCTCTGTACGTGAGTAAACTATCACGGGTTGATCTGGCTCCATGAGAGGCAGTGTTGGCATCACAGGCCCGGGAGACGAGAGCTCGGGCTGCGGTGTGTGCCACTTCATTTCCTCCAATACCCGTGTGGACAGGGAACCAGATCAATTCTACAGGATCAGTAGGTGGTTTTTGATTAAGAATTTGGTGGGCCTGAGGCGAGATCTGGCCTCTGGCGTAGTTTACAATGGCCGTTTTCGAATCTGAGAATATGAATCGGGGTGTTGGCCTATGTGTGAGTGCAAGTGCTATCGCCGCCTCTTCCGCCACTTGAGGGTGACGGGTTCGGATAGTGAGGGTCGTGAGTGGGGGGAGAATCGGGTGAGTTGATGACTGCCAGGGCAAAAGCGTCCACATGACGATACTCCGCTGCATCAACATACAGTGTGCTTGGGTCAATGGGGTATTTTGCTGTTAATGCACGGGCTCGTTGCGCCCTTCTTTGGGAATGATATTGGGGGTGCATGTTTCGAGGAAGGGGCCGAATAATGATGTTTTCTCTCTTAACGGTTTCGATGGGTGATTTTATCTCGGGCTCTTGTAGGTAGCCAATGCGCAGGCTGTCTAGGAGGGCTCTACCGGCTACACTGCGCGTCAGGCGGCCAAGCTGCCCCGTGCGATGTCCTTCGATTAGCTCTGTGGCTGTATTGTACACGCCTGTGCTCTCCAGTCTGGCAGTGGAAGCCCCTGGCGGTATTTGTAGAGCGGCTCGATAAGCCTTCCGAATTAGGCAATCCACTTTTCGAATTTCCGCTTCCGTGAGGCTAAGATACGGGAGCGCATATGTAATCCTACTTATTAGGAATGCTTGTATTAGTTTTAGCCTATCGTTTTCTTTGAGGCCATGTCGTCGTGCTACAATTCGTCTAAGAAGCCCGATTATTTGCGCTACATGAGCCGTTAATTTCCTGATGTACGCTGTGTTTCGTCGGTCCTGTTGTAGAGGCAGTCCAAGTATGTTTATTTGCATTACCCGTGGTACGGGTGTACCCCCCAGCTGTATCGCGATTGAGGGGTCTCGCGGAGCTCTACATTTCTTGGGTGGGAAGACTAATAGTTCGGATTTGGCTGGTGAACAGTGAAGGCCAGCCAAGGCCGCGCCTTCTTCTACGGCTGTTGCTCCAGCCTGTAGGGTGGCTTCAAGTTGAGCATCACTACCTCCCTTTACCCAGAGCGTGATGTCGTCCGCGTAAAGGGTGTAATGCAATTCCGGTATCTGATCTAAGGTGGTTGGTATATGAGCCACTGCTAGGTTAAAGAGCAACGGGGAAATAACGGATCCCTGAGGAGTACCGCACGATGGAAGCTGTATATCGGGCAGTGTGAGATTTCCCAATCGGAGTGTGGCCGTTCTTTGTGTGAGGAACGCGCGCACGTAGTTATATACTCGAGCTCCTGGTCCTATGCGTTCCAGACCTCTCAGGATAGCATCGTGGGTAACTCTATCGAAGGCTTTGGTTAAATCCAGGGCTAAAAGAGCTGTGGCATCCGCTATGGGTGGGTTTTCCAGAATATCATGATGCATCCTCAAGTGTATATCATTTGTGGAAAGCCCTGCTCGAAAGCCGTACATATTGGGGGACAGAGATTGCGTGTTTTCGATGAAACGATTTAACCTAGTTAGAATTACCCGTTCTAGTAATTTGCCAATACATGAGGTTAGCGAGATGGGTCTTAAATGATCCAGAGATAGTGGCTTGCCCGGCTTTGGTATGAATGTTACGTTCGCATGGCGAAACTCTTTAGGGAGCGTGCCCTCCTTCCAATGGTAATTGAATACCCAAACTAAGTAGGCTATGGAGGCGTCATCTAAATTTCGTAAAATTTTATTAGTAACTCTGTCTTCACCCGGGGCTGAGGTTGTACGAAGTTCATGCAAGGTTTCCCGCACCTCCGCCTCAGTAATGTCCTCATCCAGAGTAGGGTTGGGGGAGCCGGCATAATCGGGATGCTGGAGCTGCTCACCTTCAGGGATGTACATAGTTCTCAGCTTTTCCATCACTGCGTTCGGGGTCTCTGCCGCTTTATGGATCAAGAGAGTGATTCTGTTTGCCTGTTCGGTTTTGGAGTGATTAGCGTCAAGCAAGTGCCTAAGGAGAGACCATGTACGTTTCATTCCAAGCGCTCCTCGCAGCCGGTCACATAGCTCCTCCCATGCAGTTAAGCAAAATGACGAACGCAGCAGGGTACGTCGTGCCGTCTATGGTGACGCGCGATGTGCACGTTCCACTTGGCGTTACAAGATGGCCACCTGCTGTGTGTATGTGTGGGCCATCCCATCTGGTCGTAATTTCCTTCAGCTTAGACGCGAATGATTCGCTCACTACGGAGTAGTCGGCTCCCGTGTCTATGAGGGCGGCTACATCAAAGCCGTCCATGGACAACTGGACGTCGGACGCCGCCTTCTTCGAGTTCCGGGTGCGTCGGGGCGTCGTTGTTGGTGTTGACGATCGGGAATTGTGCGTCCTCACTGTCGTCGTCTTCTCACCAGCAGGCTCGGTCATGTCGGGCACGCGTCGCACCGTGCGGCTGTCGTCGTGCTCGGTGGTCACGTTAGGGCTAGATCGGGTCGTTGGGCTGAGGGTACGTCGTGAATCGCGGTGTTCGGTGCGTCCGTACGTCGTTGGAGGGTTTTCGTTTTTCCGCCGTTGTGCATTGTTCAACTTCACCTCCAGAAGTTGCTGCTTTTAGTTTCCCCCGCCTGGGCTGGGGGACCTCCCACGTGCGAAGTCAGCATTTCTACGGCGGTTCGGCGACTGGTATAGGTAGGGCGATGGCGAACGGTTGAAACGGGATGGGCCACGACTGGTTACAGATAGGTGTTTGTCGATCTCACGAGGTCGTTGGCCAGGGTGAGGGCGAGGTGCGTCGACGGAGAAACCACGCAGTTAAGTCTCTTGTATTGGCAGCGACGGTAGGTATAGTAGGTCTCTCCGCAATGGTAGCACAGCGGTCGATTATAGGGCGATCGCCACACGTCGGTCATCCTCTGCGTCTGGTTTTCTACTGCAGGGGGTCGGGCGGAGGGCAGGGGGAGAGCGGTACGGCGGGTTTCTTGGCGGCGTGTTCGAGCACGGTGGGGTCGACAAATAGCTGCGGAGTAGGTCATAGCTTGTGGCTGGCGTCGTGCTTCGGATGGCGTAGAAGTCCCCAGAACGTGTTGAACTTCTCCTTGGATCACGTCACTCAAAGAAGTGACTTGGGGTTGTGGCGTCGTAGGAAAACGTTTCCGCAGCTCCTCCCTCACCACTGCACGGATAGTCTCGCGTAGTGTGTCGGAACTAATAGCCCCGGCACCGATCGTCTTCGAAACCAGCGCATTGACTGGGCGGTCATATACTGCCTTGCTCGAACTTCAAGCGTCTTCTCCATCGCCGCCGCCTCAGACGCGAATTCGGTCACCGTCTTAGGAAGGTGACGGACAAGGCAAGCAAAAAGCTCTTGCTTTGCCCTTCTCATCAGAAACCTTAGTTTCTTTTCTTCTGTCATTTCCGGGTCCGCGCGGCGAAACAGTCTCTTCATCTCCTTCACAAACATCGCTACCCCTTCATTGGGGTGTTGCGTGCACGTTTCCAGCAAAAGTGCGGCTCGTTCCTTACGCACGACGGTGGCGAACGTTTTAAGGAACTCGCTTTGAAAGAGAGCCCAATCAGCCAAAGAGCTTTCATGGTTCTCGAACCAATCTCGAGCTGAGCCTGCATCCTCCAAATAAATAACACATGCCGAAAAGTTTCTTCGTCATCCCACCTGTTAAAGATCCGGACACGCTCCACTTTCTCCAACCAGCCCCCAGAGTCTTTACCGAGAGATCCGCGGAACGATGGTGGTTCCCGGAAATGTTGCAGGACGATGGGGGGAGTGGCTTCATGCACTGCGTGGTCGGTTGCGGCCGTCTTTCTCTTCGTTCTTTCTGGAAGGAGACCAAACTCGGCCGGTAAACATTAAAGTCGGCGGCTTGGTCGGCTTGGATTGGGTTGTCGGCTTCCAGATGGCGTAGGGAGCATAAAGGGTGCGCACCCAGCACCTCTTCCAGATGTCACGTAGCCAAAGACGACGCAGCTGTCTTGAAGGAAAAACAAGTTTATTGGAGCGAACTACGGAAGGTGTATGACTTCAAAAAACGGCTCTGACACTTGTTTTGTTAGAGCTATCCTGAAAACAATTACGTGACAATTAGCCGCTAAGACTAATCTATGATTACGCGTATACTTTCATTTACTCTTGAATAATACGTAGTTACCCGTGAAGTTGTAAAAATTCTGGGGTTCTTGTCTGCTGTCAACACAGAAAGGGGAGTAACTCTTACTTTATCAAAACTATTCTGAAACATATATTATACGACAATTAGCCGCTAAAACGACTTTGTCATTATGCCGAGTTTCAGTTACTTTTTCAAAATTACACAGCTCAAAGTGAAGTTGTAAATATTGTGCAATTCCCACCTGCTGCCAATACACGAACTTCCAAGGCAGGGAAACGGACAGCGCCTTGTTTGACCGCTGGAATAAAACACGATCCCTTCCAAGTTTCATTCCGCTATTTAACTAGGAAGTGTAGTCAATCGCAAACTACAAATTTGTTTCGTGCACTCCTTGGCTACGCCCTGGACGAAGTATATTGTCGCTCACGTTGAGGCTGTACACCAGATCATTGCTGGTCACCCTTCTTCACAGAGCAGAGGGTCACTGTATTTTTTTAAATGCAGAGCATTTCTTAGCCTCGCCTGTTCCTGCGTCGGACAGTGTCAACAGTTTCGCGTCCGCAGCAGGTGCGCCTCTCCTTCCCTCCTCTCTCTCAACAGCAGCTGGCGCGCGCATGCGTCGTAGTCAGCACGTTCGCTCCGTCGCGGTCTCGGCGTAACAGGTGCGTGATAGCAGCGCGGTGGGGCGGGGAAGGGCGCGCGCTGATTGCGCATGCGCGCTCTCTCTCCCCCCCCCCCCCCCCCCCCCCCCACCCTCCCCGTACTGCTCTCCCTCTACTGCGCGCGCTGCAAATATAGCGGCTAGCGGTCGCTCGTGTTTCAGTCACTGCGTTGCTCCTTCCTTCCTTGGTTGACGCTCGTGCCCACGTTTACTCGTGTCTGCTACTCCAGCATCACGGAAGAAGCGATGGAAGCAACACTGCCTTCAATCAGTACTGAGGTCCCAATGCTCTGCATTTACTCGTGTTCCCCTCGCGGGAAGGCGCGGGAATTTTTTTTCTTTGCGATTTATGTTCGCCTCATGTTTCGTGTTAGCGCCTGTCGCCCGCGCTCACCGCTGCTCGAAGTTAGTGCACTTTTTCACGCCGGGGCGTAGAGGCGGCAAAGTTCGAGTTTTATAGAGTTTGAGTTTCAGTTTTATAGAGGCGGCAAAGTTTGCGGCGGGCTCTGCTTCTCTGTTTAAATTGCTTTTGCGGCATCGTTTCTGGCAGTTCATCAAATATTTATTACAGTACGTGTGCTCTATGAATACTGCTTCAACTGGCTTCTACAAATATGCAGTCAGTTATAAATTTTCTATACAGGCCAACTTCCCACTCACCAGCAAGATATTATTGGAAAGTCGAATCGGAAACCATTAGAGACATTCCAGAAATTTTATTTACGGAAGTAGATAACGACGACGTTCATGAGCATGAACGGGTCCTCAGTGGAATGAAAAGTTGCCGCAGACCCCCATCGATGGTAATGTATTGACAGCCGCGGCGGGAATACCACAATATTTACCCCTTCACTGCGAACGAATTACGACAAGTAAATGAAACTCGGCGTAGCATAGAGGCGTCTAGGCGGCTAATTGTCATATAATTGTTTCCGGGGTAGTTTTAATAAAACGACAGTTATAGCCGTTTTCTGCAATCATATACTTCCTACGCACATTGACATATTTCACCGTGCAACACTTAATGTGGTAAAGTCTTTAAAAAACAAACTTCTGACACCAATTTTCCTAAAGTCGGCTTCACCTTTCGACCCGAGTGCGTTGCTAGGAAGACATTATTGCGGTAAATATGTGCCGTAATATCAAATACGAAGGAACTGGTATTTTTAAAGCGAAGCTTTCAGCGTCCGACTGATGTCGTCTGAACTCCGCCCAAGACGTACTGCAGGAAAGCCAACTTTCTCTACGACGATGATGATGATCATGGAAAAATTGATGAAAAATTGAAACCCTTTCCGTAGTCGAAATCGAACCGGGGATAGTCGCGTTATGAAGATGATGCATCTATTCCGATCGTGCTATTCCGGCACTGTCGAATCAGTTTGAATTTGTACAGGGGTGCCTAGACGTGAAAAATTAGACGAAAATTATACGAAAAGTAGACTAAATGGTTCAGAACTTCAGGTTGAGAAAGGGTGAACATTTTTCGGGTCTGTTTTTCGTTGTAACATGTCCTTTCCCTTGGGAGCCTACAAAGAAAATGCCGTAACGGTACTGCCATGTGCGAATGCGCATGTACAACCATAGGAGCTGGCAAGGACGCGTACCTGCAATAAATAAGAAACAGCTTAATTCCCTCGTGAAAATTGAAAGAGCATTTCTAGCAAGAAATCATAATTTTCAGCTTCATTATTCCTAACTAGATTTATAGATTCTAGCTGGAATCGACAGCTTCTAACTAAAAAATTCTTAGTCTAGCTATAGAGACGATTATTTCTAGCTTGAGGAGTTTTTTTTCTTAGAAAAGACCCACAAGCTAGAAATAATCGTCCGTAGATAGACTAAGAATTTTTCTACATAGAAGTTGTCGATTCCGGCGGGAAGTAAAACTGAATCCATCTAGAAATGAGCTAGAAACTGATTTTCTAGCTAGAAATTCTGCCTATTTCTAGCTACAATATTTCTAGCTTGAAGAAATTTCTGGTTCAATTAATCCAGCTAAAAAAAGCAATATTTTCACCTCAATTTATACAAAAATAAAAATAAAATCGCGAACCAACACTAGCAGTAATAAAATCAGATACGTAAACCTGCACAAGGAAAAATCATTAGCAAGATATACCCGTTATAATGTCATAATGTCGAGGTCTCCATCTCGTAAACACGACACGCCTGGGCACGCTGATGTCCCCAAGTCGAAGATAAGTCGTGATCCGACGCTTCAAGACAGTAGCCGAGATCACCACCCCTCAAAGGTGAGTTTCTTTAGCGCACCATCTCGGAGCTCGTCACAAGCTCCCTTTCTCGACATATACTTAAGCTTGCAGCCATACCAGTAGAAATCGCCCTACTCCACAAGGAAAAACTGGATAGACCAACTGCGCGATGCCCTGAATTTGCGCCAAAGGCATAATCGGCGAAGATAATTAACGTTTTATTGTTGTAATAATTTAAATTTCTATGATCATATATACTAGTCCCACATTATTAAAACTACGAAAATAAAAGTTATGCAAGTGAGTTTACGAAATATAGTCCATCGACCTAGTGTATTTCCTCCACAAAAGGAATACGAAAATAAAATAAACAGGTAAAATAACAAGCTTGGCAACACCAGTAACAAAAGTGTGAAACGAACAACCGCGTGGCTCCATGCGTTTGCACAAAAATCGGCTTGAGTCATTCATTGATTGTGGGGGTTTAACGCGCCGACGCAACGCAGGCGATGAGGCGCGCCGTAGTGGAGGGCTACGGATTAATTTTGACCACCTGGGGATCTTTATCGTGCGCCGAAATCTCGTACACACGGGCGTTTTTGCTTTTCGCCTCCATCAGAAAAGCGGCCGCCGCGGCCGGGAATCGAACCCGCGACCTCGTGGGCTTGAGTCATTCATTAAATATGATAGCATTAATAGATATAATAAAATTCAAAAAGCCGTAACAAAACTTCAGAATCAGAAATATGCATCTAAGGCACCTTTCCCACAAAATGCAGAAAAACCGAAGAAAACTCAAAGAAAACAACGGAAGAACGAATAGAGCCCTCAAACGAACCAACTGCGCAGTGTCATGCATTGGTCCAAATAATCATAACTGAGAAACTTACGGCACTATAATCCCTATAGTAGCGCAAAATTACGGTAGTGTAAGTATAGTTCCAAAGGTGGAACGCAGGAAAACTTTAGAATCCGAAGTAGTTGGATACCCATAGCCTTATGTGAATATAAAAAACTGACACTGAAGACGAGCGGCCCAACAATGCTCCGGATTAATAGACAGTTTTCTGAATTTCTGCACATCATTGAGGACAATCTTTGTTGAACAACCTGAAAACAAAAAATTTTCTGTCTTTCAACCATAGCAGATCACTGAACGACTGGGAACTCGTCAGTTGAATGGTCATTTGTGAACCAATATTTCACCAACCGATTGGAGTGACCAGTACCGTATCTGTACAAAGTACTAGGGAGGAACTAGTGGCATGCGCATTGGAGCGAGAGCAGCGAATCTCATTGTGTTCCACTGTGTATTTGCATTGTTCGCAGAACGCCAGTGGAAGACATCCCACTGACATGAGCCGATGCGTCGCGCTTGAGTCGTCCTTGGCGATAACGTGCATTTTTGTTCTGTCAATGATTACGGAGTTCAGAATCTCACCGCCGCTGCCGCCGCTCTCCTCCCCCAGAGGGAAAAATCTTCTGGCAGGAGCTGATAGTCAACTTTGTGGACAGTCTATTCGAGGCATATTTCAGAAAACTTCTTCAATAAAATCAAAATGTAAGAATGTCAACACAAACTGTCCCTCCTTGGCGCATCTTATAGTCTTCCCCAGCCTGCCGTAAACACACATACACGATCATTTAGCATCGCCATTTTACTAGCTAAGAGTTTCTTGATTTATTTACCTAATAGCTTGGCAACATAAAATTATACGAGATTCCTGGACCAACTGCGTTATGACTGCAGCCTTGTGAAATGCGTTGTCAATTAGAAACATTTAAAATAGCTATGTCGCGGACGACGCTGCACCTGCCAGCGGATCGCGCGAACAGCCATGAAGCGTAAGTGGCAATGTGGGCGGCCGGGCGCTTTGTCCACCGTCCAGCCAGGAGAACCGGTCGAGCTCCACTGGGCACTTTGCTGGGCACTTTGCGAAGCATTGCGCACAGGAGTGTGCCGGCTGGCCAGCTCCTGGTCAGCTGCTCGCTCGCCAGCTGCAACGTCACTTCACCCTGGCCGTAATGACCGCACTCTTCTAAATTTTGGTTTCAAAATCGTCGATTTTTTTACAGTTGTTTGCACCATACATGTGTTTTTCTGCTGTCGTATTGTGAATCTTGCAGTCATCTTGCAGTCATCGCCAGCTGCAACGTCACTTCACCCTGGCCGTAATGACCGCACTCTTCTAAATTTTGGTTTCAAAATCGTCGATTTTTTTACAGTTGTTTGCACCATGCATGTGTTTTTCTGCTGTCGTATTGTGAATCTTGCAGACACACGCAAATAAGGTATTCAGAGGTCAAAATTTTTAGTGCGGTTGGCCCCGAGATCTACGCTCGACGTCAAGTCGAACACGTCATTTCAGGTACTTTGAATATTAACTAAAGTAACAGACGAGATAAAACACGGAGTGGCTCCACAGTGAATCTCAGATAAAAAAAAAAGTGCACGAGCTGGAGTGCTGCACTCAATCCTGCAGCTATTGGGTGCTGCCTGGACAGGTCGCGGCGCCGCAGCAAAGCCCGCAACTTTCGTGCCGACCGTTTCATCCCCGAGGCTCGCAATCGCGCTTCGAAGCATAGCAACACCTCGGCATTTTATAACACCACAACGAGCCAAAAAGTTCACTTCACGAACCCGATTATAGACGCACGCACCGCGTTTCGCACTCAAGAACAAGCCACGCCGAAGTCGTAGGCCCCACATTTTAATGAACTTTTTTTCGAGCCGCGCAACTTCTTGTAATCTCGCACCAATATCAAACCATATCACTGCGTTAACGTCGCTGTTCAGAGCCACAACAGATAGAATGAATAGACTGGAACCCAGCTGATAGCGTAAAATCAAACAGGGAAAATGTCGGCGATGCTCACTGAGCGCGTGAAGTAGGCAGTAGCAGCCGGATCAGGCGGCGGCCATGTTCGTAGCCACAGCGATGCCAATCAGGAAGGCCGTTTCAGCGAACCCGGACGGAAAGCCAATCGCGTATTAAAAGCTATCGTTTGCTTCATTTCAGGCTTCCTATTTGTGCCATTTCTGTGTTTGCGATTGACCGACAATAAAAGCGGCCGCGACCGGGATGCGGGAGGCTTTCGTCCCCACCGGAACTGACATGAGCCTCCAAATCCGTGCCTTTCAGGCTCTTCTGGAGCAGTTTGGCGCAATTTTCGCAATTTTTATGTTTTTGGAGCAGCTTGGCGCAGGAAAATGGAATTGTATAAAAAAGGCGCAATATGCGCAGTTGTCTCACCCCTGCTAGGGGCATCCTGCCACAATCATCATCAGCGGTGCCTGGCCAGGTGTGCGCAGTGGGGGTGCGGACGGCGGACAACGACAACGACGAGGGAGGGATGGATTCTTTGGTTGGCCAATCCCTAGGGGAATCCTGCCACAATCATCATCAGCAGTGCCTGGCCAGGCATGCACAGTGGGGGTGCGGACGCCGGACGACGACGAGGGAGGGAGGGACACAGCCCCGAGCACGAGGTGCTTCGCATCCAAAAGCACCGGCGCTATTTTCTGCCCCGTTTCAGCTCGATTCATATAATTTGCACTCGCATTGGAGGCTAGGCATTACTCTGCGTGCGGTTGGGGACAGTCTGAAACATCAAACACATGTCAAGTCCGGACAAGTACCACCATCTCACAGACATCAAGCACGGACAAGTACCACCATCTCACGGATCTTGACGTAACTAACGACGGCGCACACACATGGTTGCCCGCATGCATATTACGCGAGTGAATACAACCTATGAAAAGCTTTTGAACAAAGCAGTGTACTGAAATGGGTTTCTCTGGAAAGCTGCTGCTTTCCTCTTTTCATGCAACACTGACAGCTTACAATTGCGATTTTAATTTGCTGCCTGTGTGATGAATATATGTTCATGCAAAACACACCTTTATTTTCAAGCAGATGGACCTGGAAAATGGAAGTGTGCATGAAGAGAGAAAAATACGGAAGTGATAGCGGCCCACCATGGCAACAATGAATACGGAAAGAAAAACTACGACCAGGATAAATTCATTGTTTGCTGTTCCTTTCATAACACAAATAGGACTGGACTTAAATTAACAATTTAAAGCAGAATGAATGCTAACTGGATTAACACCAGTAGTCAAAAATGCTGGTCACCTTGGCTAAGCAGCTCTACAAGGTGTTCACCTATGATAAGCATTTCACAAAGACAGTGTAACAGCCTTTTATGCAAGCCACCCAATCGCAAAAAATTCCAGTACCCAGCTTCTAAAGCACTCTAGATTTCAATACATTGTATTGGCAAAGCAGAGCAAGAAAATACTGAAATGCAAATGTCCAATTAAAGCTCGCTTTTTTATTCATATTTTTTAATACGTCGAGGACACGGAACCTAGCCAAAGCACTTGCAACACAATAGAGACCAGACGTGAAGTTTTTTCATCACTACAGCATTCCCAAACTTCTGAGGTTACAATGGCACTTTTTAAGCAGCCTGCCTGCCTTTTTAATGGAAAGCGTCACCAATAAAGAGGACAGTGGTGGCCACACTGACAACTTGTCACTTTTCCGAATTGCCGTAATTTAAAAAGCGTCCGTTTCCTTAACATAATTCTAGGTCACAAAGACAATACCAGGTCACAGAAGCCAACACCCTGCCTTGGTTGTTTGTGTCACATTCATGTTATGTACATTCAGCTACAAATGCTTTTGCACTGAACACAACTCCAGCAACCTAGAAATAGACAGAAGCCAGCCATGCTGTCGGCCCTTCTAGTCAATCCTGGAACTTAACTTCTTGCATTCATGATTGTGTTAATTTATTGACAAGGAGAGGAGCACTGTGACGCTACCGTTAATCTGTGGTGAACATCTCATATGTTTACCGAGTACAAGTTAAAGTTCCCCCTCAAATCCAAACGTGCAGCCCTGGCTTCACAGAGAATGTGGAAACGTTTATCTAAGTAGCTGGTGGGCCTCAACTTGGCTCATACCGCACCTGGGCACATTTAAATAAAGAGAGCAGACAGAACATGAAAAATTTGTGGTCGAGCTTAAAATTGTGGCGTGCCTGTTGGCTTCCTTTCTAACTTTTTTCGCTGCAAGCAAAATTTCGATTCACAAGTTTCGAGTGAAGTGAAAGTAAAAGTTAAAAACAAGCACAGCGAAAAGTTACTGTCGCTCAGCAACCAGCAACGGGCGCACAGTAGAACCGAAAACTGCCTCAAAAAGGAGGTTCAAGTCAGTTTGTCAAACTCCTTCACGGACTCCACGGTGGATTTTGCCCACCCACACAATCCTTTATTTCAGTACACTGCTAGAGGTTTAGCTTATTTCTGCACATCAAAAGAGAATTAACCAATTCTTGCCACTGCATAAATTACCGTAAGAACAATGCATGGGTATACAACATGGCTTGGTGCTCCAACATTTTGTTTAGTTGTATCACTTGGTATCCAATTTAACAGCTCCCAGGTTTCTTTCTGACTCGTGCACAGGCCTCGAAATTGTCAACCCGACAACTTGCGAATGTGCGGTCACAGCCAACGCCACTGAAACTGTGCAGAGAGGCTGGTGGAACAAAACCGGCCGCCCAGCACTTTCGAATGCCCGTTTATCCGCAGATACTTCGTGCAAATGAACTGTAAACTTCAGAGTAAGCCTTTAAGCTGTCTCAAGGTATCAAATATCTGCAACACTTTCTCTTTGTGGGGTCATTTTCTGCTTTTTAAGGGGGGACAGTGGTTTAAACTTTCCTCGTCATTTTCTTCATCCCCCGCCACCTCTGCACTCCGACTACGGGAGATCTGGAATTATAAATGAAACAGAAGAGTCGCATAAATTTTTAAGACAGACTCATTCAACAGCCCCAAAATACCCTGTGATTAGTGCAATATTTAAACTTAATATAACTTTACCATTGGCTGTGAAGCAATACTGCCATTAGATGGTACCGTACACTACGACGTTTATTTTAAAGACAAGAATAAAATAGGTTGTAACATTTTTGTCAAGATGTCAAAACTATCGAAACTACCTTTTACCAAAACTATCTTTCATGTTAAAACGCAGACGTAATAACATCCTGCAGTGCACTGCTGTATCCAACAAGACTGTACCACATACAAGATCAGCTGAGGTAATAAGTGCCTCTGGACACTTAACTAGAGGTCGAAATTTTGAGCGCAGCTGGCCTTCAAATGCTTGGCTTTGCTAGAGGGATTGTTGACATCAAGCAAAGCTACACCAATACACAATTCGGAATCAGGTCGAGGCTTCTCAAAGCCAGTATTGCGACAGTAAACTTTTTTTCACGCTTAGCTAAAAGGCCTAAATTCAGACGTGGGCAAGCATAAAATTTGCAGAGTTTGAACTTGACATACAGAATAAAAACCAAGTGCAAGTTTGATTTGACAGTTTGGAGTGCCAATATCTATGTGTTAACTGCTGAGTGTATGAAGCTTCAAAGAGACCTTATAAAAAAAAAATTTCCAGGAATCATTTAGACTGGTTAATAAGCCAGAACTAAAATCATGGAAGCAATGCATGTTGCACTGTTTGCTAATTTAAAAACAGTTTAGAGCTACACATGTGACACCCCGTCATGGCTTCCTCTCCTATAATAGTGTGGGGAAGTGGTGTGTGTGCGCGCGTGCTTTCTGTTTTTTTTTTGTTTTTTTTTACTTTTCCGGCCAAACGATTAACTGACATCGAGCAAATAAAACTTTGGCCGAACCGCGTTATAACGGAGTAGTATCGGGGCAGTGAATGAGTTTTTTTTTCTGATATTCGTAGTAACAGTAGAGGTAAAAATCGGCTCTAACAATTTGGCAATCTGGATCGCACAAAAATCCTAGATACTAAAACGCATTATTCCAGACTTCGAGCCAACAACTATAAACGAGGTAATCCTGAGCTGCCTACTTGTGGCATTTCAAACTAAATGGACCGGAACGTGGCAACGTGAAATTGTGGCAGAGCAAAGTTTGTTTGACAAAACAAGGCCTGCGTTCTCGTTTATTTATTTGATAAGGATGTGATCTTCACCTCGCAACTTTACCCAACTCTGAAGGATAAAGTTTTCCAAAGTGTCCACGCACAAAAGGACCTTTTCTACTTTTGTAGTTGTAAAAACTATCTTCTCTCTATCGGTTTTTTTTGTTTGCTTTTTTTAATCTACATTTAGAGTTTTGAGCCTCGTCAAACCAAACATTGCTTCGTTACAGCCGATATCACGCACGGCTCTGGTGATTTTGCTTTGATTAAATAAAGAATGAGTAACTGAAATAAAGCGTGACCAATCAAAGTTCGTAATTAGTTCGCTATAGCTGATAATTCACTGTATCAGTGTTTGTTATAACGAGGCAGAAAAGGAAAACACCTGTCTGCCAATAATTTTGGCACATGTTAAAGATCCCCAGGTGGCCAAAATTACTCCAAAGTCCTCCACTACAGACTGATTCATAGCACAGGTACAACCTCGGCACGCAAAAGCCCCAAAATTTTAGTTTTTGGGGCGGTCGTTCTAAATTTCTAAATATTTACTTTGCAACCTCCGGCAATGGTGCCGCACTGGTTCAAAATGTGGTTATGCTACTTTAGTCTCTAGCTTAGTTGGCAGCCAATATTGACTGTTCTTATATAAAAAAAACCATTCGAAAACAGCAAAATTCACGTCCTGTGAGCATTCCCATAAGTAGTCACAGTCGATGCTGCCTAGCCAGTCAGGGGAATGGCACCTTTGAATGGACCGTTCTTGTAAGAAGTGCAATAGGGAAAAATAATTCAACAATGACCATCACATCCCGGAATGAGAGCTGCGAGCACAAAACGACAGTGTTGAAAAATTGCATTGCTGTCCATTTAACAAATTGAATAAATCGAGCATTTTGTTTTTTTTCAAGACATATTAAGAATAAAACTAAACTCGGTCATATGGTGATTAAGTGCCTCATAATTTTACTGAATGCAATTGGCCAACACTAAAGCTTGCTGGTTGACCATGGTACCCTGGTCAACAAAACTATCCAAATTTCCTTTTTTTGTTGCAGACAGTGCAGTTTCCTCCGCCTTTAGTTCCCAAAAGTAGTGCTCTCTAAATAGTGGTGGAGTTAACTGACTACATTCGCTTCTACGTTCATTATCAGAGTTTCTTTACAAAACTTCGCTGATCCAAACTCAAATGCGGTAAAAAACAGGTACAGATAAAGTCCACTTCAAACTGCAAAGTGCAGTTAAAAATGCGCACCACTTTAATGGTACCTAGATATCGAATAGAGAGCATCTGAATTACCGCAACTCTGCCGTAACAATGCCGCATGGCTCACAAAATAAGAGGCACATATCACTGAGAAAAAATTGCATCTGAGGGCCGAATACAAACTGACATTAGGTGGCCAGACACACATTTGCGGGATAAGGACCATCGGCTGCAAAAATAAGAAAAAACATACCTTCTAAAACTCAGCTCTAAAAGTTCTTTTTCATGCTAGTTTTCAGCAACAAATAACCACATCCCCCCCTTAAAACGTTAATGGTGGTTTTCTTGTCATTGCTTCAACACCTATGATAACTAAAAGTAGTAGCAAGGTCTCGTGACGTACAGCACAACAGGAGGAGCGGTCAAATAATTACTGCGAAGTAGCAAAATCACACCATTTCGTGCTCGTGGCTAAGCAATGGGCACACATCAAGCCATGCTACAGTCACTTTAGAAGAACCACTAGCCAACGAAACACACGAAAAATCACTCTGCATGCCAATAGCCCTTGCATCGTTATATAACAACAAGAATTCTACCTCCTTCCTGCGGGCAGATGTGTGCTCACTCCAAGTAAAACAGAAGTCAAGCACTTCTCGCACGCCACTCAAGGTACGCACGGAGTTCGCCACGACACAAAACACTGCGGCTGAAGGCGGTACTGACCACACACTTCGATCGCGCTTTGTGGCACACAGACTACTCCAGCAACTGGACATCACAGAACACTCAGCATGGCCTCAGGCACAGCCGATTCACTGAATAAAAAGTGGCGACCAGTTCAGGGGGAAAAAAAAAACAAGAAAAAACAGCCACCGGCAACCACCCACACCCCTCTCCTGACAAAAGACGACCTCGCACCCCCGAGAGGCGTTCTCGGCGGGGCGAAAGTTTGATCACTAATCTGCACCAGCAGTGCAGTCAAATTCACGAGTCACTCGCAACCTTCCATCACCACGGCAAGCAGAGAACGGGCTGTGCTGGCTGACAAGAACACACACACACACACAGGCACACACACACACTGGGCTGTAGGCAACTACGGGGATCTAGATGACTCTGGCTGCTGGAACAGGAGAGGGGCAAGTTTGCTGCCTTGGTGGGATGCCGTTGCCTCTCTGCCGGCACAAAAGCTGTTGGCTGTTTGTTCAGGCCCACGGCAAAGTGTCAGGTGATGACACGGAGGATCAACTTTCACTCAAAGACAGGGCTGTGCTCTTGCTTCTCAAGCCTTCTCGTTTCGGGTCACAATATGTGACCTCTGGGGTTGAGCTGATCGCAGCATCTCGTTCCCAAAAAATCGGCCTCTATACTGGCTTCTCAAAAGCCTAATTCGAAGAACAACTGTTGCGACGGTTCCTTCCCGCAGCCATTTCACGTCTGTCACGAAGCGGAAGCAAGCCACAGGGGGTCAAGAAGTCAGGCTCGGGGTGTTGTGCGTGTGCCGTCATGCGAAAAGCGGGCCGGGCACCCTTCCTCGAGGCTTCCGGGCAGCGCACACGTCCCCAGCCACGAGGAAGCTGCGAGTTGAAGCTAAGGTGACCCTGAGGACGAGTCAAAGGTTGTCTTGGAGGAAGCTGAGCAGCGTCGTCTCGTAGTGCTCGCTCGTGTCCAGGTGCCTCAGGCTGTGCCTCTCCGCTGGGTACACCTGCACACGTGTTCGATTTGGCACGCTTATTTAAAGGGGCCATGAAGACAAAAATTAAACTAAGCTTCATTGGAAAGATTGCCTCGTTAGAATAATACCCACAACACCACTTCTAACGCAACCTGCACTTAAATAAGCTGGAAAATAGAGGAAAATGAAGAATAGGCATGTTACCCAGCAGCTCAGAAGAGCGTCTTGCTGGGCTAGTTGGTGAATAGAGGCCCTGATTTGAAGTGCAACAAAGAAAACACGGACGATGAAACAGAGTAGACGAGACAGACGAGATAGCGCCTGTCTCGTCTACTCTGTTGCATCGTCTGTGTTTTTTTGTTGCGCTTCAAATCGTGGCAACTACCCAGCAGCTCCTTTCCCACAGTGAACTTAAGATGTATTAAGGGCTACTTGTTTCAACTATAACAAAATCCAACACAAATTAAATGTGGGTTATAAGCTTGCAGAATTGGCCTACTGGCAATTAAATTCAGTGCCCATTCTTATTACAGCAGCAAAAATGGAGGGAAAACGAGAGTCATGAACAAACACAAACATAAAAGCGCCCCATACAGCACTATGTCGGCCAACGAATACGGCGTCAGGCACGCTGGACTTGTTTGGCCCAACAATGGCCTACTTATGTGACCTACTTATGTTGATAAAGCTAGCGTCGCAGGAAAAGACATCTGCGATGCCTTTAATGATTATTTTGTTAGCTCAAGGACTGAATGTGCCACAGCGCCAGTTGACAATTCATATTTTTATAACAGTAATTGCATGTTTATGAACCCGTGTGCTCAGTATCGTAGGAGAGCTCAAATCATCGTGCGTATGCGCTCGATATCGTACAAGAGACCTCATGCGCAACGTCTTCGCAGTTCTCGGCATGGCCCAGCTGTGAATAGTTTGCATGGCCGAGGAAGAGGCCGTGATCCTAAAGGCAGGGCGTGCTACTAAAATTAACTATGTGTCCGTCAACGCTCCCCTACAACAGCTTCGCAATTCAAGTCTTGCGCACGAGTGCAAGCTTCCGTAGATTTTTTTTTTTTTTTTAGTGAACTATACCTCAACTAATACTTACCATTCTTTGTGACAAGTGTGTGGCGCCCCCCAACCCTGATATTCGTTGCCCGCTAGGTTCAGTGGCCCCACCAGGCTCGGTGGGCAACATTGTGGGTGGCCGGGGAATAAACACCGCCGAGCACGGCTGCTCGCGGTCAGTCACCGTCACCGCCAGCACGCTGCATGTCGTCTCTCGGCTGGAGGGTACCCCTACCCTCCCAGGTTCACGAACACGGGGCTAAATCGTGACACTAACAACTGCGAGCGCAAAATCGCAGCCTTGAAAACCCTATTTAAGCTCCTTTTAAGACAAATATTTGGGTAGACATGTTTTTGCTTCAAACAGGCATCTTTGGTAACTAGCCCCTGCTAGCACTGCCACAGAAAGTTGTCTCTGACTATAGCCCTTTCATATTAGTACAGTACTGCCTAAAGAAAGCTCTCTTCCCACTCAGAAAAAAAAAAACCCCAGCACCCCCCTTACCCTAAAACCCCCCCTTCACCCCTGTACCTGCAGCTGGTAGGGCTTGCCGGCCTTGACCAGGGCGGCCAGCAGCTGGGAGGTGTGGGCGAAGTGGACGTTCTCGTCCATCAGGCCGTGCACCACGAGCAGCCGGTTCTGCTCGGCGGGCAGCTGGCCCACGTAGGAGAGCACCGAGCCCCGGTGGTAGCCCTCGGGGTTCTCGCCGGGCAGCCCCATGTAGCGCTCCGTGTAGCCCGTGTCGTACAGGCCCCACGAGGTCACGGGCGCCCCCGCCACGGCCACCCGGAACACGTCGGGCCGCTGGGCCAGCCCCATCAGCGACAGGTAGCCGCCTGCGCGGCAATACCCCATTTTCCAGCGTGCAAGTGGCTGGCACCCGCCACAACAGAAGCCACCCTTCGGATCGATGGCCACTTCTCTATTACGTGTGCCTACTGTAATCACTTTACCCTGAGTCGTACCTTTTTCCAGAAGTACCGTATTTACTCGCGTAATGAACCCCCCCCTCATGTTTTGAACCCTCCCCCCACTTTTCTTCTTGAGAATTAAGTTTCCAGTCACTTTGCACTAAAAAATGCAGCGGGAATATGTTTTTATCTCGGCATGGTTGCTGGCGCCGCAGACGACTGCAGTAACTTGATATCACGCCACAGTACGCGCAGAAACGCTAAAAACGCATTACTATAACCAAAAATCTGAAACGCTGTGGCTCACAATTTAAAAATTGCGCACTTGCGGAGCGCCATCTGCTGAACACAAAACAAAACCTTATTGCACCATGAGATCGCTGCGGCCTGCGAATAAAGCACCAAATGTGCTCCGCACTCCTTCCCTGCTCTGTGCTGTTCCGAGGCTTCGCTCCATGGTTTTGTTGTTCAGCAGTGTTCCAACCTTTTCTTGCGCTCCTGGTGCATGCCGCGCGATGGGCCAGTGCTAGAGCCACACAGCCGGTTATAATCTAAAGGTGCTGGAGCATGCGTTGATGCACATGGAAACTGCGCGGCTGGGCGTGCTGGCACTTTAGAGTTGACCAAGTGCATGTACGCTACTAGTGAAAACATGGTTTAGGTAATGAAAGGGAATCGCCGTGTGTTTCATGGGTCTACATCCCGGTGTAGGAGAAGAGTTTTGGAGTGCCTTGACGGCAGGAGACGATGCGCTGTGTTCCGACCAGTATTGTGAAGCGGCAAGTGACTTCAGTAACGAAAGCGGCTCCAATGGCGAGTAGGGGGACACTAGCATGTCATGAATAAAAAAGATATTTCATGTAATGAAATTTCATGTAATGGCATTCATTACATGTTATTCATTACATGAAATGAAACACGTAATAAAATTTCATGTTTCATGTAATAATCATGAAACATGAATTACATAAACATGAAAAACACCTACGTGTTTTTGCTAGAAAAGTAAGGCTTTGACAGCGCTTCTCTTAGCATCTTTAATGTATGAAATTTCAACTTTTAAAAATGTGCTGCGACTTTTTCCCGCATAATGAACTCTCCCCCCAAATTCATGCCGAATTTTCTGAATAAAAAGTGGGTTCATTACGCGTGTAAATACGGTACAATCTGAAAATTGCGTACACGTCAGAACAGAGCAGTGACTGCTGTCATTACCAGCGAGCTGGGGCAGCCACAGTCACACATTTGCTTGCACAAAGTGTAAAAGATGGCAGAGCCTGTGCCAAAGTCTACAACCAAATAAAAAATGCATATAAATTTTATTTTATGATGAAAAACTAAGGCATCTACAGCGCGGTATTTCACATTATACCTACACCAACACACACTTTCACACTATGGTAACCCCAACACACACACAACGAAAAAGAAAGATGCACGCGGAAAGCAATTATATGTCCAGCAAATGCAGGCACGTTATCTGCAAAAATAGAAATGTAACGCACAGCTTGCTCAAGGGGCCATGGTTCCGATAAAGTGTTTTTCGTTGCAATAAAAGATTCAAATTTTTCCAGGTAGCAAGAAGCACCCCTGCTTGCTATTTGAGAGCAGTTGGCACAGTACAATGCAGCCCGCTTCCTTCCTACAAGCAAAAGGTTTGCTGCTCTGGTACTCTAACAGCCTCTCGCCAAATTTTCTTGTATGTGTGCATTTTTAACATTTCCCCTGCTTTTTCTTGTCACCTATTCAGGCTGAGTTACCACCTGCTATAGCCATGATGCCCACCAGCTACGACCAGGCCGGCCAAGCACCCAACCGGTGCCTTACCACCAGGAAAAGGCAACTGCAGTCAGCTGTGGGGCACTACAACCATCTTTATGGCCCCTTCCATTCGTCGTAAATGTGACAGCAATTTTCATGTCATGCCATTGTCTCTACAATAAAAAAATGTCCATGGAAGTTGCACCATAGAACAATACGCATCGTCAACAATTTTTTTTAATGAACGTAACTTATATGCTGGAAAATGCGGTACACGTGGACACAGGTTCCTGCCACTGACTTCCAAACAACTTTATGACTAATGTAATCTGCACTTGCTACCTAGCTTTTCTCGTCGCAGGTATTTTGACTGGCTCCAAACTTGTCTGCTCACGGTGGCCTCCAAATCCAGTTGTCATCATGGCTTGCTCAAATTACAATTTCCACAAGAATGCATCCCATTAAAATTTCTCTCCCCCTCCCCTACGACGCTTGTTAAGTATGAACTTTTACCACAGTTCTTACGGATGACCTAAGTTTCTTTTCTGAAGAGCACCTCAAGATTAGCTTCCCACCTCAAGAGTGCGCACCAAAAGTACAATTTGATTGATTGATTGTAAGCTTTAACGCGCCAACGTAATGCAGGTGATGAGGCACGCCGTAGTGGAGGGCTCCGGATTAATTTTTACCACCTGCGGATCTTTAACATGCACCAAAATCTCGTACACACAGGCATTTTTTCTTTTCGCCTCCATCAGAAAAGCGGCCGCTGCGGCTGGGAATCGAACCCGCAACCTCGTGCCCAGCCCAAAAGTACAATTTATTGTAGCTTTATACTGTACCTGATAAAGATCAGCTATTTACCACTTGAGACAGTGCTTCTCCAAGCAGCCACTAACATTGAGCAGACATACTATGGACAGCACCAGGAACATCCATGGTGCATCCAAGAAGCGAAAAGCGGCCGTGGTGGTGGTGGTGGTGGTGGTAGGGCACCTACCGTATGACCAGCCATGGATGGCCACCCGAGACAGGTCGATGTAGGGCTTCTCCTGAGCCAGCCACTGCAGGACCTCCACATGATCTGCTATCTCCACTGTCCCCTGGAAACACAGATATGCAGCGAGAAGGTCGTCGAGTTCACGAAATTCAAATGCGAACTCCAGGAGTGAGCAAGCAAGCAAGGAAGCAAACTGGAAACAACTGCTCTTCCTTAGTACTACCAGGTACTTATAAAAGCCCCAGAGGCCCGATTTCAACAAAAAAATAATTTTTCAACAATTCCCCACTTCTTCACCACGAGTGGTATTTCAGTGATAGGAAACCATTGAGAGGTAGGTACATCCCAGCATGTAGTGCAGCTATAAAGATCATTACTTTTGCACTGTGAAGCTGAATGTTCCAACCATCCAATGAGGGAAGCAGATTTTGCATTTTGTGTTCCAGTATTTGTTTAATTAGCGTATCTGTAATTGGTTAGCAGGAGTACTTCAAGCCAAGAAGTTAGAATTGATGTAAACTAGTATGTGATTGCAAAACAAAAAAAAAATGCTTCCCATATTTCATTTTCCACAACTTCTGGTATCTATTCATGCCTTGCTGGTAATTTCTTGTTGAATAGTTTTTTTCCCTATTGTTTCAAGAACAATCAAGGAACATTTTTAATTAATTGTGAAACTAATCACCTCACATCAAAACTAATTGGACATTTGAAATCAGCTAAAAAGCTGAACAAGCTCATGAAGTTTCATCAAAATTAATTGGAAAGCAAAAAAAAAGTTTCTAAGACCAGTGTGCCCTCAAATACACTACAGTGGTATCTCCGTTATACGTCCCCGGTTTTACAATGACCCACTTCTTACAATGGATCACAACAGTCCCAGCAAATTCCCAAAGAAACAATTTACTAAAAACCCCGATTATACGACGTTCGGGTGCACGCAGTCCGCATCATACGACATCCACTGGCGGGAATAAGCGAGCATTTCTTCCACATTTTTACTCCCCCTCATTCCGACCTTTATTTCTTAATCCCCATACGACGCTGCTTGATCTCCAAAGATAAACAGTTCACGGCCAGCCAGACCACTTGCTGAACAGACTCAAGCAAGCCGGTGGGCAACGGCAGGTGGGAGTTTAACATTTGAATGGCCCCACGCGGTAGCAGAACGCCAACTGCGAGAAGTCAACGTCCTGGTGGCCGGCAGCTCCCATTGAGCCGACAAATGTGACAACATGAACGCCGCAACCCCATGGCGATGCCCGAACAAGTGTTTTTTTCCCACCGCTCAATCCAAGTTTCTTCCTTTCACAACGCTCCCTCTCTCCCCCTGTTCAGTTGTTTCAAACTCTACATCGCTCCATGGTCCTTTTTTTCCGGCCTTACCGCTCTTACCACCTGATCTCTGCTTATCAGGGTCTTTCAAAGCCGCGTTGTCGCTTGCTTCCTTTCTTTCCTGCCTTTCTTACATCGCTGCCTCGTACTATCGTTTGCTTCACTTCGCCTTGGCAGTTTCACACTCTCACCTTTTCACCAACCATACCCATCCTTTTCTCCTGTCCCCCAACCAAACAGCCCCCTCATTGCACTAACCCCCAGGCACAAATGCGAACAGGCATGCGGAACCAAGAAAGAGCACCGACCATGCGTCCCTTGATGTGGGACTCAAACTCTATGCCCCGGTGCCGAGAGCCCCGGCAGTCCACCACGACCACCACGTAGTTCTCGGAGGCCAGCAGGTGCTGCCGAAGGTGCCTGCACAGCAGGAAAGGGCAAAGAAGTGCCAAGGCTCGCAAATCTCCGTCAAAAGGGCCCAAGGAACAGCACACTACAGGACACACTTGCAACTTGGACATCTTCAAATGCGGTGCTTTGGGTGCCAAAGACTGCATACGCCCTGCACCCCATACCCCAAACCTTCAAAATGGCCGTAGGCCCACCTGTGACAGCCTCTTTCACCACCCTCAACTAGGAGGGGGAGGGAGAGAGTGGGAAAAAAAAGAAGGGAGGAAGAAGGAGGGAGAGCAAAAAGGAGGAGGGAAAACTTAAATTCAAATTTTGGGGGTTCAACACACTAAGCTACACCCGGGATATGAAGCGTGCTGCACCAGATTAGTTTAGATGCTTAGTTTGAAACTAAATGCGCACCGAAGTCTTGACACAAGGCCACTTTCACTTTCCACCTCCACCAGAAAAGCGGCCACTGTTGCCGGGAATACGTCCCTGGGCCCAGCAGCGCAACGCATGAGCCACTGAGCCACCGCAGCGGGTAAGAGCAAAAGATCAAAGAAGGACGGCCGTACGTACCGCATGCCCTTGAAAGAGTTGGTGACCAGCTGGACCTCGGGGCCTCCGTAGATGGTGAGCACGGTCGGGTAGCGGCGGCCGGGCTCCAGCCGGCCCGGCCGGAACACCAGGCCAAACACCGTGTGGCCCGATGAGATCACGTGGCTGAACAGCTCGGGCTCCTGGTAGCCCCCGCCTCCATCCAGCAGGGAGGGCACGGGGCTGGGCCCTGGGCGCCGTTCCAACGGGAGATTAACTGCTGCTCCATGCACTCGGTGGGACAAGCGTCTTGCACAAATGCCTCAGCACACGAGATAGAAAGGCTCATGGGCAATATAAAAACAGTGTGCACCTCTTTCCCTCCGACCAGGCAGCTAAAGGCAACGTGCCACTTGGCTCTTGGGTTCCTATGCTACAACAATGTGGAACTTCTGCAGCCGTATGGCAACTGGAAAGGAGGTTTTAAAAATGTCTGCAAAGCAAGCTGCAATGCAAATAACCCTACCAAACATGATTTCGAACGCCCTAAATTGCACTTGGAGAATAGCCGTAACTTGGTATCTCGAATGGCCCTGGCTGGGTTTGATTTTAATAATGGGCATCTGTCACCCATCTCCTACAAACGTAAAGGAGCTCCCATTGTCATTTTTACAAAATTTGACAACAAAACGCACCCAATTTTCTCCTTCCTCCTTTCCAACAACCACACAACCCATTCTGTAATTGGCAAAATGACGCCGCCTCAAAGTCATACTTTGCGACACTGAGGCACCGCCCGCTTGCAGGCGCACCTCTGGTATTTATGGCCCTGCATCCATTACCTGATCGCCCTCACACAGCTACACCTGACCTTGGAACAGCAAGAGTAAGCTTGAAGATGCAGCGCAACTCTGCATATAGTGAAACTCCACATTCATTGAGTTTGATCTCCAGTCTCACAGAACCAAATTATGGCATGTGCAAGAGCGGCCAAAGTTTACAAAAGTCTATTAGTGTCAACGGAAGCCGACCGAAGATGTCTGGCAGAAGAGTCAGCATTACCAAACAGTGCCTTGAGAGCACAAGTAGGTGAAGTCTCGTCGTGTGCGAAAATGGATGCAAAGTCGACAAGTCGATTATGATCGATACGAGTCCATTAAGACAGATAAAAAATTAAGGCCGATAGAAGTCCGTTAAGGCCAATGGAAGTCCGTTAAGGCTGATGGAAGCCAATTAATGTCGATAGAAGTCCATGATGACCGACAGAAGCCAATCCGTGTCGATAGAAGTCAGTTTGACAGACAACCGAAGACATTTGGCAGAAGATTCAGCGTTGCAAAGCAGTGCCTTGAAAGCACAAGTACACAAACGCTCGGGAAACATGACGAGGTGGGGGGAAGCCCACTCACAGGAGGGCTCCAGTAGAAGGGCCACCAGGCAGGGGGTGGGGGGACACGAGGGCTCCTCCGAGTGGACCAGCTGGAAAACGGAGCTGGAGGGAGGCTCCCGCAGGCTGCTCTTCACCGTCACAAACATGCCGCACTCCTGCACGAGGAGGGGGAGGGGGGGAGAAAAACGGGCACAGCCCCGCGAGGAGGAGGCTTCACACGTCCGATTATCACAGAAAAAATTGCATGCCATTGCCACTATTGTAAGCAATACGGCAATGACAGAAGCAAGTGCTGCAAACAGGGCTCGGAAGGCAACATGCTCCCTTACGTCCCTTCCGTTGGAAAGACCACAGACGTGGGTAACAGTGAATCCCATTCGCGACCTTGCAACACAATTGCCCCCTAGCTACCGCATGGGTCGCCCAGAGGATGCAACTTCACAAATTCCATACGGTATGCTACTTCAGCTGAATTCGTTGGTCTATTGTACAGTTCAGTGTCTTCACTGCACACTTGTGAAACATGGTTGCTTTGGGGCCGTCAGGTATCTGATGTTAAGCTGCTCCAGCGAGGCGCCCTCCAAATGCAATTTCCACATTCCCCAGTTTTGCTAGGTTTTTCCTGGAGCAGCTCATTCAAAATTGCTTGACTGAGTGGTACTTGACTGCCAGTCCATTGTTCTTCGTTTCAAGCAAAAAGTTGCCTTTTTGTTTCAAGAACTTAAAACTCGTGCTTTAGGGATGACAAATGAGGAATATACTCATTAAAATGCATGGCGGTCGTTTGTTAATAACTCTAACAAGACATTATTATAACATGGTCAACTTAATGACAGGAAACACGGAAGCTTTTGATGACAGCCTCCACAGTCTCCATTGCATCACCTATGCAGAAAAGTTAGCAAATTAAAGGGGCCCTGAAAGGCATTTTGAGCACACTAAATGAACTAGCGCAATCGCTAGATTGGGTCGCCAACGTCACCTGTGCCAAGTATTACTCTTTTACGCGCAGCGGAAAGCTCACACTTTTGTTGCAAAGTTTGTCGCTTTTTTCTCACCCTTTCCTTCGTGTTTTTGGACGCCGCCATCTTCACATGTCTACATCATCGATTCCCAGATGTTCGTCATGAGCTAGACATCCTGCTATTGGGCGGCTTTTTCACGCACTTCCGGCAAAGAGATGAGTCGTCTGCTCAGCGTCGGCTCGCCGGCTGATCTGCCAGCGGAGTGCCGGAGTGCTTTGACATTTTACGACAAACGAAACAAGTGTAAACAAACGCTTAACCGTTTGTATTGAATGCAACACGGCCATAACACGACGTGGATTTTATCTTACGTGAGTACGTACCATAAAGAAAGTCCCGTGGCACTTCTTTGGTGCAATCGCAGAGAACGCCCTGCAGCCGAATGCCCGGGTTTGACGCGTACATTTTATTCAACTTCAAAACAATCCAGAGATGCGTTTCGAACGAACGCAACGTCACAACATGCGTTGCAAGTCTGAACCGCGATTGACAGACGATGAGTTGCCTCCTCCTGCCCGTCGTAAATACGGCACTCACCTCACACCCGGTTTGCGGGGACGAGCAGCAAGTCACAACTCTGGCGCGCAAGCGAGAAGGCTTTTAGCCAGGCACACTGCACATACCCAATGCGAGGTTGAGTGGTACGTCGTTCGAGAAAGATAATCCAGACCATGGGAAGCACTATCCACCCGCAGAAGTACAATGTCGCATTTCATCGCGAAACGAACGCGTCCACAACACACAGGAGGCGATGCACACACACACACACAGCTTCGGTCGCTGCATTGGCTTAGCTGCAAGCTTCGTTCGGACAATCAGCGATGCTACGACGATACAGAGCTGCGTGAGGACGACGTGCTAACCACTTCACGTATTTAAAAACACAGGGGCAAAGAACTAGGTTCATCGGAAGCAAAAAATATTTCCTCCATTATAGTGCCTGAAATATACTGGCTAGTGTGCCGAGGGCGGGCTCCAGGCGGGCGCCGGGAGCGATGTACGCGGCCGTCTGCCGCTTGGGGCGCTGCCGTGCGGGAGTGTGCGCGTTCATCCGGCCCGAGCAGATCGCGCGGTTACCTCCGAGCTGCGTAGCAGACGGCAGCGGCAGAACTTCCATTCCCGCTTGCGACGAAAGCGAGCGAAAGCGACGGGAATTCTGTCGCGCAACCAAAATTTGTCCCGAACCATTCGACAAAAACAATCGTCGCGCGACAAAGCGACGGAATTCCTGCCGCTCTCACTCGCTTTCGTCGCAAGTGCGAACGGGCCTTTATGCGCAATCTCCGCCCCACATAAAACAAGCTCTTGCTTGTCGCCTGAGCATACGGTTGATATCTGACTACGTTACACTGTGCTTGCCAGTGTATTTAAACGATGTCACTAGGTTTGAAACGTACGCGCTCGGCGTGCAGCTTTGTAAACGCAAGCGGTTTCACATACGCACGCTATTTTGCTGCTAATAGAGTTTTAGTACAGCGTTTGTGGCCTTTGCATACGCTAAACGCTAAATTTTTGCGTCCCGCTACGTGACACCGCGATGGGAGTTTTAGTAGAGCGTCTCATCAGTTTTGCGTAGCGACACACTAATGCATACGGCGCCATCTGTCAAATGTTTTCCGAAATGTCTCGCCGGCTGATCTGCTAGCGGAGTGCCGGAGTGTTTGGACATTTTACGACTATCCAAACAAGTGCAAACAAACGCTTTCCCGTCAGTGTTGAATGCAACACATGGGTGCAGCTTGTCAGAACACGGGTTCTCGCTGATCGAGTGCAGCGTTGGTTTGCTCTTCGCCTTCACGTTCATCGCCGCTGATAAAGCGATCCGATCCGGCGCGTTTTGTGCACGGGATCTGTGTCGGTTGAAAATGTCTTTTTTCACATGCCGCCGGTAGTAGGAATTACAACCACCGCAAAATAACACCCGGCACCAGCGGGGCCACATCTGAGACCGCGCTTTTTGGATAAACAGTGCGCGGTGCACCAAAGGGAACGAGCGCACGATTCTCCCCACGCGGCTGCGAGTTCGCCGCCGATACCAACTGCAGCCCTGCAGCTACGTACACCGCGAAAGGGCAAGGCCAGGCCGCACACATGCGGCCAGGTCATTCGTTCGCTTTTCCAGCCTGTGTCCATGGTGTCTACAGAGATGAAAAAGCCGAAAGAGCTGGCCCGTAGCAGACGGCAGTCTGTGGGAGCGCAATAGCGGAAGTACGTCACCGCTGAGGAGCGGAGCATCATGGGAGGGGAGGCCAACAGCGAAGAAACAGTTGAAAGGAGGAGGAAATACGGCGCGACGATAATTCGCGGTTTTTGATTTACGATTTCTCAGCTAATACTCATCGCTTTAACAAAATTCTTGCAGGAGGAGATTGCTAATACATTGCTTTATTTGGTTACATGTACATCCATGCATCGGCGGAAGGCATTTCAGGACCCCTTTAATATGTGCACAGGGAGTCTACCAAGCTGTCTACACCCCCCCCCCCCCCCCCCCCCCCCTTCACAATTCTTACAGGATTTCTTTGAGTTTTTGTAAAACTCACCGTGTGACATTTTCTCTTAGGGCAGGCTTTTTCCCTGACTTCAATCAAAATTTCCATTTCTTTCAAAGATAAAAAATGAAAATTTCTTGAGATTTCCCTGACTTTTCCTGACACTCTGAATTCCTTAAAAATTCCTGGCTGTCTACACTGGTAGGCACCCTGTCTAGCCAATGCTTTAGCAACTAGAAAGCTCGGAGAGCAAGTTACCCTAGTTCTTTGCACCAAGGCTGGATGGAGGCTTACCTGATCCATAAAGATGGAGTGCGAGTACCCTGGTTCTGTGAGCCTCGACACCGGAAGCTGCCCATCAAGGCCCACCACATACCTGTGTTGTCAGAACGGCACAACAGGGGACAACAGTTTCAAAAAGAGCACCTCACCAACACCAACCGATGGGCTCCGAGCCAAACAGCTTTCTTCAAAAACTAGGCATACATGTCAAGTATTTTGAAGCCTGACGACTCAAAACAGTTGTTTCAAAGAACCCACGTACAGTCATGGTCAAATGAAATGCTAACACGAAAATATGAACCCGAACATGCAAAATCGGAAAATAGTGTTCATTGTGGTCGAATAATGCCGCGCTATTGGTATATTTAGAAAGCCGCATTTCCGGACTTGGTTTTTGTAACTAAGCCACATGTCACTTTGACTTGCATGGAGAGAAATTGGACTATTCGTTTGTTCTGGTTCATGTTTTTGTGTTCCCGTTTCATGTGTCCATGACCATACATGAAATTATGCCTACTGAAAACGAGAAATACTCCACTAGAAATACCGTACACGCAAAATATATCCACTGCAAATTTCAGCTTGAATGAAAAATGAAAAACCATGGACAGTAAAAAGAAAAACACTAACACAATGCTGTTCTATTTTCTACAGTCCGTGGTTTTTTGTTCAAGCTAAAATTTGCAGTGGATGTGAACCAACTCACCCAATCCAAAGCAAAATATATCCTCTGCAACAAATTACAACTCCCGTCGCTTAACACAGCTAACTTGTAACACTATCAATGTTCCCTCCCCTGTCACATAGCCTACTCGCAACCTGGATAGATAAGGACACCTAAAGGCAGAGCAGACGTGAGCACTCACAGGTGCCTCTCCAGTGGGCTGTCCTTGAGCCCGACAAAGTAGACCAGCCGCCGCGTCTCGTCCACCCAGACCTGCAAAGCAAAGGGGAGGCAGAAAACACCGTTTCAGAGTTGCCACTGCTACCGTGTCCTTGCCAAATTTGTTCCCCACTTTTCATCTAAGGCACCGGGCTAAAGAAATGTTCCAGGATGGCGTATGAAGCTACTCACAGCTCAGAAAATTTGGAACTTAAAAAAAAAAAAAAAAAGAAAGCAAGAAGAACAAGGAGGAAAAGGAGAAGAAGGAGGAGAAGAAGGAGGAGAAGAAGGAGAAGAAGGAGAAGGAGAAGGAAGAGAAGAAGAAGAAGAAGAAGAAGAAGAAAGAGGCACGGCAAGTGGGTGCCTGCTTCTCGAGAATTTCACACACAGTACAAACCCAAACTTCAGTTTGGAGCAGCACCAAATTGCATTTGAAATCAGCGCAACAACAGTGCACTGGCTGGTGAAACAGCCACATTGGCTACACGTCACGTTCTCTCCTCCTGCGGGTTTTTACAAATAAGGCTCTAGACCTTTGCCGAATGGTAGAAGATTGTCACTAGTAGTAAAATTTCAGCTCAAATTAAATTTGTATCTAACAGTTCATGATAGCAGCAAAGATAAATAAAATCAAATAAAATCGTAGATCCCTCACTTAAAGGGGCCATGCAGACAAAATACAAGTTTGCTTTAGTTGAAAGATTCGGTGTTTTATAGTGACCCCAGCGCTTGTCCCAAACAAACGATACTTTATTCACTAAGAAATTAAAGGGACACTGAAGTGAATTTGTCAAGCTCCCGTTTTTGCTTGCACTGCGTAGACTGGCTCAAATTAGCACACTTTTCATCGTTTATCCCGTTGACAAATCGGTAATTATTTTACACAGCGCGAAAGAAGAAAAACTACAATGCGTGCTTTGCGGCGGCCGCACCAACTAACGCTGTGACGTTGGGAGGAGGGAGCACGGTGATTGGACGATGCCCAAGGTTAGCAATCAAACAAGTTTCGGTTTCGGTTTCGTTTTCGGTTCTGTAAAACACAACCGATGGCGTTGTTGGATGGGCATTCTCAATATCTCAGTAATCATCGTACCGCGCTTCTGCCATGTTGTCGGCTGTAAAATTCGTAAGATAAGCCTCCCAGGACGGCTTGCAATCGTAGCATTCACTAGCCAAGGCCTACACAGTGCATGAACGCCCTCCGCGTCCCCGCAGATGCTCAATGCCATGCGGTTTTTCGCCATATTTGTAGCTTGCCTCACTCATGCCTGTATCGTAAAAAGCGTGTCCGCACCAGGCCAAGGGTCTGTTGATTCTGCCCTGTGCCGACTGCCCGCAATCAGTCGGTGCTTATGGCAACAGCACGCCAACGAGAACTCGCTAGCGCGCCAGTGCCAGCCTGCGCGCGTTCTGTGAACTAGTTCGTGGAGCAACGAACGTTGCGGCCCCAAAAAAGGTGAACTCACTATAGAAAACATCAGCGGAAAACGAAAAAGTTTACTTACGAAATAAGAAAGCACGTACCCGCGGGGATTCGAACTCGCGACTTGCAAAACACTTGCGATGACATACCTAGCGCTCCAACCCACTAGGCCACTGGGCCGGCTCTGCTGACCTTGGTAATATATAGGGTCTATTCGTTTCGCCTGCACCGCGTGAACCAGTTCAGGCGGTGCCGCACTTCGCCGTTCGTTTCAGCGGTGCAGCTCGCGGCACCTGAACCGCGCCGTTCGATTCACCGGTGGTGCCGACGGGTGCAGGACGAGTTCACGGCTTTGCCTGCACTCCCTGCCGAGGAGGTGCAGAAGCAGACGACAAAAGTGCAGGGCTGGTTCCGCCAATGGCGGAACCCACTTTGCACCGCTGTGAACTGGTTCAAGAGGTGCAGGCTGAATCGAATAGACCCATAGTATATATTGTATAACAAGTTTACACTTTTATTTAGTTTCGGCATTTCAAGCAGCTTACGTGACTATTTGTTGTATTGCGCTCGTGCAGTAAGCATCCCCCAAGTTTCCACAATATATCACATCTAGCAATTGCATTTCTTAGATGGAAAAGCGTTCGCAGATGCGTAGTCGTGCTGCTGACCGCTGTGCTTGTTCGCCCAGCGCAAAAAAGTGCTTCGCGCACCCTAGTTTTACGCTGTACGATAAAAATATCAGTTGATTTTATTTCCTTAGTACCTATATTGACTTCGCTGACTCTTCTCCCACCTTCAAGAGGCCTTATATTTTCCTACTGGCGTACCAGTCAGCGAAGCGTCGCATGTGCGCTTGTGTGAAGCGACCTTGACTTGGAGCTAGATACAGTGTTCAAACTAACCAAGTAAAGAAAGGCACATTCTTCGATTCACAAACGTGTCCTGGCTTCGTTTCAACTGAGCGAAGGAATTGCGGCGACCCGTCGGCGGCCGGCGGACGAAACGCTGGGCCGACTGACTCTGAAAGCCGGGGAGCCGTGCAGTAAGGCAACCAATTGCGAGCTCGGCTCCTTCCGACGTCACACGAAAACGCCACAGAAAATGGGCGAGCGTAAAGAGAGGAGGACAGCATTTTCGAATTAATTTTTCTACTAAATAGAATCGCGTAAACGCGCCCAGAGCGGCCGAAACATGGCCTGGGGACTCCGGACTACAATTTGTGCTAGTAATCCCGCAATGTTTACATATCACTTCAGTGTCCCTTTAATAAATTTCAATTCAAATTTTGATTTTCCTGCCAAATAGTGCATTCTGTGATGGCGTAACAAGGACAGGTCTTCCAACGAACATTAGTGCACTGTTTAGTATGCAGCAGGATGCAGAATGCTTTTTATACCGTTAGTCCTCCTAGATGGCACCACCATACTGCGCAGGACCGCTATGTACAGTGGTGAGCTCGCTTAGGGTGAACACGGGAGCGCATGGGCTACTATCAGAGCAGCCTACCATGGGCCATGCAAAGCATCATGCCTGCGCTGTGTGTGTCGAGCTTTCAGCATGAGCATCACGTTATCGGAGCGCCTGCTGGTCTTCTGCTATGTTGTGCGTTGTCTGCTAATGGCGCCTCGCTTTGAACGTCGAATCCTCAATCCTTGTATGAACACGCCTAATAAAGATCACAAAGGTGCTTTTCCACCGTAAATTTAATCGAGGTTGTAGTGCCATAGCTCACTTCAAGCTCTCAATTTATTTCTGATAAACACTGTGCGCATGCGATCCTTCTGTTTCAGTGGCAATCACTTAAAGAAATAAAGTGCTGTTAAAATTAGCGTCATCTTTTTATCAAATCTGCTTGAGGCGAGCTGGCGAGTTGCGATATGACGAACCGATTGCACTTCATTCAAGCTAATGAACGAATAACCGCACACTCAGAAGCATTTTTCTTGCGGATTCCAGCTTCCAGTTGTTTACACAGCGGCAGATTGCTCCACTTTACAGGCAAGATGAAGTTAGCAGACGACGCTCAGACACCCCGATGACTCGATGCGCGCGCTGAAAGTACAGCCGCGCTCTACAAGCGCAGCACATGCGTGCTGCTTTGCGCATCCCACTGTAGGCTGCTCTGATAGAACCGGCGGCCACGCGCTCCTGTGCTCACCCTAAGTGAGCTCACCACTGTACCTTCGGGAAACAGGGAAACATGCTCGGCAAATAGGGTCACATAAGACAATGTTGCTTACATCAATCAGCCAATGTCGTGTGAGACAACCCCCACAGCACCGGGCTGCTGTGAAGCCATAATAAGCACAGTGCGTGCGGTACCAACAACAGTACGCACTAGTACTTCTTTCGTAACTTCCACTGTTTACCCCACCATTCTTAAAGATACAAGCGCAAATATCTTGTTCGGCAAGCTTATAAGCCCTTCCTAATTTGAGTTTGCTTTTGCCGGCCTCAGCCAATCACACAGCTGTGGATATTACGTCATAGGTTCTAGCGTGGGCAATGAGCTAATGAGTCGCATGGCCATTCCCTTTTTTCCTAATTATATGGCTTATTCGAGTGAAGTTTGCATTAAAAGGGGTGTCAGTATTATTGTAACAAGGTAATCTTTCAAATGAACCAAACTTTTGTTTTCTCTGCATGGCCCCTTTAAAAGAGACACTGGTGGTAAGTAAGTGTTCTGCATTTCCTGTGGTTCTGCCATTTTGCAAAGTGCTCGGTGGCACTGCTGCCTGTATACCGCTGCTTCACCATGGGGGTATACTGAATCTATACAGCTGCCTTTGGACTGAAAGCCATTGCGTTCGCTTTCGAGCCACTGGCACAGAATTGGGTGTTGATTAGTTTTGTACTTGCTAGTGGCGAAAGCAGTACGACAAGGTGAGAACAAATACGATGTACCCAGTGTTAAGTTTCCCCAAGACTGGAAACTTCTCGCGCATTGAAGCTGCACCCCTTGCTGGGCATGCTGTGTCGATCCAACTGACAAAAAACCAGAGCAGGCTAGTTCACTTTCTTAGCGCAATCTGATTGAGAGTCTCATGCGCTGTCTTATAAGTTTCCAGAAAGCGTCTACTATCCTAGGGAGGTTTAGACCACGAAATAACAGTCGGCCAACAAGATTAGACAACGAACTAGTTGAACTTACTGGGCTTCAAGCAAGTGGGCCTACATTCACGTAACTGCAGAAAGTGTGGGCATCTCGGCGCAAGATTTTTAAGCCAGCAATGGGTGTGCCACACAGTTATGTTGCACAGTGGTCTGTCCCTCCGAAGGCAGACTTTAGCGACTTTAGTTAGCAGCAGTTAGTGACAAAACCCCAACTGAGTTTGGGAGGCCCCCACAAGTTAACGCTCTTGCACTTGGCTCTTGTGTTCGACACACACAATTGTTACCAAGGCAAGTCCTGATTGAAAAAAAAAAAAAAGTTTGTACAATAACTGGTCCAAAAATCGAGATGCAAAGCCTGTGTAGATCTTTTCGCAGTATACCACAAATATTTAAATGCAAATTCGTTGCGCAATTGTTGCACCACCTGACTTTGCATGAATGTTCTTTCCCCAAACAAAGTGCGGGCATTTAATTAAAAATAAAATAAAATAAAAGCCCTGTGCCAACAAACGCCTACATGCTTATAGGCAAACCACTCACATCCTTGTCGGAGACTTCCCAGTCCCCAGAGGTGAGCTGAGTCTTTGACACCAAATAGTCGGAGCCTGGGGAGGAGGGAAAAGAGGCGAGACCAAGTTAACACATCAATAAGAAAGCGAGAAAAACTTTGCGTAAACTCTGCGTAAAATGGGGCACTGTTTCAGCAAGTTTTCCGTACCATTAAGAACTCGTGCACACAAGTATGCAAGCGCCTCCACACAGGAAAAAGAAAACATCCGGCACGCTTTCTGCTGATGCAACGGGATCTAATAAGCTAGTAAACCACGCTAAACTGCTGAACTACATTATATGGTAGCTACGAACTTCATTTGTTTTTTCACATTAACGTTTTACGTTCAATATTTGTTTCCCCACGAGTTAGGCGGCAACATGGCCGCGCTTTTTTACACTGGATCTGTTTCCTGCTGCCTGGTTAGGCAGACAGGGACATGCTTGCATGGGTATACTTAAAGGGGCCTTGACACAAAATTTTTAAGGCGGGATAACTTCGGAGATAGATTGGTGTGAACACATATACGTCATCTGCAAAATATCAGCGGCGAATACAGCCTAGAACATATTTAAAATCAATTTTAAAGTGTGCAAAACGCAACCGAGCAGCCAGCAGAGGACCACGCGCAATCGACATCCCGAGGATATTGTGTAAATAAACAGCATCCAAACACGTCACGAGTTTGTGTTTGCCGCTTCCGCACTGCCGGCGTTTTTCGCCAGCTCGCCCGCCTCACCGCTCCAATCGGAGGGCCGGAGGGCGGAGCTTCTGCTCTTGAGAACGAACGATCCGATCATTGGCGGCGGAGGCGCCGTGATTTCGTCAGCTCATCGGGCAGCTGGCCGCGACCAAAGTTCTACAGCGATTCGAGGCACTCTGTTTCTATTACTTTTTATTACCATTGGATGGGAAAACGCGCCTTAGGCACGAAAAGCCCACTGAGCTAGCCGCACGGTCGCTGTGCAGGCGGCGGCCATGGCCGCGAAGTGGCGCAGGCCGGCGCAGGTATATCGAGTGATAGCTTGTTACCGCTGCACGAACTTGTCCCCAAGTCCTGACCATGGTGGCTTACATGAGAAAGGAGTTAATGATGCGATGGCGGGTTGCATTGAAAATTGTCATCTGCACTGCTTACGAGAGCGGCACTCGAATATCCGCCGCAGTGCTGAGCCGAACACATCTGTAGGCGGACCTGTAGGCAGACCGGCCGGCTGCTCCCAGCGCGCGTCTTGCCACCCACCGTCTCGAGCGTCGCGCGTCGTTCTTTAGCCGCGGTAGCATTTGCACTCGCAGCGCCTGCGTCACGTCCACGGTCGCTTTTTAATTAAGCGCCTCACGAGATCAGTACGTGGGATCATTCGCAGAAACTGCCGTCGATGTGGATTCGACAGTGCTACGGCGGCTCTGCTCTGTGATATCCCTCTGACGGTCACGTGGTCAGCTTTGCTCACACAAAATCCGTCGTTTCGCAGCACCCGCTGAAACCGAAACTGCAACTGGCCGCAATGAAAATGCCTCTAATTAAACAACCGTCTCACGCTGAAGCAAATGAGGTTTCTACAGGTTATAAGTAGGTCACTAGCTACTTATCGCAACAAAAAAAAAAACAAGATGCAAAATTTTAGTGTCAGTGCCCCTTTAATGCAAGAAAAAATCACTGGTCTCTCTGAGATACCAACAGGAAGCCTTTCAGGTGGAGTAGTCAACTGCTAACACATGAAATGCTCATTCTCAAACGTGCCTCACTGACATGAAAAATGCTACTACGTCCAGATGTGGTGATTGCAGTCAATCTGAACGCGGCCAAAGTAATGACACAGCTGGCTCTATGCTGATGCTCGCCTGATACACGAAGGTTTAATACAGTTAAACTGCTACAGATTTTCAGAACTACAGTAATCCCTCGTCGACTCGAACTCTTATATCTCGAGATATCTTTTAAGCCTCGAAACATTTTCTCGTTGTGCCTCCCATCGGCACCCTTTAACTCGAAACTCCGCTTGACTCAAAATTTTCAGCGGATTTTAGGACTTCGAGCTAACAAGGGATTACTGTACACGTTCCCGTACGCAGCTTTCATGGAAGCTCAGTGTTTCATGCTGGGTGTCCTCCCCTGTGGCTAACAACAACCTCCCCTGGCCAGATCTTTCAAAGGTACACCATCGAAAGTCGATTACAGGACGCCCTACCACTGTTGGCATGCCAAAGGCCGATGGAAGGATGGAGTTCCGTTTCAAGTCTTTCAATGGTCCATGGACACCATTAATGCTACCGTGCACTTCTTGGCACAGGCCATGACCCTCGTAAGACCCCACCTTAGTTTTTTAATGTGCGATGTTTCTGTAATATCTCAACCAAATTTTGACCATGCATCAACCTAAATAGACCTTCGACCTTTAGCCTGACCTATCATGCAGCAGCTGGTCACCTGACACTTCATCAGGTGACCAGCTTTTTAGTCTTTTTTTTTTCCCATCAGACACTGCTGCATGGTCTTGCAAAACTACAAGAGTGGAGCTTGAACCTATATTTTGGCTTTGTTTGAAGAGATCAGTGTCTCTTAGCATATGGAAGAATGGCTGCCATAGAGAGGAACTCAGCTTATGCCAGCGAGACAACATGATAAAAATGCAAGCCAGTTTTTTTTTTAAGCAGAAACAGGTGTAGCAGAGGCAACTCCCCAGCCACTTTCGGGCGATTTCTCTGCGACATCAGAGAATCTTGTTTGTGCGACCGGCACCCACTGGCCTCAGCCACCACCAGGAAATGTGACTGGGTGAATGTAGGGGGCCTGTATTTCCGTTTGATCATAGCACTTTATGCTAATGTGCAGTCAACACACTGATAAAGTTTCAGTGCAGCTCCATAGTAGTATGTCACTCAAGACCATATTAGGTCACTGTAGCACAAAATTCAAAAATTTGGCGTACTTCTTGCTTCTTTTTCACTTAAAGGAAAATGTCTTTCATGGCTTGTGGCTGGAATGGGGCTGAGTACGCTGGACCAGTTTTTTAAAATTAAAAAAAAAAAAGTTGAATTTCGTGCCTCAATCACTGGTCAACTGCTTATATTGATATTGATAGGAAGAAAGATGCCCGCGATGAATGCTTCAACAAGCATACCGTGCCCCGACGGCAGCAGAGGCACGCTGGTGCAGGGCTGGCCGCCTCCTCCGACACAGTCCACCCGCAGCCGGAGCAGGTAGAGGTGGCGGAAGCCGGACTCCTCGCTGGCCCAGAGCAGGCGCACCTCCTGGGCGCACTCGGGACGCAGGAAGAACAGCACGTCGTGCACCTGCAACACCACGGGAGGGAGGGGGGGGAGGGGGCAGGTGGAGAGAGGAGGGCAACAATGGGCCACAGTGCCTGCCACACACGCCCCTGCACAAAGTCAAGGACTGAGGATGACATACGATGCATCAATGCCTGCATTGCAGCACTAGGATACTAGGCCTAGGCCCTAACGAGCCATTCAGGGCAGAGCCAAATAACTGCCCCTGGCTGCTCCATTAAAACAACTTTATAGTAATCTCATGGTGATGGAAAACAACCAGCGCAAGAAAGAACGAGGGACGAGGAAGGTAACTTGTTTTCCATCACCATGAACCAATACCAATTCGCCCAGTTTGCCATCTTGGCATATAGTAATCTACTTGTGAACTAAACGATGCAGCGTACAAGCACGGCTTGATATTCAAGACTTGCTGCCGTCACCTCCCCTTTGATCAAACTCTGACACAAAAAAAAAAGAAAAAAAAGAAGAAAAGAAAGAAGTTACCTTTCCAGTCCAGATTCAGGCGACTACACCTGCTTTCCCACATTTCTTCTAGCTCTCCAACTAAAAGCCACCTGCCAAGTCGTCTTACAGCTTGTGTTTGGCACAAAGATTGTACCTACCACGTACAGACTGCACATGCGAGAGGTCACCGAACTCGTTAAGGGTAAGAATGCACTTTACTAGGGAGCACAATACAATGCAGGAGTGACTGCGTTCTTTCGCCCATCTTCAAACATGACAGTGCCTTAGAGTAAATGGCCACTGTGCAGTCGCCATTGCCGAAAATTGAACAGGAAGTTCATTAGGTGTAACATACAGCCGCTAGTTTGAAATAAAAAAACCTGACTTCGGAGTTAACACTGCTGCACGACTTGGCCTAGCCGATCAGGCTTACAGGCCACCAGTGAAAATTGAGGGGGGCACCCAACTCAACCGGACATTCGGAGTGAGTGAGTGAGTGAAAAAGACTTTATTAAATGCCGGCAACAGATGTAGTGTTGCCACTACGCCCGGACGGAGCCACTCGGCACCGGAAATTGCCACTGTGCCTTATCACCGTAGACGAATGTTTCTCCGCGCGGCGCAAGTAGGGCGTTACTGGGAATATTTTGAACATGGCGTGAGCCGTTCCCGTGATTTTTTGGACTTAATATGCTTGTAAACGACTCCATTGATGACAAACAAACTGCACGAGACAAGGCAGACAATATCACGCATTCATAGCAAACCCCTTTCAAAACGCACGCGCACTGATGTCACGGGTCCGGTGCTTTGGCGGAGTGATGCACTACATGAGGTGGTGCCGTTCTTGAGTTGTAACCGAGTATAGGCAGTTGTCGATTTCCTCAATCTCCAGTACCGTCTCGATTTCCTATTTGCGGCCTTGGCGCTTTCCAATATTTTACTTGTCCAGCCGCGTCTATGTCTCTGGATTCTTCTTCTTCCCCCCGGTAATAGGGTGCGATATAGATCCCAATCCGTCAGCTTGTGTATTCGCTTCTCGAGCGGCTTCTCTTCGAGCGGGGACCTTTATTTCTAGGATGTAATGGTCGCTGCCTAGATCCAGGCCTGTATTGGACTATGTTGGAAGTCTGCTATTGCTGGTAACCCTGACGAAAGTAAGGTCTGGCGTTGTGTCTCTATCTCTTATGGAGCCGGTTCGCGTTGGTTGTGCGGGTTCCGTGATTAGGATGAGGCTTTCTTCCTGGGTGGCCTCCAGGAGGTCTCTTCCCTTGATCGGACTCTCGTCATATCCCCACTCCCTGTGATGAGCATTGAAGTCACCGCAAACAATGAGGTTGGCGTTGTGTCCTGCCATTTTGCTGGCCTTACTCATTAACTCTTTCGTTACGGCGGAAAAACGGCCGATTTTAAGTGCTTCGACAAAACATTTTTTTTCTCTTGAGCTACTGAACACACGTAGCCTTGCTATGCATGAAATTGTAGCTTATAGATTGCTCTTCAAAACACAAAGCAGCAGTTTTGTTAAAGGTACAATAACTTACAGTTTATTCGTCAAGTAATCAGAAAAAAGCCCCCAAGAAAAGTATACGAAAAACACAATTCGGCACTTTTACCGAGACTAAAAATTATTTCAGGTATTTTAAGATATACAAATTGTCCCTACGTTCCTTGGCTATGATTCAATATATAACTCAACAGTGTACACCAAGTTTTGGCTTTTTGAGAGCCCGTCAACCTAGCGCAACTGACGGATGTGCCACGCCGCGAGGGCACTCAAGGGTGAGTGAGTCTCTGTAAAACGTGCATCCAAGTACCGTACTTACCCGATTCTAACGCGCACTTTTTTTCCGGAAAAATAGGTCGAAAAATCGCATGCATCGGATACGAAACCGAAACCGAAAGAGCGGAAATTTCGTCCCACCCATCGCCATCGCCATGTCAAGACGGCACCAAGCGACCAAAGCTTTTAGCAACGATTTTTCGGACGCAGGAAGCATAGGCGCCTAGGCTTTTCGATCGGCGTTCACACAAATCGTCAAATCGTTCCACTTGCGCGCTTGATAACAGCAATGGCAGCAGCGGCTCTCACGCGTTCAAAACGAGCGGTCGGCTGAAGCGTGCGCCTCTGAAAGAAGCTCGCAGGATGGGCGTGTGAGGTGTGGGCCACGATCCCATCGACCATGGTTGAACGTTAGTTCAGAAGTGTGGCATCGCGAACGTGCTTGGCGGCACCGAGGACGAGATGTTGTGGTCAGTGGAGAGCTACGAGGAGTGAGATGAGTGAGATTACTTCAGGAAATAAATCACCCGTTTCTCTCGCAATCGATTTTCTTGCTCACACAGTTCCGTTCGCGTTACAATCGGAGGTGCAAGTTTTTTAGTTTTTTTGTCAGGAAAATCGGGTGCGCGTTAGAATCTGGTAATTACGGTATACTCTTTTGTGTCCTCGCACAAAATTGTTATCAGTTCGGTGGTAAAAAACAAGAAAAAAAAATCCAGCGCTCTCGACAAGCGTCGCACCTGAACCCTGCAGCGCTAATCTGACACGAGCGCCAGGTTATCTTGAAGGTGATAGCGCGATATAGCGCTGTGCATTTGGCAAAATATCCCGGCCGTACGTTCTCGAGACCCTAAACACAAAATCAAAACCGCAGTCGTCAGATAAGAAGCACGTTTTGTTTATAAATACAGCGCGGAGTCACAACGAAATTACCTGCCAGCGCTTGTTGAAGTGCGAGGCACCTGAACCGGAGCTTCGTCGTCCTAACTGAAATCTGAAGATCCCACATCATTGCTTGACCCCTCACTGCTGCTGAAATCAGAAAAATCGATAGCAGGAGCTGCCGAAGTGCTTGCTACAGCAGTCCGACTGTGCGGAGCGCGGCGTGAACCCGACGCCATTTTTCCTCCTCCTCCCCTCCCCCTTCGGTTCAAATTTCTCTTGCTACGCCGCCACCACACGAGACACATAAACAAACGAAACCGAAATTGAAAGAGAAGTTGCCAATGAACACACCAGATGGGGATAGTTTGTCTGTGCAGCGCGGGTTTCAGATTTTGCGGGAGATTTAAAATCATCGGACGCCGGCTTCCGATTGCCTATGGCGCCGTCGTGAAAGAGTTAAGGGGGCAGTTGGGTCTTTGGGGCCGAAAAACGGTCAAAAAAAGCGTTTTCTGAAAAATGGCATTTTCGGCCTGCACGGCCATTTTTCTATCAGTGTAAATTTCCTCATCAAAAGGCACCATATTTTGTTGTTATTATATTATAATAGCATTTTAAAGTGCACTCTACAGCTCAGTTAGTGCAGAATTCGATGGTGAAACGGTACTTTTCTTGCAATGCACAGCTAGCATTTCATCCTCAGATATCTCGGCACTCAGAGCAGGTGCAACCGTAATTCTTTTTGCTTCTGATACCGAAATGTGTGGAGAATACAATGTTGGAAACAAATTTTTCAAATAGAGGCTTTGGAAAATTATTATTGTGTTCAATTGGCACCACCTGCGAGCCATTTCCGGCAGAGCACGGGAGAAGTGAAGTTCCCTCTGTTGTATAACGACCAAAAATAGCTGAATCAAAAAAGTTCTCCCTATGTTGTATTCTTTCGTCATTTGTCTGCCTAGCCACGTGGTAATTGCCATTCTGTATGGAGTGGTTATTTTGTAACTGTGACCCAAAATAATGGCAATCAATCATTAATTAACTCAAAGTATAATCAACTTACAAAAAATCTAATGGTAGATTTGAAATCAGCATAAAAAACTCTATAATGCAGCACAGTTTCATTAAAATTGGTTGGTAAATAAAAAAATAGCTCTAAGACCAGTCTGCCCCCTTAACGTTTCGAATCGCTGTCTGTGGTTGCTCGGGCTGCTTACACGTTGAGGATGTATATACTCTGTTTCCTCTTCTTTCAGACGACCACTTCTGTGATGATGTGCTCGGCCAATGATTTTTTCAGACCCTCCCTTTCTTCATTGAATATTCCTTTCCTTATCAGGGTACATATTCCCCTTCCTGAGCCGTTGACTGCTCGACTCGGAGAATAGGCGTACACCTTGTATCCCGGTAACCGTACGTCCTCGTTTAGGGTCTCCTGTGGTACTCGTATGTCTGGCTTTCTGGTTGACTACATGATTTGGACCTGGAGTATTGCCTTCTTGCTATGAAAACCGTGGCAGTTCCACTGCCAGATGACCAGGGTCCTGTCATCTACTGTGCTTGGGGTGTTCCTGTCCATGGTGACATACTAAGGTGTACCTCATCTCTTATCTGTGGTACGGCAGCAGGACTGAGGCCTAAATCAACTCTTTATTTGTTGTATGGCTGCAGCCATGTGCTGCTGTACCACTGGCGGCATGTATTGCTGGACGGTCGTGCTGATATTCTGCTGCAGGGCCGGCGTAACCTTCTGTTGTATGATCGTTTCCACACTTTGCCTGACTGTTTCCACGAAATCTTCGCAAATCTCTTTCGTGAAGCTGTTGAACGACTGTACTAGGCTTGCCACCGTGTCTTCTAACTTGTCCACCCTGTCTACCAGTATGCGTTCCTTTAGGCTTTCGATGGCCCTTCTCTTGGGTAATGGTTCCGAGGCCCCTGCTGCTTGTTGTTGCTTCTTTCCGTTAGTTCCCACGTCTTCATTCATCGGCTTGGCATGCTGCTCCTCCAGCACTTGATGCGGCTGTTGTTGTAGCTGTTCTTGTTGCCCGTGCTGCAGTTGTCGTATCTGACTTGCCTGTTGTACTTGTTGAGCTTGTAGCTGCTGACTGATCATTTTGATCTGTTCAGCCATGCTTTCGATTGTTATGCGTAACTGCGCGTTCTCTTTGCGGAGTACATCCACTTTATTTTGTGTCGCCTTGTTTTGACTTGCCTTGTGGTTGTTCGGTGTGGCGGACCACTTCGTAGATTCCCCTTTCCCAGCGTCGTTTTGGACGATCTTGCTCCAGTAGACTCTGTCCTTCGATTTAGATCTGCCCCTGCTTAGGTCTCTCCTGTTACTTGTACCTCGTTCCGAACTCCTGCTCAACGAGCGTGGTTGCCTTCCCTGATTCTTAGTTGAAGCACTTTCAAGTTCTGGGAAACTTAGGCGCAAGGTCCCCCTGCTCTTTCCTGCGCCGTTCTTCTCCAGCTTCCTTCCTTGCCCATCTTCTTTTGGTCACCACGTTTGGTGTCTTGTATCTGTTCTTGCAACCGTTGCTCCCGGTGGGGTGGGGGCTGTTACACAACTTGCACTTGGGCTGACATACCTCATCCTGTCCCTCCTTTGGATTCTTCATCCCGCAGTCGGAACACACCCTCACGTTCGGTGTTGGGCAGACATCTCTCCAGTGCCCGACTTCACCACACGTCGTGCAGAAATCGAAGTGCTTCCGGTATAAGCTGCACTGTAGGATACTGGAACCGTAATACACTTGTCTTGGTACCCGTTCTCCTTCGAAGGCAACAATGATGGTTGGGGTGTTGCCGATTCTCCTAGCTCCTATACCCATTGGGTTCCTATCCGTGATCGGCTCGGCTAAAATCGTCTCTAGCGAGTGGTCGAGCGGCGTGTTTCGTATAACACTCTTTGTCATGCCCTCGAATACCGTCGCGTACGCCCTCACATCGTACTTCTTTCCACTGATCTCGATCTCCTTAATCATCGAATATTTGCATTCCCGGGCATGGTCTGGTGTACTCACGATGATAATGTTCTGCTCCTTGTTTGCCACAAAAGTGTCTTGCTCCGGATCGGTTATGGGTATGCCTGCTGCCTTGGTGATAGCTGTCTTGATGGCCGGGAGTGGGGTCTTCGCCACGCACAGTCCACCACGCGGTCTTACTATAATTTTGCCGTCCTCTCTCGGTGGGTTAGTGTTAAGCCTTGCTGCCACCGTAGCTGCTGCCGCTGCCTTCCTTGCAAACATCTTGGCTTCTGTTCGCACTGCTGGCACGGAGCCCAAAGCTCATTCCTCCCTTGGCTTTTTATTGCGGCCGACCGTCGTCCAGCCTGCTTTCTGTCCTTGATTGTCCGATGTCATTTCCTCTCCTGTGACCTCTACACACATCCGGCCCGTGTCTTCAGTGGTGAGGATCCGTGACTCCTCGGTCTCTGTAGGCATCATTTCTGCTTCAGCCATCTGTAGCGGCGTTAGGCCTAGCTGCCTATCAACGCCATGTATTGCGTTCCGAATCGGCTAGGCTTAGCTCCGAACGGAGAAAAAATAGCCAAAAAGATCCGAAGAAATCGTACCTTCTGAATAATTCCGGTATCGGCGTGTCCGCGATGACCTCCCAGATCTTCTGGAACTAAAAACTTTCCGATACCAATTAATTTCGACTCGTTAATTAGCATTAAAGCGGGAGCACGTTTGGAACACGACCGCTCAGCCTATTGCTGATGATGATCATCCAGACATTCGGAAAAAGGAGAACCTGCAACGTTTCAAGCTTCAAACTATTGCCAATTTGGAATGCTGGGAATTCATACCTTGAATAAAATTGCTCCCACATCTGCTATCAGCTTCCATCAGATGCTAATCCGCTGTTAACCCCCGCATATCTAATCACAGGCAAGAGAGAGAAGAGGGAGAGGAAGGCAAGACGCACGTTGATCCAGACGTGGGAGGTCTCCTGCCAGAGCAGCAGGGAAGAGCAGGCCGGGTGCAGCCCACCTTCAGGGGGCTGGAAGCAGCCCAGGGGGAACAGCACCAGCTGCAGCCTTTGCTGAGGGCGGTCCAGGAGCTCCGCCCACACCCTGCAACACACGTGCATATGCACACGAATTGCAAAGCGTCAACAATTGCAGCAGCAAGGGAAGAAGACATTCCAGCATTTGTCTATTCAAAGAAAGCTCAGCTGTGGCTAACAGACTCCTTTCAGATTCAGATATGAGGCACGCCATAGTGGACGGCTCTCCCAGATTAATGTCGGCCACCCGCAGAATCTGTAACGCGCGCCAAAAATGCAACACGCGGGTGTTTTCGGTTTTTGCCTCCATCACTAGTCTTGCTGCTTTTCTCACCACCCATTACAAATACGGAATCATTTTATGAAGAAATCAATTAGTTCTGAAGATAACTAGAGATAAATTTACCTTTTTTTTTTTTTTTTTCACCGCAACGGACAAAATAAAGCTAGTCCAAGGTAATCATTTTTTCTGATACAGTCGAACCCCGCCACAATGAACTCCGCTTCAACAAAATATTTCCAATTCACCGTCAGCTAGCCATAGAAGTCAACGCAACAAAGTCCTCGCTACAACAAACCATCTGTCTGGCTTGCTTTCGCTTGCACGAAATTTTCGCTCAGTGGGGCTGGGATTGATTTATTTTACCATAAAATAAGCGTAACACTAGCCATCTGCTCCTCTTATACATTCAGGGCAGTTAGTTTCATTGATAATAAGCACTGTGTCCCACACCACCACCCATTAGAAAAAACAGTCTTTATGGACACCATTGTTTGTTGGCGATAACAACGTGGCTGGCCGTCTTTACACGAGGCACAGGCCCAGTTCACCAAGCCGGAGCTGCAGCCAATCCGTATCCAGTTGAAACCGCGCAAATGTGCCCTGCTGGTGCTGCTCCATCATGTATGCGTTGTGAGCAGCTGTCATTACAGTTTTCCTTCTACCATTCTTCAAAGTCAAAAGCAAAAATAATGTTTTTGGGCTTAGTCTTTAACCCTCCTCATCGTATCTCAATCGTGAGCATGGGCTGGCAATAAATGCAAGCGTGCGCGTGGCTTGCCTACCAAGGTCAGATGCCGCTATGCCCAGTCAGAGAATAAGATAATGCGCTGGGCTCCTGCCACAAGATGGGCTTCCGCCGGCCTAGCAGCTATCTGCAAGTAATCAGCTAGGTAGATACGCCTTGTTGTACAACATATTGTTTTGCGACTGAATTTCTTCCCTCATAACATGACCTTTACATGCGAGTAAAAAACATAACCACTGTGTTATCCGAATAAACACAACGTAATTGCGCGTCGTCATTCCTTTTTTCTAAACATTGCACTATGCGGTTAATGATGTGGATAATATACGGGGCTATTTTTCGTGCCCTTCCGTGGTGTGTTTGGGCACACTTTGCCTCAACAAATATCCCACTTAAAGGAAATTTTTAAAATGTCCCGTTGATTTCGTTGTAGCGGGATTTAACGGTACAACGAACACGGTGAGTGCAACGTAACAAATGGGTTTTTGATCCATCACTGGGAACAACTTTTGCAGCTTGTTAAACTTGGTGGCACCAGCAACCAGGCACTATTTCGAACACCCATTTCAAACATTCAACTTTAGGGGGGGTCCATGCAGACAAAACAAAAGTTTGGTTCATTTGAAAGATTACCTCGTTACAATCACACTGACACCACTTTTAATGAAAACTTCGCTCAAATAAGCCATATAATTAGGAAAAAAAGGGAATGACCATGTGACTCAGTAGCTCATTTCCAACGCTAGAACCTTTGATGTAATATCCACGGCTGTGTGATTGGCTGAGGCCTGGCAAAAGCAAACGCAAATTAGGAAGGGCTTATGAGCCTGCTGAACGAGCGATTTGCTCTTACATTTAGGGCACATCTTTTTACAGCAGTAATAATTGTGGGGTGAATAATTAAAGTTACGAATACAAGTACCAGTGTGTACTGTCAGTTACTGTGTGCACTATGCTTGTTATAGCTGCACAGCACTGTGGTTGTCTCAGACGACACTGGCAGACTGGCCTAAGCGACATTGTATTACGTGACCCTGTTTGTTGAGCATACCCCATGTTTCGCAAAAGCATTACTACCGACTGTAACAACAACAAGCCAGGTGCAAATTCAATCAGAAACAAAGCAAAGGCAGACAGCGATCCTGCGCAGTATGGTGGTGCCATCTAGGAGGACTAACGGGTAAAAAAGGCGCTCCACAGTTCGCTGCAGCGTACGAACGTTCACTTAAAGACCTGCCCTTGTTAGGCCATCACAGACATCACGAAAACATACGATTTGGCGGGAAAATGCCAATTTTTAACTTGAATTCATTAATTTCTCAGTGAATAAAGAATCGTTTGCTGCCGGACAAGTGCTGGGGGAACTATAAGCAACCAAATCTTTCGAATAAAACAAACGTGAATTTTGCCTGCATGGTCCCTTTAACGTTTTTGCTTGTTTGTCAATAATTTAATACATCTGCGCGGCTGTATGTGGTGTACACCTGATAATGCGACGACGCTTACAGCTCACTTCAGAGTCCATTTACTAGTAGTGTTTGAGAGTGAAAACTAGCCAAACCAAAACTAGCTCACGTAGCGCGAGTGCTGCACAGAGCAGTGGACCACTCACGCAGTGCTGTCGGGTGTCCAGCCGGCTCTCAGGAGGTACTCAGAGCACGGAGAGAGCGATGACAGGGGCTCCGACAGGGACAGCAGCTGCACCTGCTCAAACTGCACATGACATTTGGGAGAAAGGAGAAAGGAAAAAACACTGAGACTGCAAATGTCAGGCCACACACCACACGTGCTCCTTTATGCGAGGACTTAGTTCTCTTCAACCAGACACAGCCACGTTTTCCAGTGTATTTAGATGTGAGCCCAGTATAAGAGTAAAGCACACTCTCGGTGCTGATTGAAGCTCAGTTACCTTTGTACTGTATATCACCTCAACGCCTGCTTGAACCGCATCCTTGTTTCCTTTTAACTGCGCAGTGTGCAGACAGCGTACACTGTAGCGTTATCAGTAACTGGGTCCTTTTAAAAATGTATTTGGCCTTTCGTCAATGAGTCCTGCGTTACTATGTCCCAGTTCCTAAAATAACTTTACAATGACAGGACCACCCAGAGCAAGCAGACCATGGCATTGTGCTCTCATAATTGATGCACCTGTTTTTGCACAAGCGCTTTGCTACGCCACAGTGACACGCGATAAAAATGCTATTCCTGGCTATGTGCTGCTCATGTACGTATAATAACGCGTGCATTCATCGAGAGTGAGCAGAGCTGAAAGTATGCCGTGTCTGCTATGTCCACAGACAAAGCAAACTTATACCTACATAGGTGTAACACCTAAGCGCCACCATACGTTGCTCAGAAAAAATAAAAAAACCTCAATAGCACACGATTTGCTCCGAAGACAACAGCTGACGGGGAAGTAGGCGTATACCTGAACAAGGACGATACGTTTCTGCTCCGAACGACCCTCTTGGTGGCAAGGGTCAAAATTCAAACTCTGGGTGTTCAACACGCTGAAGCTGCAAGTGGGCGCTGTAGAGGAGGGGGGCTCCGGATTAATTTCGACCCCCTGGTCATCTTCAACGTGCGGCGAAATCTCAACACACAAGCGTTTTTGCTTTTCACCTCCATCTGAAAAGCGGCCACCATGGCCGGGACTGCACCTTACTCCTTGGGCTCAACAACACCTGAGCCACTGAGCCGCCTCGGCAGGTTGGCGGCAAGTGGCCACCTTTGCTTTTTACACTGCCATGAATGCAAGTTGAGAGTTCACTCGGGTAGTCCTGAATTACTCCTCTAGACAGTCGAGCAGAATACCAATACACCAGAAGGGTTTCCTGAAGGGCCAGTTGGTACATTATACTATGAAGAAAAAACAGTGCAAAAGACAGGACGGAGTAAGCACAACAAACCACGGGTGCTGACGAACAACTGAGCACTTTATTGCGACAGAAACATATATAGAGGATAAGATGGAACAACGAAAAAATGAAAAAAGAACGAAAACAGATATCGCAATGAAATATGATAGCTCGGGACACAAACGTAATCGCCCACGTGGATTTTTGGCGTAAGATGCTCGAGAAAAGTAAACTATTTCCTTCCCCAGAGGTGCAACATACGGCTCGCTCACACACGCGTTTCCTTTCTTTTTGATTTCGAAGGCTTCAAATTTCTGTTGCACTTCTGGGGAAGGAAATACAGTTTACTTGTCTCGAGCATCTTACACCAAAAATCCACGTGGGCGATTACGTTTGTGTCCCGAGCTATCATATTTCATTGCGATATCTGTTTTCGTTCTTTTTTCATTTTTTCGTTGTTCCATCTTATCCTCTATATATGTTTCTGTCGCAATAAAGCGCTCAGTTGTTCGTCAACGCCCGTGGTTTGTTGTGCTTACTCCGCCCCGTCTTTTGCACTGTTTTTTTCTTCACAATACACCAGCCTCAATCGCAGGTCTCTTTCCACAGGTAGGGGGGGGATGGCAGCTCACCTGACCCGTCTGGGAGAGGGCGAACTGGGCGATGGCGAGGGAGGAGCGGGCGTTGGGCGAGCCCGCCCGGGGAAAGCGGTGCTCCTCGGTGCCGGCCACCCCATCCTCGCTGAACGAGGGCAGCTGCAGCACCTCCACCTCGCTCTCGTCTACCACCTCGTACAGGATGCGGTACTGCCCACCCGAGGACACCTCTGACAAAGGCACCGGTACGGCAACAGTCAGCGAAACAGCAACACAGTATACAGACAGTGCACATTAGTGATGAATGGGGGCAGCAGCTTTCAAAGAGGGCTCGTACAGTTTTAAAGTCATCGCATGCCGCGTTCGCTGTCCTACACAGAGCTGGGGCTGAGCTTGCATTGTCTTCCCGCATTAAGGATTACTGCATTCTCTGTTGCACAGGTGGATGTCAAAGTAGGCACACAGTTTCAATGCTCTGTGCAGAAACTGTAGTTGCCCGAAATAGCAGACACTAGCCAGCTGACATGACAGCGGACGGCAGATGGATTCGAATGTTTCAGATGGATCGGTGTAGGTACCAGTGAAAACCAGTTGAAGATGCCATCGCCAGTGGAAGCAGTAGGGGTTCTTTCGATAATGGACAACAAAAATTGCATTACCCTTTACGTAGTGTTTCTGCAATTCAGGTGTGACATGCTGTCAATTCATCCGAAGAAAAAAAAAGAACGGCTTTTTACGATGCTTCTGCTACTGTACCACTGATGGTGTAAGTAAACATATTGCCCAGTTCAGAACGCTTCACTTCAGGATGCTCACTCCGCTATACTGACATTAATACAACAGTTTGTTTCGCAGAAATGGGAGCCCTTACAGCTTTTTCACCAAAACAAGAAAACTTGCTGCATAATCCCATGCGATTTCGAGGGTTGCAATATGCTTTGCCGCTGTCGTAGTAAGCAGCATCTTTCAAGTACGCTGCCATCCTACTTACCCCCATAAAAAATGCATTTTACTTGACACTTTGTACACATTTCTTCTTTGCTGCTACTGGTGCGACTTAGGCAAGGACCTTACAGTGAACCTTTTCATCCAGGTCTTGGATGGCAGGAGTGAGAAATGCAGGTACGAGTCTGCCGTAATTGAAGTTACTAGGCTGGCTGTCTGCCCAACTCCTTTAGGCGAACTGCTTCTGCAGTAACTGCCTCATTTACGCTGTCCTTACAGTTTACAGTGAATTTGAACGTCTCCAGTGCACAGAAAAATTTATTTCTTCGCACACGCTCAACACCACAAACAATCCACTATAGCCATGCTATGAAATCAAAAGCTGTTCACATGCAAAAGCGGCCCAATGTGACTGGAGCTGCTGCTCCAAAAAGAAAACCTGAACTACTGGAAGCATCCTGGTTGCCTGCCCACTTTCTGCTTTGTGCCAGGAAGTCATTGGCAATTCAGGGGTATCATGGAGAGTACCTGCCCCCTTAAAGTTCAATCAGAACGTGAAGATGTAAAAAAAAGCCCAGGGGAACCATTGGCGAGTCCACTTCCACAACTATGTGTTTTGCGTCACAGCGAATAGGAGGTTTGGGAGCCGTTTTGCTGCTACAGACGCCGACGCCGGCTTTTGCTTTTGCACTGAAAGAGTTGTGAACAGCTGAAAGAGTTGTGAACAGAGGAACCTGTGTCACTTACCCAGAGAGGGGCTCCACCAGTAGCCAACGTAGCGGTTGAACTCCTCTTGAGTCACATAGGAGGGCACTCCGACACTGATGGGACTATCAGACACGCTCGCCCCGTCTGCAAAGACAGAAATGACGTCCCTTCAGTCTAACATGTCCAAGTTGTGAGAATCCGTTCAGAATAGGATGCCTGTTGCACCCAAAAGACCATCACCTACACATTTTGCTTCTTCGTTGTTCAAACAGAGATGATCTGGAATCATCTGCCAGATGTTGTGCTTCACTCTAGCCATGTTTCACTCAGAAAACAACTAGGAAGCTCTGCACCAAGAGCCCACCCCTCATGTAACACCCAGCACTGGGGTGTGTTGAAGATAGGTTGACATGTGGGGGAAAAAAAAAAAAGTGTTCTGATTTTATTTATCTTTGTTTGGATGCAATTGTTTGGATGGTCAGTATCAGGGAATGCAAGCTTTTGTTTGAAGCGAGTACACTGGCGTTGGGCCTAGGCTGTACGGCGGCCATCACAGTAACGGTGGCTGCTGCTGCGGCGTTCCTCTCCCAACGCCGGCATAGTGTAGCAGCTAGCATCTAACGCTATGTTATTAGCAATGTGCTAGACCAAGCAGCCACGAAAAGATCAAGCTCTTCCAGTTGAAGGTTGTAAGCACTGGAAAGAGGCATTTCAATTTAATTTCTCATGAACTATACGCACGCAGAGCGCAACGATGCCACTTTTTCCCACTAAAATTCTCACATTTACAGTCCAACTTTCTTCTAAGTGATAAGGAGAGATCCACCAAGGCCGTACAAAGTATAAGTTGGGTTCAGGGTACACCCTGTATTTTTAGGGGGTCACAAGTTATAAAGCCTATTGAAAAAAAAAAAAAAGAGCGCCTTTTGAGAGAGTGTCTTTTTCTTCATCTACATTATGACAGAGATTGACAAAATATGAATTTTTTTGTAGCTCCCTAATAAAAAATCTGACAGCAGTCCGGGTGGCCAAAGCCAGTGCTAGGATCCAAGGAATCCTTGGCGAGGGCTGAGGGAGGGAGAGGCGTCTACTTTTCTAAGCCCATCTCTGGCATCCCCCTCTCTCTCTATGTGCGTGCGTGTGTGTGAAGTGAAGACTTTTCCCCCCATCTACTGCTGCCCTCTGTTTCTAAAGAGAAAAAAGGTCGAGGAAGAGTGGGGTCATGCGACAACCCTGACCTGATCGGGTGTGGGTGAGGCGCACTTCAGCCCCCGAGCCCAGGTGCGTGACCCAGAGGTCGCCCGCAGCCACAAAGGCCACCAGGTCGCCGTTGCAGGGGCACAGCTGCGCGTTGAGGCGCGCGCAACTGAGCGACGTGCGCAGCTCCAGGGGGAAGTGTGGGCCGCCCTGCATCGGGTAGGAGGGAGAAGGGCACACAGGCAAGCAAACGGTCAAACCATGTACTGCTATAAAGGGGGCTATGAAGACAAAACACAGGTTTGGTTCATTAGGAAGACTGGTTTTGCCCCGACAACAATGACGCCAATTTTATCACAAACTTCACAGAAACCCTACAGATACTATTCAGCAAAAACAGGTAGAGCAGTGTGGACTCCACAGTCACTTTTCGGCAATCTCTCTCCGACGTCACAGAATCTTGTATGCGCGACCAGCAGCCACTGACCTAAGCCACCACCAGGAAACATAACCGGGCGATTACACTGGGGCCCCTAGTTCCCTTTTGAAGTATCACTGATGCTAACGCGCAGTCCACACACTGATAAATACACTTTCAGTACTGGCCCACATTATGTCCCTCTAGCCCAAGTCACTGTAGCCCAAACGTGTAGTTTTTCAACACTTGTCTTTCTTTAGTTAAGAGGATGTCTTTCGGGGCTGCAATGGAGCCGAGTGAGTTACCAAGAAGTTCTTTCAAACTGGCCAAAGAGTTGTATATTGTCTTCATGGCCATTTCGACCGGCAATAGGAGACGCTGCAGTGATGTCAAACACTGCCGACATCATTTGGATGTTTTTTACAAGTCACACCGGAGGAAAAGATATTGTTACGGTGCAAAGGGTTTATTTACAGCCGTAAATAGGAATGAGAGCATTGAAGGAAGCGGCCACCGATCCTGTGGTCAGTACGAGTGCGGTTCGTCTTCCACTTCCTCTTCTGCTCCACACCTTGACACATATCCTGCTTGGGGATTGGTTGTGACCAATTTAACGCTGTACAGTTTCGAGCGTGACAATATTTTGGCAGGGGAGCAAGACTGCTGTAAAAAGAACATGCAAGGAACAAATGGGCTGGAAATGGGGTGGAATTAAGTCATAGAACAGTAGTACAGTCAAACCCCGAGATAACGAAATCCCACGAGTACAGAATTCCCATGGCAAGAAAAACTTTCGGATCCCCGGCGAACGTCCACAGAAGCCCATGTATTTCATATCTTGCAACAACAAAATGTTTTTTGGAAACTGATCCCACATTAACGAAATTCGCTGCAAGTGCCGTCGGCATTTTTTCTACAGATTTCAGGCTAACAGAGTCCAAGAAGTGCTCAAATGCATTTTTTTCGGACCCAAGGTGCGTAAATGTCAGACAAAGTGCACTTGCATGGCTGCTGCCATATTTGCTTACATAAAATATCGTGCAACAAGTGGCAATAAAGACAGCCTCACAGCGAGTCCACCAGGGGGCAATACATAGTGACTTACGGCATGTCTTTGGTTTGGGCTACGCTAGCCAGCTACCGCTGAACAGCGCGCGTGCATTTGTTGTGTGGGCAGCAGTCGGCACATCTGCACTCAATCAAAAAGTGGAAGTTTTTGTCACTACAAGATAAGGCAGCCATCATTGCCAAGACGTGGCCCAAGTGGAGGAAGAGAGGGTAGTGCCTATGAGTTTGGAACCACCTGCAGCTCACTCGGTCATTTTGAAGGTAGAGCTAGCCACTCTTCAATGGCACACATGCGCAAAACAAAACAGTGACAGCTGTGACCTTTATGGTTGTCAACAAAGCAGTGCTCGCTTAGTTCTGAGAAAAATATTGGAACAACGAGGTGCCACTGTATGGCTAAGTTCGTCAACCGGAAAAGTTGGATTATGCCTGCATGCTTGAAAATACTCGATGCTGAGGACCAGGGAGAAAAACGTGCAGAGAAGGCGAACCCGCGAGATGTTTTGGATGCATTTGGCCCGATTCGGTCGTTCGTTGGCACGTACAACTACCAATGAAGTACTTCTTATAGTACGAGAGCTGAGCCGTGAAGTTGCTGCAAGGTAAGGCTCGCAAAGTAATATCACCGACTTACGGAAATAAATTTTCGGTTTGCAGCCGATTTTCGTGTAGTTTATGTTCCGTTCTCCCAGCAGCGAAATTCCCGCAAAAGTAGATTTTTTTGCTTTCCCTCGCGGATTCGTTATTGCAAGGTTTAACTGTATACAAACTAACTTCGCTGATATAGCTACCACCTTAATGATGTTCCAACTGTGCCAATACAGCCCCAGAACAAAATAAGCACCAAGCCCCCTACCCGCACGGATATCGTGAGTATGCCATTGATGTAAAATAAATCCACCGACCCATACATTAAGCGCAGTAAATGGGGCAAGTGATGATTCGTGGAGCAGAATTTAAGGCTGGACGGCAAAGCTAGGGTAGGACTAAGTGCTTAAGGACATTCAGGGGCACAAGAACCCGTCACATATCAAAGCCTGCAGTGAACCTCCTCAGAGGTTCAAGTATGTCTTTAAAGGTGCTCCTAGCACTGGCTACGCATAAAAGTACTTTTGCTTTTTTTTACAACTTCTGGTCACCCAGCCCAGCTGTTTGGGCAAACTGAATTGTGGGGCCAAATGTTTTCTCGAACTGTGAGCTGACTCCGCCAATGTTTGTGCCAGTGAGGCTACCAAGCTAGAATTTACACGCAAATACAGTCTACTTGCTCACCTACATTTCGTTCGTTTCGCCTTGAATGTGCCTTTCTCCTTTTCTGTCTTGCCTACTCCGCAATTTTGCCGCAACAACAGTATTTCATTTGCATTCAATGCAAGCCAATTTCAATTCACACCCCATAGATACACAAGGAGGTGGCAGAAAAAGCTACCCAGCAGCAGCTCCACGCCTCTGCAGACCACAACACACCCTGAGACAACCAGCCTAACCTATGCCAATTTAGCCTTTCCGCCGCAGAACAAAACTCAGATGTTGAAGGGTTGCGATGAAATTTGAAATCTGTGGTGTTAGGGGCGATGCTGCCACCACAACAGTTTTTCAAAAGAGAACGCCCCTCGACTGGTTTCAGTTCATGTTGCACAACTGCACAAGGGTGTGCAGAAGAAAAGCTACACGGGGGGCAGTCTGAGACATCTTGAGACAACCACCCTATCCCACACTCTGCTTTGCTAGAAGAAAATTTGCATGACAAAGTTTTAGGACGACACATCATGGCCAGTTTTGAGGCCGCTACTCCCTTATAATGCAAAGGGAAAATGTGACTACGCACTGACATAGTGATCTGGCATGTGTGCCTCGATGTGAACTTTTTTTTCCCCCCAAGAAATGTACTCCCCTCCCATGGCGTGCCCCAAATTTTTCTCAACACTTCTGTTTGGCCGTTAGGCACACTGCTGATGTTTGCCTGTACTGGTGCCTATTTGTTCCTAGGAAAACAACTTCACCATCCCTTGAGAAAGAAAGTTGACAGAAGAGTGGAAGCTTTCTGAAATCAAGACTGCGTCAAAACCTTCGCTAAAGTGCGTCCCACCTTTGATGAAAGTGCGTCCAATAGATCACCAAACCTTCGAGGACCAGATCGCAAATGAAGAACAAACCCATGCGCTAATTTTTTGTGCACGAAGCAAACACATCTACGAACGGTCTAAATGTGTACCGATACGTGGTTTATGATTGATGCGTGGATTATATAGTGTAGAACCCCTCCTTTTTAGAGATTTTCAAGTAGCCATTTTGAAACAATAGAAACCCGGTTTTTTTACCCGCCGCGGTGGCTCAGTGGCTAAGGCGTTGCGCTGCTCAGCATGAGGTCACTTTTCTGATGGAGGCGAAAAGCAAAAACACCCGTGTGTACAAGATTTCGGCACCCGTTAAAGATCCCCGGGTGGTCAAAATTAATTCGGAGCCCTCCACTACGGCGCGCCTCATCGCCTGTGTTGCGTCGGCACGTTAAACCCTACAATCAATCAAGAAACCGGGTTTCACGCACACACCGTGTGTCCAGAGATTTTATCAGGGCTTTTCAGTTTACCAACCGGTCTATGGGGAAATACATAAGTTGTTCAACAAGACACCATCAATTTTACTTACTAAGAAGGCCTTCACTTAAAAGCAACACTAGCGCGTATTCCATTCATTGCGCACACTTTCCTTTCTTGTCACTCCAAAACCTTTCGAGCTACAAGCGCAGTGATCTCGGGTGGGGAGGGAGGAGTGGGTGAAATAAGGGGGCCGACCTTTGGCCGGTCGTCGCAGCAGAAGAGGGACCCGCCGGCGGCGAAGAGGAAGCGCTCCTGTCGGTAGTCGAAGGCCGTGATGCCCCAGGCCATGAGGCGGCGCCGCTCCCACTGCAGCTGCTCCTCCCGCGAGAGCCGCCCCGGTGGGTGGCACCGGTGGAACTTGGGGTCCAGCAGGGGGCGCCACTGGAGCGGCACCGACGAAGACGACGGGGGACCAGGGGGTGCAGAGGCAGGGGGGGGAAGAAGGGGAGACTGCGTCCCGCCGACGTCGGCACCACTCAAGCCACCACCAACCCTGCAGGAAAGGGGGGGAGTTGCTGCCATACGAAGAACCATTGCTCTAGCTTTCCAGACGCGAAATGTGGGGAAGCTTCAAGCTCAAGCTTAATTCAAAGCCACTTCAGCTTTCCCTCAAAGGGAAGAGCATGACAAAGAGGCGCGCAGCAACCCATCCCAGAAGCGGATCACATGTTCAGTAGTCTCTCATAGCTAGGTACACTCAATCCCACGCGGCAGAGTAATTTGAGCACATTTCCTTTTTTGTATGAACATTGACTCTGAGAGAAAAATATCATAGAAAGGTTAAAAAAAAATTATTCCAATAGTTTCCTTTCCATTACTGTGGGAAGCCAGAACAAGCCACCTGTAAAAGCCCTACAGCTAGCACTAAGAAACAGCCCTATTTCTTTCCAAAGCTAACACAATGATCAAAGAAAGCTTGTCAATATTAGAGTGAATAGAAGTCTAAATTCATGCGTCCTTGTCAAAGCATCCCTGGCGCTTCTGGCCATCAACTCAAAGTAGTGTGCACCAAGGGTTAAGCAAGCAATGATAAAGGGAAAACGAATCAGGAACCACCTCCTAGCTAAGAAACCTGAAATCTACGCCACCCCAATATGGATAAAGAGAGCCCAGTAGATGCACTGAAGAATTTATATAAGAAAAAACAGCTCTCCCCAAGAAAAGACATTGTAATTCAGGATGTACATGGAGTTACTACACCTAGGATACGAGGTACAGCTCGATGGAAAGGGCAGAAAATGAATTTTACATTTCGACATCTCTAGCACTTGCTGAAATCATGCCCACATGGACTGTTTTTTTGCCTTGACTTGAAAAACAGCCACCACAACTGAGAGTTCCGTTTGGATTCCTGTTTTCTGCAGCCATGCAGCGAGTCACAATACTTGGTATTTATTCCCAGCCCCCACATGCCCCTATCATAGGAAATCCAACCCACTCTAACATTACGGGTCACCTGTGCACTCGTGCAGGAAAGAGCTTCGGAGGGGCCCCGACGTCAGATCTACTTTAAGCAAGAAGCACCGTTTTAGGTGCTCTCTCTTTTTTCTTGTATTTACGCACACCCACCACATCCTCCGTCCTCCTGAACTTGCTTCCCCTGCCTGCTCCGTCTGTGCCTGTGGACCACTGGACATCAACTGGACCATGCAGTGACGTACGGCATCAATGGGCCAGCCTGTCACCACTGTCGCTACCACACTGTTGCCAGTGGCTTCCCAAGAGCATGAAAAAGCTGCACTACCTGCAACCCAATTCTTCCAATGCACTGGTGGCCTGCAGGGCGTCTCCTAAGCTTCCTATTCTCCAAGTGCGAGTTTTAACAACGGAGCTGTACTAGGGCTGGCCCTGGTGACAGCCTGACCTGACATGCGTCACGCTCTCTCTGTACGGCAGGTTTCTCTGCCACACAAAAACCAGTTCCCAATATAGAATAACATCGTAAAACATAAAAAAAAAGTTCCTCAGACCTTCATATTTCCATACAAGACAGCCCAGAAGGAATGTCTTCCTAGCAATGCATGCCTGTTTAGAGGTTAAGCCGACTTGAAGGAGATCGGTGCAAGCCTGCTTTTTGTAAGCCGGCTTTCCCACAATGCCCATTCCGCAGTGAAGCATGGTTATCTATGGAGAAAGTATGGCAACAGAAAGTGGCTGTAACTGAAACGCTCAACTATCAGAAGCTCTTGCGTTGACTCCTGCTGACGAACTCCTTGGGCATGCCAGGTGATACTGCACCGAAAGCAACCCTCACAATTCCCCTCGCTCAGTTGTCGCACCGAGGGGACCTAGCCACTGCCCTCATGATTCCTTTCCCTCCATGGCTAATGAAGAGCAGAGGTAGGGAGCAGTGGCTGAGCTGGGGCCCAGAGGTGCAGGCATGTCTGGTCACCTGCACTGCCAACATCACTGCCAGCCTCAAACCAACATCTGCACCACTCCCCTGAACATGTTTAAAGGAGCCATGAAGACAAAATACAAGTTGGGTTTATTAGAAAGATAACAATGATACCAATATCACCGCAATCTTCGAACAAATAACGGAGATATTAAAGAAAACGTGTGAAGAAGCTGCGACCCCCTAGCCGACTTCCCGCAACTTTTCTATGACGTCACGGAACCTTGTTTGTGCAATTGGCGGCCGCCTAACTGACCTGTCATGACGACACACGACTGGACATCTGTAATGGGACCTCTAGTTCCATTCGACTGGATCACTTGAATGCTAACGTGCAGTCAACGCACTGAAAATTATATTTTATTGTTGGCCCATATGACGTCATTCTTTCTCATAACAAGTCACTGTGGCGCAAAATTTGAAAGTTTTTAAATACCTCTAGCTTTTTTTCGTTAAAAAACATCTTTTGTGGCTGTAATGGAGCTGAGTGAGATACTGAATCCTAGGTCTTCCAAATTAAACGAAGTTGTATTTTCTCTTTATGGCTCCTTTAAGGCTCAAGACAGCGATGTCTCTCTCTCTCTCTGAGTTCTCACCAGCTCTGCAATCAAACTTGAATATTCGGAGAAATGTCACTCAGCATCCCTTAAAAGTATTATCATCGTGCTCCATAAGTCACCCGGATCACGCCAATATCCCACGTTTGGCCGTAAGTTCAATTTTGACCAGTTTACGGCCTTTTCAACCTTTGAGGCGGTGGACACCGCCTGGGCTGAGGCTCGCCTATGGATGCTACGTCGACGCACGTCGTGGGAGCCCCTGAGGCTTCGTCGTCTGTCGTCCCTGGCCAAACACCCTTGCCTGACGGCGCAGACGACGACATGGACGAGCAACCTTCGCACGCATTTTCCTGCTCCGCAGAAGACGACGAAGACGCCACTGCACCATGGATAGAAGTCACCAGGCGAGCTCAACGCAAGAATAAGCACCCGACCACGACTGCGGCAGGCCGAAGCCCACTCAAACCAGCAGCCACGGCAACCAGCAACTCGAAGCTGCCTTCAAACAGGCCGAAACCACCCCGACTTCCGGAGAATGATTACAAGATGGCTATTCGCCCACGCAACGGCCTGGCACTGCGAAAAATCAGCCCGTACACGCTTGCCAGCTGCATTTTGCATGAAGCAAATCTAACGTGGAGAGAAGCGGACCTAAAGATCAGAATTAATGAAGCTCAAAACATGCTCGTCGTGAGCACTCCGTTTCTAGCGGCGGCGAAAGCACTTAGTAAACTTCATCAACTGAAGATAGAAGGCAGCATTTTCCCGGTCAACGCCTACGGAATATCACCCGACAACTCCTGCAAAGGGGTTATTCACAACATCTCTATCGGCGTCACAGCGGAGCAAATAATGGCGGTCCTTTCTGCTCCCGGCTATGAGCCTCTCACGTGCAGAAGACTGGGCGAGTCAGGAACCGTGGTAATAACATTCGCCGGAAAGAAAGTCCCGTTCTTCGTGTACATCGGAGGAGTTGAAACAAGGTGCTACCTCTACAAGCGGACCCACGCCTTTTGCCACTTGTGCCATGCTACAGGTCACAGAGCCGACGTCTGCCCTCAGCCTACCACGCTTACAGACGCCCACTGCAAGCGTTGCGGCAGCAGACAAAACAGGGCGCTGAACACGACTGCAAGCCTAAGTGTGCACTCTGCAGCGGGGACCACGTCACGGCTAGCAAGGAATGCCCGCAACGGTTTCTTCCACCAGTGAACCGGAGGAAAAAGCAGCGCGGATCCAGCCAGGGTCGCCGGGAGTCAAGCTCCCGCTCCAGATCCAGGGGGCCCTTCAGAGACGGGAGCAAGGCACGATCAACTTCCAGGTCCCGCAGAAGGACACCCAGCGCCAAGCGAAGAACATCCGAAGATGCGACGGGAGTTCAGGTGAGCTGGGCTCAGATGCTCTCTCCACGTGCTCAAACCCTCCTCCTCCTACCCCCAATCCCCCTAAGCGTGACGAGCTGGCGGAACTCAAACGACTAAACGCGCAGCTTCTTGCCGAGATTAAACAACAACGCCAAGAAAACAGACAACTCCATAGTGAGCTTCTCGCCCTCAAGGCAGAAATTAGGCAAGGGGCAAACACTACGCCAGAGAAACGCAAAAAACCCGAACGCCCCGAACCAACTGCATCGCAAACACCCAATTCAGAACCAACTTACCAACCTGCCACCACGATAGAAGTCCCGCTGGCTCAAGAGAATACCGAAATTGCCGAAACCGTAAAGCAAATGATGGTCATGCTAACACAAATCACGCAACGATTAGATAAATTAGAAGTACAGGGACAGACGACTGTTGCTCGTCACTCTCGCCGAGACCTCAAACCCTACAGCAGGCCATCACACCTGGCAGAAGATACCACTTCTCAAGATGGCAACTCCCAAGAATAGGCGGATTCTTACGCAAGCGTCAAAACTCACCATATGGCAATGGAACTGTAGGAGCTACAAGAACAAGGCCAGCTCATTGGCCCAGTACATTGCCACGGCTCAAGAGTCACCAGATGTTATTACCCTTCAGGAAACAAACTCCCCGGTAAAACTCCCCGGCTTTATCTCATATGAATACGGACCCTCAAGTTCTCTCGCCACGCTAATAAGCAAACGAATCACAGCTATACAGCATCCGCTCCAGCAGTCGGAAAAAATTGGAATACTGATGGAAATTGTCCCGAGGAAAGTTAAAGTGGCGCAGAGCCTTTACTTACTAAACATATATTGCCGTCCAAGGGGCCGAGATGCAAACCTCTCTTTCGTCATCAAGCAAGCAAAACGCATTGCATTATCTAATCCCCTCATCATCGTGGGAGATTTTAACGCCGCACATCCTTTATGGGGATACAGCTACACCAACAAGAGAGGAACCGCGTTGCATTCCATCATTGAGGAGGAAAACTTCATACTACTGTCAGACCCGCATACTCCCACGCGCATGGGTAACAGCGTCTCCAAAGACACGTCCCCTGATCTCTCCATCTCTACAGGGAACGTCACGGCTATGTGGTCTCACACCGGGGAAAACCTGGGAAGTGACCATTCGATCCTAGCCACGACAGTACTTGGAGAAGAATACGTTATCCCCCTGGGAAGGGCGAGCCTCACGGACTGGCCTAAATTTCGTGAGCGAAGGGAACAAGCCCGACTTGACAGTGCAACCACCCCATTGCTCACTCTAGAGGAATGGACCATCCAACTCCGCAAGGATATGAATTGTTTCACAAGAAAAATTCGGACAACCACTACAACCCCCTGTATAGACCCTCACCTCCTCCATTTATGGGAAGCGAGAAGAAGCCTCATCAAACGCTGGAAACGACAGCGCCTAAACCGTCGTTTGAAAAGGAGGATAGCCCTCCTAACAGAAGAAGCAGCCCGCTATGCGGCTCACCTGTGCAAAGAAAGCTGGCTCTCCCTTTGCGACAGTCTCCGAGGCCAGCTCAGTACATCAAAGACATGGAGACTGCTCAGATATCTTATGGACCATTCAAAAAGCAAGACCGAGTCAAATCAAACCATGAAAAAAATAATTCACTCTTACCCAGGAGATTCCGCTGCCCTCATGAAGTCCCTCCTGGACAAGTACCTCCCCGTCCATCCGAAAACGACACTACCCACCATACTCTGGACAACCAAATATCAAACTGGATGAAGACATCTACAACCATGAAGTAAAAGCGGCACTGCAAACCATCAGACGCAACACAGCCCCAGGGGTGGACGGCATAACCAATAGCTTCTAGCGAACTTGGATGATGATTCCATCATTGAACTCACCGCCCACCTGAACACAGTATGGAGGTCGGTCAACTTCCGGAAGGATGGAAGACGGCAGAGGTGCGCCTTATTCTGAAGCCTGGAAGACCCCAGAGCACCGAGAACCTGCGCCCTATATCACTAACCTCGTGTTTGGGAAAGCTTCTGGAGCATATCATCCACAGAAGGCTACAGCAGTACCTCGAACAAAATAACATGTTCCCACATACCATGTGTGGATTTCGTAATCACCTCTCCACGCAGGACATCCTTCTCCAACTGAAGGAAGAAGTTATGCTGAAATGCTCGAAGGACAACCCCAAAGCCATCTTGGACTTGGATTTAAAAGGTGCGTTTGACAATGTCAGTCATACGGCCATACTTAAACAACTGAATGGCCTTAACTGCGGGAGAACGCACCTACAAATACATTCGGGACTTCCTCGACGACCGAAAAGCCATTCTGAAGGTGGGAGATTTAAACTCCAATACAGTTTCTCTCGGCAACAAGGGCACGCCCCAAGGTGCGGTCCTTTCCCCCTTGCTGTTTAATATAGCTCTCATAGGCCTCCCTCCGCTCCTGGATGCCATACCAGGCATACACCATGGATTATATGCGGATGACATCACCATATGGGCCACTCATGGGTCAATGGGGGAAATGGAGACCAACCTACAACAGGCGGCCGACATTGTCAGTGAATATGCACGACAATGTGGTCTAGCGTGTGCGCCGCAAAAATCTGAGCTGCTTATCGTCTCACCACGGAAAAAACTCCCTCCCGGGTCGCCAACCATCTCCCTAGAAGTGGATGGCCACCCTATTGTTCCAACTCAGCAGGTGAGAATCTTAGGCATGCTTCTACAAGCGGATCGCTCCAACACCAAACTGCTAGACCGACTTAAGCACACCACGGAGCAGTCTCCCACATGATCCGCAGGGTCAGCACAAAAACGAGAGGTATGAGAGAGGCGGATGTGCTAAGACTTGTCGAAGCCTTTGTAATCTCTAGGGTTACTTATGCCCTCCCCTACGCTGTGCTGTCGAAGGCTGAAAAAGACAGGGTAGAAACTATCATACGCAAGGCGTACAAACTGGCGTTGGGACTACCTGTCAGCACCTCGACACAGAAACTCCTACACTTGGGAGTTTATAATACCTTGGATGAACTCCTCGAAGCTCACCATATGAATCAATTATTACGTCTGAGCTCCACCTCCACCGCAGGACAATTCTGAACCAGCTGTGCCTGCGCTCACCGCTTCAACATCCCCAGGCCGATTCGACTAACCTTCCGCATGAGATCCGCCAATTCATTGATGTGGGCCCCACTACCCCGGAACATGCATCCAACGCACCATCAGGATCGCAGAGACGCCAGAGCTAAAGCTATCTTCAAACGGTACGGCCAAAACGCCACCACAGTATACACAGACGCAGCCTCCTATCCGGGAGGAGAGCTATGACTGCTGTTGTGACTACAGCTCAAGCCCTCCTCACAAGTGTATCAATTCTTACCACCCATGCACAACAGGCAGAAGAAGCGGCCATAGCCCTAGCAATTGCTCAAACCCCTGCAGAGATCATTATTACGGACTGTCAACAAGCATGCAGAACTTTCTCCAGCGGCTTCGTCTCACCCCCCGCCACACAAATTCTGCTGCAGAATCCTCCACAACACCGCGTAAGGATTATTTGGGCTCCCGCCCATGCCGACGTGCCTGGCAACGAAGCTGCCCATCAGCATGCCCGCGATCTGACACACCGGGCTAGTCAGGAGTTCGGCGAGCAGCGGCGTGACTGTCCCCTTTGTCCTACAAGGAAATCACGCAGCACTACCGCCTGCAGCGAACCATGTACCCTGCTCCACACAAAAATCTAACCAAAGAACAAGAACACCACCTTCGAGGTATCCAAACCAATACCTTTCCCCACCCAACTAGAGCCCACATTCTGGCTCCCACCCTCTACTCCTCGCAATGCCGCTTCTGTGAGGCTCCAGGCACGCTTTACCACATTGTGTGGGGCTGTGATAAAAACCCTGACCTACCCCCTCTGCCCTTCCCCTCCCCTGAGCACTGGGAGAGAGCACTGTCCAGCTCGGACCCTGATGACCAGCTTTGGCTGGTGAAGAGAGCCCAAGAAGCCGGACGGTCTCAAGGGGTCCTGGAATAAGGACTCTTCCCCAAGGCGAACTTCTTCATAGGGACGTTTATTCCTCCTCCTCTCTCTCTCTCTCTTCTCTCCTCTCTCTCTCTCTCTCTCTCTCTCTCTCCTCTCCTCTCTCTCTCTCTCTCTCTCTCTCTCTCTCTCTCTCTCTTTGTCTCCTTTCATCAACTTGGGAACAATTACCCGTTACAAAAATAAAATTTCGTTGGTGCAGTAAAAGTTCATTAATTCGAACTTCCAGTTAACTTGAACTATGATCCCCTGGTTTCCATAGCTCCTCGCAGAAGAAGTCGGACCATAGTGACTACAAAGTGTTGCAAATCAAAACCAAACCAATTTTACTAGAGATGCAAAACAACGAAACAGAAAAACAACAGCGCGGTGCACGCGCTACGCTCCTGCAACAGCTTATTTCACTTCTACAAATGGTGCTGCACCACCGGCACCAGTGCTCTGGCGCACGCCATTATCATTTATAAAACATTATGTGCGAAATCGCCCGCCACAAACGTGTAGTAGCACCTAATCCGCGATAATGAGTCCAGAGGTGGCTTCTTTGAGTTCTGCCCGCGCAGTGTGGCGTGATTTCCATTCATTCTAGCGCCCTCCCGCTAATTCAAGCTCTGCTTAATTCGAACAATTTTACGGTTGCCTTAGAGTTCGAATTAACGGGCTTTTACTGTATTTCAATATTCATGCAGTAGTAGGCTAACCTGTGGTTCAGTGCCTGCTCACGAGAGGCGCCCTCCCTCCCTTTGCCTAACCTTCACTTGGTACTTTCCGACCGTACACGCAGCTCCCCCCCCAGCTCACCCGGTCAGTCCACCATTGGCCTCAGTGCTGCCTCGAGCTGCCAGTCCGCCAACCGGCTGCTGCGCCGGCTGCTGCTGCGCCGGCTGCTGCTGCTGTGCGGAGGGGAGGTCGACGTAGTGCAGGCTGCTCTCGCGGCCCTCTGTCAGAGGGCTGAGGAAGTAGAGGCGGCCCTTGCCGAAAGTCACGCTTGACGGGAGGCGAGAGGCCAGGCCGTACAGGCGGCAGCGCGTCTGCCGAACTGCCTGCCGCAGCTCCTGCCAGCTGCGCTTGCCCCCACTGCCTGCACCGGTGTTGCCCCGGGGCAGTGCGGGTGCGACTCCGGCCGCACAGAAGTCGGGAGGGGAGCCTGGCATGCCCTCCGAGGAGGAGGCGGCCATGCCCTCCATGGGACTGCGGCTGAAAGAGACAAGTTTGTTCGTCCACACAAAAACATACACATGCGCATTAGTTGGCCAGAATGAGACGCAAGGCCTGTATGCGAGGTTGGTCAGTCTCAGTTGAAAGCCGTTCAGCCGGTAGCCAGATGTACAGGCATTAAACAAGAAATACAGCCCAGAACATTAGCAAAGAAGTGCAACCGAGAAAAGGAAAACGTTTTTCTTTCAGAGAACACAACAAATAATACTGACAAGCATCACTGATCTTATACAAAAAATATCCTACGCTTAATAAAAAAGATAAATAGATTGGCCATTTCCAATTATACTCGGGGACAAGTTAAGAACAGCAATGTGGCGCATCACTCCACTGAGGAAATAGACTCGTAAAATCAATGCAGACAGGTTTCGAAAGGAAATTGCACTTAAGGCCACGGTGTAAGATATATTATTAGGTGAGGACACAGCTTACAAAACGAATGTGTGCTCTTTGTTTTGATAAAGTCGCCAAACTGGCGCCGCTGAGACCGTTGATTGCAGCGCCCTCCAGCGGCAGAGAAAAGAAGCTGCCCGAGCGCCGCCCACTCGGAGGTGTTCGGATGTCTTCGGCTCCTTCTCGGGCCTTCTCGGCAGCTTCCGTAACCGGTCGTCTGCTCGATTTCTGCTCGCCGCAGCTTGGCTGGTTCCGCTGACCGGGGGTGCAGACGATAATTGGAACAAAGCCGTGCGAAAGCCTTTGCCCTCGGCCCAGTGTTTCAACGTGTTTTAAGCATGTTTTGAGTCGGTAACAATCAAAGGTATAAAACACTAAACCGAAGGGAATGTGTGCCTTGGTAGCCGTTGAGCGCTTACACAAATGAGATTTTATGCTGCGCTTTTTATGCTTGCGCAAAGAAAAAATGTGGTGCAAAAGTTTTATTGAGTATGTACTGCAACGGATGGCAAGAAAACGTGACAGTAATCAACGTTACCCGAGATCCTAAACGAATGAATGCGTGCTCTGCAGCCATCCCCAGCAGAAAATGATGCTACTTGCGGTCAGCATTTTTGTGAGAGCGCGGTTGCGCGAAAGGGTTCTTTTTGGTGCTTTGAGGGGATGTACTACTGAATGTCGAAGAGGTGCGCGCTCGCAAACGATGCAGTGACGTGGACTTTACCATTGGCTACAGCCCCCCAAGCTACTCCGTACAAGCAGCGGCAAAAGAAAGCGTCCGCTGCCGGAACAACGCTCCGACATACAAGGAAAGTAGGCAGTTTGTGAAATGAATTAAACTGGCGGCGAGTACGCTGATGTTTCTTCGTCGTAAATGGCGTTGCAGAACTGGGGCTCCAGCGGAGACAAATCGATGTTGTCAAACTCACTGCCGATGTCTAATGTTCTGAGGAGCTTAAAACAATGTTTAAACAATGCAATAAATTACGCGTTAAGATCGCGTTGTGTTAGCTCACACGGTGAGCTCAAACAATGTTGTTTTACACGCATGCCGCAGATGCCTGCAAACCACCTGGCTTCGGACAGTCGTTCAAGTCGCCTGAAGCCTCGGTGGCTTCGAAGCTTAGTTAGGAGTTCCGCCACCAGATGTCCTTTCAATCAAAGGTCCACGCGTGGCGCCACGGCACCACCAACTCTATTTGACAGATTTTTGGGCTGCTGTGTCCACACCTAAAAGTATATCTTACACCGTGCTTAAGGCTAAGGGTGGGCTAGTTAATGTTGACTTGAAAACATTTTACCAGCGAAAAAAGGACACTGACCAACACAGAAGCAGACAGCTTCGTTGTCGTAGTGACCATCCTGTCTGCTTCTTGCTTGATCAGTGTTCTTTTTTTTGCTGGTAATATACTCTCGAGAAAATTCACTCAATGCATGGCGTCGTCTGCCTTTTCTCACACAGTTTGTTTCTCGTCGCTGCATTAGTTAGTAGGCAGTTTAAGTCCAAAAAACCACGGAAACAACCCGTGTAAATTTCAAACCAAAATACTCGCAGGGACACACTCTTTGTGCCGTGCAGAGGAACAGCCAGCTACGGTGATGAGGCACAGGGGAAACTTCCATTGCTGTTTTTCAAGTTGTACTCAAGTTTAATGTACCATGTTCTGTGAAGGGGAGCTTTTCATGTCTTGTAAGGGTGAGACCGCGCACAGCCCTGCCATACACACCTGGCTCCCTGCCCTGCGGTCATACATCATTATCACCCTCTCAGCCACACTCCCATAATCCTAGGACGAAGATGCAGAACAAGGATTTCCTTCTATCCCTTGGTGTGAAAACTAGGGTGACAAGAAGACAGCCCAGTTTTGAGGAAGAAGCAACCCTGGCCACAAAAACTAACCAACGCAAATTTTCCTGCCAGCCCACTAGGATAACGTTGCGTTCAAAGTTTGCAGTACGCGGGAACTCCAAAAACTCGTCAATGTTTGACACTGATTGATTGCAGGGTTTAACGCGCCAACGCGCAACGCAGGCGATGAGGCGCGCCGTAGTGGAGGGCTCCGGATTAATTTTGACCACCTGGGGATCTTTAATGTGCGCCGAAATCTCGTACCCACGGGCGTTTTTGCTTTTCGCCTCCATCAGAAAAGCGGCCGCCGCGGCCGGGAATCGAACCCGCAACCTCGTGCTCAGCAGCACGCCTTAGCCACTGAGCCACCGCGGCGGGTCAATGATCGAGACATTGCTGGTAAATTGCAAACCACTGCAACTCCTTAATAAGTATTACCCTCACCCCATGAATAAATCTTCACGTATAATGGCCATGATGACGCATTTATCCGTGGGTGAAGTATTTCGCGATGGCCGTATTTGGAAAGTCATTCGGTTTCCCTAAAAAGATGCACTTTTCTTAGCCCATGATGCAGCCAAGACAACAAATCGGTTAATTGAGTGAACAAGCCCTCAACCGTTCTCAGAAAGACGTTTGTTCCAAAAAGATGGTATGATTGGTATCACGTGACTTTGCAAGTAGACGCACCCCCTGGAGATGACAGCACCAACCAATTGCATGTGGCCAACAAAACGATTCTTGGAGAGCCCAACGAAGAATGTGGCCACAAATGCCAAATGCGTTCACCCCGCCTCACGATATCTACTCTGTGGTTGCTACATAATGAACTGAAACAGAAGGCAATTCCATTCAGAATTGCTCCCCTCAAATGTCTTGACCACGCCTGAAGCAACTACAGTGCAACCTTGATTATCTGGAATTCGGTTAAAACGGTATTTCCAATCACACGAGCCAGACAAGTCAGGTAGGAACCCATTGGGGATACTGCAATAGAGCCTGACTTAAGAACCAGAATGTGGTAGGCAAGCATTCACCGATACCAAACTGTTTGCAATGAAATTCAGCAACTTCCGTAACGCACTTCCACCACTAAGAGCCGTTCCTCAACCTTAATAACGCTACAACGTACCGGGGCATTACTGAAAAATAGCAAGTCACAGTGACGACAGAACCTAAACCCGAACTTGCCAGCACTAGAGCAGCGTACAATGGTAAACTAAAAGGTACATGCCGAGGTAAGCTAAGCGAACCGACAACTAACAACAATCAAAACAAAAGCAGTTGATGCTTCTGGCCTCGCGCTGCGGTCACACGGGTGGCCAAGCATGCACACCAAATACGTACGCGCTCGTGGCGGCTCGTGCTCACCCCTCGCGCCTCAGAAATGCAGAGTTCCGTCACGTGAGGTTCGACTACCGCGTATGTGCGCCGCGCAGGAGTCTCATCCAGCGCATTCGCACCCACTTTCGCCGTTTCCGAAGCCCCTGCTCGCCTCCGTGCTAGCCTGCCGTCCCCTTGGATGCGTGCCGTCTGCACTGATAAAGACGATCGGCCCGGGAGACAGCATTGTTTTCCATTTTCGCCGCCAATCAACGACCACGACTCTGTTCCTATCGACTGCCGACGCGCCTTGCTAGGACAGGTAACACATCACCCCGGTACGTCCACGGCTAGATCGCAGGTAACAGCGGCGGAGTACCGTAAGATCGAAAGTGCAGTTTTAGCCACTGCATGTTACACGCAACCGAGGTTGATGCCGGGAGGAGCGCAGACAACGCGCCCAGCACCCTAGATGGCCTGCATCCCAACTGGCGGGCGCTCGACAGAAACAACGCTCTGCCTGAGCGATAAGCGATGCCCAGGAATGTCCGCACAGTAGCGGACAAGGTAGCAAGCCTTATTTAGACTTACCGCGTTCTTGTTGGCCCGCTGCAGTATTAACTAGCTGTCCTCAAAACGATTGCTACGGTGGGCAAGTGTCCTCTAGAGCTGGGTTGCCGTAGAAAGCTTAGCGGTCCTCTGACGAGCTCTAGGTTGGGAGCGAAAGTCCTCCGTCGGTCCATGCGTGTAAGCGCTGCGACGAGCTCGAGCAGGCGACACTACGGTAGCGCACACACTTCTGCGATGCCCTCCCGGAGTGTAACGACAATAAAAGGCCCCATGGCGCGCGTTAGATTGCGAGGAAGCGACGGTTTAAAATAAGCACCACACGGCCGGAACTACGGACAGAGAGAACCACAGGCGCCGCCATTACAAGCAACGACCGATCAGTTGGCACCAAGCCTGCCCAAGCCATTTCAAGTACAGCCGCACCAAGAGACACGGCCGGGCTAGAGAGCGAGCGGCGCGCGCTTTCATACGGCCTCCGCAGCGGCGGCGAAAACAAAGGGGAGGAGTCTCGACCTACAGTTCCGCCGCTCTCCGCACGGGGGCTACGCGAGCCAACCCTTGCCTGGCACTTGCGCGCTTGCATTTGCAGGCTGCTTTCGACGTGCGTGCGGGCTGTTTTCGCAGCGTTTGTGCTTCTGTGATTTAACAGCAATCACATCGTCTTACTTTTCTTCGGTCTGAGAGAGGCTGAAGGCGGGAGTTTTCAGAAATTCATCGCAGTGCGCTGCATGTTGTTCAGTAAAGTGAATTCAGTGTATATGCTTCGACCGGTGCCGTGATGGTGTACTGTTGTGTCCCGCACTGCAAATCGCGTGCCGGGAAAACGCCGGGGGTTTCGTTCCACCAGTTCCCTGTGGATCAAGAACTGTGCTCAAAATGGCAGCGGAACATTTCAAGGCAGAACCTCGTAATAAACGACCAGCCGCCATCGACTGTCGTATCGTATGCAGCAGGCACTTCCGTCAGATCGATTACGCTCCTGACTGCAGGATAAGAAAGCTGCTTCCCGGAGCCGTGCCAACTGTCTTTGAAGATTATCCCACATACTTGGCGCCAAGTGCGAATAGGCCCCGGAAAGAACCAGTCGTAAGACAATCTTTGCCCCCTCGCAAACCAACTAAGCGGAAGGCAGAGCCAGAGGAACTACCTGCGAATTTGGATGCTCCGGAGAGTTTCGACAAGCCGTCTGCAAATGTTTCCACCCAGACCACTAACAATGATGCACAGCGAGCAAGTCGGTACCTTTCTATGGTTGGAAGACTGCGTTCTCAAGTCGCCTATCACCGTTCTCAAAGTCAGAAGTCTCTGTCTCTGCTGAGAGCTGAACAAAAGGCAAGCGAGGCGTACCGTGCAAACAGGCACTTGACTGCACTTGAGGAAATTGTGGCAGACGCTGAGCGAGGGGAAAAAAAGGCCGTTTTCCTTCTACATCAGATCGGAAGGTACGGGAAAAAGCATGACAGTTACCCTGAAGAGTTCATTCGAGAGTGCGTCATATGGCGTTTCATTTCGCCGAAAGGATATGACTACGCTCGCACGTCGGGCCTTTTAACCTTGCCTGCAAAGTGTACTCTACAGAGGTACATGGGTCCATCCCCGACGACATCCGGAATGAGCGCCGCGATGAAGGAAAGGCTCGTTTCCGAGGCGTCGATGCTGAGCAGCAAGCAGCATATGGCCCTCCTTGATAATCGATGAAGCAAGCATCAGACCCAAGTGCATCTATGACAGGAAGGCCGACGCTGTGTTTGGCCTTAAAGACAAGCCCGGCGGTGATACGCCCAGCAGCTCGAAGGAAGTGCTCGCGAACAGAGTTTTGTGCTTTGTATTGCAAGGCGTGTCAAGCAAGTACAAAATTCCCTGTTCGTATTACTTCACAAAACAGCTGAGCGGCAGGGACCTGTTCACGTGGACAAAAGAGGTGATCGCTGCGGTGGAATTGTGTGGCTTCGTTGTGACCCGCATTGTGACTGACAATTACTCAGCCAACATCACCTTGTTTAAACACTTGGGGAGTGGCTCTCTGTAAACAGTCGTGAGGCACCCACACGATGACAGCCGCATCATTCTGCTCAGCATCGATCCTTGCCACGTCCTGAAGAATGTGCGCAACAAGTTCCTGGAGCGACAGCTTACGGATGGCTCAGGTGTGATTAGTGGCACCTTCGTACAAGAGCTTTACGAGTACCAGAAGAATATGACAATCAAGCTTGCCAGGAATTTGACGAGGAAGCACGTCTACCCTAGAAATCTGGAGAAGATTAATGTACTTTGTGCGGTTCAGATCTTCTCCCCACAGGTTTGTGCAGCACTGGAACACCTCGAAGAAAACTCCCGCAATGACCCTGCACTCTCCGCATTTAGGCGAGCAAGTTCACCACCGTGCACTTCATGAGGACAATGAAAATTGGTTTGATATGCACGACACCTCTTTCGGGGGAACGGGGCAGAAGGCACCCATTGCAGACGTGGACGATGGCCGGCTGTTGTGGCTAGAAAATGACTTCACGTGCTATGTAAAGAAAGTACAAGCAAGCTCAGTCGCCTCTGGGAACGGCGCTTTCACCGGCGAAACGTTCGAGGCCCTGCTTTTCACTACAAAGTCAACAGTGGAAACAACTCGATACCTCCTAACCCAAGGCATCAACTACGTGCTAACAAGGAAGCCTAAACAGCGACCCATAGAAGCAGTATTCGGCAGAGTCAGGTACATGTGCGGTGGAAACGACATGCTCGACGCCCGGGCTGTGGACGGCTGCTTTGGACCAAATTGTAAAATCCAAGTTCGCAAGGCCACCTGAAGTCGTGACGTGCGACACTGATGTTGACAAGTTGGTCAGTAGCCTGTCGGTGACATTCTCTGACGACCTGAAAGAGCTTAGGGAATGTACTTCCGCTCCCCCGCTGTCTGTGACATGCTCTGGTTTGGCCTACGTCGGCGGTTACATCGCGAAACTGATCACGGACTTCGGGTGCGAATCTTGCGCCATGCTCCTCACTACAAGCGACAAAGATCAGCCACTGTACGCGCTTTTGAGAGGCCAGGACAGAAGCGGGCTAGCCTACCCGAGGCCAGAGTTCCTTGCACTTTTAAAACGGGATCGTCACATTCTTCGAGAAAATAGCAAAACACCTGCCACGCACGCATGTTCTCGAAGTTCTACAGCTGCTCGTAGAACCGCATCTGGACGTACCTCTGCTGAACTGCCCCGAAAGTGTTGACAATAGTCACGGAAGACGGTCAGCAAGTTTGATTGCTGACAAATTCTTCAGGATCCTTTTAGTGAATCACTCCACTCGAGCCACCGACGACAATGAAAGGCGCATGAACTATACACATAAGCCGTCGAGGAAGCACTTCCGACTGTGAAGCTACTCCAGCTCGAACAACGTTTCTTTTGTGCAAGACTATTTTGTCACGCCGAAGATGATTTTTCTGGTGCTCGAACTGGGGAACGCCATTATTTATGTGTTCAAATGGTGCAATTGTGCTTTTACTGTTTACTTCAATGTATTGCAAACTTTTTAGGGGTAATTACCGAATGTTTACTTGCTAGCTTCTGACAAGCTCCTGTGCTGTTGTGCATAATACAGTAAGGTCTCATTGCTTCTCTCCAAATAAACTCGTTTCCAGTTTGCCTGGTGCCTTTCAGTTCACAGATTATCCCCGATGCTTTTTCTTCGGCATGCGTTTTTAAAGATTTCTTAACTAACGCTCTGCAAGTTTTAAGTCGTAACCTATGACAATTAGAGTACGCCGCTAAGTACTTCAACCTGCATATGAAACCGAAACATTGAAACTAGCCAAGGCGAATCAATCACGCTGCGCTGAGAGCAAAATTTTGCAGCAATTCTGTTTGTTGCAACCCGATGGCGGGCGCCCACGACAGCGAGTACTTAGGATTTCAGTTCAGAAAAGGGGGAGGGGGGGGCAGAGAGGACAGCGTGAAAGACCAAAAAAGTACACAAAAATTAAACCACACAACAGAAAAAAGCCAAAGCTTGTAATTTATTCACGATACACTAAACATTTGGGGCGATTCCACGTTCTGTCGAATTTTGTAATTATTTCATTAATTTCTTTAGAGAAATTGCAAGATGACTCATCGTCGCTTTGAGAACATACATCGAAGTCGCGTATGGCTGGTGCGTAGCGTGCGACACAAATAATCAGCCGAAGATCAGAAACCATTATTCGGGGCACGGAGTCTTCGTTTGGTTCTTCCTACCCGGCCCCCTTTAACCCCGCTTCTGCGTGCGCCAGTAGCGGTGATTGTAGTGAAAAATAAAGAAAAGAAGAGCAGAGGCCGCGCATAGCTCGCCCGCGCGCGGAATGGGAGACGAGCGCGTCCGCAGGGTTGGCCCGCAGCGCCAGCTCCTAGCAGCGGCTGCAGGCAGGAACTAGGCCTCTTGCGAAGGCCGTATGACAGCGCGCGCCGCTCCCTCTCTAGCCCGGCCGTGCAAGAGACAGTGTGTTTTCTTTTATTGACGCCAGGGGAAACTGAAGCCGTTCCCTCTGAGAGATGCTTTAAACGCAGGGAAAAAGCCAGACAGGTATCCTAAGACCAGCACAAACGGGTAAACTTCTTTTCTGAAGGTGAAGGCGAGGTGAATGTGCAGCGGCAACACCATTGCAACAGTGCAACACCACCACATTACAAAGAAGCCGCTAACCATCATCATCATTTATTATCTAAAATTTTCTTCAAACCTTCAAAACACTACCATCCTCAGTCTTTTTTACAAATAAACGCTTTATATTTCTCGTTGCCTTTCAGGCATTTGTAGAACCTTGTACTGGTTGCTAGCGTCACTTTGCTTCGCACCATCCCAACCATTAGGGTAGCTCCATTGCTCTACGGTGTACTCGAAGATTGTAGCTCCATGCATACTGTGCACCGACTTGTGCGCGGGTGGTTTGATTTTAAAGAGAATTGCAACATTCTCAACTGGCCATTCACATGCATAGCTTCAAACAATCTTTCTGATTTATTTTTCTCAACCTCTAGGATGGATCCAACTATTCTTTACTTGCTGTTACGGCGAGGACTAGACCTTGGAGAGGCCCTAGTCATAGTACTCACGATACACCACTTGCGAAACTTATCTTCAGAACCTAGGCGCTGCGTGCACCCCCCCCTCCCCCTTTTGCAGCAAATAAAGAATAAGCACGACAATAAGTGTACTGGCGCGGCGTATCATCATTATCACCACCAGCAGCAGCGTGTTTGTGGCCACTACAGGATATGCCTCTCCCAAGGGTACCGAGCTGCGTTTACCGGGCTTTAGTCGAGTTCATTCTTAATTTGAACTGAAATATCGTCTAGACGGGTTTGTTCCCTTATTCATGCTGCTGTCGTTTTATCCCGAAATGTTACACCTAGCCGTTTTTCGTTCTATAGCTTGCCGGGCCGATCTAAGTTTGCCTTCAAGGCCTTTAGTGAGACCGCCAGTTTCTGCCCCACTTGTCATCACTGGAAGTAGGCATTTGTACTATATCAGCCGTTCAAGTTTCAAAAGTAGCGTACCACCGAAAATTTCGGGATGCTTATTGAACGATTCCCAGGTGGTATTGTGCCTAATTTCCTTAAGATTTGAATCACAACTGACAATTTTCCCAAGACAGTTATAATCGTCTGTTGTTCTAGTACTTGATTGCCTGTCTTGAAAACACGCCTAACTGCAAGTCTGTTCAACATTATGTTCGATTCCGAGGGGTTTATAACTAACCCCGCTGCTTTTGGACACAGCTGTCAAACCATTTTGCGTAAGTTTCGGCAGAACTACTCATACGACAATGTTGTCTGTAAATCTCAAACGATTTAAGAATCCCCATTGATGCGTCACCCCATCATTCCAAAATTGTTTTCTGAATATTCCCTCAAGACAGAGCAGATCATGAGGGTGAGACTGTGTTTTATCTTCCTGACATCCTTAATTTCTGATAAATAACCGTTTGGCCTTGTTATGTAGAAGAATCATACTTGAGCAACCTATTCGCAAATATTTTTGAACGCTTTCACGTAGGGCTTGTCTGCGCTACATCGGTGCAGGATAGGCATTGTGAAACGAGAAATCGTGCGCGGGAGATGTACCGAAGTACGTACATGAACTGTGTTGTGCGCATTGGCGAGTCCGCACACGGGACGGAACAAAAAGAAGGCTTGGCTCTGAAGCGCGTCAGTGTAAGTTATTGGCGCCGAGTGTGTCAAACTAAATATGTAATCCAAGTATTGCAGTTGAAACAAATGATAAACTGAGATGGCAGCGAGCGCAGGCGCAGAACGGTCACGTCAATTTGACTGTCGGAAATTTCGGTGTTTATGGTGACAGTGTTACGATTAATTCAACATCAACTCAAAGTCATGCGAAAATGGATACCTGCGATACCGCGACAGGAATTTCATCGTACGCAAAACACCAGGGTGAGTGACCTTACGAACTGAAGAGGCTGTATTGTGCGAGAAATGCAGGACTTTTTTTGGTGTTCAAGAATACGTTTCCAAGCTACCCTGCACCACATGGGCATTGCAATGTACACAGAAGTGAAGATTTTGCCGCGGTGATGAGACAAATATAATTATTTTTTCGCGAACTGAGAAAATGTACAAGGAACTAATTGAACAGACTTGGAACACGTTTTTTATTATTGCATTATGTGCCACCGTCTTCATTGTTTAATTAAGAGTGCATTTCCATTTTAGCCACCATACTTGCAACTTCGTGCATTGAGTGCTGAGTGAAATGAACGACTTCTGAGTGTTCTATTTTCTGTGGGACAAACCCAGCACCTGTAGGTATATGTGTTTCGGTGGGCGTTCGTGGAAAATGTGCCGCGTAGTGCGGCTGTCGAGCGAATGACGTAAGCGTGAGCCAGAGTGTTGGAATGGGTGTGCTGTGTGTTTCGATCTTGGCGTATGTGAACAACAGTTTACTGGCGGCGAAGTAGCGTAGATAGTAGCCCTTTATGTAATGAATGGGATGAATAAACCCCTTGGTTTTGCTTTTCTTGTTTGCCTTTGTTTAAGCCTTTTGTGAATGAAAACTGGCGACGTGGTTGCAGTCGCAACCTTGCACTCCCCCTATATCGCTGAAGTGTTCATGGAGCATATATTACAGAATGCAGATAGCCACACAACCTAAGTGCCACAGGAGAAGTTCTAGAAATCCGCAAGGCTATATGCCGGCATGGCAGCGTGGTAATAATTTCCCAGAGGGTGCTGCTGTCGCTGTGTTTCAAGTAGTGGCGATTCTCTTCTGGCTGCAGCCCATGCAAAAATATCGTATGGTCGGCTATTCAAAATCCTTCTTATGGTTTTCTTTAGCTATTTGGCCCAAATATCTTTAGACATTTCTATGGCTGTCTTTAGCCATTTCTATGGATATTCCTATGGGTGTCTTTAGCTTCTTCTATAGCCATAGCGATATGGAAAGAAGACCTAAAGAAATCCATAGAACCGGCTATAGAAGAAGCTAAAGACACCCATAGAAATGTCGATACGAATAGCTAAAGACAACCACAGAACCGGCTATAGAAGAACCTAAAGACACCCATAGGAATGGCGATACGAATCGCTAAAGACAACCGTAGAACGGGCTATAGAAGAACCTAAAGACACCCATAGGAATGTCGATACGAATATCTAAAGACAACCACAGAACTGGCTATAGAAGAAGCTAAAGACACCCATAGGAATGGCGATACGATTCGCTAAAGACACCCATAGAAAGGTCTAAAGAATATTGGGCCAAATAGCTAAAGCCGACCATAAAAAGGATTTTCTATAGCCGACCATACAATATTTTTGTATGGGTTAAGGTACATGGTGCTCTACCCACTGCGCCACAAAGCCGACACAGAATGAAAGGCTACGAACGCGCCTTATATCCTTGACTCATTCAAACTACGTCAAGAAGCTGCTGATACAACGCATTCACTACCTGTGGGCGGAACGCGAGGTACATGGTGCTCTTCCCACTGCGCCACAAAGCCGACACAGAATCAAAGGCTACGAACACGCCTTATATCCTTGACTCATTCAAACTACGTCGTCAGCGGCGTGCGTTGGCGACTCAGCGGCGTGCTAGCGGCGTGATAGCTGCGTGGTGTACACGTGATAGCACCAACCCCCTAAACCCTAAACGTTAACGCAATACACCCACCCCCTATGCGACGCATTTACTCGAGTCCCCCTCGCGGGGAGATGGGCCCATTTTTTATCAGGCGTAAAGGTTAGTATCGTTTGATTGCCGGTCCATCACAAATTCACAAATAATCGAAATGCCTCGTCCACCTGCACACGCCATAAAACAGAAGAGTGTTTTCTTACAAGAAGCACTTTTGAAGGTTTTAGTTTTGAACGCATAAAAATCAACAGGACGTATATTGTCGCTAGTTCTAACCAGCAAAGTTTTTCCCAGAAGTGCGGCGTTGGTCAGGAACTCAATCGCCCGGCTCTTGTTGGTTTGGCAGGGGGTTCAGCATGGAGATGGTGTTGAAATTTTCGGAGATTGGGGCCGGAATGGCGAGCTCGAGATGTTGATGATATGATATAGGGAAGTAAATAATCTGTATGCAACTATATATTTTTTGCAAAGCTGAGTACATGAGTAATAAAAGAAACTTTAAAACTGCAGTTAGACTCCTGCTCCGAGTGCGTGAAGACCCCTTGAGCGCCCCAAACTCTAACTCTCCTCTCTCGTATGCTCCGAGTTAACACAAACCACTCGAGCGATAACGGCCGGGACTATTTTCCCGCAGAAAGATCCGTCAAATTACCCGTTACACAGCTGTATCCTAAAATTTCAATTTCATCCTCATTCTGCCTCTCGCTTAGGGGGCTTATAAATTCCACGCCTAACCTCAACGGTCGCGACCCCAAGTACGGAAAGCTGTCTAGCACGAATTCTGAGCCAAGGCCCTTCTTTATAGCAAAACCTATGAATTCTGTTGTCTTAACAATGCCCATCCACCTGCATATATGGGAGGGCTCAAAGTCCGCGCAGGCAGCTGTCACTCACAGATATCTGCCAGACAGGTAGCCGCCACGCCTTAAGGGCCAAAATCTTGTATACGTTACCAGTGCCGACGAGAAAGCACGCGGGGGTTAGAACACGCGCCGCCTGAGAAGGACGTTGAGGGAGGGGGGAAGGGGGGATCAGACGTGCCGCACAACGCAACCTTCCTATGGCATCACGATTAGCACGAAGACGATGAGCAGAAAAATGTCGCTTTTTGGGCTGGGGTGCGGTCCGCCTCGAGCGTGGGTTTGCGCATGGCCGTCGAGCTTTCAGAGGCGATGAGCCCCTGTTGCGCCGCTGTGATGGTCTTGCTATTCGGAAAGCCGTTACCTCCAACCCTTTACCTCCAACTCTTTACCTCCAGCGGTCTCCAACCCTTTGGGTTGGAGAGCGACAGGTGATTACGAGAAATGGCATCGGACCACAGTTTCATAAGGATAGAATGCTCCTGCTCATTTTCGCGCTCCTGCTCCCGTCGGTGCCGCACAACAGTTACAGCAGTCGTTTGTTGTTGATCGGTCGGTTCGTCGTTCGGTCGTCACTACCAGTGGAAACACGCCGAAGCTCTTCGTCCAAATTCGGGCTCTGCGATGGAGGCGTGTCTGGGCCGAACTCTCGCTTTCGGGGGTTCCTCTCTTTTTGCCGACGTGCCCAAGGAGGACCAGATCTGCGAGCCGCCCTTTGTTCCGCGCCCTCCACCGGCTCATTCCAAAGCGAAAAGCGCACACGGGGACAAACAGCTTACCGTCCCTGAGTCGCGGCGGAGGTCCGTTTCCAAGACGGTATCGAAGGGGCAGCACGCAGGATGCGTTTTTAAGTAGACGCAGCTTTCGTCGTCCCGAAAGGAGACAGGCGTTCTTGCTTCGTCTGGCGTCCACGCCTGAGCTCTTCACACCGCCTAGGCCTTCTGATTCCCCAGCTGGAAGGGAGCTGTTTTAGGGACGGGCTGGCCCGGCAGCCTCTGCGTCCACACGAAGTGGGGCCTCGAGATTACGCGACGAACGGAATCGCGCGGACGTGTAGCTTCCGCAGCGATTGTTGCTCAGACAGCTTGCATACGCTACGCCACAGAGGCGCAGGTTGAAGCCGAAGAACCTCTCAAGTGGCCTACACAACCATTGAACATCTAAATAACCATACGCTTACCATTGCCGCAGGTGCAAGTGCACTCCAGCATACAAAAATACACAGGCTTTGCGCAGAGCAAGCCGCGAACGCCAACGAGAAATCTTTGAGGTGCTTTGCATCGCGAAGAAGGCGACGGCTGTGTCAACACCCTTCCGTGGGATTGTCGAAAACAGAAGTATGGTTTCTGAATCGCAGATTCCCGTGCACACGTGTGAAATGAATGAGGCTTCTCCTTTATTTGTTATATTTCGGGGTTTTTCCTCCTCCGCTGGGCGCCCGCGCCGACGTGGTAACGTATGTGTGTGTCTAGTGAACTTCCGCAATGAACTTCATTGTCAAGTGCTATACACTGAAATTTTTGGCAGAAACTGTGTACGAAGATATCTGAGCCCACAGGGCAGTGCTTAACTTGTCAATAATTACATATAACGTCCCTCAGGTTTAAACAGTTTACAATGTTCCTCAGAAATTATTGCATTATTTGCATGCCTGACCCTTTCTTATTCCGAAACGTGCGCGCGCTGAGACGTCCGCTTACTTAGACGCAGTTGTACCGAAAAGACTACAACTACAAAAGACTATGCTTGTTTTTTTATGTTTAAGTTGAGTAACTTTCTGTGTTTCTGTCTTGTCGTGTTTTCACTTTTAATTCAGCTGTTAGGCTCTATTAGACGTTTGCATGTCACACTTTTTTCAGTATTTTCTGCTGATTTGTAAATTAATACGGTAAAATTGGTAGTGGATGGTATGTGTGAGTTTATTTTTTTTCTCTTACGATGGCATTTTCTTTGTTTTTTGGGCTTCGAAAAATGTGCTAGCTATGTTGTTCCTTGTCTGCATGATATAAGAAAACATTGTATCTATTTGTTTTTATTTTCATTTGATGTTGTGATGTGTGCTGCTCCCGACTTCGGTGCAAGCTAGTTTGGGAGGAAGGGCCTCGTCAGGCTGTAGCCTTTTGCCCTCCACCTTCTTTTTTGAAGTGACCTGTGCCGAAAAAGACCGGACACGAGCTCGGGGCCTTTTTTATGTGGCTTCTTAGGCCCCGTCCAGCTGTGTATCCGCGACTTTTGGTCCAAGACGTCTTCTCAAAAACTTCAGGAAAGCAAGGAGGAGGCGGAATAACTAAATTGAATTGAAATGGACTCGAAGGTTGTGAACCATAACGTACGGGGCCCACCGCTCCCCCCACCGGCCACGAGTTAGTCAGCTTCGGTGTGAAGGTGGGGTTGAAGCTCCTACCTTCAACCTTCGATGCGGGCAGCAAGCACACACAAGAACTTTTTTATATGGTCGAGTGGGGCCCCTCACAGCTGGGGGCCCGGGGCTGCAGCCCCCGTAGCCCCCACCTTAATCCGGCCCTGCGTTTTTATACAGTCGACTCCGTTCGCCGCTAAATGATACAGAAGTCGCGTTCGGTGAGGTCGCCGCCTTCGCGGGAGCAACCGCGGGAACAAGACCAAAGGCGCTCATTGCCAGTATATATCGGCTTATTTTCCCGCTTTGACCGTTTTAAGGCTCGACATACTCGCTGGTCCATGCTTCACGACATTGAAAAGTGCACCTGGACTGTTCCCTTCGAAGGTGAATATGGAAGCCCTGGCATCGGGTGATATAACAGCAGCGTGGAGAACTTCTGGGCATGCGCAGTGCATACAACGAACCCCGTCGCACGTGAGCCGCGCATGCTCAGACATTCACTCAAATTACAGCATCTGCTGCTGCACGTGAGGTGGCAAATGCTTTCGAAAGTATGTGCCATGGGTTGTTGCTTCTTCAAACATACGGCACTAAGTTTTCATGCTTAAACAATTCCAAAGTGATTCTTCATGCGACTTCCCAGAACTGCATCGCACTAACTAATTCCGCGTGCGTCACACTACGCGACGTACGCGGAAGCTTCACAAGTGAGACTAACTATTGCGTAGTCGCTCGCGGAAGATCGATCGCTGGGTATAGATAGTTAAAAATTTGTAGCGCAAATTCCTCCGCTCACGTAGAGGCTGGCTAAGGCGGATTTTTAACGCAAATTACGCCATATATCGCACAAAAAGACAAGGCCCAAATGCGTTTTCACAGACCAGCCATTATTTCGTAGCCCCGCAAAGTTATCGCATTGGTCTTTGGGTCTTTTGCTCAAACCAGTCCCCGAAAACAGATTGCAGGATTTCCGGAAAGCACTCCTCCTGACGTCTAATCAGTAGCCGCTATAGCTGCAAAATGTTTTCACATCTCGCACAACTTCCCCAAGCGCCGCAGTTATCAAACGGGTTCTAACGTCTAAAGATTTAGGCTGGAGTGGGATGGGCAACAGTACGGAAACGACGCCAACACTTACCTGCGCCGCCTGTGTTTCTCGCCAAAGGTTGCCTGGACATTCGTTCCACAACTCGTCAGTGAGGATCGCTGCGGCGCCGACGGAACCATATCCCCGCTGAGAAGGTCATGGGCGCATCCAGCCGACCTGTCCTTACGGGCGCCCGCGGACGCGCCCAGGCCCCCGGCCGTGGCTGTGAACGGCCGGTGCGTGGGTCTTCCGTCCCCCACTGCCCCAAACGTCGTGGTTGATGCGCGCTGAGGCATCGCCCAACCGGTTCCTACTCTGTCACGCTTCTTCGCGCGCTCCCGAATTCAGGCGACACTGCGTCGACGCCAGCGCCACGCCACCACTATTAAAACACCAGCGTCACAAGTGGGCCCATCAATGCCCGCGGCAACACGGCAACGATGTCAAAACGCACGCCGGGACGACAAACCACGACTCCTTGTTTTTCAAAGCCTTAGTCCACCTGCGGTGAAGTTTGCCGCCAGTGTAGCAGAGCCAATTCCCACATCCTAGTGACTCGAGATGCCATCACCTGGGTCGCTGACCACCATCAAGCGCCCCTTATCGCCGTCTTTCGTCTGATTCAAAGAACGTGAGAATGAACGCTGTGTCCTAGATGATGACAGAGACAGCTATCAACAGCTAAGCCACCGATGCATTGAAATGTTAGGCGAGCGGGATAACGTCATCAGAGCAAAACAGGCGACTAAATCGCTGCTACTTTACCCTTTTTTTTTTTCGAGGCACACAGACCGTAAACAATCGATTAGATACCTCGAAGGCGGCCAATCACGCACTCAAAAAAAAGTGGGGAGGAAGGTATGTACCCATTGCAGTTTTGTTCACTTTATTTTCGCCTGGTCTTTCCAGGTGACACTGTCATTCGGACCTCCCGTTAACATTCATGAATTATTAAGAGGCAAGAAAAAAAATTTTTTTTCCCGTTTCTTAAAAAAGTATATACAAAATAGAAAAAATGCGACTCCGCACGAAGCCGTGAAAGATATAATTGTTGCATAACTTCCATCACAAAAGCACCAGAAGAGCTTGAGAAGAGCCCCAGGAACACAAGAAGAGCTAATAATCACATTATTATTATTACTATCAAACATCTAGGCATTTTCACGTTAAGGCGTGGATTCACCATCAAGGTGTCAAGACTGACTTTTATATCAATCCGTGTCCGATTGCTTTTCGCTTGACACGCCAATGCTTAGCTCTGCAGCGGACAAAGCCTTCCGGACACTGAGGTTGAATTGCACGTACACAAGTTTTTTTGGACGCGATCCCCGCCAGCGTACTACGCAGCTTGGTGTGCGCATTTCGAAACTGGGACCAGTTTCTTTCACAAGCCGCTGAAAAAAAAAAAAAAAAAAGAAAAAATTGGAGCAGCTTCACAGACGAGGCGTGAAGACTGGACAAGCAGCAAAGCTGGCGGCCCCACCTATCTTATTCTTGACTCGGCTAAGTTGATGCATGGTTATGCTTGGAGGCTCGGCCAAGTTTTCTGCGCGGTGTCTTTGTTAGCCCCCCAAAGAGCAATGAACACCCTCTTATGAAAGTACGTACGCCTTTCCGCCGGCTTTGCGGTGAAGCTCCAAGAGAAGCGGAGGGCGTAGCGGGACAAGAGTTTGTTCAAAGTATTTTAACTCGTTCGGTGGCCCCTGTTCGGCTTGTGGGGTCTGGCGTTGGAGTGAGCCACCCCGCGACACGTTTCCAAAGCCGTGCTTGTACCAGTTGTATCGCGCCGCCGACAGGTGGCGACACGAGTGCAGCCCGAGCGCGGCGAGCGCGCGTGCTAACGTCCTCACTCGGAGCGGTTTTCCTGCGCACGTTCGCCGGCCCTAGCGTCACTAAATAAGCTACGCTTAAGAGTGCCGCCCTTTAAAGGGGTCCTGAAAACCCTTTCGCCGATGCGTGGATGTACATGTAACCAAATAAAGCAATGTATTAGCAATCTCCTCCCGCAAAAATTTTGTTCAAGCGATGAGTATTAGCTGAGAAATCGTAAATCAAAAACCGCGTATTATCGTCGCGCCGCGTTTCCTCCTCCTTTCAACTTACTCTCCGCTGTTGACGGCGAGAGAGCCTTCCCTCCCATGATGCTGCGCTCCTCGGCAGTGACGTACTTCCGCTATTGCGCTGCTCACACAGCCGTCTTCTACGGGCAAGCTTTGTTGACACCAGAATCCGCTCTCCGCTCAAGGCTGGAAAAGCGAACGAAAAATCTGGCCGCATGTGTGCGGCGGCCTGGCCTTGCCCTTTCGCGTGTGTACGTTGCTTGACAGAACTTTGCTATCGGCGGCACGCGACTCTTATCGGCGGCGAACTCGCAGCAGCACGGGGAGGATCCTGCGCTCGCTCCCTTGGATGCACAGCGCACTGTTTATCCAAAAAGCGCCGTATAAGATGTGGCCCCGCGGTGCCGGGGTCTTATTTTGTGGCGGTGGTAATTCTGGCGGGCGGCATCTGAAAAGACATTTTAAACCGATACAGAACCGTGCACAAAACGCCAGTTCAGCTTGGGGCGACGCGTGGTGGAGAGCGGCCAACGTTGGCAAAAACATGCTCCTTCCGCGGCTCTGAGCTTTCTAGCGCTGGAGCGAGCACCATTTCTTTGACAATATCAAACATCGGTTTGCCCTAGAAACAAGGCACAAACCGCTCTAGAAGTCAGTTACGGTTGGCGTGATCCCGGTTCAGCTTGGGGCACCACCTCGCGGCATATGGGCACTGCAGGCATACTACTCACTCCCATTTGGAAGTGCGAGATGCGTTTGGCATTACAGGAGGGCGATGGTGTGTGTGTTTGTGGACGCCTTTGTTTCGCGATGAAATGCGACGTTGTGCTTCTGCGGGTGGATAGTGCTTCCCATGGTCTGGATTATCTTTCTCAAGCGGCGTACGACTCAACCCTCTCATGGCTTATGTGCAGTTGTGCGTGGCTAAAAGCCATCTCGGCTTGTGCGCCAGAGTTAAGTGACTTGCTGTTCGTCCCCGCAAACCGCGCGCGAGGTGAGTGCCGAATTTACGAGGGGCAGGAGGAGGCAACCCATCGTCCTGTCAATCGCGGTTCGGACTGGCAACGCATGTTGTGACGTTGGGTTCGTTCGAAAACGCATCTCTGGATTGTTTGGAAGTTGAATAAAAATGTATGCGTCAACCCGGCCATTCGGCTCAGGGCGTTCTCTGCGATTGGCAAGAAAGAAGTGCCACGGGTCTTCAACGCTTTTTTTTATGGAACGTACTCAAGTAAGAGAATATTAATGTCGTGTTATGGCCCTGTTGCATTCAATACAAACGGTTAAGCGGTTTGTTTACACTTGTTTCGTTTGTCGTAAAATGTCCAAGCACTCCGGCACTCCGCTGGCAGACCAGCCGACGCTGAGCAGACCGACCTCACCCTCTTTGCCGGAAGTGCGTGAAAAAAAAGCCGCCCAATAGCAGGATGTCTAGCTTATGACGAACATCTGGGAATCGATGATGTAGACATGTGAAGATGGCGGCGTGCAAAAACACGAAGGAAAGGTTGAGAAAAAAGCGACAAACTTCGCAACAAAAGTGTGAGCTTTCCGCTACGCGTAAAGAGCTAATACTGGCACAGATTGATGTTGACGACCCAATCTAACGATTGCGCTAGTCAATTTAGTGTGCTCAAAACGCCTTTCAGGGCCCCTTTAATTCACCCGGAAGCGTCTGGGGCCATTTTGTTTCTGGCTTGCAGTGTGTGTTGCCGTCTGTCCCAACGAAACCGCCGCCGGTTGTGACGGGCTGAGTGTGACCGGCCGCTCTAGCATCCACGCAGCAAAGAGAGAGAGAGAGAGAGGCGCCCAGAAACAAAATGGCTGCTCCCATATGTAAACAAATATCACGTGATGACGACCGACCAATGAAAATCCTGGCGGCACATAACAATGAGAGAAAAGAGTGCCGATAATTTAAAAGCATTTATTTAGTGACGCTAGCCGGCCCCACCATTCGCTTGAACAGCATTGCTTTTAAAATGGGAATCTACAGTACGCGACCAGCGAGGGGACTGAAGGGCTATAGAAGAGAAGTCCTTTTTTGGCTTCCAAGCTGACCAACTCTTGCTTCCAGGCTGATGGATGCTGACCAAGTCAAACCTCCCACAAAATGACGATATACGTGACCACGTGAACTAAAAGCACGTTCAATAAAATAAAAAAAAATGACCCTGCAGTCCCAGTTACAACGCAGACCGGTAACACTCACTCCATCTCTGAACAAGCTGCCAAGCCAATTTTAGAATTTACTGGAACTGTTGACCGGACGCGACGAAATGACCCTATATTCTGTGGGTACACATAATCCGACCAGGGAAACATCGGCTGATGATGATGATCGATGATTGCTATTGGTTTCCCTTTGTAGCGGGGTGATGACATGTCATCTTACCAAAAATGACTAATATACCCATGTTTTACACTCTTGGTTTAATACTAGCGCTGCTTAGGGCAGGCACAAAAAGCTTATTAGGCACAAAATACTTTCTTTTTCTGTTACAGGTGGTAACTGTCCTAGGCAATATTCCCCTCTCTGCTTTTCGCCCACCAGCATTCTAATCTACTTGTAATAATTGTAATAATCCCCCCCCCCCTTCCGCCAGCAGCGCTGCTATCAGGAATCTGAAACGCAACGACGCGACAGTGACCGCACATACCCACTACAAATTTTCGAGTTTGGGTAGAATTTGGGCATTATTGTAAATCTGATGCATTTTAAAGGTAATGACTTTACTCCTTGAACAGCAAAGCGGCCCATTGCAGGTCAGTGCATTGCAGGAAAACCGGCCCACCGATAGTTTGATACACAAACGGCTGATTGGGTTTTTCAGAAACCCTGTCCAGTGAACTCGTGCATCGAGAAATGGCCATCGACAAGATTACTGGCACATTCGACTGAACTACACAATGGTTATGTCCTGTCTAGTAAGTAGTGTATCGAAGCCCCTGCTTAGTGAAATTTTCTCCTTCACCTAAATGTATTCACCACATAATATAATGCAGGCAAATCATTTGACTTAACGTAATAACGGCTGAACACATACACGTTTCACTCGAAGTTGCTTCGCATATTTTCTGACAGACAGTTTCCACCGTGACCTAAAAACAAACTTCTGATACGCCGCTCTTATCTCCCGTCTCTTAATCATCTCTTATACACGGCTGGTAGGCTTTGGTTCCCTTCAGGCCTTCCTTGTGATTTTGTACCGTTCGTGCCAACGCACATGACATTCAAGGTCACCTTCCAATGAGATTGATTGATTGTAGGGTTTATTGATTGATTGATTGATTGATTGTAAGGTTTAACGCGCCGACGCAAGGCAGGCGATGAGGCGCGCCGTAGTGGAGGGCTCCGGATTAATTTTGACCACCTGGGGATCTTTAACGTGCACCGAAATCTCGTACACACGGGCATTTTTGCTTTTCGCCCCCATCATAAAAGCGGCCGCCGCGTCCGGGAATCGAACCCGCGACATCGTTTCAGCAGCACAACGCCTTAGCCACTGAGCACCGCGGCGGGTCCTTCCGATGACACATACAAGGCTTTCGTCTTAATAAATGTGCAGTTTCTTATCTTCGGTGAGTCATTCCCTTGGAGCTGCAGGAGTCAGACCTGATTTGCTTATTCCGAGGCTGCACCCGGGCTATGAGGCGCGCCGTCGTGGAGGGTTCCGGATTAAATTGACCACCTGGGGACCTTTAACGTGCGCTGAAATCTCGACACACGTGCGTTTTCGCTTTTCGCCTCCATCAGAAAAGCGGCCAGCGTGGCCTGGACCGAACCCGCGTCCTTGGCCTCAGCTGTACAACGCCTAGCCGCAGAGCCACCGCGGCGGGTGGTACTATAGACCCTGGATGGTACTATATACACGGTGCTCGGAGGATAAGCACAAGTAAACAACAGTTTTAGCTACTAGCGTTATATGGCCTTTGTGAGGAAAGTATAAGTGATAGTCTTCAACAGAAGGCGTTAAAAATGCGTTGAACGTCTTTTACAACATGCGCATGTTGTCCACGCGCACATTGCAATTTCCTCAATTCCCATACAAAACAGGTGCCCTTTACCACAAAATAATAACTGGTGGGTACTGATTCGATTAATTCATGAATGGACCACGAACCTGTGTGACGATTAAATAGATGGTTCTTTAATGAGGACTACTTTAGCCTGAACTCCACTCCTTCCTGTTTTCCTTTGATCTCAGGATACGTAGTACTTCACACGTACCTCTTACCCGAATGACAGTATACGGGTGATATCACCACAAAAATGTGATGTCATGACCAGAATTGACCCCATTTTCACTCACGCCGTTTCAGAGGGAGGCACTGGTGTGGTGACGTCAATGCCGGCTATGACGTCCCGTTCGCTGTTAAAGATTTGCATAAGCGCTATCGAGTCCAAACGCGAGGGTGCTTATGTAAATTTTTAACGGCAGGCCTTTTGAGCCTTGCCTTGCCCTTGCGGTGGTCCAAAAAGATTATGCCGTGAAGCGGGCCGTCGGTTACGAATGCACAGATTACAGCACGCAGGTTATTTCACCATTTGCGTCATCAGAAGTTGATGGCTTAGCTAGAAAGTTAGCTATTAAGTTGAATCGCTCCTTGGAAACTTCGCGAGGCATATGCGCCAAGTATCTCCATCGCAAGAGCTTTTCCCGGCTGCGTGCATTCCGCGCTGATTAAAATGTGCGTAATGGGCAATGGCGGCGTATACACACATAAAAAAAAAAAACCGTAATGGGTCCTTTACAACTCCGCTCGAAAAGTGTTGCGTTTATGGAAGCGTGCAAACAAGCCGGCAACATTACGCCCTCACCTGCGGTCTATATACTGCTCGAACAGGCGGAGAAGTTGTCCTGGCGTGACATGGTACCGCCGGATTAAAATAACTGTGAAATAGAAACATCCACTCCCGAGATTTCTATCGAGAGTAACGCGGTCTTGCCTGCCTTTTCGATGTATATACATGTCAGTTACAGTAGAAAATGCCATAAGGGTGAACGCTTCCATTTTTCACGCCAAAAAAGTGGAAGTAAGCAAGAAAGCAAGCAAGTAAAGAAAGTAATGAAGCAAGCAAGCAAGCAAGAAGGTAAAGTAAGTAAAATAAGCAAGACAGCAAGAGAGCAGGGAAGTAGCCAAGCAAGCAAAGTAGGTGGGTAGGTAAGCAGGTAGGCAAGCAAGAGAGGAAATAAGGCAAGTAAACTAGGATAAACGCAAGTAAACAAATTGGAGGAGTAGCTGTGCTTTCGTTAGGGCGATTTGGTGCCTCAAAGGCATGTTTAGTTTTTCTTCGTGTGCTGGGGGCTTGAATTAGGATGCGGCAAAAAAAAAAAAAACATCTGCAGAAATTCAGAGACTTGTCTACTAATGCGTAGCAATCTTATGTCGCGCGTCTAGAGTGCGAGTTCTTTAGAGGAAACTTGTTTGGTTTTTTTAAACTGTCCCACCATTTGTCGCCATTTACGATACTATAACGATTAAAGGTGAAACTTTCACAAAATCTGAATTTTTGTGGGAAAGCAGGGCGTTACACAGTTCGCCATTTTTATTATTTTAAAATGTTTCTTTTTTTTAGTTTTTGAAGATTCTGTTCAAATATATTATCTCCAATTACGCTATTATAACGATTAAAGGTGGAAATTCCGCAAATTCTGCATTATTTTGTAAATGCAAGGCTTTACAAGGTCCTGGCTGTGAGGGTACACGGAAAAGAATGCTACGCATTATAATTCGCACAAGCTCTTTGATCGGCATGTAATTTCTATCGCGCATACCCTGAGCTTAATTTGCATCACTGAGGGAAACGGCTAGCCTCTTGTTTTATTTTATCCCATGTAGATTGATTCGGAGACATAAACAGGGCCATGCATCACAATAACACACAAGCTAACATTGGTTATTTCTGTTTTACATCCGGAACCCGAATTGACGCATAAGAAAGCAGCTGAGTTATCTGCGTATACTGAGGTAACGGTAATGTGACGGCACTTATAAAAATGTACCCAATAATTCACCTCGCTTTTGACCGTATTCCCCGGGCGCTCGTCAATCCCTATGGAGAATATAGATATAGTGTCACTCATTTAACCATTTATTTAAAGGAATTGTGGCGGGTTGTAAGGGATAATGTATAAGAAGGTCCGCATTTAATGTGGCTGTGCATGAGTGAATTGTGGTTCTTTTTGCTTATGCAGTTCTTGCTCATTTTTTTGTACACAGGTACATCCCTTGCTGGTTGTAGCGAACAATATCACTCACTCAAGGCGAATAAAAATGGTGTCTGTTAACTTAAATCACGTTGCTACAGCCTAAATAAGAGTAATTTAACGATAATTAGGCCGGACACAGTTCGTAATTTATATGCTACTAAAAAACCGAACCCTTAGAGACGCAAAGGTATATGTGCTTAGATACCGTTAGAAGGATGTAATAGAGCACTTATTCGAATATAATTAAATATGTATTTTAGAGCAGCATATTGGGTTAGAAGATTCAAAGCACTGTTCTAAATATAACAGCAGAGCAAAAAAAAAAAAATACCGGCATTGTGACGAAGTTGATGGGAAACAAATACACTGGTCGAAATGACCACTAACAATAACTAATACGACGGCACAGACAGTGAGGCGAGCTCACCACACGCCGTCGAACGTCCTTGATTAGAAATAGCATTCATTTACGGCACAGAAAAAAAAAAAAACGCGCGTGTTTCGTCTAATCAGCCCACAGGGCGGTTGTTTACAAAAAACTGCACCGCACTGGTGGATTCATGGTCGTTCCGGCGCCGCAGTCGAAAGCCTCGGCGAACTCGGGCATATTCATGAGGGGCACGTTACAGCGCATCCTGGGTGGAGAGTACGAGCCGGGGCTCTGCTTCTCGTTGTTGGAACACCATTTGAAGCAGCTGCTTAGGAAGAACTGCTGCTGCTCCGTGAAGCCCTCCAAACCGCCGGCCACGCGCTGGGTGGCACCGGCTCGAACAGAGCGGAGAGCCCGATACGCCTTAACGATGCCACCAGAGTCAGCGAAATTCTCGTTCAGGGCATAATCGCCGTAGCTGACGCCTTCCGCCCAGGGCAGCCCGTTGTACAGCTGGCGCAAACAGCCCAGGCGGAGCTGGAACAGGGCGCGCGACGCCGGCGTCCACCAGTCCCGGCGCTGACCGTCTCGGTCGTACAGTCCCGTGTCCGGGTCGATGGCGTGGGTCATCTCGTGGCCGAGTACGTGGCCGAGGCTGCCGAGGTTGTAAGCGGGCGGATAGCCGGCCGCGTAGAATGGCGGTTGCAAGATGGCCGCCGGAACCACCATGGCGTGGTAGACGGGAATGTAGAACGCGTTGACCGCCGTCAGCGGCACAGCGACATCGCCATCGGCCGAACCATTGGCCCGCAAGAAGCGCTTCGTGTGGCTAAGCTGCGCCGCACGAAATGCGCTCATCTGCGCCCAGTACGAGCCGGAGCCTGGTAGCAGAGCAGCGTATGGGTAGAGGAGCTGCAGCGCCCCTTCGGAGGCGAACTGCTCCGGCCGTCCAACGATGGCGCGTAGAGTGGACAGCTTCAGCAGCGCCGCACTCTTCGTCTCGTCGTCCATCCAGGGCAGCGCGGCCATGCTGGCGTTGGTCTCTTGGCGGATGCGAGACTCCATGCTGGCCGCGTCGCGTACAGCGCCATTCGGCAGCCATCGACGGGCGAAGACGTGGACGAAAGCGAACGGCAGGGCCGCGTCCGCGTCCACGTAGCAGCGGCCCAGCATGTAGATGGTCGACGCCCGCCGGTCGCCGTCGAACTGCGCCTGCACCAGCTGGTGCGAGGTCATGGGCGCCAGGTTTCGGACGACGTGCCACGTGGTGTAGGCGAGCAGGGGCCCCAAGTCTGCCTGCTGCAACAGCTCGCCCAAGACCAGCAGCATCGGGCGGTTCATCACGAACATTTCGTCGTCCGTCCCTAGTTCCTCCGGCAGGTGCTGGTTTACAGCCTGGGAAAGGAACAGGGTACTAAATCATCCCGCAATACGCCCATCTATTAAATGTGCAAGTCTGTAGCAGAATTAGTATGGACTGCGGACAGAATTCTGGAAGCACTCTCAGGTAACGAACAGCCGGTTGCCTTAGTCACCAAACAGAATAGTGTGAAAATGCTGCGTATACAGGGAAGACATATGGGTTACCGCCTTGGCCATTATATTTTGTTTAATCAGCCACAGACAAATGTGGGTCATCCGAGTGACAAAATGGCTACCAAAGGACGGCGCTAGACGCATAGGAAGTTTCGATAAAAGGGTGACATGAGTAAACTAAGAGGGCAAAGAATTGGTTTGTAAAGCGCAGGATCTGTGGGAGGGCCTTCGTCCTGCAGTGGAGATTAATTGCCGTACGGTAATGATGATGATTGCTCCATGGGCACTAGAAGTCTTTCACCGTTATACAACAGAACTAATTCATACCATGAAACACAGCACAGCTTCTACTGGCGTATATTAGAAAACTTGCTGTCCGTCATTTACAGAAGCGGAATGCTCCTAAAATGGCCGAAGGCGCGAAGATGATAAACGAAAGTAATTGGGTTGAAAAAAGAAGCAAAAAAGAAAAATTAAGACATATGGGAGTCAATCCCAGGCCAGCACGCACCCCGGACTCCACTACGGCTTTGCGGCTCTAGTTTACAAAGGGGAACTTAATGAGTGCGTTGCAACGCGTCTAGCACTGGCATACGTGGTTAATCGTATAATTAGTCTGACGTTGCTTGGTACGACGTAAGGGGGCTAAGCGTTAATTTACCCACACATTTAGGCCTAATTATAGATACAACAACGTACGCACTCAGGTGGATCTCCCAGTGACGATGACCGCTGCCTCAGAAGCTCACGGCCGTTTCACCAATTGCAATGTGGCTGTTACGCCAACGTATACCTCCTCATTTCCCCATATACCCTAAAAAACTGACTCATGAAGGGGCCATCTATCGTCAGAAATTCTAAGCCAATTCAGCAATTCCCATTTGGTCGTGACGTCAACATAACAAGTCGAAATTTCCCTTCTGTGGGTAGTGACATTTGGCAAGTGTCGATACCAGGCGCCGTCGGACGCCTAGGACCAATTATTCACCAATTCCATGCAGTTGGCTTCTACATCAACATACACGCTCTAAAGAGTACGCTGCGGTGTTCAATAGAACATTAATGCTGCCGCATCCACAACTCATAAAGTTTATGCAGGTGTCCTGGGAGCTTTTGCAATTACTATGTTATAACCAGACAGAAGTCTGTCGAAATGTTCACTTTCAAGAACAAAAGTTACACTCATTTTTCAGGGCTCTGCTACTGCTGCTTGCACCTGGCGGTAACGCGTTCATTTCAAAACAGCGCTTATTATTTTAGTTCGAAATGAGTTCACAATAAGGGACTCGGAATAAATGCATAGTTGCCCTAACGAGAAGACGCTGGGTAATATGTTTTAAGGTGCGTCGATCCTACGCGATTTAGGCCCGTTTTTAAGACCATACTCACGCCGAGTCGTACAGGCAACAACCACGATGATAATATCACTCTGTCACTTCATATTGCAGAGCATATATTGTTGAAGCCGCTAAAAAGCTGCGGTGCCCACGCTTTTTCATCCATCAAAATCATCTCGAAGCAAACACACAGCCAAAGGGACAATAAAGTGGCCGCGTATCTGCTCCTTTCGTTGCAAATGTCGACAAAAGACGATAGTCTTTGTGAATGCCTCCTTTTGCTTTCCCGCTCACCTCTCATGCTGTCCCTCTTCCGTCGCGCTCCTCCTATAGGGTAAACACACTAACGGTTTGCCCAACTCAATTTAAATTTACCGCGTTCCACTGCTACAGGCCGGGTTCCTCGATGACAACGCTGCAGTACGGCGGAGACGCGCGTGAATCCAGGCGCCCTGCTTCAACGTTTATAGAACCACATTTTCTTACTCCACGTGCATTCCAAGCAAAACGTGGAACCTATCCAGTGGAACGTTTTGTTGCTGTTGCCGTGTGATTTCTCAAATGCCGCCAGGAGCGCGGGCAACAGCAGGCGACGGTTCTCTGCAGTAGATGTAGTATATTATTCGCTATCGCAACAACCAAGCATCCATGAACTTTTTAATAAAGAAACACTGCAAATATCACTTACGTATTAATGCTCTGCCTTATGTTGGCGTATGTTTTGTTCTTGTTCAGCAATGCTGGCAAGTATGAACACTGACACCGAACTTAGACGTTTACATTTGGCTGTGAGTATATAACACTACTGCGCATATTTCGTTTCACTTTGGCCGGGTAGCTTAATCGAGTCGCAGACAACCAGACAAACATACATACAGACAGACCAAAATTTTTGAGTTTAAGTACCCACGAAAGAGCATCGTCCTTTAAAATGGAGACGCCTCTTCAACAGCGCTAGGTGTGAGGGCACCAGGCTATACAAACCGCAACCGTAAATAACTTTTCTCATGCAAACACTGGTCACGCAGCTCTCTCAGTTAGGGAACCCTGACTGAAATTCAGCCAGATTGTAACGCGGCAATATTAATCCGTGTCTCATCGTAAACGCTGGCCTCAAGCCAGAGGCAAGGACATGACAGGCGCACCTGAAGCCACTCGGCGGTTGTGAGGCCCGGTCCCGTCAGGCCATCCAGTTGGTGCATGAAAATATACAGCATTCGCGTGTCGAATTGAAAATCCGTCATCCACGGCATCATGATTGACCGCACCCGGTTGTCCACCGTGAGGATCTGAAGGCACAAAACAATCTGTCAGACGACAGCACACACGTGACAACTACTAGTTTGTAAAAAAGCTGTTCATATCGACACTGCTACCTGCAAACAGTCGGCGGAAAGTTTGTCTTCCTTTTTACACTAGTAAGTACTGCCCTCGGTTCCTATGTTGTCATTGGAGATATTTTGCCGTGCGTGCCTATTATTGTATAACGACCATAGCACTGAAATACCACCATTGCATTTTGCATTGTGCATTGCATTTTGCAGTGCAATGCATTCGACACGCAAATGCATTGCTTTCACTCTTCAAAAAAGGTTGTGGCATTCACTAAGGGAACACTAACAAGTTACTTGTCCCAGTATACACTAGGTACTTAGTAACTGGAGGTCGTCAATGCAGCACTTGTCAGGGTTACTAATTGACGCAGGCAGTAATCACCCGTAGCTTCACTAGTAAAATCCCAGCAATAACACCCTTCTGAGCTACATGCGTTTACTAACTGGCCACGCCTAACCTAGTCTCAAGCACTACCTTAATTTCGTGTATACTACTTCCTACACCCAGTTAATTTCCTAACAATGCAGTTGCTAGTGGCAGAGCCTACAGGCTCTGCTAGCAACCACTAGCCACTAACCGTCACGTGGGGTAGTAAGGTTCGTAAGGAGTTAGTAAATACGGCCGTTACTACCCTTTCACGACCTTTTTTTATTAAGAGTGTTCAGTACATGTCACGCGTCCTGTGCGACGGGCCGCGTATGCGCAGTACCAACAAGTTGCGCAAGTTCGTGACCAATCCTGGTATGCAAAGACCATAGCCCTTCCATCGTCTCTTGGGCGCTCGGCCCGAAGTAAAAAAAAATACAGGAATATAGTTGCGTACACCGTTTCAACTCAGTGCAGCGACGAAGTTGGATAACGCTCGCTAAGCGGGACCCGAATGCGGCGGAAAGACAAACCAAGATCCTCACACGCCGAACCATAATGTTTTTATATCAAGGCTGGGCACAAACTCTGGTAACCTGCTCCTACTGCGCATGCGCGCCCCATCGCCAGGATGCGCGGCATGAACTGAAAGCCACGAGCTCCGTTGTCAGTATTTAAATTTTTATCACGATTTACCCGCTTTTCGCCTGACGTAACCACAACCCTGTGTAAAAAAAATAAACATTTAATTGATTTGATTGGTTGATTGATTGAACATGAACCCCTACGCTGATAAAAACTGCGTACCATGAACTGCGAAAATCACACTGGATGAGCTGAGTTTCACACGCCTCAGGTCAGCCAGGTAGAAGTACTAGAAAAAAAAAATCGCCACAACTGGACAAACTATCTTCATAAGCTGGGTCTGTGATTTTGGCTCCTGCACTTGGAGCCAAACCAGGGCGTCGGAATTTGGATAGATGCCTGTTCTACTGCACTGTTGTTTTAGGCACTTTCTTTTTGTAAACCTCGTGTTACTGTTTTGTCGTTGGGACATCTTTGGCTCGTCCCTAAGCCTCAGCGTTTGCATAAGCGCTGTAGTTGGCTTCTGGCTTCCCGCAGCGATGGCACCGCGGTTTAAACTTGGCGCCTTCCGTATATACGAAGGACGTGGCATATCTGGGTAACCATAGTGTTTTCCAGATTACAATCCTGTGATTTACGCAATGTTTCTGAAAGCCATTTATACACTGCGCGTGCTCCGCCGTCCCCAAATATTGTGTGTCCTATCGCACAGTATTTGTGGCCTTCCTTTTGCACTAACCACGGCGTATTTCTGTTCTCGAAGTCTGAAGCAAGGTTAACCAAGAAACTAAGAAGAAGCTATACCAAGATAATGTGTTTCACCATAAATTACGTTTCAGTACAATCCCCTACCACAGCCCGTACATGGAACCGACTTAAGCCCGTTCTACATGGGGCGAATTTCGCCTGCCAATTCGCAGTCGCGGCGCCGCCCGTGCGGCAAAACGATTTATTTTCCTGTTTTCACTGCTGCGACATATTGCCAAATGCTAAGCGGCGTTCACAAGAGAAGTTCGACTCTTCCAAACATTTGGAAATTCACCACAGCAACGAGAATAACTCGTTTTGGTGCACGAGCGGCGCCGCAGCTGCGAATTCGCAAGCGAAATTCGCCCCATGTAGATTGATTGATTGATTGTGGGGGTTTAACGCGCCGACGCAACGCAGGCGATGAGGCGCGCCGTAGTGGAGGGCTCCGGATTAATTTTGACCACCTGGGGATCTTTAACGTTCGCCGAAATCTCGTACACACGGGCGTTTTTGCTTTTCGCCTCCATCAGAAAAGCGGCCGCCGCGGCCGGGAATGGAACCCGTGACCTCGTGCTCAGCAGCGCAACGCCTTAGCCACTGAGCCACCGCGGCGGGTTCGCCCCATGTGGAACGGGCTTAAGTCCACTGCCTTGACTCTACGTGGATAAGCGAGAGAGGTACGTGCATCGCGAATGACTGCGCCGTCCATGAAGGGGCCGGCCCCGAGCACGTCCGAAGTGCGGTCAAAGTAGGCGAACAGCGTGCCCTCTTTGAGCACGTCGCGCACCGCGAACCACTCCAGCATGTAGGGGCTGGCCGCGAAGTGCAGGTTGCGGTATCCGGGACGTCGGAAGTTCGTGTCCACGGACAGCTGGAACAGACCGGCACACCCCAATCCAGAGACAGTGCGACCAGCAGCTCGAGCGTCTTGGCTTTGGACCTGCGGTGGACGGTGAGAGAGAGAGAGAGAATAAACGTTTATCGAGGCCAACAAGGGGAAAATCGAGCGGCAGATGCTTTTCGTTGTTGTAGCGTTGATCATCCAGGGTGGGTGGCGTCCCTAGTCCGGGATGCTATGGCGTCTAGCCACTTGTCCAGGACCCCGCTGAACAGCAGGGCCTCCTAACACTTAGTTAATAGCCCGATGACCTCTACGAGTTCGTTGACACCCGCGCACTCTCACACCATGTGATAGAGTGCGCTATGCATCCAGCAGAATAGGCAGTTTTAACGGCAGATACTGGGGTGAATAATGTGCTTCTGTGTGGCGAGAAATCCTGCGCAGTTTTAGCTTAGTTGGAAAGCTGTTCCATCTCCACTTGCGGAACTTGAAGCAGAGAGAGGCACAAAACCGTTTAATGCCCAGGATGGGTGGGAGTCTTGGTGTGCGAGCCAATTGTTAAATGTTCCGACTGGAGAAGCACGGCTGGTTTTGTAAAATAAAATACTATACAAGGGTTAGTGCGATGCCTTTCTCACTGCAGCCGCATGTACAGGGTGATCAAATTTAAGTCGACAAGTTTCTTAAAAATTAGGCGCTTAGATGTACGTGAAGACCGTCTCTACAGTGAAGCTATGCGCCTAGGGGGACAAAGGATGACGTGGTAACTATTGATGTCGGTGGTTTAATGAACCAAAATTGAATAAGTAACTTTTTAGTAGCTGCAGTAAGCAGGCATGTTTGTATTCAGAAGTTAGGCGCAATCGTGTTCCTACGCAGTTTCAATTGGCAGAATTATTCTAGCGTATCCGTGCTTGGAAATATCGAATGGCAAAGTTTAATTGCCGTTCGCATGATTACGCATGCAAGACAGTGAAGACCGGCGCAAAGATCCTCCGCTTTCTGACGTCCCTGCCGTGTACGGTGTTTAGTTTTACAACGGGGTGGAGACATTGACACAAGTGATAACTGGTACCCTTTCAGTCTTGGCTGGCGGTATCGCAATCTGAATTGCTCGAAACCGCTATCGAAACACAGAACAAAAGGTAGGAGCTTTACGCCGGTCTTTACTGTCTTGAATGCGTAATCATGCGAACGGCAATTAAACTTCGCCATTCGATATCTCGGCGTACGAATGCGCTAGGAAAATTCTGCCAAGTGAAACTGCGTATAAACACGATTGCGCCTAACTTTTGAATATAAACAGGCCTGCTTACTGCAGCCACTAAAAAGTTAATTATTCAATTTTAGTAATTAAGCCACCGGCATCAATAGCTACCACCTCATCCTTTGTCGCATGGGCGCGCAACCTCACTGTAGATGTGGTATTCACGTAAATCTAAGCGCCTAATTAAAAAAAAAACCTGTTGACCTAATTTTGATCACCATGTATTGGTGTGCATGGCCTCGGTCAATCAGATGTCTACAAAAAATAAGCAAGACGACCGAATTTCCCTTTTATCCCACGTTTTGCTCAATCAACGCGGGCAAGTGATGCGGCCATGCGACGAAGCTGTATACCTCACGATCAAGGAGAAATTATGCTTGCGACTGCACGCCGCCAATCCAGTGGATGCCAAACGCGCTTCAAGCAACAGAAAACATTTATAGCCTAGAAAGATAGTGCTACCTCTTTAAAGGCGTCGCCAGACCCATACTTTATGATGACGTCACCGAAAGACATTTTTGGTTCTCTTCTATGGGCCAGTGCAGAATAGTTCTGAGTGGTTCGTGTGCGGTTCTCTAGACAAGAGATGCTATAAGGCAGTCCTATAGGACAGTTTGCTATAGAACTGCTGTGTGGCAGTTATATGGCAAATCGAAATTCTATAGTTAAATAAATGGAGCTTATCTCCGCTCCACTTACTCAATTTACCGCTTCATTATTCACGTTTCCAAGGCGACCATATACAATAATCGGACTACAGTATAAATTTTTTAGGGGGAGGGGGGGGGGGTACAAAAACTAAACCCCAGAATTGTAGCTTCGCGCAGCACTTCAGACGTATCCACGGTGACCTGCAGACAAATCGCTTCTACAGCTACGGGCCCGTCAGGGTCAACCAGACGGTATTACTAAACACCGGGCTTGTCTACTGCGCGTTTTATTGTGTTATTACTCAACTGCTAAAATTTGTTCATCGCCTTGTGAAGCTAGGAAACTTTGCCCTACGCCACTCCTCTTATGTTATGCCTTTAGGCCCTTTAAAGTTTTAACAAATGATAGAAAGTACAAACAATTGCCTAGGATGATACAATGGGTATAATCTACTCAGTGTACTTTTCTGTCATGTGATCTGACATTTCAGACGAACGATAAACGATGTCAAGTGCGCTTGAGCAAAAAATTCTCTGCCGTGATTTTACAGAGAAACTTTCTTGGACGGTGGGTCATTTTTGTGAAGTTATGTCAATAAAAACTAAAGAATGTTTGCATCTAACCTTCCCCGCCACTTCGGAATAACCGACGTCCTCAACAAGTGGCACACTATTGTCACGTAGCCAAAGACGACACAGCTGTCTTGAAGGAAAAAAATTGCCCCCACCTCCCCGAAGGGAATCGTGAGGAAGTGCGAATGCATTTCTTGCGCCGAGAGCACACGGCGTAGTAATTCTGACATCGCCTTGAGAGGCGCCCAGCCAGCGAACGGTCTAAACTGGAGCAGAGCGAGCAGGAGACTCTAGCGAGGGAGCGCGCGCGAGCCGACCCACGGAAGTCTGGCGGTTTATCGCTGCATATAAAGGGGGGTACGCCGCGCTGAGCGCGCCGAGCCAGGTGGCTGAGAGAGAAGGCGGGCGCGCGAGAGAGAGGGGTGCGCGCGCAGCTGCAGCCAGCGAGGAGAGAGGAGGAGCGAGCGAAGGGGGAGGGGGACGCGCGCAGCGGCGCACGGCAGCTGCCGGGAGAGGAGGTGGTGCGTGACGTCACGGCGCGGGTGAGGAGAGGGATGCGCGCGGCGCACACCGCTGCGCCGCGAGGGAGCGGTGAGGGCGTGGCGTCACGTGGTGAGTGACGTCACTGCGCCGTTGCTACCGACGCTCCTCTCCGCTCTGCGCCGTTGCTAGGGAGAGCAGGGCTGCGGACGCCGCCGCCGCCGGCGGTGGAAGGTTTGGGGTCGCTTATAAAGTGCATCGCACTTAAAACAAGTTTATTAAAGCGAACTTGTGCTCCCCTGGCAACTCAAAGAATACACAAGCGGCGAAGCAGCAGTCAGTAAAGTGACGTGCGCAAACGAGCGTCGGAAAGTCGAATACCGCGGCGTCTGCTCTGCAGGCTTTTATCTTTCGGCGCGGGTGTTTCTGGAGCCGTCGATTTACATACAAAACATTGTAGATCAAAGATTATTCAAGGCTAGTGACGTTATGGCGCAACGCTCTCCGTATCAGAATGAGATAGCCCGTGCGGCATAAAAATAAAGAATGGAACACGCGCTTCGCTTGAGACACAGATAACACAAGCGGGCGTGGCCGGGCAGTAAAAACAAAACATAAACAAACAAACCCGATGCATGGTTCGCAGCACGATATGCTCAAGCGGAGCACCAAGGTGTAAAAGTGAAAGCAACCCTTTAAGATATCAAGTTCTCTGGTCCACCACGGATGGCTTGTCTGAAATACCCTTGATATTGTTACGCGGAGACAGGACAAGTGGCAGGAGTCATGGTTGATGGTAAAACGATGTATTTACAATTCCGTAAGCAGAGAGCCAGAGCCAGGCCGTACATCACACACATCTTCATCTTTGTCTGAGGCTTGAGCACAGCGTTATGCGGCATTGCCCTCTTCGTTGTCGTCCAGCGACAAGATTACAGTGGGGCACTTCGATTTACAGTCTCGGACTCACTGCGGACTCCCCGAGAAGCAGTCCGGCATTCAATTTTCCCGTGTATCCCTATGGCTTCGGGGAATTCGCGGACTACCCGCGGACTATCCGCGGTGAGTCCGAGACTGCAAATCGAAGAGCCCCAGTTTCAATTGAGCGAACGTAGGCTGACTGAAGAACCTTTCAGTTTACGTGAAACTTCATTGAAACAAAGTGACAGAAGAGACCCATTCACAAGAAATTTTTAAAATAGTTCACTGATCGGAAATGTACGTCTATATACTACTTCTCTATATAGAAGCAGTATCCGCACGTTGATGCGGGAAAATGATGCCAGAGGGGGCGTGTACCTAGCCCGTGGCGTTGGCCACGTGAGGTCGAAGCGTGAGAGGAAGGCACGCAGTTCGTCCACGTGGTCCTGCTCGTTGAACGCCAGCTGGGCGCAGCGCTGGAAGAGGCGCGCCACGCGGTGTGCGGGGCTCGGACCGTCCGCTTCATGTAGCACAAGACTCATGACCACGGCATGGACGACACGCTGCTGAAGGGCCTGCGCCACCAGTTCAGGACGGCGACAGCCACCAGGGACGAAACAAAGTGCAATTTAACGGTTGTGGGAACTGAATGAGAAGGGTTTTCGCGGCACAGTATTATGACATCCAAAAAGCCCGAAGAGATTCTACTCTTCGGAGAGGTCATTTAATTGTACAATTGAACTGAAAAAAAAAAAACGAAAACAAAAATTACAGCAACGGATATGTTGAATTGAAGATGGCACAAAAATATACAAAAAGTAGCACTAAGGTTTTACTTTCTCCCTTTAACATGAAGATCACGCACATTATAAGGTGCCAGGAAAGGCTGATGGGTTTAGGAACGAGGCTCTACCAAGCCGCACATGCACCCAGGAGTTCAGCCGCGCCAATGTTTGGGCATTTCAAACACTTATGAAAACGTCAGCCATGAAGCTGTTATTCAGGGTTGAGACCCCATTCTCGGATTACGCAGGAAGCTTCAAGCCGCAATTACTATAGTCTTAAAACACTCCAGTGTGTTCTTTTAGTGCCGTTCAGAAAATGACTCGAGTGTCGGTATGCTTGCACCCACAGTTCACACTGTTGCCATAACACTCCTCATGTGGAAGCATCATGAAAGCTGCAAATCTGTCTTTTATGCTGTCGACATGGCTGTAAATTTAAGTGCGTACTTATAAATGTAGTGTCGCCACGGCGATGGCCCAGAACGCACGGCAGAGAGAATATTGCTCGTTTGAGGGGGGAATACCATAGAGTTTCATACTAATTACGCTAGAGGGGACACTGGCGCTAGTGTCTATGCGAGCCGCGGAATGGCGGCTTCAACTCCCCGGTAGGCGGCCATGCTATAGTGCCTAGAATGTACTGGCCAGTATGTTCTAGGCACTATAGCATGGCCACCTATAGGGAGTTCAGTATATTCTAGGCACGATAGCCATGCCTGGACTATGCGTGATTTTCGAACTTGGCTTGACACAGCCGTTATCTTGACTTGACTCAAATTACTTTTCTTAAAATACAAAAAAAAAGCTGTAACTAATATTGATTAGTGTATAAATTAATAATCATGAAAACAAATTGTTCTTCTTGTTAATGTTATATTGAAGCTTAGAAGAATTTTGCTATCAGACGGGAAGATATTCGGAAAGTGTATACACGCCTGAGCTTAGCGGAGCCGACGATTAGGCCGACTAAGCGGCGAAGCGTTCGTTTTTTTTTTTTTTTTTTTTTTTTTGCGTGCGAGTCGGCGATGGCGTGCGGCTGAAGCAGGGCGGCTGTACTGCATTCCACAAGTTTGCATGGTCACTGGCGGCGACAGCGATTGTGCGTGCGCCTTGTTCGCGCCAATAATTACGGGCAGCTGATTACGGGCGGAAGAGGCCAGCCTAGCAGATGACGGTTGCATTGGCGTAATCTTTTCTGTGCATGCGACCTACCCTCCCTTGTATCGCCGCTGTATACCGTGATAAGGTGCTGACCACGATCAACTTGGTGGTGACCCACCCGCCGGACGATGCTCCCGCGATATCGTTTTGTGAAGAAAAATTAGACGGCTGTACACTTATACTTACTGCTGGTAAATTTTTTTTATTTGGCTTAGCCGCACCGCGCTCATGTTGTTCTCGCAAGCGCCGTCATGAACGGGACTAGGATAGAACAGCGTGCTCGTGCCGTCTACCTTATGCGGCATCTCGAGTTCGCGTCCGTTTTCAGAAATGCCGTAGGACAGGACTAGTTCTAGTGTAGGGGCTACACGGCGATGCTACTGCTTTCCGCATGCACTTCATTCCAGCCGAGCAGCATTTGATAATTGCAGCCACTGGAATCGAGCGCTAACACCAATTCTGCCCCGGAAGGAGCCCTCCGCGCTTTCGACAAGGTAAATATAAATGGTAGCGAAGGTTCGGGCGAAAAGCGGTTCAGAACCTATTGCCAGCGGCATCAGCATGGGGGCTTATGGGAGTGGCGATTGAAGCGCGACTAGGTGAGGAGGGAACAAACACTAGTAACAAAAAACCAAGTTTTGTTCTACAACAAAACAACATTTATATTTTACGAACGATATTTATTTCTGAATCACATTTATTTAGGCCCAGTATGCAAATAATTTATGAAAATGCTGTTCATTCTCAAAAACCTTTTTTGTAGCGCCCCCTGAAGAATGGCACATGTCATTGCTCTATGATGCAGTCCTTGTAATGTTCGGAAAGGCGCTCCTAAAGTTCGTCTGCTGGGAAACGCCCCTCGCGTGTTTTGGTGTGCGCATTTGCATTCGTTCTTCCTTGTTAATTTGGTGTGCTCTTAATTTTTGCTGTGCGTGGACTTGCGAGGTGCGTTGTATCGTCGGTGAACACGTTTAGTACCGTGCCCGGCGGGCACGGTGAACTACGGGGCGATGCGTGCCAACGGTTGGAGCGGAGCGCTTTCCTCCGGTACCTACGGAAACAATGTGCTGCAAAAGGTTGCAACAGCAACTCCCGTACGCCTGGCGTTTTACTGCACCATTTTTCTCTCATTTTCACAGGTAACGCGAAACTATAGTACTGTTAATACGTGCACGGGGGTTGTGTAAGAGGACGTGGTGTTGCTTCCGAAAAAAAAAATGGGTCTGAAGCTTTGTTATGTCACAGTTATCTCTTGATTTCACCTCAGGCTAGCTCGGAGCAAGTGGTGTGAATTTTCTAGGACTTCTCAGCGTAGTACCACTCGAACTTAACGAGTCGCTTTAATTGTCTATCTCAGTGTCTTCTCTATTGTATTACAACGCTTGTAGTAAGCTTCCCGCACTTGTATGCGCAAGCATTATTTCCATCGCAGTACTGTGTTGTGCTGCTCCGTGCTGCGCTGCTGTCACATCTTTCCTGCTATGTGCTTTTACATACTGCCGTCGCTTTCGTTTGCATTGATCCATTTTTCCTCTTTTTACTTATCTGTTGCGACACTTGCCTAATAATGCAACCAGGAAATTGCAGGCGTGAATGCTGAGTGAACTTCTGTAGAAACCCATGTCTACTTGATAAGACGCCGGTGCAGCTGCGGTGTGCTCGCTGCACTTTCGTGAATCGGCATTCCTGCGGCCCGGTTTTCTGCGTCGAGATGCAGTGCCTAGTTTTTTTCTCTTGTTTCGAAGTAGTTCTGTTGACGCTTTCATTGCTCATAATGCTAAGTGTTACGGGCAAAGTCAATTTTTCGGCGCGTAAGGAAAATCATAATGCATGTAGTGCCCACGAACAGTTTGTACTTATTGTATACGTGCTGATTTTGTGCAGTGTGGTAAATTTGTTTTATGTTTATCCTGGAATAAAATTCAAATGTCTTAATTATAGCATGACTATGCGTTATTTCTTCTCTTAGAACAGAAGTACACAAACTGAGCAAGCATTATATAACCTTGATCTATACTTAAAGGCACGCACGCAAACCAGCGTATGTGCGACGCAATTAAAACCCAGCAGTGGCGTTGGTAGAAATTGGTATCGGGGTAAGAGGTGGGCACGTTTTTTATATGAAAGGGGGGCCGGAGAGAGTGGTCAAGTGTCATTTTGTGCTCCGTATCCCAAGGCAGGAAAAAAATTCCGGTCGGGGGGGGGGGGGGGGGGTACGTTTGCCACCCACTGCAATCAAATTAAGGAACTGATTGCTTTTATACAGCAGTGGAAGGCATGAATAGAGAATAAAGGTTCAGAGAAAATGCAAGATGTTTTTATAAACACCGAGGCGAATCATACGACAGTATGCTAAAGTACGTTTCTCTAGCCACGAGTATAAGCTGGCGTTGACTTGAAGCACACACGCCAAGGGCACGCCAACTTGCGTCAAATGGCAATGACATGAGCCCTGAGTGATCAGAGGCCTGCTAAGGCTATTTTGAAGTCAAATTTTCCCGCTAATGCCACCAAAATGACGTCACTGTCTGACCAGATTTTGCATCACATCCTGTTTATTTTTTGTTCCACCGGAAGTGTTCCCTCCTCACACAGATGGCGCTAAGCCCCATGAGCAGCTAAAGAGCCGCCATTTTCTGACCGTATGGGCTTCTATGGAAGCTTCGCTACCAGTTATATTTACCTTGCTTTCTACGCCGAAACCGAAACTGATGGCGCTGAAAAATCCGAAGCCAAGTGCACATAACAACCGCCAAGCCTGAAGTTAAGCCAAGTTCTAAAATCACGAGTCTACGTCACACAATCCATAGAGTTAATGCTACAGGACACAGTTAGCCCCATAGTGGTTGAACGATTGCAGTCCCAGTGTCCCCTCTGGCGTATATTAATATGAAACTACAGTGAACTAGAATATAAAACTCTATGGGGAATACAAAGATAGGATTTATTCATGATGGAGTCGCCTTTTATATCCGGGTCGCAGCCCCCTGGTGGTAGACCACCAAAATGCTGCGGTCCGAAAGCTCTGCTACGTATACAATAAAGATTGGAAAAAACGCTTCAAGGAGCTCCGGAAACACATTAACTGCTCACTACACCCCCGGGCAGGTGCGTTGCCCCCATATGAGGTTCATAACACAAGCCGACTTTACGGCCGCCACAGCTTCACACAGCTCATTAGACTTTCTATCAAACAGAAGGCCTTTCAAGAATAGAGTAGGGCTAGATGAATAGGAAGGGCTTGGTCTTTGTGCACAGCATATCTTTACCGGGAGCCCATGGCTAGCGGAAGTGGCACGCCAATCAGCTCAGGGGATTAGCCTCACCTGTCGCATCGCCCTTGAATCTGGTGGAATGTGTACGCTAAGAGTTCGCTGGAACTTGTGCGTGCTGGTTCCACCGACACATCATTTACCGAACGCACTGTGTGTATTTTAGCTAAGGGAATTGGCTGGTCTGAAGACTCAGTGGGAAGCCTTTAACCAACCTCCCAGCATTGCTCTGTTATTGCCCCACTACCGCTAGCAGTCGTCTGTCAATTAACTTGCCTTGTTTCACGCACGAGAGCTCTCCCAGCTCATACGCAAGAAACCTACTTCACTGCCTCGGCTCGACTAGATATCCGGTGTATGTTGTATACTTCTGCGGAGATGCCGGTCGGGAAACACCCACCGTCATTGCGTTGTCAACGTTGCTGCCATTAAGCGATTTTCAATACTAAACGGCCGCTGGTAATTCTCATACACCCGCAACTGGACACTATCATGTTAAACTGGATAACCTTCCCATCGAACTAGCGCATTCCATAGCTATGTCACTGCAATGCATTTGAGTAGTGCGTCTCAGCCAACATTCTCTGTGTGGATCGTAGTATTATAGGGGACATTAACGTACCGACGAGGCCACTGGTCGTCCGTCCCTGTGCTATATACACACAACAGCTTGTCTGTACCGGAACTGCTCTATAGCTCCCGTGTGGAGGTATGGAGCACAACCAGCACAACCAGCACGTGGACGTATAAAGCCCAACCAGCCCTTGCCTCCATACGGAGGCAAGGGCTGGTTGCTCTATCGGAGGTTGTAGATAGCCCCCCACGAGACTTTGCCTGCAGTAAGGTGGTTTCTTTGCGGGAGATCTGTGTTCGTACGGTAGTCACTACGGCAGGGGTTCATAGCCGTCAGGGAGAAAGAGATGCCGCTCAAGGAGGACATTACCATTACTGCTTCCGCTCAAGCACCGTCATAAGCAAACGCAAGCTGTTGTGGGTTCCCCATACAAAAATTGGCTTGGCTGCCTGTCAGCAACAGCTTTGATTGAGATCAGTGAACATAGTACAAAGCGTGACTTCGCAGCCGCCTGCATCGAGCACAGCAGACCTTGAATACGAATGCGGGCTTGCTTCTATGCATATGGGTTGTTTCTTTGCGCTTAGATGCATGAATAAAGGAAAGGAGCAAAGGTAATGGTCCTTTGAATTAAACTCCTGCACTCTTAAACTCCTTCCCTACTCTGGTAACGTCAAAACGAGGCATAACCGACCAGCCAGACCTAAAAAAATATGGAACATGCAAAGGGTTCACACAAAGCGTTAATGACGGCACAAAACAGCCCCACTCGCTTGCCTCGAAGTGATTCCCGGCCGTCGGGTTCGCGCGCTGCCACCCCGTGCACACGTAGCCGTAGAAGTCCTGACACGGGCCGACCGGGGCTGCCCGTATCGACTGCACGATGCTGGCACCCGGGTCCACGCAGTCCGGGTAAGCACAGCCCACAAGCCAGCGGTGCACAAGCTGAGGCACCACGCCCCCCAGCGCCAGTGTGGCCACCGTCACGGCGGACACGAACACTCCGTACCGGTACCACGACCATCTCGGGTTCTCCTCGAGGACGCAGCTGCTCTCTCCCGCACCGCCCTGATAGAAGCGGTGCGTCGGTGAGGCTGCCTGGTGTGCCACTGGAGGTTCTGCACCGGGGAAGGATGAAAAACGCATTTTCTCAAGCCTGTCCTGGTAGTCGCGGTGAATGGTACTGCCACCACAAACGATGACCTCATACCCACACGTGGGATTGGCCGCGAAAAGCGGGCCTACTATACAACAATACCAAAATGCATACAAAGATGAACACAAAACAATAAAAAATATTCAGAGATATCTTGGTGGATCTTTAGAATGCGTGAGCACCAGTTTTCTATCCTCCGCGAACGCGGTCCTCGAACGTATGGTCATACGTTGCTACGGCTGTAGAAGCTTGTAACACGGTGTTTATCGTAGCAGCGGCTTTGGCTGCCTGCCGCTTCTTTTGTTGTCCGCCAGTATCGGCATATTGCCACCGTCGTTTTTATTCCATCCAGTTTTGGCGCCTACGCTGCCCTGCGCTCGCTGCTCATATCATTATACAACGCGTACAAGTGCTTACAGTGCTCGTTGAGAAGCCGCATGATGGACACATCGGACAGAGTGAAGCCAAGCAGATCCATTTTGACTTGACTTCCCCCGAATGATGATGTTTGGATTTTAATGGCGCAAGGCCAACTAAGGGCAAAGAGCGCCAAATGAAAGTTATTTCGTGAGAGTGACATGACAGTAGAAGTAAAGCATTTCAGTAAAAACAAACGAAGTAAAACACAAGGTAGTGAAGGTGACTGGTGTAGAGGGCCAGGTTGTCATGATGCATGATAAGAAATGAGCTGTACAAATTTTACGTCGGTAAGAAACTCAAAAACGTGTTTGATGGAAAACATGGGCTCGTTTCTTAAAAAAATATGATGGGTTTTGTGGAATATGTCATGTGTGTAGCTGTGGGAAGTGTCTGCTTCGTGTTGTATCAAGTGCCTTGCATTGAATGGGTATGTGCATTATGGATAGGCCCTCTCCACACCCGCTGCACATGGGTCTTGGTGATCCAGTGAGAAGGTGGGAGTGTGTTAGTCATGTCTCGATAATATGGACGCCTCCGTTCCCCAGAAAAACCGTCCTTAATGTGAGTCGTCCATAATAACGAATCAACGTCAAAAACGCGAACATTAAGGAATATTATTTTAAGGAAACCTCGTTTCAGGAAGAATCGTTTGAGGAAACATAAGGAAACCTCGGTACATTTACGCTTAACACCTGCCATTCATTGCCTGTAACGAACTGACCAGAGAAGCCTTGCCCTTTATGCGCAGTAATTATTGGCACGAAATATTATCTTCTTTCATCTTGTCCTGAGCCTCAGGACTGACTCTTTCCGGCGTATGCCGCACTGGGAAATCTTGTTCGATATAGAAAGGATGTCACCCTGTCGTCACTACCCTAGAGTGATGTTTCGCTGATCCCGAATGTTCTCTATCTAACTCGATGGAACTGGTTTCCGAGATAAATACACGCTTCGGCTTTGTATGCTTCGGCAAAAAGTAAATTCCTAGTAAGCACTGGGACCTCGGGGGTCGCCAGTCATCTTTTTCATTTTTTTTCTTTGTGCACCCGTGTCCATAATAACGAGACAAAAATGCCTGTATCTACCCGTTTCGTCTCCAAAATAGCCGTCCATAGTCCGGACTGCGGGTTTCTATATTAACGGGGCAGAATTGCATGGCAAGGGACCGGTCGCTGAAAATTTCGTCTATATTGCGGGGTGTCCATATTAACGGGGTCCATATTAACGAGACATGACTTACATGTGTGTGGCCTATCCGTAACCTTGCTAAGGCAACTTCTGTGTGTCTGTTGTGTGAATCGGTTGTGTACCGTCCCAAGTGTGGTTTTACAATGTGCAGTTTGTCGTCTGTCTGTTCACTCCAATGTTTTTGCCATGTTTACGTAGTTGTTTTATGCGTGGCTTGAGGTTGGTGTAGGGTACTGTTCTTATGTGCACTGTGTTTTGTGAGTGCAGCAGCAGCGGCCATTTCATCTGCCGTCTCGTTTCCCGCGATACCTGAGTGGTCCGGGGCCCAACAAACAGTCACCTCACGGTTTGAGCGATAAGCTGACATAATCGACCTGAGAAGAAGATTGAGGATGCGATTTTTCGACTTCTTTCGGTGTGATAGCGCACATACAACGCTTAGTGAATCACTGTAAATGATAGATTTTGGGATTTGACATTTGACAATGTGATTCACAGCGAGAAGATTTTCATATGCCTCTGCTTTGAAAATGCTGCACACTCATGGTCTCAGAAACATTAAAATTGGGTCCGTGCCTGGACATGACATGGCGGAGGCAGTTTTGGAGGCGTCGCTGTAAAATTCTGTACACTGGTACTTCCCTTGCAGTGACAGAAAGTGCTGCAGAATCGCATTTATAGGTACCCTATTTTTGTCAAATTGGATGAAGGACAAGTCACACTACACAGCGCGAAGCTGCCATGGCGCTATAAAATCAATGCAAGATGATTTGAAGGTGTTTAGAAAGGAGACAACAAGTAAAGCCACCTCCTCTCTGACTCTTTGTGAGAAGGGAACAGAAATGGGTGGGCGATTTAACAAAAGCTGTGGTGTGTGTGTATCCATAAAAACAGGTTTAAAAGGATGGTTATCGATTGATGAGATTTTAGAAGCATGTAACAGATCAACATAACTTCGGTGGTGCTCTAGGCACCATTTGTCGCATTCCACGTACAGGCTTTGGACAGGGCTTGCACGGAAAGCACCACATGAGAGGGAAGCCCCAGGTGCAGCACGGGGTCGGGCATTTTTAGCGATGTTTTCGTGGCCGACACGTAGAACACAGTTCCGTAATCCAAACGAGACCCTACCAAAGCGGTGTAAAGGCGTAGCAGGAGTTGTTTGTCTGCGCCGTATGATTGGCGAGATAGGGCTTTAAGAATATTCATTTTTTTTAGACATTTTTGCTTGAGCTGTTTGATGTGAGAGATGAATGTGATTTTTTCGGCCTTCACCACGACCAAAAACTTGTTCCTTTTTTACAGGAATTGGTTCACCATTGAGAGTTATGTCAGGATCGCGCCTCACTCCGCGTCTCTTTGAGAATACAGCACCGGTACTTCTTGCGGGATTAAGTTTGAAACCATTTTCGTCTGCCTAGCGATAGAGTTTGTTTACCCCAAGCTGGACCTTGACATATGAATTTGCTACAAGATTTAAAAGATATTTCTACATCATGCACATACACTAAACAGGAGAATGATGGAGGCAATGATTTTCGAAGCGAGTTCATCTTGACAATGAGGAGCATGCAGCTCAAAACGCCGCCCTTAAGCGCGCCATTTTCTTTAATGCGAACCTTTGACAGTGCCGAACCGACTCTGACACGAAACGTTCGTTTGGACAAGTAACTATAAAGAGTGTTCAACATGTTACCTGTTATGCCATAAGATTTTAAATCTGCAAGGATGCCGCAACGGCATGCTGCATCGTAGGCTTTTTCGGTGTCAATAAATACGGTCATGAAGTACTGTTTGGGTATAATAGCTGCTTTAATGTATGATTCTAATGCAACTAGTGTATCATTTGTGGATCCTCCTGCCCGGAAGCCTGCCTGGCAGCTTTCGACAAGACCATTGTACTCAAGAAAGTACACGAGCCTACGGTTTATCATCATCTCGAGAAGCTTACACAGGCAGCTTGTAAGGGCAATGGGCCTATAGCTGGCGGAAGAGGAAGGGTCTTTCCCTACCTTCAGAAAAGCCACTACTATGGCCTCCCTCCAAGACCTTGGAAGGCGCCCCGAAAGTCATATTTGGTTGTATGGTGTAAGAGTGTCTCAAAAGTGTCTGCCTGTAGGTGTTGTATCATAGTCTATGTAATGTTGTCTGGCCCTGGAGCTGAAGGCTTGTAAGTGGCAGGAGCGACCTTCAGCTCAAGAAGTGTGGGTTCAGAGTTTTAAGCAGATTTTTACTTGCACTTGTCACGTAAGGGCTTCTTTTCTGCAGATGTTTTGTGTTGCTTGAAAGTGTTAGTGTAGGGTGCAGAACTGGAAACGTGTTGGAAGTGTTGTGCGAGTGTGTCAGCTTGGTCTTCCAGTGTGTCCCCTGTTGTAGTAACCAGGGGCAGGTTGTGTGTTTGTTGTCCTTTTGGAATGCAATATCTTATAGACATCATCAAGATTTTTAAGGGGGCCTGCACAGTTCCCTGAATAATATTTTCTCTTCCCATTATGGAGATTTGAGAGCTACTGGAGTCTGTGTGTATGTGTGTTCATGTTTTGTCTTCGGGGGCTTGTACTCTTGGAGGGGACGTTTTGGGCCTTTCTGTTTGCTTGGACATCGAGGCCGCTCCTTGCAGTCCGTTGCAGACAACAACCGCCCGACGTCCATCTCGTCATCAGATGTCCTGGGGGTGCCCGACGAACTGGGCCTCTCATGAGGGTGCCCTTTGTGTGAGCCGTCGCCATCACCGCCACTGACGTCGGGACCACCCCGGGTGGCCCAAGCGGTGGGACGAAGGTGGGAGCCGATGCGGGGCCCCCGTGTCCATGTCCTCAGCAGCCTCCAGTCTACTGGAGGATTGGGAAGGAGGGGCAGGAGCGGCATTGGTCCCGCTGGGAACGGTTGCCACCACAACCGCTGAGGGCTCAGCAAGCGGTGTGGTGACTGGTTGGGCTGCCTGAGGCAACCCAGGGGGGCGGGTGTGGGACCAGGTCAGACTCGCTGAACTGGGTCCATGTGTAATAAACCAGACGCCGCTCCACCCCCCCGGCGAGCTGCGTCGGCGTACCCTCTCAGGGGGAAAGAGGCGAACCTCTTCCGCGCCTCTGGGAAGGTGATGTTTTCTGAGACCTTGAGATTGATTATTTTCTTTTCTGCTTGAAACTCGCATTTCCTGGTATAGGCCGCACGTGGGCCCCTGCAGTTTGCACATGTGAGGTTGTCAGAATCACAGTTGTCGGTGGGGAGGTCCTGCGCGGCGAATTTCACACAGGTTGTTTGGCACTGCAAGAGGTTGTACTGTGCCCGAACCGCTGGCACTTGAAGCAGCGGCGCGGATTCGGAATGTAAGGACAAAAGAAGCATCGAATGAAGCCTGCGTTGATATTTTCTGAAAGCGAGGAGCGGTTGAAGGTCAGGAAATTATGTTTCGTGGGGATTACCTTATCATCCCTGCGCATCGTGATGCGGCGCACGGCTGTGACGCCCTGATACTTTAAACCTTCGAGAAGGTTGGTGTCTGTTTCGGAAAGGAGATCTGGCTCAGAGATCACGCCCTGCGAGCTATTCAGGCTGCGGTGGGGTGTGACCTTGATGTCCAGATCGACCATTTTCGTCTGACCAAGAAGTGTGGTTGCCTGCTGTTGGTTCTTCACCTCAACAAGGACTTCACCTGGTCGTTGTTGTTTGGCATTGTAGGTTTTCCCAATTATCCCGTCAAGGTATTTTGTGATCAGAAATACTGATTGTGAAGCAAGAGGGCGGGCTGCGTCAAGTGATTCAATGACCAGAAAACCAGAGTAGTTGTCTGGCTCTGGGAAGCTCATGCTTGGAAGTGGAGGAAACAAGACATCGGTGCGGCCCCTTTTCAGGGACCGATCACGTTTTGGAGGGTGTTTGATTTTTCTATACATCCTAGACAAAAGCAGGGGACGGAGGTACTTTCTTTGTTCGGGTTATCCTGATACCGAGAGAGGTCCCGGAGCTTTCTGCCTCGTAAACAGACAGGGAGCCCATCCGCTGGAACTTGACCTGGGCTCTGACGGTCACCCTTTGTGGTTTCTGCCCTTAACCTTAAAACTTTTAGCCATGGTAGATTACAGTATGAGTATTGGGGCTCGGGGTCCACGGTGTCGCCAATACCGTCACCGAGATTACTCAAGGTGCCCCCTGCGGGGTTGACTTCCCCCTAGCAAATGTGAGAGCAGCGCCACCGCAGCCGATGCCGGGGCCAGCTATAGAGCCTGGGCTTGACGTCCCCTTCTCTGCACGCACTCTAGGGGCTAGGCTTATCATCGACCTCTCCACATGCGCTTTCATGTGCTCTTTTCGTTTTGACTCGCTGTTGACGAATTGGTGGCCTATTTGCTCGCGCTATAATATAACCATAAAAAAAGAAAAAACAAAAACCCTTAAGGGACACTACTATGATGATGTTCTCTTTCTTGAAAGCCTGTGAAACTGACTCATGAGCAAGGAAGAAGGAAATGTTCACATTTCGACGGGGAGCCATCAAGTTCGAGATATTTGTTTTCTTATCCCAGCCACAACACAAAATAAGAACCTCTATAGAAAGAACGAAGAAGAAAAAACTACACTAGAACGCCGCAGGCCTCGGTTCATGAATGACCCTTATGGACAACATACCTAAATGCAAAAGGCGGAAAACTTATACAGCACAAAAGAAACCCTCAGCGACCACTTTTAGTTTGCGTTTGCAGGATCACCTTCCAAGACCAAATAAATTTACCAATTTGTCGCAGTGACACATTCATTTAAATTAGTGTTGAAAACCAGGGTCAGGCTCCTGTAAAGTTTACATTGAAGAGGAAAAGCCTTGGAGGCATCTAAGCCGGTGAGGTATTAGAATTTTTTTCCTGATCGTACGGCACGGGAAATTGACTAATATCTTGAGTTCGGGTAAAATCAGTGGCCTGGAACGTCACACTAGGTCGGCTCTTACCGTTATAGTCAAAAGCAAGCCGGCATTCCTCAGCAACAGCAGCAGCAGCTTCTTGGCCCGTACATGATTCTTGATGGAACCACAGCTGTCTGATGGTTAGGCAAGAAGGTAAGTCCCCTCCCGTTTTTCCCCCATGTATCTCTCCCCCAATTTTTGTATGCCAATCATTTGCCAACAGCACTGATGAGCCATCACTGCTGATCTTGAGACGAGCATGCCTACATCTTTACAGATACCCGAACTACAGCTGCCGCACTCCAAATTCCTGGCGCGGGTGCTGACATAAAGTAACGTATCTAGCTGTACGATTCTTCGTAGGGCATAATGGAAGTAACGCGACAACAAACAAGAAAACAGGAGGAAAGATAGCGAAAGCATTACACTTGCAAGTGAACATTTTATTGAGAAGAAAACACGGAGAAAATGTATACTATACAGAATTATAAAGTTTACAGTGCCGTAGCAGTAAACGTATTAGGTAATTGAACATCAAATTTGTATTCCGGCTTCAAAAAAAGCGATCTCGCTTGCTGTTGGCGCAAGGGCTGGCAGCTGATAGTTATCGCCAGCCTTTGATGTGTATAATGCCTCCCCAGCTTCGCGCTTGCACTCATGTTTGTTGGCAAAGCAAATGAGCGTCTTCTCTAGCAACAGTGACAAAAGATTTAATTGTTCGAGACGGCAATGAGAATAGCCCTGTATTAGCAAACCCATGCGTTCTACCGTACATCAGCTCACTAATCTAGAAAAGAGAAAGCACTGACGCTAGCAGAGCTGACCTCTCCAGCCCACATTAAAGAGTTCTCTCTCTCTCTAGAAAAGAGAAAAAAGGGTCTGATCAGGCCCCCGCTATTTTTCTCGCTTCGCGCGCTGCTGGGAAAGCTGATAAGTTGCGTCAGAATGACAAAGTACGCAATGACCTAATGAAAATTTTTCCTGCCGTTTTTCTTACGATTTCTGTGAAATGAAGTAAAATAGAAACAGTGAAATTAATTTCTGTGAAATGGAATCAGTTATTCAGTATTATTTCTTGCATATAGTTTATTTAGTCATGCTTGATCTGAAGCCAAGCTTCGCACCACCTTCTACACGCCGTTAGTGAGCCTCTCAAACACTGGCAGCGTAACATTCGTCCGTGTAAAATGTACAGTGCTTTGGATGCCACAATGTTTTTCACGCAGCTTCTGTATCTTGCCACGCCGACGAAGGCCAGCACGACAGAAGACGCAATCGAACTCTACACTGCAAGCACCCCTGGGCAAGCCTTAATCGTAGACTGCACACAAGCTGCGCTGCACGACAACGATGGCTGGGCATCCATGCGTCCGGCTTCAGTGACGTCAGCGCAACGGCATATAAGAAGCGATCCACCCGGCAGTACTTTCTTAGTGGCACGCCCGGTGGCTGAGCATCGGCATAACGTCAAACCTGCTTCTGTTTTTCCCTCAGGTTAGTCACTACACTTCAACTATTAGGACCAGTGATCCTTGTTTTGTGCAGCTGGCGTCCCCACAGAGTTTTCGTACTGCATGTGCGAAGGTCCGCAATTCTATTATGTCACTGTTGATGCTCTGTCGAGATATTGAAACCAACCCTGGGCCCACTGTGGATGAGCTTCTGGAGCAATTATTGCAAGGGAAAACTAATATCCGGAAAAGGCTCGAGGTTATTGAGGAAAAGTTCGCGACGTTCGAAGCTCCAGCAGCAGCGATTAAAGAAGTCACCACGAAAATGAATTATCTTGAAAAAACGGTTGACAGTTTACAGAGTAGACTTACCTCCTTGGAGGACCACAGTAGGCGAAACAACCTTACTGTGGTTGGCGTTCCTGAAAGCACTAACGAAACAGCTGAAAACCTTCAGAAACGCGTAATTCAAGGCATATTTAAGGATATGCTGGATGTAAGTGTGAGCACTGGGGAAAGAATCCACAGGACAGGGCGAAAACCTGATAAGCTCCGACCCGTAATATTAAAACTAATAGACTACCGCGAAAAAACTGCCGTGCTCAGCAACTGTGCCAAGCCTAAGGGCACAAACTTTTCTATTTCGGAGGACTTTTCCTTGGCCGCCCGTGAAACACGTAAGACGCTCTGGGATAGTGCGTCTGATCTAAAAAGAATGGGGCGAAAAGTTCAACTGGTTCATGACAGGATCAAAATCGATGACATTGATTGATTGATTGATTGATTGATTGTAGGGTTTAACGCGCCGACGCAACGTAGGCGATGAGGCGCGCCGTAGTGGAGGGCTCCGGATTAATTTTGACCACCTGGGGATATTTAACGTTCGCCGAAATCACGTACACACGGGCGTGTTTGTTTTTCGCCTCCATCAGAAAAGCGGCCGCCGCGGCCGGGAATCGAACCTGTGACCTCGTGCCATTCGCGACATCGTGCTAATCGATGACGTGCTATTCCAATAAGACGATGTGAAGGGAGAGAGGGGTCCCATAGAAGGCATGGAGGGCAAGCAGGCACTGAAAAAATGACCAAGAATCAACAAGGTAAGGCCTTTACTATGTTTAAACTTAAATGGTCGTAGCCTTGTAAATAAATCTTCTAACTGGAAAGTATAGTACTCACCAATAAACCGCATATATTAGTACTTACAGAATCCTGCTTAAACACCGGCATTAGGGATGATGTGACGCCACCAGGGTACCGAATTTACCGCAAAGGCAGACATTCTCAGGGGGTGGTGTCGCGATTATTTACCAGGAAACCCTCTCAGTGTCACGGTTGGCTGATATCGCTGGAATAGAGTGCGTTGCGATAAATGTATGCCTGTGTCAATTTAACTTAGTTATAGCTGCATTGTACACCCCTCACCTCCCAGGTGCCGGAAATTATTTCTGTGAGAAGCTTAACGAATTCTTGTGTACTTGAAAATGTAACTGAAAAATGTGGTAATCGCGGGCGATTTTAATTTTTTACTAATAATTGGGATAGCGAGTTCCCCGAACCTCTTGCCAGCAACGCTGAAAACTTTGTAGATTTGATTATTCTTCATGATCTCACACAATTGGTCAAGCAAGCGACAGGCATTCATGGTGATACCCGGCCAATATTAGACTTGTATCTTTTTAGCAGTAGCATTTGTAACCGCGATCCTCAAGTACATCTACTTGATGGCATATCCGATCACGCTATGGTTGCCCTCATAATATCTCGGAGTTCCATTCGTAAAGTCAGCAAAGAAAAACGCGTAGTTCCTGTGTTCTCGAGAGCTGATGACGTTAGCATAATAGATCGTCTTTACGGTTCATTTTCAGATCTTCTTTCCCTTTGTGTGTCCAGATCTTGTACAGTCAATGATTTATGGTGCTTTTTCAAAACGCCTGTATTGAAATATGTTGAAGAATTTGTGCCAACGAAACTAAAAGTTGTCCATAATGGGAATACGTGGACGATGCTAGATGTAGTACGTCCTCATTGAAAAGCAAAGGGGATCTGAAAACAGTGTCTGGAACAGCCTGCCCCAGTTAACAGCGATAAGAGCCCCGCAATACGCTTACAGCTTAGTGATAGTATTAAAAAAAGCCAAGCAGCATTTTTACGGCGTGTCAATGAACAACTTCCTTCTGTCACCTCCGGCGAAATTCTGGAGACACTTTTCACCAAGAAAACAAGGGTTCCCCCGTGTAGACATAAACAGACAACGGGAGACAAACAAGAGAGTCAAAATCGGCCTTAGAATATTCTTCAACGCAAAAACGCATAAGGTTCAGTGGCCCTTAAGGGCAATTGTTTCTGAGAACGGAACTTGGCCGAAAGCAGTATCTTTGTTTTTACGTGAGAAGCTACGGATTTTACACATTAACGTTCTTCATATTGTCACGTAGCCAAAGACGACGCAGGTGTCTTGAAAGAAAAACAAGTTTGATTGAGCGAACTTGTGCTACCTTAACAACTCAAAAAGTAAACAGGCGGCGAAGCAGCAGTCAACAAAGTGACTTGCGTAAGCGAGCGTCGGCGATTCGAATGCCGCGGCGTCTGCTCTGCAGGCTTTTATCTTTCCGGCGCGAGTGTTTCTGGAAACGTCGATTTACATCCAGAACATTGTAGGTCAAAGAAGATTAATCTAGGTAAGTGACGTTGGAGCGAAACACTCTCATATCAGAATGAGACAACCAGTGCGGCATAAAATAAAGAGTGGAACCCGCGCTTCGCTTGGGACACAGATAACACAGCCGGGCGCGGCCGGGCAGTATACGAAACATAAACAAACCCAATGCATGGTTCGCGGCATTACTCCCCCTCTAAGAGTGCATCAATACGATGCTAAAATAAAGCTACAGTCCGTACAAACAAGAACAATAAAAAGTCCGTCATCTTGCCCAGTAAGGATTGAGGCGAACCACGTGGACGACTTCAAGTCGCGTGCGCCGTAATGATGTGACGGAATCACCATCGGGGATCACTTCGTAGGTAAGTTGGCCAACACGTTGTAGAATACAGTAGGGTCCAAAATACCGTCGCAAAAGCGTCTCATTCAGTCCGCGTCGTCGGATGGGAGTCCAAACCCACGCACGATCCCCAGGGTGGTACTCGGCGTCTCGGGGTCGGAGGTTGTAGAGGCTGGCATCCACCAGCTGCTGGTCCGTTATACTACCTCGAGTGAGCTGGCGGGCCTCCTCCGCACGTTGAAGGTATCCTTGGACGTCGGCGTTGAGGTTGTCGTCTTATATGTGCGGAAGCACGGCGTCGAGCATCGTAGTTGGCCGTCTTCCCTAAACGAGCTCGTACGGTGTCATATGCGTAGTTTCCTGGGTCGCTGTGTTGTACGCAAACGCGACATACGGGAGGACGTCGTCCCAAGTCTTATGTTCAACGTCGACGTACATAGACAGCATATCCGCGATCGTCTTGTTCAGACGTTCCGTAAGTCCGTTATTTTGGTGGCGGCACGCAGTCGTTCTTCGGTGATCTGTGTTACTGTATCGTAAGATTCCTTGTATAAGCTTCGCAATGAAAGCCGTTCCGCGGTCCGTGATTAGGACTTCAGGGGCTCCATGTCGCAGCACAACTTGGTTTATGAAGAACTTCGCGACTTTTTGTGCAGTCCCCCTCGGAAGAGCGGCCGTCTCTGCGTAGCGCGTCAAGTAGTCTGTCGTAACGCCAATCCACTTGCTATCGGATTGTGACGTAGGGAACGTGTTTAGAAGGTCCATTCCAATCTCTTGGAAGGGCCTCGATGGGACGGCGATTGGCTGCAGAAGTCCGAAGGGTCTCGACAGCGGCGTTTTTCGTCGCTGACAGTCACGGCAGCTCCGGACGTAGTGGGTGACGTCCGAGGTAAGGTGGTGCCAGTAGTACCTCGCCTTGATTTTTCCAATAGTTCAAGCTGTGCCGAGATGTCCGGAAGACGGGTCGTCGTGGCACGCTTCCAATTATCCGTCACGAAGGTCCGCGGGGATGACAAGAAGGTAATTCGTTCTCATTCCGGGGCTGAAATTCTTCTTCACAAGGAAGGCGTTTTTCAGGCTGAATGCTGGTAAGTTGCGTTTGAACGCTTTAGGCACGGAGACGTTGCTTCCTTCGAGGTAGTCGATCATGACGCGTAAGTCGAGGTCGGCACGCTGTTGGGTGGCTAGGTCGCTCTCCGTCACGATTCCAAAGGACGCGCTGTCTTCATCGGAGTCTTGTGGTGGTGGGTCGCCGGGTGCGCGGGACGGGCAATCGGTGTCGGAGTGTTTCCTGCCAGATTTATGGACTATTGTAACGTCGACCTCTTGCAGGCGCAAGCTCCACCGCCCAAGACGGCCTGAGGGGTCCTTCAAATTGGCGAGCCAACACAGCGCATGGTGGTCTGTCACAATCTAAGAACGGACTACCATACACGTATGGTCGAAATTTTGAAACGGCCCATATGATAGTCAGGCACTCTTACTCGGAGGCAGAGTAGTTTTAAATGCAGAGCATTTCTTTAACTCGCACTGTCACCCGTCGTCCCTCGGCGTTGTCCGCACCCCTCCCCCTACACTATAAAAAAAACAGTAGTTATCAGCGCCTGGTTTCGATCCCACGACCCTGCGGGCGGAACGCCAGGTACATGGTGCTCTTCCCACTGCGCCACAAAGCCGACACAGAATCAAACGCTACGAACGCGTCTTATATCCTTGACTCATTCAAACTACGTCAAGAAGCTGCTGATACAACGCATTCACTACCACCAACTCCCCAAACACTAAACGTTAACGCAATACACCCACCCCCTATGCGACGCATTTACTCGAGTCCCCCTCGCGGGGAGATGGGCCCAATTTTGTCTCCTCTTTCTACAGACCACGGCTGGCATAGGTGATTACCTTTTCGCAATCGCTTTGCTTTTGGACGAAGACGGCACCCAAGCCTTTATCACTGGCGTCCATGTGCATTTCCGTTTCGTCGTTTTCGTCGAAATGAGCGAACATAGGCGGGTTTTGCAGCCGTTGTTGCAGCTCGCAGAATGCCTTTTCTTCGTCGTTTTCCCAGCTAAAAATAAGTGCTATCTTTCGTCAAGCGTGTGAGTGGCTCTGCAATGGGTGCGAAGTTTGCGACGAAGCGCCGGTAGTGTGCGCAACGTCCGAGAAATCTACTCACGCCCTTCTTGTCTTTCGGCCTTGGGAAGTTGGCAATGGCTGAAGTCTTTGCCGGGTCAGGTAGGACTCCCGCGGCGTTGACGACGTGGCACAAGAACTTGAGTTCCTCGTACGCGAAGCGGCGCTTTTCGGGGTTTAGCGTTAACCATGACGTACGAATGGCCTCCAGTACAGACTCTAACTTTGCAAGATGTTCGTCGAAAGTCCGGGCGAATACCACAACGTCGTCAAGGTATACGAGGCAAGTGTGCCACTTCAGGCCAGCTAGCACAGTGTCCATGACTCTTCGAAACATTGCTGGCGCCGCGCAGAGCCCAAAGGCATCACCTTGAACTCGTATAGGCCGTCCGGGGTTATAAATGCAGTCTTCTCTCGGTCTCTCTCGTCCACTTCAATTTGCCAGTAGCCGGTTTTCAGATACATCGATGAGAAGTACTTCGCATGGCAGAGGTGGCTGAGGGCGTCGTCGATTCGTGGCAGAGGTTACACGTCCTTCTTGGTGATTTCGTTCAGTCGCCGGTAGTCAACGCAGAACCGTAATGTGCCGTCTTTTTTCTTCACGAGTACGACCGGCGCAGCCCAGGGGCTTTTCGATGGCTCTATAATGTCGTCCCTGAGCATGACGTTGACTTGAATCCGGATGGCTTCGCGCTCATTTTAAGGCACGTTAAGGTGCCTGTCGGGTAGGTCGGGCTCCGTCTTTGGTTATAATGCGGTGCTTCGCTAGGGGTGTGTGACGTAATTTTGAGTTTGATGAAAAACACTCGCTGTAGCGGCGCAGCAAATTCAGTAATCTGTCCCGATTTTCTTGCGGCAGAGCGTCGAAAGGATGCGGCAGCTTGGACGCATCTGCGGGTGCGCATTCAAAGTTGGCGACCGCGATCACTTGACTTGCTTCTTGCGTTCCTTCGAGGAACGCAACTGCAGCGCCCTTGTTTTGATGCTGGTACTCCTCGGTGAAATTGGTGACCAAAACGTTGGATTTGCAGTTGCTTAAAGCACACAATGCCTCTGGCGACGGATACACTGTGGTTGAGAAGCAACCTTTGGTCACTCTCTATGATAGCGTCGACGTCAGGAGCAGCATCTTCACAGTATACGGTGATCATAAAGCTTGGGTGCGGTGGCAGGGTGACATGATCATCGGCGATCCTTACAGCAGCACGGTGTTCGGGGTTCGGTTTCGGTGTCATGGAGTGATCGGAGGAAAAAGTTATAGACTTGGTCTGTAGATCAATTATTGCACGGTTGTCCGTCAAGAAGTCCATTCCAAGAATTACGTCGCGGGAGCAGAGAGGCAAAATGACGAAAGTGGCAGCGCACGTGGTGCCTTCTATGGTGACGCGTGATGTGCACGTTCCACTTGGCGTTACGAGATGGCCTCCTGCTGTGCGTATGTGCGGACCGTTCCATCTGGTCGTAACTTTCTTCAGCTTAGAAGCGAATGATCCGCTCATCACTGAGTAGTCGGCTCCCGTGTCTACGAGGGAGACTACATCAACGCCGTCGATGGACACCTTGACGTCGGACGCCGGCTTCCTCGAGTTCTGGGTGCGTCGGGGCGCCGCATCTCGGCTTGTGCGTGTTGACGGTCGGACACTGTGTGTCGTCATTGTCATCGTCTGTTCAGTGGAAGTCTGGGTCATGTCGGGTACGCGTCGGGCCGTGTGGCTGTCGTCGTGTTCGGGAGTCTCATCATGGTTAGGTCGGGGCGTCGGGCCGTGGGCGTGTCGTGAATCATGGTCTTCAGCAAGTCGCTCCGTCGTTGGCGGGTTTTCATTTTTCCGCCGTTGTGCAACTTTACCTCCCGAAGTTGCTGCTTTTAGTTACCCCCGCGTGGGCTGGGGGACCTTCCACGTGAGAAGTGAGCAGCGCTACGGCGGTGCGGCGACTGGTACGGGTAGGGCGACGGTGAGCGGCTGAAGCGGGCTTGTCCTTGGTTGGTGTTGGAGAGGTATTCTTCGATCTCAGTAGGGCGCTGGCTGGGTCGGGGGCGTGGTGCGTCGACGGAGAACCCTCGCAAACCGAGCCCCTTGTAGCGACAGCGACGGCAGATGTGGTCGGCCTCTCTGCAGTGGTAGCACAGCGGGTGATTATCGGGCGTTCGCCACTCATCGGTCTTCCTCAGCGTCTGATTCTGAACTACAGGTGGTCGGGCGGGCCACATTGGACGGCGGTACGGCGGGGACTCTTGACGACGGGTCGGAGCAGGGCGGGGTCGACAAACAGCTGCGGAGTAGGTCATAGCTTGAGGCTCACGGAGTGCTTCGGATGGCGTAGGATTCCCCAGCTCCTGTTAAACCTCTTCTCGGATGGCGTCCGTCAGGGAAGCCACTTGAGGTTGCAACGTCGTTGGCAAAAGTTTCCGGAGCTCCTCTCTGACCACTTCTCGGATGGTCTCTCGCAATGTATCGGAGCTCACAGTTCCGGTACCGATGGTCTCTGAGAACAGCGCGGTGACAGGGCGATCGTACTGCCTCGTTCGAATTTCGAGCGTCTTCTACATCGCGGCCGCTTCAGACACGAATTCTGCCACCGTTTTAGGGGGGTTGCGGACAAGGCAAGCAAAGAGTGCTTGCTTTACTTCTCGCATACGAAATCTCAGTTTCTTTTCTTCCGTCATTTCCGGGTCCGCACGGCGAAATAGTCGCGTCATTTCTTCAACAAAGGTCACGACTCCTTTGTTGGGGTGCTGCGTTCGAGTTCCAAGCAAAAGCGCAGCTCGCTCTTTTCTCACCAGGGTAGTGAATATCTTAATTAAGGAACTCGCTTTTTAATTGAGTCCAGTCGGTCAAAGAGCACTCATGGTTCTCGAACCAAGTTCGAGCTGCATCTTCTAATTAAAAGAAGACATGCCGGAAAGTTTCTTCATCGTCCCACCTGTTGAAGATGCGGACGCGCTCCAGCTTCCCCAACCATCTTCGGGGTCTTCAGCGGGGGCTCCCCGTAACGATGGCGGTTCCCGGGGAGGCTGCAGGACGATGGGACGAGTGGCTTGTTGCTCCATAGTGTTGGTTGCAGCGTTCGTTCTCTTGGGCCCTTCTGGCAGAAGACCGAACTCGGGCATTAAACCTTGTAGTCGGCGGCTGGCTCTAGTTGGACTGCCTTGGCGGCTTCCAGAGGTCGTAGGGAGCATTAAGGGTGTACCCTGATCCGGTTCGAAGGTTCCGGTTCGACACCCGGACACATATATATGTATATATATGTACACACACACACACACACACACATATATATATATATATATATATATATATATATATATATATATATATTATATATATATATATATATATATATAATATATATATACATATATATATATATATAAGGAAAACCAGAGTACCCTGAAGAAAGGAAGTCGTCTGAAAGGAAGCAAATGTCCTGACACCAAGCCTTTTTTCGCTTTACCGCTCGCCTCTCATGCTGTTCCTCTCCTGTCGCGGTCCTCCTAAGGTTTGCTCAAGTTTGCCTAAGATTTGCTCAAGTGAATTTAAATTTACCGTTCTCCACTGCTCGAGGCAGGGTGCCTCGATGCCAGCGCTTCCGTACGGCGGAGACGCTCATGAATCTACACGCGCTATTTTAACGTTTATAGAACCACGTCGACCTTCTCCACGTCTGTTCCAAGCGGACCGTGAAACCTATCTAGTGGAACCTTTCGTACTTGTTTCCGTTTGATTTCCTAAAATGTCGCCAGGAACTATAGTAACGCGGGTGACAGCAGGTGACGGAGTGATTTTTTTCCTCCAGGGGATGTAGTATTTCATTTGATCAAGCATCCATATATTTTTTTATAAAGGAACACTGCAAATATCGCTTATGTATTTATTTTCTGCCTCACATTTGCGTAATGTTTATTCTTGTTCAACAATGTTTACAAGTATGAACACTAGGCGTTTCGATTTGGCTGTGGGTATATAACCTATTCTGCAACTTCTGTTTCACTTTGGACTGGTGGCTGAATTGAGTTACAGACAGACAGACAGATGACAGACAGACAGACAGACCAAAATTTTAGCGTTTACGTAGCCTAGTAAAGACCATCGTCTTAACAAACAAGTTTATAGGAGCGAACGTGGGCTCCCCCAACAAGCCAAAGAATAAACAGACGGCGAAGCAGCTGTCAACAAAGTAACGTGCGCAGGCGAGTGTCGGTTAATCGTATGCCGCCGCGTGTACTCTGCGACTCTGCGGGCATTTATCTTTCGGCGCTGGTGCTTCTCTAACCGTCGAATTACATCGAGAACACAGTAGATAAAAGAAGACTATTCTAGGTTAGTGGCGTTAGGGCGAAACATTTTCCCTATCAAATGAGATCACCCGCCCGGCATAAGGAAGAAAAAAATGACACACGTCCTACACTTGGGACACAGATGAGTGAGTGAGTGAGTAAAGACTATTGAATCGCCTGCTGTGGTGTCCCTAATGGAGCACCATGACGCTGCCTACGTCATCCTGTCAAGGACCCTTTACTTGGCAGCCGCCTCTCTACTCCCATCGAGGTCCTTCAGCTGCCTCTGTGTGGGGGCCGAGCCCTCTCGGCTTTCGACCGGCTTCTGCCTCTTAAGGGCCGCCAGGATCAGCTGGACGGCCTGGAGTTGGTCGTTCTTGTCCTTGCTCCGCGCCACAGCCTCGAACCACGGCGGGATCGTTGTTGCTGTTGCCGCTTCGCTGGGCCTTGCCGTACAGTCCCACAGCACGTGGGCCGCAGTGGCACGCGCACTGTGACACACCTTGCACGTGTCGTCCTCGTACTGTTCGGGGCATACGTGTTTCATAATGACTGGGGTGAGTAGCGAACCCGTCTGCATCTGTCTGAACACCACCGCCTGTTCCCGAGTCAGACTCGGGTCGGGCGGAGCCACTCCTCCGGCTTAGCCTGTAATGCTTCGTTATTTTGTTATATGTAGCCAGCCTATCCTTGGTCTCCCCCCACCATTTCGCAGACAGGTTCGCTACGGCCGCACGGCCTGTTAGCTCTCGCGCGGTCAAGTTCGCCGTCTCGTTGTGGTTTTGGTAACGTTCGGAACCACTTAACTGTCACTTCTCTGTCTTTCAGGTCCAGCGCATCGAGCACCCGCACTGCCCCACAACATACTCTGTTCTTGGCATAGTTTCGCACTGCACTCTTAGAGTCACACAGCATGGTCTTGCAGTCCGGATCCGAGATGGCTAAAGCAATCGCCACCTCCTCCGCGCTCCGCGCCTCCTTCGTGCGTACGGTCGCCGCGGTGACCGTACGCACGACCGTACCGCCGGTTTGGCGTCGATGACCACCGCCGTGAATGCCCCGCGTTCTCGATACTCCGCGGCGTCTACATACTTCATCCCCGGCAGCTCCGCGTGCAGTTCCACCATTGCCTTGGCTCTCGCTGCTCTCCGTTCCCGGTTGTGTTCGGGGCTCATGTTCTTTGGAATGGGATAGGCTCTCATTCCCCTTCATACGTGGTCCGGGATGTCTGCCGTGCGGTCGTAGCCGTCCTTGCTCGAGTCGGGGTCTACGCCCAGTCTCTAAAGGATGGCTCGTCCGGTTTTGGTTGGCGCGAGCCGCTCGAGCTGGGCGGCTCTCTGTGCCTCTGCGATCTCCTCGAGCGTGTTGTGCACGCCGAGGTCCAGCAGCTTCTCTGTGCTCGTGCAGTCGAGAAGTCCGAGTGCCGTCTTGTGGGCCTTGCGGATCATCGCATTGATCTTATTGCGTTCGTCTAGCCGTCAGTTGTGAAAGGCGGCGACGTACGCCACGTGGCTCAAGGCGAACGAGTGAACGAGCCGCAACAGGCTGTCCTCCCGCTTGCCGGCCTTTCTGTTGGCGACCCTCTTCACAAGGCGCGTGGCCGCAGACACCTTGGCCGTGAGGCGATTGATTGTTTCGCCGTTGGTTCGGTGTTTCTCGATTTACAGGCCCAGCACCCGGATCTTCTCGACCTCGGGAATCACCTGACCGCTGCTGGTTCTGATCTTGATCTCCTCGTGCTCCGTTGGCTCGGACTTCTTTCTTGCTCCCTTCGGCGGTAACACCAGAAGTCCAGAAGTTCCGACTTGCTGGGGGAGCAGATCAGGCCCGACCCGTCAACTTGGGCCTCGATGGCGTCCACCGCTCTCTGTAGCCATGCCTCGATGAACCCGTTGCTGCCACCCGGGACCCACAACGTGATGTCATCAGCGTATATCGTGTGCCGCACATCCGTTAGCGCTTCTAGGCGCCGGCCGACGCTGATCATCACGATGTTGAAGAGCAGCGGCGATATCACCGAGCACTGCGGGGTCCCGGAGCTGCCGAGCTGCTTTTCATCTAGCTTCAGATCACCGACTTGGATTTCTGCCGTTCTTTTCGTGAGTGTCGGGCGCTTCGACGCACGAAGTGGCACGGGCCCTGGGGCAAGCAGCGCGGAAACGGAAAGCACGTGTTGCGCGGCGCTTTCGAACGCCGCGCATTCCGACAAAGGCCGCGCCTGCCCGCACCGGATGTCCTAACCGCCACCACATGGGATGGCCACCGACGAAGACGACTGGCTTTTCCTTCTTCCCCGGCCCTCAGCGGCAGGAGTAAGGGAAGATTAGACAGGGAGACGCGGTCCGGGTGCAGGAGAGCTCGGCCCGTCGTCTTCGAGCTCCGCCTGAGCACTGTTTTTTTTGGCCGCCTGCCGGGCTGTAAATAAATGTACAGTTCTTGTATCGGAAGCTGAGTTTGTCGGTTGAAGATACCCGGGGTCAGATCCTCAGCGCTACTGCGGCTTGGAGGAGAAGCCCCGGGGAAAAGAACTTCACGAAGATAACTGTCAGGAACCCGCGTATGTAGTTGTATGACCTCTCGCCGAGGTTCAATTTGTTGACCTGGGCCAGGATCGCAGAGTGCTTGACCTTGTCGAACGCGCTCTGCAGGTTCAGCCCCAGCACCGCCTTGTTGTCCCGCGTCTTCGTCCTGTCATCGATAATTTCCACCTTCAGCTGGATCATTGCGTCCTGGGTGCAGAGCTTGCCCCTGAAGCCGAGCATCGACTCTGGGAACAGGTCCTCTTCCTATAAGTAACGCTGCCAGCGGTTCATCAGAAGGTGCTCCATTGCCTTCCCGACGAACGAAGTGAGGGAAATGGGCCGGAGGTTCTCAATGCTCGGTGACTTTCCAGGTTTTGGCATAAGGATCGTCTTCGCAGTCCTCCATTTCTTGGGTATGCTGCCCGACTTCCAGCACTTTTGAACAGCGCCGTCAGGCTCTCTATTGCCGTCTCGCTGAGATTCTTCAGGGCTTTGTTGGTAACCTTGTCCGGGCCAGCGGCCGAGCGACAGTTGAGTTCGTGCACCGCCGCTCTGACCTCCCAGACCTCGATGCCCCTGTCGAGCTTCTCGTTTGCCTCGCCCCGGTAGTCTGGGTGCGCCTCCTCCTGGCTCGTTGGCAGGTACTTGTTGTTGATTCGTCTCCGCACCTCGTCTTCTCCTAGCTCGCGGATCACTCCGTTGAGGATCTTGGCCAGGTTGTCTTGTTGATAAGACTTAGTTTTCGCCTCGTCGAGCAGATACCGTAACATGGCCCACTTCTTTCCGTTGTGCATTTGGCCGTCCGCCACGCTACATGTCTTGAACCACTGCTGCCGACAGAGCGTGCGGCAGTGCTTATCGATCGCGCGGTTCAGTTCGGCCACCTTTTTCCTCAGGCGCCTGTTGGTGCATTGTTTGCGCCATCTCTCCTGTATCGACCTTTTCGCCTCTAGCAGGTGCGCCAGGCGGAAGATCCTTTCGAGTTCTTCCTCCGTCTCGATTTCCTTGGTGGCCCCCACCATCCCTTTCAAGATCCTGTTAGTCCACGCCTCCATGTCGTCAGCAGGTCCCCGAAGAGATCCCAGTCCGTGATTTTGTGGATTTGTCACTCTTCAGTCCTGCCTCGCAGCGGAATCTTCACCTCGATTATGAAGTGGTCGCTGCCCAGATCTTGCCCGGTGTTGTGCCACTCGAACTCTTTCTTCCCTTTCGGCGCCCGCACGAGCGTCAGGTCCGGCGTCGTATCCCGGCTGACCGAGTTTCCGGTGCGTGTGGATTGCGACGGGTCCGTAATAAGGGTGAGTCCGGCGTCTGTGTAGTCCGTTAATAGGTATCTCCCCTTGGCAGGAGTCTTTCCGTAGCCCAAAGCCTGGTTCGGCGCGTTGAAGTCCCCGCACACCACTAGGTTGTCTTGTGGTCTTGCCGGCCTTGTGTAGCACTGCCTTGAATTTCTGTTTGGCGTTGGCCGGGCTGCTGTAGATGTTCATCAAGAGCGTGCTCTCGTTTTTCTTCCCTCCCGTTATGATTTCGACTAACGTGTGTTCAATGGCCGAATTCTTGACGCCCTCCCTGTCTTCGTAGGTGAGACCTTTCCTCACCAGGGTGAAGACACCCCGTCCTTTGCCGTTGGCGGCGCGGCTGGGCGGGCTGGCGTGGGTTCTGTACCCCGGGAGACGGGTCTCCTCTACGAGGGTTTCTTGTAACATTATTACGTCCGGTTTCCTGATTTCCTGCTGTACGTGTTGCTGCAAGACCGCCTTATTGCTCATAAAGCCGTTGGAATTCCCAATGCCAGAGCTTTAGGGTTTTTATTTGGGACCTTATTGTCTGATTTGGTTCGCGATTCATGCTTGAATGCTGTTCATCTGTCCCGTGAGTTGCCGCAAGGCCGTCGCAGTCTGTTGCATCACTTCCTAGATGCCCTTGCACGTGTGCTCTAGGCTCGTAACTCGGGCTTCCAGTCGTGTCACGTTGTCTCCCAATCGGTTCCCGTTGTCTTCAAGTTTGTCTATCCGCTCGGCAAGTTTGCGTTCGCGGAGGTTCTCGACCGCCCTTTTCTTGATTTCCGGCTCTGATAGCGCTGTTGGCTGTCTCCCGGTGTCCTTGACCTCCTCTTCCTCTGGTTTTTCCTGCGGCCTTTGCATTGTCGACGGCTGCTGCAGTTGCTCCGGTTGTTGACGTGCACTGGCCTTCATCCATTCCTGGATTTCCTCCATTTGCTGGCTGTTTTTCTCGATGGCCTCGCGCAGCTGTGCGTTCTCTCTGCGGAGCGCGTCATTCGCCTCCCGCAGCGCCTTCATGACTTCGCTCTACGCGGAGCTGGCAATGCTTCTGCCGCACGTCGAGCTCGATGCGCGCGATTGCGCCGTGACTTTTCCTCTCCCGACTCATCTGCTGCCGGCCACCTGCACCCAGTTCACCCGTTCTCCCGATTTCCAGGGACCTTTGCTCGCTCCGCGGTTGTTACCGCCGCCGATAACATTTCTGGTTCGGCTCTGCGAGCGTGATGCACACCCCTGGCTTTTTGCCCTTTCGCCGCCTCCCTGATGTGAGGGCCGGGAAGTTGCTCGGTGCAAGCTTCTCCTGTTGTTGCATAAGCTCCTCTTGTGCAGCCATCTTTCTTTCCCAGCGCCTTTCCGTAACGATGTACGGTATCTTGAATTTGTTCTTGATGCCCTTGCCTCCCATCGGGTGCTTTCCATCACAGAGCTTGCATTTCGGCTTGCAGACCTCCGCGTGGCCCTCACCGGGGTTGTTAGCCCCGCAATCGAAGCACACCGGTGCGTTTGGTGTTGGGCACACGTCCTTCCGATGTCCGACCTTGCCGCATGTCTTACACACATCATAGTGTTTGCGGTATAGGCTGCATTGCATTACTGCCGGCCAATAAAACATGTAATGGGGTACTTTTTTGCCCTCGAACGCCGCAATCACCGTGGTCAAGGTACCGATGCGTTTCGCACCCACTGCCGTCGGGTTCCTCTTAGTAACGATGCTCTGGTCCATCTCCGCTGGCGTGTACTCTACCGGCACTCCACGAATAACGCCTTTAACAACGCTGTCCGGGACTGTCATGTAAGCCCCCACCTCGTGCACTTGCTCCCCGATCTTGATATCTTGTATTCTGGCGTATATCCGTCCCTTGATAAGTCAGGGGTACTTACGACCATGATGTTCTACGCGTTGTTCGGCAGGAAGGTGTCTCCCGACGCTTCGTCGCCCGATATTTTAGCCGACGCGGTGACCGCCGCCGCCATGACCGTGATAGGAGTCTTCACGATGTTTAGGCCGCGGAGCACGACGATCTTGGTGTCTTCTTTTCGATAACACGTCGGGCATCCTTGCCGCCATCGTTGCCAAAGCTGCTGCCTTCCTAGCGTACTCCTTCGCTTTCGAGCGGGGCTGTTGGGAAGTGAGCGGCGGGCTCTCCTTCTTGGGACTTTTAGAGCGGCGAACGACTTCCGTCCAATCCGCTGCGTCCACGCTCTCTTGCGAACTCATGTCCTCCCCTTCTACTTCGACGCACATCTGGCCCGCGTCGTCAGCAACCGGGGTCGGTGTCCCCTCGGGAGACGTGGCCGTCTCCATTTCGTCCGCCATGCCTCGCTGCCTTGGCTCGCTAGGCCACCGGCCTATGCTTGCCATATATCTCCCGGCTGAGCGGCTAGGCTTAGCGCGGTGCTCCCTCGCAGCTCAGAGAAAATCGGGAAAGAGTCCTAAATTCACGTACCACTTGGGCGAATCCGGTATCTGTGGTTGCGCGGTACCTTCGCGAATCCTGTGGTACTGGTCTCACAGCGATACTAATTAGTTAGCACTGCGTTAATCCGGCGGAGCCAGGCGGTAAAACCAAAACATAAACAAACCCAATGAATAATTCATGGCAATATATATATATATATATAATATATATATATATATATATATATATATATATATATATATATATATATATATATCTGTCGTGGGTTCGGATCCCACCTGGCAGGTATTTTTCAAAATTATTTATGTTTCAACGACCTAACCATATCCTCCCCTTTGCTTTCCGAGGTTTTCTTGACTGCCAAACTTTATTTCTGTATTATTTTTCAACGAGCCGCTTATTTCCTATTCTGATTCGCTATCAATATAAATATAAATATAATATAAATATATATATATATATATATATATATATATATATATATATATATATATATATAATATATATATATATATATACAAAGTAGTAGGGCACACGGCACGGCACAAGGACGTTTACTTACGTCCCGCCGAAGGGCTAGTAAGGTCTACCTCACATTACTGCCATACACGCTAAGATTACAATTTTTATATACCTTCAAGGCAATTGCGAGAAAGATTATCCGTAAATCAACCGTGGCATTGCCCACTCGCGCATGCAAATGAGTGCCAACGCGTGTGTACAGTATATACAATTCCAATCCAATCCAATCCAATCCAAATCCAATCCAATCTAATGCTCCTCGCGCATGCGTAACTGTGTACACGGACGACAAGCCCCGAACAAAGCGAGGTCCTAAGGTGCTTCGCCCCTAATATGCTTTGAAAGGGGGTTATATGCATACAATTGAGTTGTGCTCGCGAAGCAACAAGAGAGCCAGGAGAAAAAAAGCGCAAAACGGTGACTCAGAAATATAGGCGACCTTCTTGCAAGACAAGACGGCAACTAAACGAAAGGTAGGTGATTGATGCGTATGGGCGGCACGTGCAGGCAGAATGGAACTGTGCGCGCGGCTCTGAACAATGTGGGGAATAAAAAAATAAAAGAATATGGCCGCGTATCTGTTCCTTTCGTTGAAAATGTCGACGAGTGACGATAGTTGACTGGCACCGCTGGCAAGTAAGTGCCTCCCTTCTCTTCCCCGCTCCCATCTCATGCTGTTCCTCTCCCGTCTCGTTCCTCCCAAGATAACACGGTAGAGGTTTGCTCAAGTCAATTTAAACTTACCACGTTCCACTGCTCCAAGTCGGGTTCCTCGATGCCAGCGCTGCCATACGGCGGAGACGCGCGTGAAGCGAGCCACCCTACTGCAACGTTTATAGATCCACGTTTCCCTACTTTGCGAACGTTCCAAGCGGAACGTGGAACCTATCTTGTGGAACCTTTCGTTTTTGTTGCGGTTCGATTTTTTCAAATGCCGCCAGGTTGTGTGGGCAATAGCACGGGATGTTTTCTGGAGTTGCTGTAGTATTTTATTTGCTATCGCTAAAACCAAACATCCGTGATTTTCTTAATAAAGGAACACTGTTAATAGCAGTCATGTATTGATTTTCGGCCTTATATTTGCGCGATGTCCTGTTCTTGTCCAACAATGGTGACAAGTATGAATATAAACACCAGACGTGGACGTTTAGATTTGGCGGTGAGTATATAAGACTACTGCGCAGTTTCTGTTTCATTTTGGCTGGGTGGCTGAATAGAGTCACAGACAGACTGACAGACAGACCAAAATTTCTGCGTTTAAGTAGCCCAACAAAGACTATCGTCTTTAAAACGATGAGCACACAAATGAGACAGGTTTCGGCGGGTACATATGGGCAATAAATGAAGTCTTCAGTTGATGTGCACGTCTCCGTGACAAATGCGGAAGAAACCAGAGCATAGGTAAAGTGCACAAACGGGCAAAGTAGAAAAGCAGTGCGAGGAGGGGAGGGTGCAATACAGTTCAACAAAGGAAAGTCAGCGAAGGAACCCCTATGAGAACAATTTGCTACACTGAGAAAAGAAAGAAAAGTGACAGGCACAGAAGGAATCAGACAAACACACATTCTCCAAAAGAGTAGTTTCAAACTAAAAGTGCGAACGCGGCCTCATGAATAAGCAAAAACATTGAATTGTACAGACGGATTAGGCCGATAAAGCCACTGCACATGGTGACAGCACCAGAATCATTTACTACATACTGATATATTTGATTCATATATTAATTAATCAATTAATAGTTACTTAATTAACGATATAATTGAATAATATTATTTATAATGAATAAGTAATAGAAAACACTGCAGACCACAAAATGGCCCAAGCCGGGGTGGGGTATTACAAAGCAAATAAACGGCACCAAATAGGTCTACACAGAATACCTAAGGTATTGTTTTGTGTTCATCTTGAGGAAGTTTCATTGCGAATTGCATTCTGCACCTTGCCAAGGTGAGGAATGAGACAGCAAGAAGCCAATTCACCTTGTTCAACCGTGACTCCGCCAACGTAGTATACCTGCTCGGGTGCACCATTGGTGGTCAAGAATATGTACTGAAATTCCATTTTGTAAGCAGTTCATAATCACCGCTCTCATGCAAAAGGTTGTCCTTAGTGGCCATTTCCAAGACATGTGAATGCTCCCGGTCATGTATTTGGACAACTTAAAGCCAAAGTTTTGGTATCCACTTTCAACCCCCCCCCCCCCCCCCCCGACCACGAGGTCGGGCGACTTATCTCATATATAAGTTCAAGTGAGCTGCGATGGGTATTAATAAAAGTTTCCGGAAACTAAACTGCTTATTATCTCTCAAACCCCGGGCGTTTCAACCAGATAACGTCGCTAGGTATATTAGGCGAGTTTTCTGCGGGTGTAAGCCGTCCGCAGCCAGCCGTGCTCAGTAAGCGTCCGTAAAATTACGTCATCTCTCCGAACCGAAAAAATACGACTTAAGGCGCTAGATGCGAGGCCTCGCTGGATCTGGAATACGGCGTGGCGGCAGATGGAGTGTGTAATGAAAGAATGAGTAAATGAATGGCTTTGTCGAGAAGGAGGACGTAAGCAAGGGCGTCCGCAGAACTTTTTGCAAGGGGGGGCATCCATAGCTGGGGCAGGGGGGGGGGGGGGTTACGGTTGGGTAGCACCAAAAATGCGCTATTTGTGGTTTAAAGTACGCATATGAAACAAAAATGATAAACAGCGAATTAGAACCACACTTGGAGGATATACATTGGATTTTATTACCGAACAAAAAACTAAAGTTAATAACGAAAATGCGAAAAGTTACTGTCCCTTCGTAAATAAAAGTGGTAAGTCTTGCTGCGTGAGGGTCCTCGACTCACGCCAACAGATCACCAGCACGCAGCACAATACGTTCACAAACATACAACTGCACTCCGCCAATCTTCCTTGAACAGCAGCTGCAGACGCCTCGGGTTTTTCTGGGCAAATTGCGAGATGACATGTGTGATGAAGTCATTCTTGTGTTTCATTACACGCTCTCGGTGCACACTCATCATGCAAAGGCCGTCCAGCCTGTCATTTGTCATTGTAGATCGTAACCAAGTTTTACCCTTCTCATTGTGCTAAAGGAGCGTTCGACAGTGCAGGTCGTAACTGGCAAGGCAAGTGCTACCTCAATTGCTTTTACTACCGCTGGAAAGAATGGCTTGGCCTGAAGCAAAAGTTCGGCGTAAGTTATTTGTGAAGGGTCCCCCGTTTTGTTGCGCCACATTTCGTACCAAGAGATGCCTTCTTCCTTGAAGTTTTCAATGCTGTAAAGCCTTGGAGTTCTTCAGCAATAGCATGAAATTCAACGCAGCTCAAACACTTCATTTTTGCTGGGTGCAGTTGGAGGAGTTTAAAACTCTTCGCATTGCTTTCAGAGAAGCGGCGAGCCAAAGAAGCAGTAAGCGAGTCCAAGTATGGCACATATATTGCCACGCGGTAGTATTCCTCCGGTGACTGAATCCTGTAGTTTTGTCGGTGGGCCTGACGAGAGACTTGTCTTGGCACAGATATCAACACGTTTAGGTGATCGGCTGCGTCACTTGCTGTTTTCATGATGTCAGAAAACTGCTCTTCAGCGTTAGTCCGGTGGCCACCAAAAATATTCTGCAACTCAGTGATGTGGTCGTGTACAGAATGGATGTCCATGGATACGATCTGCAGAACGTTCGTAACCGGTTCCAGCCGTGCGCTATACTTCGCTACAATGTGCAAGCAGACAATAAAAGATGAACTTGTTGTTGCACAGTAGAGGATGTGAGCTCGTTGCCTAGTTTGAGCGTTCGATGTTGATTCCATTGACGCGAGCTCTTCGAGTGCTTCGACTATGGCCACGTAATGCTGAGAGAAGATCCTAATTGACTTGTATTTTGCAGACCACCTTGTTTCACAGAGCATCGGAATGTTGGGCACTAATTTCCTTCGAAGCACGCTCTCACGGAAGAAGTTTATGGTTTGTTTGATAACCCCTATTGTGTAACGAATTTCAGACACTTCATTCAAATCGTTGATCACGAGATTCAGCTTGTGACTTGCGCAATGGAAGAACAGTGCCTTTGGAAGCTCGTTCTGTATTAATCTGTTGACTCCAGCTTCTCTTCCAGCCATTGTAGAGCATCCATCGTACCCTTGTCCAACGAGGTTTGAAAGAATCAGCCCGGCGTCCTTTAAAAAACTTCACGATCGTAGCAGCGATGCAAGCAGAGTTCAGTTGCTCCAGCTCAACAAATCCCATAAACTGCTCTCGAACGTATACGTTAGTTCCGGTCTTGTCAATGAAGCGAATACCTATAGACATCTGCTCTGTTCCTGCAATATCTGCGGTTCGTCCGCGAGGACGGAAAAAGCAAACGCTGTGTTAGCTTCGGCCACTATCTGCTCTCTCAGGATGTCGCCACAGATTGTGATGATCTCGTTCTGGACTCGTACGGACGTGTACTTAGCATTGCCAGCACCGGATGCGAAGTGTTCCTGAAGACGAATATCTCAAGCTTCTACCCGAAAGTCAAGGAGATCATTGAAGACTCCACTGCCAGACTGCTTCCCGCGAATTGGTATGTCATGCGTTGCGCAAAAGATAATGGTAGAAACAATGGGAAATAGTTTCTGGCGGTCCCTCTGAACTTGATCTTGGAGTGCTCTGTTGAGCTGCTGAAAAACGGGTAGCTGCTTGCCTGTCATCACATCCATAAAGTTCTGTGAGGCTGCCATTGCCTCCTGGTGCCATTGGGATTTTACGTGATCCCTGCACGCCTCGTGCATTTTTTTTGTAGTTGGTGAAAGCGCGCACGATAAAACTACCTTGGGTACCCCGGTGAACATTCGGAAGAAAAATTACGCAGAAACGACAAAGGGCGCCTTTCAATGTCGCTGAATACGCAAGCCAAGGGGCGTAATCTGCCAGCAATTGGTAGCGAAATGTCCTCTTGTCAGATGTTACATCTTTCTTAAAGTCGTACGTAACATTTGGCGACCATGGGTTAGTCAGAAGGCGTAACTTCAAACAGTCCGAAATGCCCGTGTGTTTAGCTTTGCCCAGAAAGTCTCCTAAATCGTGTTCTTGAGACAAGTTAGTTGCTTTCTTGCTACTCTCACCGCAATTCAATCCCAAGGAAGGACAAAGGGAATCATCATGACTTACTACGTCACGGCAGCTCACTGATGACGGAGTCCCTTCCATGGAGTTGAGGACCTCAGCTACTGTCCGCTGATGAAAGTCTGCATCACTCTGGTCAAGTGGTGCAACGCTGTCACATGTCACACTAGATTCTTCGGCTGGGCTGCTGGATAACCCTTCGTCAGACACCCGCTGACGCTTGAAGAAGCGTCGGATATCCGTCATTTAGGCCCGCACAAGGCAAATCTCGCTATAGAGTTCCTGGTGGTTGATAATATTAGAAAATATACGCTAATTGAGTGGATGAATAAATAGTTATGCGGGAGTTGAAAATAGAAAAGCGCCTCATTTACAGGGAAAACTTATTTACAGGCTAAAGTACACGCTCACAGCTTCGTACATGTCGCTCGATCTCGCTCGCGCACCCACACAGCCGAGCAGCCGTACACACACTGCTGGCCACTGTCGTTCTCTCGTCGGCTGTCCTGGTTGTTCCCAGCTCCGTTGACAGCTGGACACTTAAAAACACCAAATCACACAAACACACACAGAGACGAACGTGCAGGGGCTTACTATCGAAGAAACGCCACAATGGGCAGCTCAGAAACACGTTTCCGTGTCGGCTCGGGTGTTAGAGATGAGGGGCCCTTGGGTTGTCTGACTCGTTCAGGCCCGCAGGTCCCGGTTCGGCGTGGTGTCGGACTAGAGACTCGAGATGACTGCTTAGGAGGAAAATGTACAGTAGGTTTATTCACATGGTGACAGTCGAGACAGGAATACCAGAATAGCACAAATACAGTCGTTTTAAATAGAGTTCGTATTCCCCAGATACCTAGCTGGGGAATTTAGCTTCACACAAGTTGTCCAATCAGGTGAGCAGTTGACGGCACTTGATGTACCGCCCACGACATGAGGCGGGGCTGATGCACAAGGGCCACTTGGTCGATAGAAAGGGTGAATGTCCACGTCACCGATCATGCCTTGTGCCGGAGTTGCACCACTTTGCGCAAGTCTTGATTTTGGAGGCCCCGTGAGAACGGAATCTCAACTCGCCTCCCAGCTTGTGAAGAGGAGTAACCTCTTGCTCTCGCCGACGGTTGGAAACCGAAGAGCTTGGGCACTTGAAACCGCAGCTTCCTTTCGCAAACCCTTCTATCGTCCGGGTATGAAGGAAAGAAGTGGCCCGCAGCGTCCGGTGAACCGAGGGTAGAAGCCGCAACTTGAAACCGTCGCCGCCGCCGTTGGCGCCAGTGGTTCTTGCCGCCTCGTGCCTCTGGGTGATTCATCCACGTACACCTTGCTAGAGAGCTTGCGAGGAATTTTTTCCAGGCCCGAGTTGGCCGATCCTAACACGGGGTATTGCCCGCCGCAAAGTGGGCGGATGGTCGGAACCGTTTACGCGCAGCCGCCGCTGTGGAGAGGTTCCCCGCTATGGAGAGGCGGCATAAATCTAGAGTTTATAAAAAGAAAACGTAAAACCTTTCAGAACTGTTCGCTATCTTCAATAGCCAGCACAGGCAGTCTGTTTCACTCCCGTGACATGACCGGCAATGTTAGTCAGTGTTTAATGAGCAATGTGGACTCGCAGTCCTGAATGGCGTTTCATGCGGATACGCAGGACCTGAGTGTGCTATCATTTGAATAGCGTGGATTGTTGGGCTGGTTTGTTCGCGTACATAATTTTTAAACTTTGCGCTAAAGGACCGGACACAGGAGAGAACGTCGGTGTTCTTCTCTCCTCTCTTTCGTCCTTCAGGGCAAAGTTATCTTTTACGGACCAATAAAGATGTGCAGCTTTTTTGTAGTGCATGAAAATATCCGAAACTCCAGGGTGGGGGGGGCAGTTGCACCCCCTTGCCCCCCCTTCCGGACGCCCATGGACGTAAGCCCTGGTTGGGGATTGGGTCAGGGGAAAGAATAACAGTTTTATTTCTTAAATCACTGTCCAACGTTCAAGTCACAGTTTCACCTCTCCTCTCAGGTCTGTGTGCGGGCACATGCCTTGAACAGGCCACTCACAAACGTGTAGTTCGCTACAACGACACTTCGGCGTTCGGCGGAGATAGAGAAACGATGCGTGGTTCCAGCAGTGAAGTTTGTTCTATTCCCCGTAGATCGTGACATGCTCGGAAACACGGTCGTTAGCTGCTCCCGCAACTGACATCCTCACACCAAAGCGCCTCTGTTAACTAGCAACTGGTTCGCGGTACCAACACTGCGTCACCCAAGCAAACAAGAGGGCCAAAGAATAACGTCAAGATCTCAAATGCCAAACAAGCTAAAATATGTCTTGAAAAAAAAAAATAAAATAAAACCAGTATGTAAAGTGCAATTACCGAATTTTTTTAATTACCGTCTCAGAATTCTAAAATTTCAATTTTCAGAGCTGGTCTTATGGTTCAGTTGTTCTCACGGTCGCCAAAATACGGAAAATCTTTAAAAAATTTGCCAGTATGGTTCAACGCCTAACCAGGGGAAAAGAAAAAAAAGAATAAGGGATGGTGGTGACCCAGCAGGTCAACATCCATCGGGGACTGAAACAGGGATGCCCTTTGAGCCCAATACTGTTCGTGCTTTACATGGCAGGGTTGGAAAAGAAACTGGAAGAAAGAAAAGGAACTGGAAGAAGGCGGGCAGCTAAGGTTTTTAGGTACCTATACTTGAAAAGCGTGGACACGCAGTGGTTAAGAAAGACTAGAAAGCTAACGATGAAATACGGAAAGAACAGTGGAGAATCAAAAACAGCTAAGGTAACCAAAAAAAGAGGCAAGGAAGATTGAAACGAATAAATGGAGGGAAAAAATGGAAGCTAAAACGTCGTTAGAGATGTACAGGGCTGAAAAATTGAACATCAGAAAGGAAAATTTCTACGATAATTCCCAGGGCAGTGCTTTGCTTTTTGAGGCTAGAGCAGGTTGCCTGCGAACTAAGAGTTTTGTGGGGAAGTATTCACAAAACGATGGGGTATGCGTGGTCTGCGGAAAAGAAACAGAAACTATGCGGCACATAGTGTTAGAATGTGAGGACATCCATCCAAATCTACATGAAGGAAATATTGGGCTTCCAGAAGCCCTATGACTTAAGGCTAGCACAGAGAAAGTTAACTTCAAGGCTGCTGAAGCGACGAAAAGAAGATTAGAATGTTGGTGGACAAAAAGCAGAGAGGGGAATAGTGCCTAGGACAGTTACCACCTGTAACAGGAAAAAAAAGTATTTTGTGCCTAATGAGCTTTTTGTGCCTGCCCTAAGCAGCGCTAGTATTAAACCAAGAGTGTAAACCATGGATATATTAGTCCTTTTTGGTAAGATGATATGTCATCACCCTGCTACAAAGGAGAAACCAGTAGAAATCATCATCATTATTGTGGTGGTGATGATGTTTATTGACGAAGGGATCTAGCCTTGCGTGATATGCCGTCAACTGCTCCCCCGATCAACTCCTTCTTGCCGCTGTGCGCGGGAAATGACCAGGAGTCACTGAGGCGCGTGTCCCTTACAAACCCCGAGGATGAAGCGCAAAATGTCTCTCCTGCTGATCCAAGGGCCTATAGGAAAAACTATATCATCCAAAGAGGCATGCGGAGCGGCTCTCCGTCGAAGTTCTTTAAACAAAGCTAACCTCTCCGTCCCATGCTCACGGCAGTCTATAAGAAAATGTCCGATATCACCTGGTACACAAGACGTTGCGCACAGAGGTGAGGAGATGAGGTTCAGCTTATAAAGAAACGCCGGTATCCGCGCTGAGTTGGTCTGATTGCGGATGCCTCTGTCCTCTTCATTCCTTTGGTAACACAAGGCTGGTGTTGTGGTTGCCAACAAAATCTGACGTGTTCTTTAATGATGGTTTTTACAGTTCGCCGTTCGCCTGGCGCCACGTTCAGAAAATGAGTACAAGATGTCACTTCACGGGCCAACTTGTCCGCGGCTTCGTTTCCAAGCACTCCGACCTCGTAAGGAACCCACTGGAAGCGAACGCTAAGCCCGTTTTCATTTAGCTGCTGAAGGAGACGTAGGAAGCGTTGGCAAGTTTTATCTGCGGGAAATCCAAGCTGAAAAAGTTGTTGGGCTGACTTGGAATCCGTAAGAATTACCGCACGCCGCACCCGAAGTGATTTTATCGTTTTAAAGGCCGACTCCGCCGTTGTAGATGATGTCACATGGTGAATGCGAGCCATCCAGGAAACGTTTATGCCGGGAATGACAAAGGTCACTGCGCTGATGTTTAATTCCCTGTCGACAGATCTGTCCGTAAACACGTGAACAAAATCTCTGTACAACCGGTTCAAGTGCTCAAGTGCTAACATTCTCGCTTCAGCCACTGGTGTAAATCTCTTCGAGCGAATGCCTGCTATGGCGAGCTGACATTCCAAACTCTCGAAATACCACAGCGGGTGCAAGTGGTGTTGATTCTTCCGCCATCGCGGGCAGAGAATGCTCAGAGTGTTGAGTGCCGCGTGTATGCGAGATTCAACCCTTAAGCGAAGACGCCTGAGCAATGTCTTTCCAGCATCGGACTCTCCCAACCGGATGAGCTGCAATAGCAACCGCTGAGACGCCGTCAAGCGAAGCGGTGGAAAATGGGACTCGTCAATGACCGTTTTGTTTGCGCCGCCTGGGGAACTCCTAGGGATATTTTATGCTCTGTCGGTGCAGTGCTTCCTGACGAGCATACTGGGACTCCGAGGGAGACAAAACAGGTAGTTGGTAAAGAACCCGACTCACGATGAGCGCCGAGTGGAGCCCAATAAGACTCATGCTGGCACTGACCATGAGCCGAATATCGCATAGCCTGACGTACCACAATATTACCTACACCAAACCAAATAAACGCGTTAATGAGGACGGCATATAGGCAGCCTTAAACCTCCGAGTTTTAACGGTCACTGAAAGGTCCTCATATTCGGTGTTTATAAAAACATTCAGAGCATTTCCAGTCTGTGAAATGAAAGCCAACGAAGCTGTAGCTATGGTAGGTTTTGCTGTTGTGGAGATTTCACATAGTTAACTTATATGTTATCGTCACTGGCTCACCTCGGCCTTTCAAGCGGGGAAGTCCTTCGTTATCCGGGAGGAATTCGCAGCTACTCGACGATGTGGAACTTGAGGCGGCAATGGCGGCGGCTGCACGTTCTGCGGCAGCAGCGTTTTGTTGTTTTTGAGCGCATTCACGCTTCTGCATGCACCGACGCTCTTTTAATTCCCGCACTTGGTTCCGAGCAAGCGACACGCGTCCGTTTCATAGCGAGTTAAAAGAGAAACTGCTGATAACGCCGCTAGTGCTGTTGCCAGCTGATTGCGCAATTTGTGAAAGGGGCGTCGGTGGTGGCGAGGGGTTAAACTTGTGGAAGAGGTGTTGACGGCGGCGATTAGGAACGGAGAAGCGGTGCCGAGTAAACTGTCGCCTCCGGAAGAGAAACCCGTGTTTCTAGCCATACACAGCTTTGCTGTAACATTCGAATAAATCAGCAAAGGCACACTTGAAAAAAGTGTAAACGTCAACAAGCTAAAAATTGCTTTGGGTGAAGCAGAGGCTGAGCCAGGACTTCCTAGGGGGAGCGGTGGGGCAGACAGGCGTCGTCCTTAGTCCCCGGAACACGGGAGCCCGACGACGAACCCGTTCGCGGACCCTTTACCTGGAGCCATCCTGGAGATTGCGGAGTAAATGTGTGGGTTGTACATGACTGGATACATCTAATGGATCCTGAAACTGGAGAGGTCAGCTTTTATTTGAGCTGAGTGAAGCTTAAAATAAATATCCTGAGGACTACCAAAAAGGTACACATGCTTGCGTGACTCGGGCGAAGCTGCCTACGCTGCTCTCACTCGCGGCAGGTGACCAAGTATGTTTTCATTTGCAGCTTGCGTTCAGTGAGAAACCTTCAAAAACCTGACATACGAGATTGGAGAGCGTTTTCACTTGCGTTCATCCGTTTTTCAACACAAGTGGGGTGCTGGTGAAAAACACATCGCAATGGCCCTTCTACAAAAAGAGGTACCCCTTTCGAAAAGAAACGACCGGAGGCCATAATGGACACGTCACCAATCCAGTGACTCTGTAAAAAGGTTACCCCGTATGACAAACATAGGTCCAAACGTACAGAAGAGCAGGTGACAAGCAAGGATAAAATACCTTCGGGGGAAGTGCGAAAAACATGAAAATAAAATATACACACCAACGCCGGGATGAACCAACGTACAAAGGCAGCAATGTCGTAGTAAACTACCGTGGTCATCATTCCGACTGCATGTCCCTTCTTCACAGGGGAACGAAGCGAAAATTACAAACGTTATCTTGGCATTTTACGTAGCAGAACTACCAAGCAGGAGCTAAGCATCATTACATACTTTCGACCGTCCATTACGCTGTTGACTGCAGGGAGAATACCTAAACGCTTCGGAAAAATTCTCGTGTCCAGGATGAAGAAAGTTCACAACATCACACGGACACGGGGATTTGGAAGAAAACGAGGAAGCCGACCAAAGAGCACGTGACGTCACATACCTAGCTGCCGGCCACCACGACTTCCGAATTCTACTGCCTGAAAAACACGGAGAACGTCTCCTCATCTTACGGCTAACACGATCATTCCCCGAGCCATGCGGGGATCTCAAATCGAAAGAATCGAAATTCAGCGCGTGATACAAACACATATACCTGCCCACCTCGATAAGCGAGAATGTTCGGTAGGAAACATCAAGCATTTATTTATGTCTGCTTTATATGCAAACATATATCCACCTTCTTCTAGGCAGCCTGGTCATGTACAATGATATGCTCAGCGGGAAACAACTAAAAATCTCCCACCTCCCCTCGCGGGAACCCCTATGTAGATGCGACGCATAGGGGGTTCACGTTGCAGCGTTGGACAGCGGAGGAACGGCGCTGGAACGATGAAGCGGAGCGGCGCAAGCACGTGTTTTATAACGCGCATAACGGCGAGGGGACGCGCCGGCGCCAGTGCGTCTGCCGCGGTAAGGTCCCTGAAAGAACTAAGGTAGCGCCAACTGCTCCCTCCTTCTCCGCTGCCCTCGTCTTTTTTCTCTCCCCTCACCCGCGGCGCCGCCGTCCCTTTAACTCCGCGGCGGGGCCGCCATATTTGTTGGCCACTTGAGAGCAGACGCCCTCGCTACGCTTCAGGGCGCTCGCTGCAGTTTGCTCTTGTTTTCGCGCCGAAATCGCTCTTTGGTAGCATTTATAGGATTTCTAGAGCCCCGTTAACTTCTAGAGGATTTCTAGAGGATAGGATTTCTAGAGCCCCGTCTAGAGTTAATTAATCATGCAATACGTTTTTTCACCGGGCGCGGTCGTTTACAGCCGTTATTAATGGAGGCGCCTGGACAGAATTGTTTTGTGCTGGGATATATTCTGGCAGATTTGTACATTGCACTAACACAGGGATACACCCGAAAGAAATTCGAAAGATGACCAATGTCACGATGATTATCAAGAGAAAACAATAAATCACAAAAATGAATTGGTGCCAGCAAATAGATATTTTATTGGAACAAACGTCCGTAATGACGTCGTGCAGGTGGCTTGTGCTGCTGACGTGGCTTCCCGTGAGAAAAAATGTTGGGAGTGGCATTTGGGTTTAGTTTTTTTAACGCCAAGCTTCTCCAATATCCGTAGCTCAAATTGATCCGTGAAATAATCCTATTGAGAAGGGAAAAAAAATGTCGCCACCGAGTTTGACATGCGCCACAAACACTCCGCAAATATAGGCAATAATGCATTGCAGAAGGGAGTTAGTGACTGTTCTACCGTAGCATGGTCAAATTCGTGTTCGCGCATCTGCTCAGTGCCGCGTCCGCTTAACTCGCTACACTAAACCCGTTTAGCAAGCGCTTTGCTGGACAAAAATACGTCTGCTGAAAATAATATAGTCGCCCAGTGTGTTTTGGTTCAAATCGCAATGACTGGATACGCTGCGCCATAGACTACTAAGATGAAGTAAGCGCGCACACTGCAAATGTACGGCATCGCGTGTAATGCAAACGTAAGTCGTAATTAACGTTCCTCTCTGCATACACGGAAGAAAGGGCGTACAGCCGTTACGGTGCGAATATGCATTTGAAGTGCTCATTCAAACGTGCGCGAATTTAATAAAGCGATAACAGAAATTGCGCATCAAACGTACGTCAACGGCGCGGTCACTATATTAGCTGACCTTAAATTGTTTTACCTAGCCGCAATTTTTTTTTCGCGCAACAGCCTCAATTTGCGCCGCACCGACCAAGCCCATATTACGCAGCAAATCACTCCGATGTCATAACAACGGGATTATAATACCACCCGGGAAGCTAACACACAAAACATGACATCACGCCAAAAAGAGCGTACACGCACTCGGAACGCACACGATACATGGTCAGACGCAAGCTGCCGTCGGCCAAAACAAGCATGAATTCAGGTGAACAATTCTCGCGTCACGAAAACCTTACGACAACTGACTGAACATGCTACGCCGCTGATATTGATGCTGGAAGTTAAGCGCGCACATGACAAATACACGGCCTCTTATACAAACCAAAGCTTACGACGGGACGAACTCAGCGCTGCGCGCAATGCCTACTCAGAACAAAGCGTGGACGACGGTCGCGAAGGGAATACGCATTTCTTCGTAAGTGAGCGCTCAAGCTCGCGCAGAATTTAACAGAGCAAGAACAAGCATTCAGAAACTTACCTCGCAAAAGAGTGATGGTAGCGTCGGCCTGAAGTATGCCCGTTCAAATCTATGCAACCAAACTTTTCTCCTTTCTGCGTCGCGTTCCCGGACGGAATAACGAAGTCTTGTGCCCTGCCTGACGATATTCGCGCTGCCTAAGGCACAACACATCGACACCGAGAAGCAACCTAAAACGACACCGGTGCGACATTTTTTCGAAACGAGCAGCTAATTCTTACTTTGCTATTAGCTGGCGCCTACGATAAAGCCGGTACTGAAGCACGGTGGCGACGGTGGCTCGGAAGCCAGCAATGGCGTCGCAGCGGCGGCGTTGCGCAATGTCCCCGCCGGCGAGGCATCGGCGAGGCGACCCGGCGGCGGAGCAAAAAAAAAACAAAACCACGTGACTTTTCCCTTGGCCAATGGCGCGCGGCGTTCGCCGGCGAAAAAGAAAATGGCAAAAAACGAAGTAAGAGAGGAGCGCGGGCGAGGGCGAAAGGCGGCGAGATCTAAAGATGACGCTACCTTAGAATTTTAGGGACCTTATGCCGCGGCTATGACGCAACACAATCCAACACAATTCACTTTAATCTAATCCAATCCTAATCCAATCCAATCCAAGCCAATCCAATTCAATCCAAGCCAATCCAAGCCAATCCATTCGAACCCAATCCAATGCCCCTCACGAGAGAGTGTTCGCTATCGGAGAGGAGAGGGGGTGAGCGGCGGTGAGCGCAGCTCACGCGGCGAGGAGAATAGGGGAGGGGCGGACGCCGACAACAACGCCGACGCCGGATGCAGGGACAAGGCGAGTGAATGAGATGCAGTCGCATCTAAAATATTATATTCCACCGCTATTAGGAAAAGGGTTGAGAGTTCTGACTGGCGCGTACTCAAGATCGGCGTGAGATGATTGAGAGTGCACAGGAAGGCGCTTCTGCACCTGGGGCCCTGGTCCAAGAGTTGCACCGTTGACTTTTCTAAGATCTGTTAACGAGGTCTTCTGTATCTGTTTTATACAGAATATGAAAAAAAGATATAGAATGGAAATCTCTTTTGTACTGAACTTTTTGGTTTGATCAGAATGACGACGCTAGAGAATTATTACCTTCAAACTCTAATATTGTCGTCTCGCTGAAAATGACCAACAACCCACAGCCGCAAACCTTTAAACCCACGTCTTAAGCCATACGAGCGTAGATGGCCTTTGTTGTACTTCCAGTTCTGCGGCGACTAAAAACCGTCGCCACTGGTCTTGCTCTCCTCGCTGACCTTTTTTTAACGTCTTTATTTCTACATTGTACAGGTTATAAACCTTGCGACAGAAATGGGGGAATTTGTGGTGGAGGGGAGGAGGGCCGCTGTCCACGTCTTCGACTCGCAAGCAGCGTACACCGACGGCCGTGCAGGGGGAGCGGACTAGTCCGTTCTTAACACAATTCGGAAAGAAGCAGGTCGCCTACGGGAGGAAGGCTACAACATAGTCATCAAATAATTTCCTGCACATGAGGGAATTACTGGGAACGAAAAGGCACACCAGGCAGCGCGCGCTGCAGGTCTTTCCGCACCTTTGCCTGGATGCGCTGTCGTTTCCACTACTTCGGCCATTGCCGATGTTGCACACCCACCGTCGCCTCTAACGGATAAGGCCGAGACATGGCATCGTGCTCAATGCTATCGACGCAGCATTCTCCAGCACTTGGCGAACCCCGAGGAAAAATATTTCCACTATTCGCCATTACTCGAATAGTGGTAAGACAAGATCCCTCGCCGACCTTCAGGGATTAAAAAAATACAGTAGGTAAATGCAGGAACCCTGTTCCGAAATTTTCCCTGGACGTTGAAGAAAGACAATCGCGTCGCACATCGTTCATTGACTGTGCGGCTATGAGGCGCGCCGTAGTGGGGAGCGCCGGATTAATTTCGACCACCTGGGGGTCTTTAACGTGCACTGAAACATCGACGAAGGAGTGCTTTCACTTTTCGCCTGCCTCAGAAAAGGAGCCACCGCGGTCGGGATCAATCCCGCGTCCTCCGGCTCAGCAGCCTGACGTCTTATCCTCTGAGACAGCGCGGGGTGATCGCGTACAGGCTTACAAAAAGTGCCTGCAGGGTGCACGCGGCAGTTGTGTTCTAGTGTCTTTAAAACTTGCCAAACTTTTTTCACGAATAGCGCTAGCAAACAAGATGCACGAATATGTATAACCATGCTAAAATCATTGTGAAACGGGCAATAGGTGTGGGTTACGAGACACCGCTGACTGGTGGTCGTGGAACACTTCACATCGGCAACGCCGGTTGATATAACAATGACTTCTTGCCAGAACACATCTTTTCTATAAAAAAGCCAAACAGGGTCTCAATTCCTGTTCATAGGGAAGATGATTTTTTTTTTTTGCAATGCAGCAGGAAAAAATAGCGGAATGAAGCAGGAACTCTCTGGCCCGTCACGTTGCAGAAGTTCATTGAAACCAAAAGGAAGAGTGTGCGTAAGTGACCCCTAGCTCCTTATTAATTAATACCAATAAATGTTTTTAGATAAGGTTGTCTGATGTGTGCCATTGCACATGCCCATGATTGTGCTGTGTATGCTGCATTTATGCCTACAGTTTTCAAAATAACCTGGTTGCGATTAACGTCTATTCGGTTGGCCGTTGTTATCGTTATTGATGCAATGAATATTAGTTTTATTCAAGGAATCAACACCCCAATTTTCGTGTGAATTCCCCACTAAACAACCAGGATATGGCCCCTATTTTAAGAGTGTGTCACTGCACTTATATGATCACTCTCTTTGGTGTGCTATGAATAAAAAGCGAGAGACGGAAGAAGCCCACATGACGGAAAGTCCATCATAAATTCCACATACTCTTTTAACAAATCGAGTCCAATGCTTGTGCGCCGTGTGTGTGGTGACGTGCGTGGTGATGATATTGCGAGCAACTGCACCGTAAGCAGCCACATGACATGGCGGCCAGTTTAGTAATGCGCAATCATTAGAGAACTACATCGATTCCACGTGCACTACAAACAGGCTTCCAAGCATTATTTCAAGCATTCCAAGCAAGTGTAAGTTTTGTTGTTCAAGCAATTTTCTCAAGGCAAACAACGTTTCACCTTTGAAGAACATTATCCTGGACTTTGTACCGGTGGTTAGAAAGGAGGAGGGAATCTTGACAAGGAACAAAGCGCGACGACGGGGAATATTGTGCTATTTTCGGTTTTACACTTTAAGATTTCGTACAACATGTCGCCTACAAAACGCATTATGTGTCCGGATATCATTCATGGATGTTCAAACAGAAATTACAACACGGAATGAACGTTTCGAAGAAGCGAGCTATTTGTTGGAAGTCACACTAACGGACGTCGTAAGTGGTGTACAGTGAGCCTAAATTAAGAGTAGCTGCGGCTAATAGTCAACATTGAAACACGAGTCATGCGAGTCTACAACGATAGCCCCTTTTCCGCGGGTTGGGTGCCCTGTGTTGACCTTGATGCAGGTGAATGAGTATGACTGGTACTACAAATACCCGCCCCCCTGAACTCGCAAGTCAGTGATCCGGGGCCTGGCATCTTTCCTGAGTTCAGTCACTTCTATTTAGGTGCAACAGATACAGTTGGTGCAATGAACGCTATAAACTACATTGTCAGGCGCCTTTTGCCACTTAAAGGATATTGTGTGCGTCATCTGCTTGGTGCCGTCGCCCCGCTTCGGTATGTGCTACGGTGCCTCCAATCAACAGAGAAAAGAAGAGAAGGTCGCGCAGCTGCTTTATAGTACACGACTAGTGGCACTGTTGTACACATTCCTCCAAAACAGGAACGTAAGCTCGTTCCTTTCTAATATTGAAACGAGTTCCCTTTAGAAGCTTCCTTAATACGCAAGGAACGCGTTCTAGTTACACATCGAACATTGGAACGTATCGTTACATTAACGTTACATATGATGTTTTCGAAATTAAGTGGGCAATTTTAATCTCAGATTCAACTACGTATATTACACGAATATGAACACCACCGGCAGCAGGTTATCTGGAGATAAAAAGGATCCGAAAAAACGCTCCTAGCTGAAATTTTTTCAGAGTGCACCGGACATACTCCAGACATGTCTAACTGCAGCTTCGGTGCTCGTCTATTACAAGTGCAACCAATTCAGCACTTTCCACTGCAGTCTTCAAATGTGCAGTCAGTACACTGCGCTTCAGATGTGCCAATAGAAAATTACCCACATGCACAAACATTGAATTTGTTGCACAAGAAACCGCGTCGAAAGGAACAATACATAGCCGTTTTATGAATGCTGATTCAGTAGGACAGTATGAATTGGTCATGTTCCGCGGAAGAAAAGGAAAATTGGGCAGCTTATAGGACTAGAAACACAGTCGCGGCCTGTGGCTTCTTCTACTAACTTCAGCGCCCCAATGCCTTGGCATCAAAAACAGTCAAGTCCCAGTAATGGAACGTTTACAGAAGGAACGTCGTTCTTTCGGCTGTTCCTTCGTAAACCTAACGACTTTCTGTTAGTGGTGTTTCTATTTTACTTCAAAAACGAACTTGTTTTAGGAACGCCGTTCCGTACAACACCAGCCACCCCACACCGCGTGCACTCCTCGAGGGGAAAGGTAGCGTAACTCAACCGATGACGAGGTCAATTAGGCGGACCAACTGCCGCCAGTTTTATGCAAGGTTAAGTTCGCCTCATCAAACAACACGTGATGATTATTGTGGCGCAAGGTCTTTGTGGCGCAAGGTCAACGAGTGCAAAGAGCGCCAATAGAAGGTATAGTTTAGAGGTCAATACTAAGCTATGTCTGAAAGAGCCTATATGAAATCACTTAACAGGCAGTGAATATGGCTAGTATAGAGGGCCAGTTTTCGATTATGCATGATATGAAATCTGCTGTGAATACTATCTCTCACAAGTACTCGAAAATTCGCTCCTTAGACATCACAGGATTGTCGCGCAAGAAAAAAGAAGGGTGGAGTGGGATGTGTTGTTTATGGAGCTGGGGGAAATGTTTGTGTCGTGTTGCGTCTAGTGCGTTACACTGAATTAGAATGTGATTAACCGATAGGTGTTCTCCACACCTGCTGCAGAGAGCCAGTGAGCAGGTGGGAGTATGTTGCATGAGTGTGGCATATACGCAATCTAGCTAAGGCAACTTTGAATCTGTTGTGTGAGTCAGTGGTGTATCGTCCCAAGTGTGGCTTTATTACGTGTAGTTTGTTGTCTGTCTGTGCACTCCAGTGTTTTTACCATGTTTTACGAGGTTTTTGTTTTATGTGTGGCTTGAGGTCGTTCTAGCGTACTGTAGAAATGTCCACCGTGCGCGTGAGTGCAGCATCAGCGGTCCTCTCAGCCGCCACTTCATTTCCGGAGGTACCAGAGTGACCTCGAACCGAACAGACCATTACTTTAACTTTTCAGCCATATGCTGACACAATGGCCATAAGAACAAGAAGATTGAAGATGTGGTTTTCGGACATACACACAGCACAAAAACGAGGACTACGAGTGAAGGAAAGCACAGACAAGCACTGACAAACTGATCATATTTATTGCCGTGCTCAAATATATACGTTTTTCACCAACAAAATAGAACACAAACAGAGGGATTACAACCTAAAAATAAAATATAGACGCAATCACATCTTGCCGTGTCTAGACACTTGCAAGTTGTGACCTACTTCACTCTTTTAAGTAATTTATCTCTTTCTGTGCTAAGGCCACTGACGGCTTGCTGACGCACTTGTATGTATGTATGTATTTATTGTACTTAGGAAAAGGAAAAGCCACCAACAGGCGTAATTTGTCTCGCCTAGGGGGCGGACACCGGAACGCCTGCTGGTGTAGGGGGGGGGGGGGGGGAGGATAGGGAGAAAAGAATACATAGGAATAGGAGGATAGGGGAGAAGGTTGACATTACAATGCATGTAACTCGCGCAAGGGTAAATATAAAACACAACCCCGCACGGGGCACCTTGAGTATTCATGGTGACGGTGTTGGCGACACCGCGGACCCCGATCCCCCAACATAAACTGTAACCTACCATGGTGATGTGTTTAAAGGTGAAGGGTAGAAGCCTCAAACGGTGGCTGTCGGAACCCAGGTCAAGCTCCGGCGGATGGGCTCCCTGTCTGTTTACCAGGCAGGGAGCTCCGGGACCTCTCAGGCTATCAGGGTAAGGTTTGAGAAGAAAGTACCCCCGTCCTCTGCTTTTTTCTATACTGTATGGAAAATTCAACCCCCCCCCCCAAACGTGATCGGTCCCTGAAAAGGGGCCGCACCGAAGTATCTTTCCCTCCACTTCCAAGCATGAGCTTCTCAAAGCCAGACAAATACTCTCGTTTTCTTGTTATCGAATCCCTTGACACAGCCCGCCCTCTTGCTTCACAATCAGTATTTTTGATTACAAAATACCTTGATGGAATCATTGGGAAAACCTATAACGACAAAAAACAACGCACAGGTGGAGTCCTTGTTGAAGTAAAAAACCAACAGCAGGCAACCACACTTCTTGGTCAGACGAAAATGGTCGATCTGGACATCAGGGTCACACCCCACCGCAGCCTGAATAGCTCGCAGGGTGTGATCTCTGAGGCAGATCTTCTTAACGAGACAGATGCCGATATTCTTGAAGGTCTAAAGGATCAGGGTGTCACAGCCGTGCGCCGCATCACGATGCGTAGAGATGATAAGGTAATCCCCACGAAACATATCATCTTGACCTTCAACTGCTCCTCACTTCCTGACCATATCAACGCAGGGTTCATCCGATGCTCCATTCGTCCTTATATTCCGAACCCGCGCCGCTGCTTTAAGTGCCAGCGGTTCCGGCACGGAACCAACTCCTGCCGTGGTCGTCTGACCTGCGCAAAGTGCGCTCACCATGATCATCCATCTGATAATTGTCCATCATCAACCCTCACCTGTGCCAACTGCCAGGGACCCCATGCCGCCTACTCTCGAACGTGCGAGAAGTTTAAGCAGGAGAATGCGATCATTAATGTGAAGGTAACTGAGAACATCACCTTCCCAGAGGCGCGAAAGAGGTTCGCCTCTTTCCCCCTGGGGAGGTACGCCGACGCGGCTCGCCGGGGGGCGGAGCGGTGTCTGGTGTCCACAGGGACCCAGTTCAGCGAGTCTGACCTGGTCCCTCCGCCGCCCCCCCCCCCTGGGTTGCCTCTGGCAGCCCAATCCGTTCCCACGCCGCTTGCTGAGGCAGCAGCGGTTGTGGTGACAACCTCTTCTGTAGGGACCGGTGCCGCTCCCACCTCTGCCTCCTCGTCCTCCAGTGCGTTGGAGGGTGCCAACCGGATGGACACCGGGGGCCCTGCATCGGCTCCCACCGCCACCGCCCCTCCCATGCCACAACTGGTGCCCCGGACGCCCTCGGCGGTGGCGGCTCAAACGAAGGGCTCCCGAAAGGGGGCCAAGTCCGAGGGGCCTGGTCCGCCGGGCACCCTTCTGGCATCCGATGAGGAGATGGATGTCGCGCCGTTCCTGCCTGCAACGCAGCGCAAGGAACGGCCTCCGATGTCGAAGCCGACAGAAAGGCCTAGAAATCCTAGAATAACTGCCCCGAAAGACGACACATGAACAAACAGACACACACACACACTCCAGTTATTCTTAAATTTAAATAATGGGAACAGAAAACATCATCCAATGGAACTGCAGAGGCCTCCTTAAAAATCTTGACGATGTGTATGAGATTCTGCATGCCAGTCAGCCAAGTGTCATGTGTCTCCAGGAAACCCCACCTCAATTCGAAACAAACAAATTTCTTAAATAGGTACATGGTATTCAGAAAGGACAGGGTTGGCTGCACACACTCTTCAGGAGGTGTGGCAATTGTCGCCCGGAAATCCTTAGCCTGCCACCCTGTCACTCTGAACACTGTCCTTGAGGCTGTAGCAATCCGTACGATAATATTTAATAGGTTAATAACGGTGTGCTCCATTTACATTCCTCCTGATTTTGCACTTCTGAGCTCTGATTTCGAGGCACTGGTTGACCAGCTGCCTGAACCATATATACTAGCAGGCGACCTTAATGCGCACAACTCTCTTTGGGGCTCCTCCAGAACGGATGCCCGAGGTCGCCTGATAGAGAAGTTTCTTACATCCTCCGGAGCATGCCTTTTCAACAAAAAACAAGCCTACATACCATAACTTAGGACACAATACATACTCGTATCTTGACTTGGCGATTGGTTCTGCAGTTCTCTTTCCATGTCTTGAGTGGGGTGTGGGCACAGACCCATATGGTAGTTACCATTTCCCCACTTCCCTAACGTACATAGTTAAAGGCCCATGCAGTCCATCTTCCCATAATAGGTTTAATGAATCAAAAGCAAACTGGAGTACATTCACAGAAACATCTAAACTACACCACGCAACCATAAAACACCTACACGTGGAGGAAGCAACCCGACTCGTCACGGCACACATACTCGACGCCGCCGAAAAGTCCATGCCCCAGGCCTCCAGTGCGTCCCGCAACCCAAGGAGGCCCTGGTGGAACGAGGACTGTAGGCGGGCGCGAGAGGCCCAGAACAAGGCGTGGGGTGTCCTTCGCCGGTACCCCACGTCAGATAACCTCATTTGTTTTAAACGGGCAAAGGCTTTTGGGAAGCGAGTGCGTCGTGAGGCGAAAAGGGAGAGTTGGCACACCTTCCTCACCTCCATCAACTCATACAGTGATACACACATAGTCTGGACACGAATACGCAAGCTGAAAGGACAACAAAAACACAGCCTGCCCCTGGTTAGCACAACAGGGGACACACTCGAAGACCAGGCCAACACACTTGCACAACACTTCGAACACGTGTCCAGCTCATCACACTATCACACTACACAAACACTTTCATGAAGCACAAAACGTCTGCGGAAAAGAAGCCCCTGCGTGATAGCAAGAAGTCGCACACTTCTTACAATTCTCCTTTTTCAATTCATGAGCTGAAGGTTGCTCTGAGCACATGTAAGCCTTCAGCTCCAGGTGCAGACAAAATCACATACACCATGATACAACACCTACACCCAAACACTCTTGAAACACTCCTACATCTATACAACAACATATGGCTTTCGGGGCACATTCCTCGCTCTTGGAGGGAGGCCATAGTAGTGGCTTTCCTGAAGGAAGGAAAGGACCCTTCCTCTCCTGCTAGCTATCGGCCCATCGCCCTTACAAGCTGCCTTTGCAAGCTCTTCGAGAAGATGATAAACAGGAGACTTGTGTACTTCCTTGAGTACAACGGTCTTCTCGAGGGCTGCCAGGCAGGCTTCAGGGCGGGGCGATCTACAAATGACCAACTTGTCGCCCTTGAATCATACATAAAGGACGCTTTCATCCAGAAACAGTTTTGCACAACGGTATTTTTTGACCTTGAGAAGGCCTATGACACCGCTTGGCGTTACGGGATCCTAAGTGACCTAAAGTCTTTCGGTGTTTCGGGCCAAATGCTCAACACCCTTGCTAGTTATTTGTCCGAAAGAACGTTTCGCGTGAGAGTAGGTAGCGCACTCTCAAGAGTTCATGTGCAAGAAAACGGCGTTCCGCAAGGTGGAGTGCTAAGCTGCACTCTGTTCATAGTTAAAATGAACTCCCTTGGGAAGGCATTGCCACCTACAATTTCTTATTCAATGTATGTAGACGACATCCAGCTATCTTTTAAATCATGTAATATGTCCATCTGTGAGCGTCAAGTCCAGCTCGGTGTCAAAAAACTTGCCAGCTGGGCAGACAAGAACGGTTTTAAAGTTAACCCAGAAAAAAGCACCTGTGTTGTCTTTTCCAGGAGGCGTGGGATCCATCTGGACCCAGACATTATCCTTAATGGCGTATCGATTCCTGTGAGGAAGGAACACAAGTTTTTAGGTGTGGTGCTGGATGAAAGGCTTACGTTCATTCCTCACATTAAACAATTGAAACATAAATGTCTGAAGGCTCTCAACATTCTTAAAATCTTGTCCCACCAGTCGTATGGAACGGATAAGCAACTCCTGTTACGTATTTTCACAAGTCTAGTGGGGTCTAGATTGGACTATGGGAGTGTTGTGTATGGGTCAGCCACTAAAACAGCACTTAAAATGCTCGACCCAGTGCTTCACTTGGGGCTTCGCCTCTCTTGTGGCGCATTCCGTACGAGCCCTGTACAGAGTCTTTACGCAGAGTGTGACAAATGGTGCTTATCACACCAGCGAACCCATGTTGACTTGTTATATGCCTCTAAAATTTCATCAATGGACAACCATCCTTTTAAACCGGTTTTTAATGATACATCCACATCAAAACTCTTTTTAAATCGCCCGTCCATTCCTGTTCCCTTCTCGCTCAGAGTAAGGGACGAGGTCACTATTCATGAGGTCTCCTTTGTAGACACATTCAAGTCATCTATCACTGATCTTGTAGCACCATGGCATCTTCGTCCTGTTGCATGTGACTCGTCTTTCTTAAAAATACAATAAGAACAGGACACCGAAAAGTGGGATTCTGCAGCATTTCATGTATGTGCAGGATAATACAAGGCTGCAGAGTTTTTCAGCGATGCATCGAAAACGTTCACTGCAGTGTCTTGTGCGGCGCATGGGCCGAATTTTGAAGCATATAGAACCATGAATATAAAGACAAGTATTTTTACGGCAGAAGCATATGGCATTTTTCTTGTTGTAAGTCACATAGTTGAACATCATATTCCTAAATCCATCATCTATACAGATTCACTGAGTGTTGTCCGTACATTGTCATCCGGAGAGTCCTCGAAAAACCATGTAGTTAACCTTGTCTTGAAATCAATTGTGCTGGCATATTCTTCAAACCTTGAGGTGACTGTGTGTTGGGTGCCAGGCCACTCTGGCATCGGCGGAAATGAACTGGCGGATGAAATGGCCGCCAATGCTGCACTCCGAAACACAGTAGACATAATAACACTACCTTACACAGACCTCAAGCCACACATAAGACAACACTTGCGCAGAACATGGCAAACACACTGGAATGAACAGACAGACAACAAACTACATGTAATAAAGCCACACTTGGGACGGTACACATCTGACTCGCACAACAGACACACGGAAGTCGCCTTGGGTAGGCTGCGGATAGGGCACACCCATGCAACGCACTCGTATCTGCTGACGGGATCTCCAAGACCCCAGTGCGGCAGGTGCGGAGAGGCCCTATCCGTAGTGCACATACTAATCACATGCAAGGCACTTCACACAACACGACACAAACACTTCAGACAACTCTACAGACAACATATTCCCCTACATCCATCGTTTTCCTAGGTGACGATGCCATTGTTTCCGTCAAACGTGTGTTTGAGTATTTGTCAGAAGTCAACTTTTTAAACCTGATTTCCTATCACGCATCATGAAATCTGGCCCTTTACACCAGCCATCCTCACTGTCTTTTATTGATTTTACTTTTGTTCTTGCTTACTGATTTCAGTGTCTAAGTTCTCACCTCTCATATTTAACCACTGTTTTGGCGCTCTTTGCCCTAGTTGGCCTTGCGCCATTAACATCCAACCATCATCAATATAAAACACAAAAGAGAAAAAAGAAAGGAAGAAGGGGAATAAGGGTAAATATAAAACACAGAAGAGAAAAAAAAGGGTTACACACTGGGAAAATTAACATTACAGAGAAACACTACAGATATAGACAACATATGAATCTACAAAGGACACAGCACACTTGTAAAAGGGGTCACACACGCACACACACAAGTACAGAAGCTGCTTCAGCAGCAGCACTCCTCCACAATCTGGGCAGCTAGGCAGAGTTGTAGTGGAGTGCGCTGTGCAGCCCCGAGGCTCGCAGGTATGTACCCAGGGCCTCGAGCACTTTGTCTCGCTCCCTAGCACTGCCCGGGGGCCAAAGCAGATCCTCAAGCGGCCGCGCTCCGTGAAGCACGACCAGCAGCTCTGCCCGCCCTGCCGCAAACTTGGGGCACTCGTATAGCACGTGCGGCAGGGACTGCACGGGCGCTCGGCAGTGGGTGCAGGAGGGGCTGGTCGCCCGCCCCAGACGGTGCTTCCGCTCCGCCGTCCACACGTCCCCCACTCGGAGGCGCAGGATGGCCGAGCGCAGTCGTCGAGGCAGGCGTGAGGCCCGCACTGGCGGTAGGCCCCCTCCGACACGCAGCCGCGGGTCCGGATGCTTGGTCCGGAAGTGTCGCTGGATGAGCAGGCGGGCGTCGTCCGCTGCCGCCTGAGCCACCATGTCCGACGGAGGCAGCGCGTGTGCCCCGGCGGCCAGCTCGTCCGCCCGCTCGTTGCCATCCAGACCAATGTGGGCGGGGACCCACTGCAGGCACAGTTGAGTGCCCCGGACCGCCAGCTGTGCCGCCTTCTCCCGGATGCCACGCACCAACAGGGAGTGCGAGTCTCCGTCCTGAAGACGCACCAGGGCCACTCGGGAGTCGCACAGCAGGGCGCAGCGCTCGGGAAAGGGCTCCATTTCCAGCAGCAGGTCCAGGCCCAGTCCGACCCCACCAGCTCAGCCGTGGCCGAGGAGGAGGCATAGGACAGCCGCGCCTGTCGGGTGGCCTCTCCCAGCACGGCGGCCGCTGCGGCTGACCCCTGCTGCTCCCGCACCGAGCCATCTGTGTATACTAGGGCGTGGCCGTCTAGGTCGCCCCAGACGACACCCCGGGCCAGCTGCAGTTGCCCGCAGTGGGGTGTCCGCCGCTTGCTGTGCAGCCCCGGAAGGTCCAGCCGCACGTCAGCTGCCAGAGCAGGAGCGGGGCCACGAGGTCCCGCGTCCACGGGGCCCACCACCTCCTCGTAGAGCATCAGCATGCGCCCCATGCGCGAGTGGTGGTGGCTCTTCAGCCGCCGCAGCAGCGGACCGCCCCCCTCGGCGCGTCTCAGCCGGTCAATCTGGCCAAGTGCCCGCAAGTCAGCTGTCATCTCTAGGGTCCACGCCCCCGCCTCGGCCAGCGTCTTCTCGCACGGCGAGCTCTGGGGCAGGCCGAGGCAAGCGCGGACCCCCTTGCGGTGGTCTCCCTCCAGCTGCCGCCAGGTGGGTCTCCGCAGGGTCACCAGTGGGAGCGCGTACATAAGGAGACCCACCGCCGAGGCACTGTACAGCCGGAGGGCCGTCCGCTGCGAGCAGCCGCTGTCCCGGGTCACCATCTTGCGCACTGCCGTGGTGGCCAGCTGCGCCCTGGCTCGGAGCTCCTTGGCCGCCTGCCGGAAGTTCAGTCGGTGGTCCAGGGTGAGTCCCAGGTATGCACCCTGATCCTCCACTGGAGCTCCTCGCCATCGATGGTCAGGCGCCGGGTCCATCCACGGGCGGCGGCATCCGGATGCACCAGCATGGCGTCGGTCTTTGTCGCCGACAGCTGTAGGCCGACGCCTACCAGCTTGGCACGAACTGCCTCCATGGCCGCCTGCAGTTGCTGTACAATGACTCGGCCCTGACCCTTCGGCCCCAGCACCCACAGGGCGATGTCGTCGGCGTACACCGAAATGTACACTCGGTGGCCCCCTCCTCTGGGCAGGCAGCCTGGCAGGGCTGCCATCACCAGGTTGAAGAGGAAGGGGCTGATGACGGAGCCCTGTGGGGTGCCCACGTTCACCGGCCGGGGAGCCGACAGGGCGTCCCCCACCTGCACCTGCGCTGTGCGGCCCGTCAGGAACGCCTCGACGAAGCCCCGCAGCTTGCCCGCAATGCCAGCCTCCTCCATGGCCAGGGAGATGGCATGACGCTGCAGGTTGTCGAAGGCGCCCTTCACGTCCAGCAGCACCAGGGCCGCCACCTGCTTGGTGGCCCTGGCGTGTTCAAGGGCCGCCACGACGTCGGCGATGGAGTCGGTGGCTGCTCGGTGCCTCCGGAAGCCCGTCAGCTGCTCGGGGATGGCCTCTTCCTCCGCAGCGATGGCCTCCATCCTCCGCAGTGCCACCCGTTCGAGCAGCTTGCAGCCGAACGGGTGGCAGTCACGGCCGTGACTGCCACAAGGCCTACGCACTTGTCATCCCTTACTGCTATCACAAACGCATCGTGTATTTCTCGCGCGCCGTCATCCTTGTAGTTTTTTTTTATGATAGCGCAGTCGTCTAGACGAGGCAGGCAACCACACGATGCGCAATGAACCGCGAGGTTGCTTCTCGAGCATGAGTTTGGTGTATTCGCATGTTCACGCAGCCGGTCGTTCACGCATCTTTTAGTTTGCCCATTATACAAACGACTGTATCGAAGTGACAGGTCGTACACAACTGCAGTGTTGCACTCTGCAAAGCGTGTGACATGTTCCTTATTAAACATTTTCCCTCCCTTTCGCGAGTGAGCATTGACTTTGCGGCACAAGTTGCTCAACTTTTTTTTAGATCATCTTTTAATCCACCCTCCGTCGTCCGTCGGCGTCCGGCGTCCGCACCTCTCCTCCTCGTCCCCCTCTCCACGCCAGCTGTGATAAAGCCGCTCTCCTCCTCGCCGCTCGGCCCGTCACGTGCCGGCTCAGGAAGACACCGGCAACACTGTCACTCCAGGAGCCCTTAAAGGGGAAGCGTGCTAGTCTCGTGCCGGCCCAGCAAGACACCGGCGACACTGTCGCTCCAGGAGCCATCTCATGGACGGGGCTATGTCCCTCCCTTGTTGTTGCGCCATCCACACCCCCACTGCACATGCGCGTCTCTCCTCCATTCTCCTCTTCTCCAGCTGTATAAAAACAGGTGCGCGCGCTGCGCGGCGTTCAGTCTGCTCCGAGACACCGCCTGCACCGGTTCTGCTCCGGTGTGGAACCTACACGGAACCTCCACGCTTTGCATCACCACATTGTTCCCTTCGGGGAGATGGTGTAATTTTTTCTGACAACACAACTTCGACGCCAGGTTTGTTTCCCCCTTTCTTGAGCTGGTGGGATACACCGTCAACATACTTTATGACCGCTATTTTCTTGTCTAGCTCCTTGTCCAGCTACTCAGTCTTGGGTGTCCTCCGTCCCATTAACTCGGCCAAGAGTCCCTCGGCTAGCGCATTCAGGAATTCCTTCTGGAAACTGGATGCACCAACATATCTCACCTGGGCATGAAAAGTTATTAAGTGCAATGCACTTCTTAAGCGACCCTGAACCTGCGTCCACCGGCGATGTCCGCGCACGTGGAGATGGGCGCGCGCAGCCTGGCCGCTGACATGGCACATACCCACGTGGGGGATTGGCCAGGAATCTCCTCGTCTTCCTTGGCAACGGGGGGAGATGGGCGCGCACTGCCTGGCCGCTGACATGGCACATAACCACTTGGGGGATTGGCCAGGAATCGGGCGTGAGAAGGGCTAATGCACCCGCTTAAAGGAGTACTGACACGAAATTTCAAAGCTGAGATCCGCTCTAGCAATCAAGTACAACGACAACACAAATAGGTGTCTGTGAATAAATGCATCTTTCTTTCTTTGTAGTTGTGTGTGTGTGTGTGTGTGATCTCTCTTTCGCGAACATTACCGAACCGCGCAAATTCAACTCGTGCATTCGCACTTTCACATTCTTCCCCTCGGGGAAATGCGGGGAATTTTTTCGACGCTTGGTGGGGCAGGAACGAAGCAAGGCGCTCTTTAGCGCAGTCTTGGTGATACTCTTCTTTACAGGTTTTGACTGCGCCAAAGAAAATGGGAGGAGTGGTTTTCGGGAGCGCGGTTCGTATCTCGAGCACACGTGGTTTTTCGAGAAAAAGAGACACATCCAAAAACCTAAGGCACCCTTCTTCAGGTAGTTCCTTCGTGAGGGTCATCATCATCATCATCACCAGCCTATCTACGCCCACTGCAGGGCAAAGGCCTCTCCCATTATTCTCCAATTACCTCGGTCCTGTGCCTTCGTGAGGGTAAACACAACCAAATCCGAGGCAAATACCTCATATATCCACTGTACTTGTCCCGCTTGTTCATTGCCATGTTTGTAGACGACCAGAAAATTGCCCACGAAGCGGAACACTTTGACGACGTCGGAGTCTCCAAGGGCCCTTCCAGTCTCCTATCAAAGCAGGCCAACAGGACTTTGCTGAGAGCAGGTGGCAGACACGATCCTATGCACACCCCATCCTTCTGAATGAACACTTCACCATAAACCTTCGCGATCGGGGGCTGCAGGTAAATCGACAGCATGCTGACAAGGTCCGACGCACGGATGTCGACAGAGTTCTGGAACGCAATTGCTCCGCCCTCGTCGATTCCACCCTTGACCGCATCGACAAGCAGCGCTTGCGGTATAGAATAATAGAGATGTCTTACGTCCACTGAAAAGGTGCTCAGGCCTTCCTCGTTTTCTTGTTCGAAAAATTCTAATACAGCCGGCGTTCTTCTTACAAGAACGGGGTCCTCGGTAGGAAAAAGGGACAAGCCTTTTTGAAGGTATTTTCTCCGCCCTCCTGTCTTCCCTCTGTCGGACGTTCCCGCTCATAGCCTTGCGGGTTCTGCGGTTGTGCTCTTCGGATGGCATGACAGCAAAGCCCCCTTTCTTATCTGGCAATAGAAGTCTCAAATTTGCCTTCCACAATTACTCCACCACCCTACAATTCCTATACCAGACGTTCCATGCCCCCCCCCGGGACGCCCCTGCTGAAATCTTCAGAGCTAGCTATCGAAGCCACACGTGGGACAAGAAACACGAGCTCACGTTTATCCAGATTAGGCTGAGTGCATAACTTCGGGCCTAATTTCAACGCGTTCACTGCTTCACTTGGCACCACAGAGTTCCCGACATGACGAATGGTGTGACCTGAGGCTGCGGATTTTCTCCTCTTAGGCAGGGAGGCAATCATCTTACCCCAGATAAAATCCTAGTCCTGAACTGCCGATAACCTCAGTCGGGTGGTCCTTTTTGGTAGCACCTCGTGCGGATACTCTCCTTTTACAGCTTGATCTGCCTTCATGCTTCCTACCTCAAGGCGTGACGTACGCTCAGTCTCAGTCTTCTGGATGGCGGAAGTGGTCGCACAAGAGACACAACCTCAGGGGGGACGTAGTCTTGATTAATCGCAAAGCTACACAAGCAGGGGTGGCAGGTTGCTAGGATTAATAAAGGAAGGGTTTAGGACGAGCCAGGAAATAACAGAACCCCTTTGGCATGAAACTAACTGAATTAACAACTGAAGTGGGGCCAGTTGATGCATCCTGAACATACCCACAACGCAAACATACAAACAGTTCCAACACACACAGCCCGCTCATTTGAACGAAGTATTCGAGCAATATTGCAGGCGTGTCTCAACGCCATCAATACCTCCACCACGTATAACCCAGTGTACCCCTAGCTTATTTACTATCATATTCATTGTTTCCATGTCTAATAACCCTGTGCACCCCTAGTATAATCACTATCCTACCCGCTGTCTTCATGTCTTAGAGCCTGTGTAACCACAGTATGATGACTGTCATCCGTAGAACCCTGTGTACCCTATAGCTTAATTGCCTGTGTAGTCTGTATTCTGCTTATTAGCTGTTCAACTGTATGTCCATCTTATATCCCCTTATTACCCCTTGATTCTCCAGTTTTGACCATTATCCCCAAGCTGACCATTCACCATAATTGATACTCCTTCCCTTCCACCATTCCTCCTCCTCCTCTTTCATTATCCCCCTTCCCGCTTCCGTTCGGCTGGTTGAGGTGTCGGCGTAACGCCAGACAGTTATCGGCCTCTATCGCCCCTCCCCCCCCCCAGCAACCACTTCCTCCTCCCCCCTCTCGTACGTGGGTACTCCTCCCCTAACTCCAAAGTGCCAGAACCAGCCCTTGACCTTCCTTTTACAATAGAAGAGCTTTATGCGGCCATCTTCGACTTGAACAAACACTACACACCAGTCCGCGACGGCGTTAGCTACGAAGCCATAGATCATTTGTCCTGGCCTTCTCTGCTGCGTCTTAATACAATACAATAATTCGACATGGCAAAAAGGTAAAGCGCCTGCGGAGTTAGGTAACTGATGCATTTCTCTCTGAAGGTTAGTTGTGCCCACTGAGTATTTCTTGTGATTATTTCCCGGAGTTTATTTCCGCGTGATTATTTCACGCGATTATTTCCCAGTGGATATTTCACAGTCATTATTCCCGGCAAATTTATTAATTAGTAGTGATACACTTGAAATTTATCGCAGTTATCGCGGTATTGTACGGAAAAAGCAAAAGGGGGTTAAGGTTGTAATGAATGGGCCAAGGATTGGCGTGAACGTCACGAGTCAGTGGCCAGTGCGTGCGCGAGTAAACGTTGCTTTATGCATGACGCAAGAAAAAGCAGAAGATAGGGCCGGGAAGCACGGACGCGAGGCTAAAGATATAAGCCTTACAAAAAAGGCAAGAGGCTAACACGGAAATGTTCGCAATAAAGGAAGCGTCCTACGGGGTTTTGTCGCAGCCCCTCAGGGTGTTTAAGTCCCGACGCATGCGGGGTCGACAGGGACGTCACGGCGCGGCTGGCTCGATGACTGGCTCTAGGCCACGTCGCATCCAGGCACAGGACGTCGGGCAGGCACCGTCGACCTTGGCGATGAGTCACGGCTCGATGGCGTAGCAGCGGGTGTGGGCGGAGGGTTCCACTTCCAGGTGAATCCGGACCCGCGCTCTCTCGCCCAGCGCGTCTCACCAGCTCCAGGCACGGCCAGCCCACGGGTTGTCGTGATCAGCGGCGGACGGCTCACGGACACAGCAGCGGTTGCGACCCAGGTTCTCACCCGAACACGATCACAGGGCCGCGCTCTCCAGCCCAGCGCGTCACAGGCGTTCACTGATCACCGGCCCGATTCGATTTGGTTGGTTGGTTGGTTGGATCCGGAACGAGAATGGCGCGTACCCACTCTGGGGGATTGGCCAAGTCTTATTGTGATTTCACTGCTAAAGAAGCTTAGTAATTAGTTTCAAACGAAGGGAAAATAGGGTACAGTGATGCTAACAATTTTGGAACCAAAATAAATTCAATACTACTGTACCAACAGGTATTTCAATAAACGATTAAAAATGGGTTGAAGCTATTGATTAACAAGGCAAGCGACCTGTTTCGGCAATAAATGAGTGAAGAGCGCGAAAAACATCCCCGTTGCACCGACCAAGCCCGACTGCCCCAAATGACAATAAATTAGGCACCGACAAGGCGAGACCCAGGCGCCGGAGGGAACCTCCAGGTAACGATTTCTGAGGGAAGAGAACCGCCGGCAAGATAAAGGAAGTGGTCAAGTGTTTCCTCCTCTTGACAGAAGCTGCAGGTGGCCGATGGCTCTATGCGTGCACGGTGCAGAAAAAATTCAAATTAGTGTTCGACATCGCAAGCAAGTCAGTGTGACCTCGCACAGCCGAGACTGCGCAAAGTCACACTTCCAAGAGTACCGGAGATGCTCAATGTCTGGGGCAGCCAGCGATGCTGTCTGGTGGAAGCTGTCCAGTGAACTGTACCTTCGAAACCTGGTTCCAACAACATAGGCTATCGGGGCACAGTATACCACCGAGAGGACCATTCAGTGCTACTCCTGCCAGGACCCAGACCAGCCGGATTTCCCTGACATGTACTGGTATAAAGCATCGACATGCGATCGGCAAAGTGGAGAAACGGTTGGTGAAGATAAAGCGGAGCAAACCGAAAAAGAATCTCTGCACGCACTCGTCGCAGCTGCGCGCTCGGTCTCCTCTTCCTCGTCGTCCACCGGCACTTCATCACAAAGGCACCCATTGCCGTTGACAAATCTTCTGCTTCACCATGATTATGTCTAACCCACCAGCCAGAATGGCTAGTTTAGCACGTTAAAACGCCCGCTCAGTCTGGATAACTTTAAGTCCAACTCTCTAGAATTGAGATTTTCATAATGGGACATTGCTCCTGATACAGTTCCGGACACGTTAAATCATGCGATCCCATTCAGTGAGCAGGTGCTATTGATAACAAGTTATTGCGACAGTTGCGTCAACAATGTATTGCCGCAATGTCGTAATAACTTTAAAGAATGACGTCATTTTATGTCTCAGCCAACCAAACTGCGTGACATGCCATTTTTTTAATGCCAGTATGGCTCTTGCGTCGGTAGTGTGAACATAGCATATGCCTAGAAAAGGAATCCTTACGTACTTTAAGGCATGCTAGGCTAATTTGGCTTAGATCTAGTTTCAACAAGAGGGAAATTGGGCCCGTTTGTTAGGCATCATTTCTGACAGCGCGAAAGGATGAGACGAGATGGAGAACACACCAGACCAGTGCTGACTGACAAGTGGACGATTTATGCAGGCGGGAAAGGAACATACCAGGATGCTCGCTCAACAAACAAAAGACGAAATAAATTAAATGACAAATGCCGAATGCCGCATCACAATCCAGCACCACTTCTGACAGTGTCGTGGTTTCGCGCTGTTAGGAATGAAGCTGATTTTACACAGGCGCGAGAACTTCTGCTGTGCTGTGCTGTTCTATGATCAATAAAAAAATTATTTATTTTGTTAGCGCGTGTAGGCACAGCAGGAAGACCTTTGAGATCTTCCTTGGAACACACCGACCCAAAAATAAAATGAGCTCTAAATGAACACCGCGCACAGATCAATATATGTAAAAAATAATTGGGATGAATACGCGCACAGAACAGGAAGAAAAAAGGTATCACAAGCACGTGTACCGCCGTATAATGAAATTACTTTGTATTTAATATTGTTACGAGGGCTGCAGTCCAAGTAGGAGTAGTCACGACACAGGAAAGGCGGCCGCAGTAAGAGCGAGACGGATTCCTCATCTTCCTCATCGTTTCTTGTAAGCAATAGGCGCATAGCCGGCATGGCCCAGGCACATAGCCACATTGCCTTACATGTGTGGAGCATGTGGTTGCAATGCGTCTTCCTCCTCGGTTGTATCCAAGAGCCTCGGAGCATAACTCCCGGGAGGAAAAAGCAGCGTCTCGGTGGCGCATTTCCAAACGCTTTGCTGCACAGCGCACCACGTGACTTGAGTCTGCGCTATACAGAACGTTAATTAAACGAGGTCATGGGCTGCGCCCTGACCCTAAAGCGACCTAAAACATACAAAAAACGTAGCCATTTACACCATCTTCCCGTGGGGAACCATGAGGAGGATGCGAAGCATCATGGGGGTTCCGTGTAGGTTCCATTGTGTTGCCGTTGTGTTGTTTCATTTATCTGAGCACGAATGGGAACGTAGTGTGAACCCCCATGTAGAGACAGAGAAATGTAGAGAAATGTAGAGACAGCGAAGAGGCCGACACCCGCGTTACCTGATCGAACACCTTCTGGTTCTCGTCTTCCTTTATTGCGTGCTCACGCTTCTACCCCGCTGCCCGCCCTCTTCGTCCTCTTCTCTGATTGAGCTGCAAAGCGCGTGGCACTTCCCGCCACAGCCCTTCCCGCAGGAAATTCAACATTCTCCTCTAAAGTTTTCAGTTCGTCGTTTCCGTTGACGTTCAGCTTCGCGTGCCTTCGTTGTATCAGTAGCTTCTTGACGTAGTTTGAATGAGGGAAGGACATAAGGCGCATTCGTTGCACATGCTCTCGTCTCGGTTTGTAGCGCAGTGGGAAGAGCGCCACGTACCTCCCGTTGCCGGCCAGAGAGTCGTGGAATCGAAACCGGGCGCCGCCTAACTATTTCTTTTAAATGCGAATGCATGTCTTAGTCGGCGGTTGTCGTGCGTTGGCCGGCGTGCGCCTAGCAACAGCTGTGGCGCGCCTAGCAACCGGAGCACATGGTAGCTCGGGCGGGGGTAGCGGAGGGCAAGGGGAGAGGAGGAGCACGCTCGGCGTGTGAGGGCGCTCGCATCGTGGAGCTCGGGCGGAGTAGCGGAGAGTGAGTGGAGAGGAGGAGCGCGCTCGGGCGTGTGAGGGCGCTCGCATCGCGGAGCTCGGCGGAGAGAGCTCGCGCGCGGGGCGGGCGTGTTGCGCGATGCCGGCTCCGACACGTGCCCCACTACCGTTCACGGGAGTTGCATTGATCTGGTCTTTACGCGAAACTGTGCCGCGCGTATGCTTCTCAAAGACCCTTTGACCGTGCACTTCAGCGACCACAAGGCGGTGATTGTGGCCGTCAGGTACAACGATAACACAAACAGGTGCTGATGAATGAATAAATGGTTACGTTCACACTCTCGTCTCTCTTCATTAAGTACGCCATTAATAATAATTACTCGCAGCGCACTCATCGGTGCACCCAATGCATTCGCATTTCCGCACGATCCCCTTCGGGGAGGTGGGGGGATTTTTTTGTAGTGTACTGCGCTGACGTCAGTCCAAACGCTGACGGGGCTGAAGAGACGCGCATGCGCAGTAGAGTGCGGACGCCGGACAACAACAAGGGAGGGAGAGACACAGCCCGATCATGAGATGCTTCGCATCTATTATTCGTGCGTTCCAAACTGCGCAGTATATAAGGTTTGTCCTCTATATCTTTCTCTGTCTCTCTCTCTCTTTCTCCTTTATCCTTTCACTTCCCTCTCCTTCCCTTCCCCTGCATTGGGTTGTAGGCAGGTGAGTCCCTGCCGAGCCAAGATATCCCCACTGTCCTTCCTTTCCTTTTATTTTCCCACAAACCACAATACACACGCGACGGCGGCGCCGACACGTGCTGGAGGAAAAGCAAGCCCAAAAACAAAACTCTCGCTGGCGCAGTTTCAGGTAGGGGCGCGCGAGCACTGAGACGGCGGGAAATTTAAAATGCATTGGACAAACCTCCGTTTAAGTCATCAGGAGAGGAGTGTGACAGGGCGGCGAAGAGCGTGATGTGTGGTAGCAGTGAGCGGATAACGGTGCTATAGCCCATTATGGCGAATCACTGCTCTGTCCTTGCGACAGCTTTCAGCATTCAGTTCAACGGCTTTAATGTGAGGCAGTCCCGGTCGACTACTAGGGAACCACAACAGAACGAGCGTTCTAGGGGAATAGCTAACGCTCCTGTGGCAGCGATCGCGGAATTCGTTACATGAAGGTTCGTTATATGCAGGGTTAACTGTAGTTAAACCCGGATACAGTTAAACCTGGATGTAAAGAACCTCTATTTAACGAAATCCTGGATTTAACGAAGTTTTTTGATTCCCCATTGCCAGACCCGTTGAAACCCATGTGTTTGCGAAGTCTGTGTAAGGAAGCGTTGCAACGGTTAACTTTGATGTAACGTATTCCCTACGCTGATGAGTCATTGTTTTTTTGCACTTTTCCTGGAAAATCGGCTGGAGAAATGCGCGAAATTAGCTAAAAAACGACGCCCATTTTTTCGACAATGAGGCTACGGGTGTCCATAAGGACGGACATCCAGATGCACCAGCCAGTTCGCGTATGCATTCGAAGTTGGAGGCGGTGAGGAGATCACCGTTAACTAGCCGAGTATGAGTGGTGGCACCAGAACTCCTATTGGCGAGACTGGCGGTTGAGAAACTGCGTCTGCGTAAGAGGGCGGGCAAGAGTTACTGGGAGCCCGTTGCTAGCACTGCACGGCCTGTCGTTAACGCCAGCATCATTCTTGATAATTTTCCCAGAGTTATTTGAAGGCACTGGTCTTTGTGGGAGCAGTGGTCTTTGTGACCAAAGGATGAGCCTTGCAGCTGGAGATCCTCACGTATGATAGTGCCTATTAAGATACGCAAGGCTGACTAAAGAGGAGGTCGAATGAGTCACTTAGCCGGCTGCAAGTGAATGGCTTGAAGCTCGTCAAAACGCTGGCGTGCTCTGCGTATATCATTCATGCTGGATATATTTTGCACCGCAAGGGCATCGAACACAAACTCTGTGATATGACGGACTTGGTCGGCCTCACACATGTATGCGCTGACCAGACGGCAAAGAGGAAGTACATCCTCGATACATAACGCGTACGCCTCGTCTTGGCGCTTCAAGTGGGCTTCAACCTTTCTTTTTGCTCTATGTGGGCGAGCGGAAGGTGATCCAAATATTTGGCAAATTAAGCTGCTCAGTGAAGGTTTCCCGACAAATCTTAGTGCTGTTTATGTCTTTTCGTCTCCTGGTATAGACCAAGTCCGCCGACAATCTCTCCACGTGCTCTGCAAAAAAGCAGATGCCCCGGCGATCTTCATCACACTGAAGAGATTCTCCGAGTAAATGCGGCTTGTGTTTTTTTTGTTGCGATTTCTAAGAAGCGTCAAGCATCAAGAATGACGGGAAGATAATGCGGGAGAGTGGGGAAGGGCCCCCTTGTGTTTTTGAACAGGCCCTCAGCACTGTTAATCCGGCCCTGAGTGAGTGTATGCAATTTAGACGCAGAAACAGAAAGAGAGAGAGAGAGAGAGAAATAAGATTTATTGCAATCGGTATTTAGGAGGGGGTGATGACCGGAAGTTTCAGCTTGCCGGTGACTAAGGCAACCCGTTCCTTCAGACGCTTCTGTATCTGCGGGTCTGAGCTACCCAGCGCCGCCCACCATTGATCAGTCTTACGGATTAATGGAAAAGGGTTTTGTTGCAGGTCCACACGGTATGAATCATGGTTTCCCTCAAGCCGCATGCAAATAAGTTGGGGGATTGATACACGGCGGTGTTAATTAGGTACAGGCTGGCACGACCGGGCAAAGTGCTTGTTTGAATGAGGCGCCATTAGCGTTCTTCAGAGCGAGAGAGGCTAGGATGAGGTGGCGGGAATATTATATGCGGCGGTCGAGGTGGTAAAGCTCAGTTATTTCCCGATAGCCAAGCAAGCTGTCTCGGGCTGATCGGGCTCCATGTAGGGGGACGAGGTTTAGGCCTGCTCGGACAGTGACTTCTCGAGCTGCTTTGTTGGCTGCATCGTTGCCCCCCCAGCCATGTTTGGGCAGGAGTCCAGATCTGCTCCACGGGGTCGGTAGGGGGATTTTGAACACGAACATTGAGCGCCTGAGGAGAGATGGTGCCGCTGTCAAAGTTTTGAATGGCCGTTTCCAAATCAGAGGTGGTGATTGTGGGGGTTGACCGCTGCGCTATTGCCTAGGGCGATTGCCGCTTCCTCCGCCGCTGCCGTATGATGGGTGCGTGTTTTGAGGGAGCTCATGGGTGGGGAATTTGGACTGAACATTGCCGCCACAGCGTACGCGTCGTGAGATCTGTAGTCTGCTGCGTCTACCAAAATCGTGCTCAGCTTAATGGGGTATTTCTCGGTCGAAGCCCGACACATGGCGCGCTTCTGTCACCTCTATAGGGAAAAAAACAGCGAGGCATAAAGCTCGTCAAGCTGAGTGACGGGGGCTGTTTTTTGGTGAACGTATGTCGATTCCACTCCCAAGTTGTTAGTCGGCCAAGGGGGGGGGGGGGGGGCTAGAGGCCCGTGAGTCATGTCGGTGGTGATCGTTACTGGAGGATGATTGGGATTGGACCAGTTCGTCTGCATTGTGGTACGTGGTCTAATCACTTTCAGGTTGAGAATGTGCTGGCCTTGGTGACGTGTTCCATGGTAGTCTTTCCTAGGACGAAACAAAATGATTGGGCGTGTAAGGGACTGAGTCGGATTCCGAGGTGCTGGCAGGAGGGGTGGAGGTATTGAAAGGAGGCTTAGGGGTGTAAAATGCTGTGCTATGGGTTTTGGACCGTAGTTCTAACTGTACAAAACACTAGTTTCAGCTGTGCATTCACTCGGGCGGGCTATTTCTGGACATGTGGAGATGCAGGGGTTGTGGGTAGGGGAGGCTAGGCGTTCATGGGAAGTGGGGTGCTGTCAGGCAATGCTGGCCCCTTTACCTAGTTGAAAGTTAATTTGCTGTCAGGATGGTGTATAGGAGGAGGCTGTAGGGCTTAAGGAAAAAGGCTGTGCTGCACCGAGAGTGAGCGGAGAAGGCTGGGCTTGCATTCTTTACTGGCGGTGGGATGTGTTGGGCCCCATAGTTGGCACCGGAGATGGCATGCCTGCTTGTTGGTCGGGTTCTTCGCGTGGTAGACGGGAACAATTGCGCTGTTCGGGTTGCAGCACACGTCTCGGCACAGGCTGAGATCCCACAAAAAGTACACGCCTCAACAATTTGTCTGCATTGGTGGCAGCGTATAAAGTTCCTCTAGGCGCAGATGTAAAACTGTGCGCGTTGTTCACTGAAGTTTACGATAGCGGATGTGTTTGCTCCGAGAAGTTGGACTTGGAGTATTGCTGATTCTTGAGTGGGCAAAAGACAGTGGTTACATTTTCGTTACGGGAAGCAGGATAGAGTTCATGTACTACGCGAGAAACGCTGCGTGCCAGTGGTTTGAGCTCTGGTTGCAGCTCGTAGACCATCTTGTTTAGTTCAATTTGTGTAATAGCACTCAATATGACGGCTTGTGGGTCGTCTGTTGTGCCCGCGATCATAACATTCTGTGGAGCTTTACCTAAGGATTGGTGTAACTTTGCTATGGGGATACCGCTAGCTGCTTCGAAGCTCTGTGTAAGTAGCCCGTCTATGCAGCTCGAAAGCTTCTGGCCTGTGCGTGGCCAGCTGGATTTAGAAATCCTTCTCGGGTGGTCTTGGTTATGGCGGAAGCTTTGGCGTCCGTTGACGTGGAGGAGGGTCTTGAAGTTTCAACGTTCGGTGGGCGTATAGAATGCGCCGCCACCTGCCTGGCGCTTACATAGTACTGCCTCTTTGGCGCCGTTACACACCGAAACGCGATTCTCGGAAATGTCAGAGGTATAATCTGCGATGGCGTGCGTCATCAATTGCAAGCTGAAAAGCTGCTACACAGGCGCTCACAGTGGGTGTTCCACTCTTCTCGGGGTGTTCGGCGAAGAAGCAGCTTCGGGAGGTAGAGGAGCGCAGCTGCGATCGGGTGTCAAGGCGGGCTCGGCCCAAAACGTCGGAGTTCAGGGTAAGTCGGCAGTGGTGACCGTTCCGTCCTTTTTTTTTTTGAATAAAAATAATAACATCTCGGCCAGATGTCGGCGTACACGGTAGATACGGGAACCGGACTACTACTTGTTGCAACACGGGTTGTAGGCGGGCCAGTTGGTACATAATTCTGAGATTAACAGCGCGAAAGAACGGGCCAACAGAGGAGTAGACTAACACAGCGCTGACTAACAACTGAAGTTTTCTTATCGATGGACAGCAATAAATAGGAAAAAGGAGGGTGACACGTGACGCTAGACTTAACAAAAAAAATTTACAAACAAAAACAAAATGCCACGCAATGTAAACAGTAATAGGCACAGCTGAAGCAAACCAGCACAAACAGCCCACCACATATCGGAGGCCCCTCCACACGCTGATTCTGCTAGCTATCTACATAACTGATATCTTTCTGCGTAAGGACGATGAAGGTTTCCACTTTCCTGGAAATGGAGCGACCGCAAGGGGTGAGCGCCTTTTCAGTAGATCTTAAAGATCCTTACTATTCGCTGCCGCACGCCTCCATTTGCCAGGTGGTTGAAGAAGGTATTGACAGCTTAGGCGCAATCCGCTTCCAGAATGAATGCGGAATCAGTGTGGGAGGCTTTATTGAGCTTCTGGCCTTTTACCTTCGTTCCACATTTTTCAAGTTTGAAGATTGCCTCTACCTCCAGAATAAGGGGGTTTGCATTGGTTCATGCATTGCGCCTATCCTGAGCGACCTTGTGCTCGGAATGCGGAGCGCCCGGTACGCGAGCGAGAGCTCTCCCGCCCGAAGTGGAGAGGAGGCGCCCAACACCCGCAGTCACTGAGCGGAGAGAGGAGGAGGAGAGTAGCGCGCGCCCATCTCCCCCCGTTGCTAGGGAAGACGAGGAGCGCGCGCACCCGCAGCTGTTGCTATGCGGACGACGGCGGCGGACGATTCAGGATCGCTTAAGAAGTGCATTCGCACTTAAAATGGCTTTTCTTGTTCCGTTTTGGGCCTCTTCTACCTCGGTCACGTCCTGGAGTGGCTGCCCTCGGCCCGGGTATTTGCTGCGGATGGCATCCACCCCAACTTTGACGGCGGCCCCATCATAGCCGGCCACCTTCGCCGGACCTTGCTGAGGAACTCTGCACGGAGGCCGTCGACATAACTACAACATGCTGCCACTGCTCCATCGCCACATGGGCAAGGACAGGCCCCACCTTCACCTCCGCCGCCACCAACAGACGCTGGTCTAGCCTCCGAGGCCCCTTCAACCATGCCCCGATTTTCCTATGTCGTGCGGGGATCACGCCGAGATTGACTTCCTCAAGAGCCCCGAGGTGAACACGGTGCCCGTCCACTGTCCAGAGAATTTGTAAAGCTAAGACAAGTTGTAGAAAAAAGAATTCGATATGAACATCACGTTAACAGTTTAATTGTGCATAGCAAATCAGGCATTGCCCCAAAAGGCTTGAAATTAACCTCAAACCAGCTACTTCTGACTTCTCGCCTACTCATGAGGCAAACTCTCGCTGCATACTGCATAAGGCATCGATGGATCTTTTGAGAATCGTAATAGAACATGATCAGTGTTGCCTCGACGCTCTAAAAAGGAAGAAACCTCACTACTTAAAAAAAGTTTATTTCACTACGGTAGAAAATACTGCACTAGGAATGTTCAAACGGAACAAAACGAGCCATTTTTCCGCTCTTAAGGCAAAAAAGATGCTCCGCGACGGTGTTGATTTATCCCTATCCGAACCTAGCACATCATCTTCCAATGATGAAGTACTCGATCCCGACACTCCTGATAATGTAGTAAACCTGTCCACCGTTACTCTTTCAGATGACGAATTGAGCGCATTGTCTAAGGGTCTATCCTTTTGTCCCTCCAGTGGAAAATTAGACGAGGTGCAACTCTACAAGGATCTTGAAAATTTCTCACGCTCACTGACTCACGGTCATACTCACTCAGGCAGCACTCTGAGGCCTTAACCACGTAGAGTTACCAACGTTTCGCTCGGGGCAGCGCATTTAACCGATATGGCGACGCGTCCAAGCTTCCGAACGTCATGTTTTATCTGGCAGATGTGGGAAAAACTTGGCGTCTCAACCATGAAGACGGCATTGCTGACTCCTGGACCAGCTTTGCCCAGCAGCTGTATCTTATTTACGGTGCTTCGACCATTCGTTCGGACGTGGCCAAAAGGAAGCCATCTGCTCGCCTTCAACCCTCTGAAGAGTTGTATGCCTCATTCATCAAGGACGTCCTTGCCCTGTGTCGCCGCGTTAATGAAAGCATGCCAAGGGCGACAAGGTACGTTCGCACCACTTCACACACACACACACACACACACACACACACACACACACACACACGCACACACACACGCGCACGCACACACACACGCGCACGCACGCACGCACGCACGCACACACGCACACACATGTATATATATATATATATATATGTATATATATATATATATATATTGATTTAGAAATGATAATGAGGAGCTCGTTAAATAAACACAGAATGAAAGGCTATCAGCCAAGAACGCCAAGAGGCAGCCAAAGTAACAAATTTGATTTAACAGTTATTGTTCTTGCAACAGATATAGTTTTCAAAATGTTTAAAGGGCAGAATAAAAGTGGAGAAAGGTACGCTCCCCGGGGTCTTTCGCCATTGCTATGTCTGCGTCCATAGACCGATTGAAAATTCAAATGGATATGACACCAAGATATATCACAGGTTTGCAAAGCAGTGTCATTTAGGGTGTATGAAGTTGCTAGCTCGTTTTTATTTGTAACCTGTAATAACAATTTTTTTTGTATTCAAAGACGTTCTTCATCTATTATACCAACTAGGAACAATGCCAAGGTTCGTCCGCATAATTTTTTATTCAAAGACATTTTTCTTCTATCACACCATTTAGCACCAGTGTCGGGGTGTGTCTGCAGAAGTGTTTTTCTTCAAATACATTTTTCATCTATCGCACCATTTAGCAAAAGTGCCAAGCTGTCTCTGCCGAATTAGTTACTCAACATTTTTCGTCTATCACACAATTTAGCGACAGCATGAAGGTGAGTCTGCAAAATATTTGCGCCATTTATACATGTAGTGGGAAGGTATAACACAGGGTCATCCGCATACAGCCTCACAGTGCAATGAATTTGAAAAAGTGAGAAGTAAGACAGTGGAGGGTTTTTTAGTGGCTAAAGAACTTGCCGCGCAGTGTCGCTAGATTCGATTCCTGTTCCCAACAGGTTTTTTTATATGGCAGTTGAAGGCACGTCGTATTTTGGGGCCATGCGCTTGTTACGACGCCGGGTTTCGCATTAGAAATTTATTTATTAAGCCCAGAGAGGAACAGCTCAACTAACTCCATTCCAGCTCAATAAAACGTTTTCACCACCACCAGCCTTATACATGACGCTTCGTACACGCTCCCCTGCATATGGGTGGCGCCGTAGCGCTCTCGATAAAAGAGAAGCCGTAAACAATTTCGTCGCCTTTTGAGGCATATGCATAAAATGACTAATATTAGCACTGAGTTATCTTCGAAGCTGATAAAGAGATCCTAAGGGATAATCTTACTGTAGAGTAAGAGTATGGTGACTGCGCGGGCGAAAATGACCAAACGCGCGTTTTGGGCCTATTTAGAGGGGTAATACGACGATCCTGCAATGTCGTCCACATATCCACAAGCAACCAAAAACTGCATGCAATAAACATTAGCCCTAAATGTATGGCACATTATCAATGATTTTCGCGAAAAGTTTTAGTGCCCGAGGTAATTTTGAGCGTTAGAAAAAATAAATAAAAACGTAAACGCCGCAAACCTCTGTAGCACTTGGTTAACAAGGCAGCCTCCATTATTTGTACCGAGCCACATGCTGCTCGAATTTTCAATTTGTCAGGTAATGCGGCGACGCTACGGTTTATGTGCGCGCAAAACTACGGTGTGCTTAGATGGCGTGGGGCCGCTTGGTAAAGATCGAAAGAGGCCACTTGCAGAGACAGCTCCACGGTAAATTGGGTGGTTGTTCTCCTGCACGAGTTCTCATCACTGACAACGTATACGACATTCCGCCGTTAGAGAAATTAAAAACAAAAATCCAGATAATTCTTTGCCTACGTATTTTTTGGGGCAGGAACTTTGGTGGGCACCTATGTTTTCTCGCCAAAAGTGTCGGTTTTTTACGGCACCAATTCTACGAGAACGCCAGTTTAACAGAATTTCGAATTGTTTTGCAGTTTAAAAGAAGGGACCTACATAATAGCATTGAGCAATATGTATCCGTAGAACGGAGACTTCGTTCCCGTGCAGGTGGCCCAAAGGATGCCACACCGCTTCCGCTCGCTATACCTCGTCTACATATTCACACAGATGTGTTAAACACGTCATTTATTTCTATTTCGACTTTCTCGACTTTCAGGGAGGCTGCACTCCATGCGCACGCTAAAAAAAAGGATACACCTACAGTACTGAATCTGGAATACAATGCCCTGCACGAGACCGCTTTCACAGAAAAGCTCAGAACTGACTAGTGTTGTGGCATTCGTGAAACACATTCGCTGCTCCCCGCTACATGCGACGTGCTGGAATCGGCCATAATAAATTGTGACATGGCCGATGTTCCGGTATTAGCTCGACAGCTAATATTAGCATAAACTGGAGTGTTCGGGTAATTTGCCTCCAAATAGCGAAAACGGTAAATACGAACTTCAAATATGAGCGGAAGACCGGTGTGTCCCGGGTGTACGAGAAGTGCCCAAGATTTTGCTATCGGCATTAGACGAAGCATGCTGTTTTTGAAAGCAAGTTTGAGAAAGAAACCGTATACCTCACGATAATAACTTCAACTCGAGCGCTAACGTTGGACTGTTGGAAGCTACTGCTGAAAACACAACGTAGAGGGCCGTAGCGACACCGTTTTTCAGCAGAACTTGTATCGTACTTGTGTCGTGTCCTTTCACAGCCCCTGTACATTTTTTTCAACTCAAGTGTACGAAGCTATTGAATACTAGGCTAATCGATCACCTAACTAGAACTTCAGGGCTGTACAGTTTTGAATGGCAACAGACTTGGTAACTGGGGAAACCCATTATGAACGCCCTTATTATCTCATAGTGGAAACCGTCACTATTTCCCGTCCACGTGTAGGATGACTGCTGCTTCGACGGTTATGCAGGATGGCTCACAAAGCGCGAAAAGGATAGAGGTGACAGGTGTGCGGATACACCTGCAATGCCAGTCGCTGACAAAATCGTGCACTAGAAAACAGGGAACACCAGTAAGCGAGCTTCAGGCACCCAGGTCGCACGTGCAGTTCACTCAACAGGGACTCGCAATGTTGAAGGTATGTAACGCTACTAGCACTATTGAAATCTCGTAACGCAGGCTTATCGCTGCCAACCTGTTCGCTTTGTCGCGAGTTGTTAAATGAGATAAGTTAAATTATATATTCTACGCGAAGGTAGTGCAAATGGGGACGATGCGGATGCAGTAGTTATACCGTTATTGAATACGACCTCATATTTATGAAGCACGACTCTATAGTAGCTCCGCTCTATAGCACCGTACATAGCACGACTATGGTAATACAAACAAATCAGATGGCCTGCCAACGTCTGGTATCGCGAAAGCCCTGCATTTTATTTCAACCAATTAGATCCCCCATGTTTGATAGTCAGTCTGTCGTGATCACGACCCGCTTTATAGATGGCGACCTGCCCATCACAGCCGGCTACAATGGGAACCGGCGTGCCGAAAAATTGCCAAAAAATTGCCGTGCGCGCTCCATCAGGTGGGGCTAAGTGTAATCCCCAAACTCGCCAGCTTCGCTTCGCTCGCAGTGGGGCGTTCGACTGCTCACATATAATGTAGCGTTCGAACCAATAAATGCTGAATTTACCGATCACTGCCTATAGTACCGGCCAGCAACGATAATTCCCGGTGAAGTGTACACCCGTTCCTTAGCTATGCAAACGCAAACGCACACAAGTTAACCACACTGCTATTATATCCGCAAGCTACGCTCGCATCGTTTATTTTCGAGCATTTTCGTTAATTTAAACATTAGGAAAATTTGTCGACTTTCACTTTACGTTGAGGTGCTTTCTCCTGACGTGAAACTCGTCTCAGCAGTCCAACAGTTTACAGGAAGGGCTGCAATTTGTATAAACACCCCAGCGGGTTTTTATATACATCTACACACGTATTTTTACCCACCTTTGATTTATTTCTCTTCTTATATGTTGTCTTTTGTGTATTCATGTACCCAGTGCATCACCCGAGAAGGCCCTTGCGCTGTTGGTGAGCACTTCAAATACATAAATAAATTCTCCGAGTCAAACCACCGGCACTCTTGCGGGAAAACATAGCTTTCCAACGAAGGGAGCGCTATATAGACGGCAACCTGTTCAATGGCTCCGTCATTTTCACCATAACTGGAGCTTGTAAGAGCTCCGTCATGGTGGCTTGCCGACCAACAAATGGCAAAGTTTGGCATGGAAGCCGTCCCCGGTCAATGCTTGCAGTGAGAACCACAGTTATCATCGGGGTATCTTTTTCAGCCGTTGCCCGCGTACCGAAGCGATGGAAACCTGGTGAAAACAAATCGGCTTTACCGCGCGCCTGTCGAGCTTGTTCAGCCGTACGCATCAAATACCATCGTGTGCGATACGTTCACTGAAAGTATAATGCAAAAATTGGTGCAGGATCTTTCAGCGTATTATTTCGAGAAAGCGTTTCTTTTGCTTGGTTTGGCACCGACACTCCTTTCAAAGTAGCCTATAACCTAGAACCTGGGAGTCACTCACTGCAGCTACTTTTTCAAGGTTTCTTATTCATGCTCTACACTGCGTCCAAAAGCTGAAGGCGAACCAAGACTGCGCGGGAAATGTGTGACACACGCTCGTTTCTTTTGTTGTTGTTGTTGTTGTTGTTGTTGTTGTTGTTGTTGTTGTCGTTGTTGTTGTACTAGTGCTGTGCGTCGTACGCCAATGGGAATAGACCGCACGCCGAGTGTTTCTTCCTGTTTTTTTTTATTTTCATTTTGATGCGGTATATGAAGCAGTACGTGCAAAGTGCTTCTTTCTGTTTATTTTTTCTGATCCATGCTATACAACAAAGCACGCTTAATATTTTGGGGGGACCCGCCGCGGTGGCTCAGTGGATAAAGACCGTTCTACATGGAGCGAATTTCGCATGCGAATCCGCTGGAACGAACATTCGCACGTGCGAAGTTCTCAATGCCTGGAATTGTCATCTACATGAGGCCTGCGAACGCCGCGATTTTCGCATTTCAGATGCGCCTTGTTTTGCAGACTGAATTAAGTTTGCCACCAGCAAAGGTTGTTGTGATTTTATCAAGGGTGGTTTTATTTTACTTTCTTGGCAAGTTGTTTCCGCCTGGTTTGCGGTAAATATAACTTTATTTGCGGTTTTATATAAGAATCGCCAATTCTTTATCAACATACGCACACACAGCAGAGAAGACAAACGTTTTGGTGTGCCCGCGCTTTTGTCGCGCTCATACAAGCAACGCCATCTGGTTTCCAAGCGTGCAAGTGGTGCCGAGCTGTGCTCCTATTGGCCGCAGGTCCGGCCCCTCTACGCCGCACACGCCGCACGAGCGGCGTTTGCTCGACGGCTTCAAATGTTTGGCACTTTGCCGCAGCAACGAAAAAAGGTGGTTTTGCCGCACGAGCGGCGCCGCATCAGCGAATTCGCAGGCGAAATCGCTCCATGTAGTACGGGCTTAAAGGAGCCATGAAGAGAAAATACAACTTCGTTTAATTTGAAAGAACTAGGATTCAGTATCTCACTCAGCTCCATTAGAGCCACAAAAGACGTTTTTTTAACGAAAAAAAAAGCAAGAAGTATTTAAAAACTTTCAAATTTTGCGCCACACTGACGTGTTATGAGCAAGAATGACGTCACACGGGCCAACAATAAAACATAATTTTCAGTGCGTTAACTGCACATTAGCATTGAAGTGATGCAGTCAAATGGAACTAGAGGTCCCATTACAGACGTCCAGTCATGTGTCGTCGCGACAGGTCAGTTAGGCGGCCGCCAATCGCACAAACAAGGTTCCGTGACGTCATAGAAAAGTTGCGGGAAATTGGCTAGGGGGTCGCCACGGCTTCACACGTTTTCTTTAATATCTCCGTTATTTGTTCGAAGATTGCGATGATAGTGGTATCATTGTTATCGGGACTAAGCAGTCTTTCTGTTAAACCCAACTTGTATTTTGTCTTCATGGCTCCTTTAAGGCGTTTTGCTGCTGAGCACGAGGACGCGGGTTTGATTCCCGCCCCGGCGGTCGCTTTTCTGATGGAGGCGAAAAGCAAAAACGCCCGTGTGTACGAGATTTCGGCGCACGTTAAAGATCCCCAGGTGGTCAAAATAATCCGGAGCCCTCCACTCCGGCGTGCCTCATCGCCTGCATCGCGTCGGCGCGTCAAACCCTACAAGCAAGCAGTTCGCTGCATGAAAAAAACGTGCATTTTGTGGGAGCACAAAGTCTAGCTGTCAAGAAAGATGGTGGATGCGTTTCACATAAAAAGAAACGAAAGCAAGTGCGTCAGCCTGTGACGCTGTGACGGTGCATGTGCGTCTGTGACGCTGCATGAAAAGGAATTTGTTTTCCTATTGAAAGAGCCAACTCAAGTTGCTGGTGTTTCTTAGTGCGAATGTTTTAGTGTGAATGTCCCTACTAACCACTTTCGTCAGCTTTTTTAGATTAGGCATACCTTATACTATAAAGATAATATTTACATGAGGCAATGCTTCGAGTAAATGCCGTTTTCTTGTCGTTGTGTTCTTTGCGCTCAAATATTTCAGAACAGTATGCAGAAGCTTGCCCACTAATGTCTTTTACTGAGGAGTTTGTGTGCGTGGGTGCGCGTGCGTGCGTGCAGGAAAAATTTGTGAAGTCGGCGTTGCTCAATTTCTAAGAAAGTCAAGTTCTTTCTTTTTGTTTTATGCGTTAGGAGTTTTACTTAGCAATGAATCATCCCACGGTACTGACTTGTGTATTGAGAAATATCGCAAATGCTGTGGTGTATTGCACATTTATTGATCAAGACCACTTCATTATACCAGTTTAGACGTTAAAGATTCCCAGGTGGTCAAAATTAATCAGGAGCCCTCCACTACGACGCGCCTCGTCGCCTTCGTTGCGTCGGCACGGTAAACCCTACAACGAAATCATTATTCCTGTTTAGATTAGCGGGGCACAAACGAAAATAGTGACTTGATGCTTCTGGTCACATATGAGTAGTTTGAGCCATTGCGTCTTTTTGTAAGTATGGTAGTACTGAAAGAAGAGATTTCATGGTTTCAGCTTCCTCGCATTACAAGTACACAAGTCGCTTTGTGTCGAGGAAGGGAACGATAAAAAAATTAAGAAAACACGTGAAAGTCTCTTTGGTGTAGCGGGAACTTATTGAGAAAGTACCGAGGTTGGGATGAAGGGTATGAAAAAAAGTTCCTTCTATGACGTAGCTCAACGGTAGCTCGTAAACTAGCAGCGAATGCACTTGTACAGCTGTAGAGGCGAAAAAAGAAGCACGCAACGTCCTTCATAGACAATGAGCGTTGTTCCTCGTTTTTAAGGACCACGTGCCCTAGCCTCTGCTTACCCCACTGAACACAGGCTAATCAGATGCGCTAATTTATGCCAACGTTTCTTCCTACCATCGCCATGTAGTAGTCAGGCAGCGAAGAACCTGCTTCACTCGTTTATTTTTTGTGAAGCCAATAACACGGTAAACATAAAAGACGGCTCCAGAGAGGCCTAGTAAGAATACACTGAGCATGCCAGAAACCAATAAGGTTAGCAGACTAGGCTAAGTCCGCCTTATTAAACAATACTTACTTACTTACTTACCCTCTACGACGTACCAAAAAAGGTATCTTTTTATGTGATGGCTCAACCTTTCCATCAAAGGAGTATCATTCTTTGCTTTTTTGTTCTTACCGGCCAACTTCTGGACATGCTAGTCTGTTTGCGCTGCTCCATGCTACTAACAACAGAGGGTCCTTTTCCTGCACCGCAGATTTCTTCTCCCACCGCTCTTCTTGCTGGCCTCAAAAATATTTCACTATGATACGCATGGCTGTCAATTGCCTTTAAAAAATGATGCGTCATCTCAACTCTGCGGAAGTGGCTGTCCGACTAACATCATCATCATCATCATCAGCAGCAGCAGCAGCAGCAGCAGCAGCAGCCCACTCAGGTCCACTGCAGGATGAAGGCCTCTCCCACCGACCTCCAACCACTCCTCTCCCGCGCCGCTCGAATCCATTCTTTGCATCAGAATTTTCTTATTTCGCCCCTGCATGGAGTAATTGGCCTTCCTCTTTTTCAAGAACCGTATCACGGTGTCCACTCATAAACCCTGGCTGTCCACCGATCGTAATTTCTCCGAATTACGTGGCCAGCCAAAGTCCATTTCTTTTTCTTCATTTGAAATATGTTATCTGCCACTCTAGTTTGTTCCCTGATCCAGGAAGCTTATATTTCCTCTTTCGAAGTGTTCTTCCCGTCGTTACTCGTTCCATGGCCTGTTGAACCGATCGAAGTTTATTTGAAGCTGTTTAGTGAGGCGCCAAGTTTCCACTCCGAATGTCATCCCCTCACAATTATTTCCAAACCTGCGACTGAAAGTTATCTATGACTGGCAGGCCCGGATCGTTTTGTGCGCAGGCTTTCACATTTCTCCCAAAGTAGACCGCGTTTATCCCGCCCCAGAACCCGCGGCCAAGTCCGGAGCCAACGCCGGCGCTACCAACGCAAAGGAAATTCTGTGCGCCCGGAAATTTTCATTTACCTTTTTTGCTTGCCTCCACGGGTGAAGTGAGTGCGAAGCCGCCATGGGGCTTTTTAAAGGAGGTGGTCGACACCTTTCACTTTCTTACTGCGACTTTTTCCCTGCATTATCTGTTTACCCTTGCCAGGAAGGCTTTGACGAACACTTTATTAAAGAGTCTCTTCCCAGTGCCGGATGGGATTGTAGCTTGTGGAAGTACCGCATGCCTGGCAGGCATCCGGAACCCCATTGCCCAACGAAGTCCATTTTACGGCAGCAGGCTGCGTTGGTGCGGAGAATTTATGCAGCGCAAAGCGAGTCACCAGAATGGCTGCATCTGTTGGACGCGCCCGTCTGCTTGTCGGAGTTATGACGGACGGCTCATTTCAGCTGCAGTGATGTGCATCTTCTTGGATGACTGATAGATTTTGTAGGCTGTGATAATTGCAGGTTTTCATGCAGTAAAGCAAAAAAAGATAGCTTAATCGGATAGACGCCTATTTCGTAACGCGAGGGACCCAGATTAGAATCTGCACACGGGAAACTTTTTTTTCTAATTCGCTGCACATGTTATTGTTCCCCGCCGCTGCTAACCCCGTACACCTCGGACTTTAGGGGATTTCCAGTGATTAGGTTGCCGGTTTCACGGCGTCAAGGTGACGGGTTCGATTCCTTGGACGTTTTTTTCTTGGGGCTTCGGGGTTTTTTGGTGCGATGGACGAATTTGTGTCGGCCTAAACACCTCTGCTGTGCAAAATGGTTTCCAATAAATCCAGGCAACTACGGCATACTAGAATTGGGTGGCCGATACCGCGCACAAACAACTAATGCCATTAGGCAGTGTGATCAAGACACGTTCTAGAGCTTGATTAGTTTATCAGCAAGTCACGCAGAACATTGTATAGCAGTTACACGGCTTAATCTAAAAAGCAACACAGCCTACACGTGAGCGGTTGTTTCTAGAACTGTAAACGGCATCGTATCAGCTGATAAGGAAACTTTTTTTCTTGAAGCAAAGTTTCCGATAAGGCTATAACATCGAACGTGAAACTGTGTTTCCCAAGAAATATCAAAAGCAAGCCTTCATTTTTTCGAACACTACCTACTGTTGTAGTGAACCACAGAAAAGCTGGGCTTTTCTTGTAAAGTGTCCTTCACCTGAAATAAGGGAGAAGCACCAGTAGAAAATGCACAAGTAGATAATGCCGATTACGTTAAGAGTTTAAACAACCTTTTCAATGATGTGCCTCGGACATTTATACGTATTGCTATCGTGAATTTTCCGTTTTCCTGAGGAGGATTTTTTTTCTTCAGTCACCCACGCAAACTTCCAGTACTTGTCACCTTTTGCCTGGACGGCGTTGCCTAGCAGAACCTTGCTCTTTGGGCACAAGTGATCGTTGACATTAATCGGCACATTAGACTCCGAATCCAGCACGGACGTGGTGAGCCTTTGCTTTTATGCTTTCACCATAAACTGGTCATACCTCTCACTCGAAAAAAAACTTGAAAACAATATTTGGCTTCTCCTTATATTCTGTAGGGACGCGGTGGATGGCGTCAATGTCCGTAACGCTCAGTTCGGTTTTCAAACAACGAGCTATAGTGTCATCCTGATTTGCGGCAGCGACTCCACAGCGGTCGGCTCCGCACCTTTGATTTCCAAGTTGTTCCTGAGGCTGTACTGCTTCAGTTATATTATCCCTTGCCGCATCTCGCTAACTAGTTCAATCAGCTGGTTTGCATCAGTACTGTCTTCTAACGTCGCGACACACATTTTGGATGTCAGTCATAAACTGCTCAAAGTTCACGCTCATATCAGTCATGAATGAGCGTAAAAAAGCCCTTCATCGCTGCATTCATCCGGATTTGCGACCAAAAAAACTGCCCGTCTACATGCTGTTCGTTCGCACTTCTAAGTTCCGCAAAGTGGTTTCATCGATGCTGCGCCTGCCCGGGCCGCGCTGGTCACTACCCAACAGAAAACAGTCGCCGCCTGTGGAAGCATCCCGTGCCGCCTTTTTCGACAATCAGCGTGGCGTGCGGCGCTGCCTCTACGCTTCCGTGTATAGTTGAAGAGAAATCACGTGTGTCCCTTTCCTCGCTGGGTGCATCCGCACCTGGTCTGCGCGTGGGACCCTGCGTGGTGGAGCTTTGCTCACTCCGCCTACTCCACCTGGCTGCTCGGCGTAAGAAGCCCTTGATCGCTGCATTCATCGGGATCTGCGACCAAACCAACTTCCCGTCTACATTCTGTTCGTTCTCACTTCTTGGTGAGTGCTTTAAAACCGTCGTAAATAGATTTGTCTCGGGACAGTGCTCTTGTTTGATCGCGGATCCACCCTTTTGTGAGCGCACATGGGAAATTATTTGTCGTCGTACTGGGCCCGAATCGGCACCTTCTCTCTTCGCAAATGGTTGAGATCAAAGCCACTGTAGTGTTGTAGCTATGTGCTCGCACTGTCCTGCTATCCTCGCGCATCTCTAGTTCTTGCCATTTACATTGCAACAAGCCTACTGATATGTTCGGGCAATGTCAAATTGAACCATGGCCCTGACAAACTAGATGCCATTCTCGCTAAGCCAGACACCCTCTATTCCCAAAACAGGGAGTTTCAGAACGAAACCAGAGAAAAGCTGAGCGTCATAGCCAGCAAAAAAGATGGTCTTGTGCAACGTGTGTCTGTCTTAGAGGCAGCTGCCAAAGGATACTACGAAATTAAAACAAGCGTCCAAGAATCCTCGCAGTGTAAAGAGGGATTTAACTGTATGCGTCGAAGATGCGTAGTTGCGGGGTGGTTAGAGTTTTGTCTGGAACAGGAAAGTGTACGAAGAGTTTCTCCTGATGTCTTGTAGTGAAGCTTTATTTCTTGTTTGAGTGAGAGTCGTGTCCCACGTCGGTGGATAAGGACAAGGAATCCCAGACGCCAGGTGCAGAAGTTCGCGGTCGAGGCTATGCACTACCTCATTGCCTGGGATTCCAGCGTAACCAGGAATCCACCTCAGTGTGACAGTGTGGGGACGTAGCTTTGCTAAGGCTTTGCGTGGGTCATACTGCAGTTCTTCAAGAATCCTACCCATGTTAATGGCGCGAATAGTTTACATCGAATCAGTGTATATGGTATATCCTGAGGGGTTAGGGGGTGCTCAGGAGAGGTCCTAAATACTGGTGATTATTGGGAGGGTCTCTAGAGTGGATGTAGGTGGGGGATTAGTGAAAGGACCAAGGGTGTGTGTCCCTACTTTATCGCCACTTGCGATGGAATATGCGGCTGCTCCGACATGCGTCCGTGATGCATCCGTGTAGACTATCGTAGAATCAATTAGATGGACATGATTTACAACGCGAGCACATCGTCTCCCTGGATTGGTATCAGCTGCAACGTTTTTTGGGATGGGAGCTATCCTGAGGTTATCTGGGAGTGGTGCAGGAGGGGTGATGACAGGCAAGTCAATAGGCTTGAGAGCAACTTGGTGAAGGATCCAGTGTCCTTGTTTTGTGCTAGAAAGACGCGACATTTGCAGGTCTTTATGTTGTTGTATAAGATCTCCCAGGGGCAAGAACAGCCCCGTAGAGTATAGGCGCTGAGTGGACGTATTAACGGGAACGTTGAGGGTGGTCTTATACAGTGTATGAAGTGCAACCTCAATCTGATGTCTTTGGTGACAAGTCAGAGAGAGATTTACTCAGAATTTTACTCAGAGCTAAGGCCTGTACGAGCTGCCTAACTTGACCCTCATGTAGCCCCGCGTGCTTGTTGACAATGCGGCGCACTAGATGCGTAAGCTGGTGGCAAACTTTAAATGTTGTAGCCACATTAGCCTGATTAGATGACTCATGGATATGCAGTCCAAGAATTCAGCAGGACAATGGTAGGCCACCCCATCCCCCACAAACTGGTCATGCCTCTCACTCGAAATAAACTTGAAAACAATATTCGGCTTTTCCTTATATTTTGTAGGGACGCGGTGGATGGCGTCAATGTCCGTAACGCTCAGTTCGGTTTTCAAACAACGAGCTAGTGTCATCCTGATTGGCGGCAGCGACTGTTCAGCGGTCGGCGCCACACCTTTGATTTCCAAGTTGTTCCTTAGGCTGTACTGCTTTAGTTATATTATCTCTTTCAGCATCTCGCTACGTGTTCTATCAGCTGGTTTGCATCAGTGCCGTCTTCTAGCTATTTTTGCTTAACTGCAGAAACGTCGCGACACACATTTTCGACGTCAGTCATAAACTGCTCAAAGTTCACGCTCATATCAGTCATGAATGAGCGTAAAAAAGCCCTTCATCGCTGCATTCATCGGGATTTGCGACCAAACAAACTGCCCGTCTACATGCTGCTCGTTCGCACTTCCAAGTTCCGCAAAGTTGTTTCATCGATGCTGCGGCCTGCCCAGGCCGCTAACGGAAAACAGTCGTCACCTGTGGAAGCATCCCATGCCGCTTTTTCGACAATCAGTGTGGCGTGCGCTGCATCTTGCCTCTGCGCTTCCGTGTATAGTTGACGAGAAATCACGTGTATCCCAATCCTCGCTGGGTGCATCCGCACCTGGTCTGCGCGTGGGACCCTGCGTGGTGGAGCTTTGCTCACTCCGGCTACTACCCCTGGCTGCTCGGCGTAAGAAGCCCTTGATCGCTGCATTCATCGGGATTTGCGACCAAACCAACTGCCCGTCTAGATTCTGTTCGTTCTCACTTCTTGGTGAGTGTCTTGAAACCGTTGTAAATAGATTTGTCTCGGGAGAGTGCTCTTGTTTGGTCGCGGATCCACGCTTTTCTGAGCGCACATGGGAAATGATTTGTCGTCGTACCGGGCCCGAATCAGCACCTTCTCTCCTCGCAACAGGTTGAAATCAAAGCCGCTGTCGTGTTGTAGCTATGTGCTCACACTGTCCTGCTATCCTCGCGCAGCTCTAGTTCTTTCCTATCACATTGCAACAAGCCTACTGATATGTTTGGGCGATGTCGAATTGAACCCTAGCCCTGACAAACTAGATGCCATCCTCGCTAAGCTAGACGCCTTCGATTCCCAAAACACGGAGTTTCAGAACGAAACCAGAGAAAAGCTGAGCGTCATCGCGAGCAAAATAGATGGTCTTGCGCGGCGTGTGTCTGTCGTAGAGGTAGCTGCCAAAGGATACGACGAAATTAAAAGAAGCATCCAATAATTCTCTGTCCAAGTGAATAACTTGCCAGCCACTGTGTCATTCCTTTCTGGCTCCCTAGATGAGCTCGAGAACCGGCCAAGAAGAAATAATTTAATCACAACAGGTATTCCAGAAAAAAATGAGAAGACCTGGAACGAAACCGAAAAAACTGTTCGTAATTTTTTTCAAAGTGAACTCTGTCTCCATGTCGGCGATATTGAAAGAACACATCGTCTGGGGCGCCAAAGGGAAGGTTTTCACAGGCCCATTAATGTTAGCTTATTGAACTTCAAAAGTAAGCAGGAAGTCTTTTCAAACGCGTCAAAGTTGAAGGAGCGAAGTAACAAAAAAAAGTATGGTTCGAAGATGACTATTCTGCAAACATGCGTGGTACCAGGAAGCGGTTGTGGGACTTCGGCAAAAGTGCACCGCCAGGAAGGTAAAAAGTTTTCCTCAAGTACGACAAGCTTTCAGTGGATGGTCAGATTTACGTCTACGATCCAGCCTCTGAGGCCATTGTACCGCTCAAAGCCGTTCCAGACGCCGCGCCAATGTCCTCTCCTAAACGACATCAGTGCACGAGCTACCCAAGTCTTCATAACAAACCTTTGCCTTTGTCATGTTTGCTGGAAAATTTCCGCAGCTTATTGCCAAAACAAGATGATCTTATTTCTGCCGTTATAGCGTGTAGCACTAACATATTAATTGGAACTGAAACATCGCTCTGTGACGACACACCTGACAGCTTTTTGTTGTTTCACCCAGAATATAATATCTTCAGAAAGGACAGAAAGACGTCGCATGGTGGTGGCGTGATAATCGCTGTCCGCAAGTCTCTCAACTCTATTCCCGTTCCTATCTCAGCCTCTTCCATTGAGACATGCATGGGCTCTTGTACGCTCCCCTTCTTCAAATTCTTCATGCGTTCTGATTGGCGCGAAAAACTCCAGCTCTAAACTCCAGCAAACTCCAGCAAACTCCAGCTCTGAATTCCTAACTGCTCTAGAAGCCGAACTCGAATACCTTCACTGTTCTTTCCCGCGGGTTCCAATAATTATGGCCGGTGGCCGGTGACTTTATGGCCGGTGACTTTAATTATGGCCGGTGACTTTAATTTTCCCTGTATTGACTGGCTCAGCAATCAAGTTGACAGCTCCTCCTCAATCAGGCATGAGTGCAAAGACTTTCTGCAGTTACTAGGTGCTTTCTCGTTGCAACAGATGGTTAAAGGGACAGACAACCATTTTTGTCGAGTATATATTCTCTATCCCAAATGAAAGGGCATAACTTAAAGCACCTTGACGAGAAATGGTTTTGCTGATAACGCCCTAGAACTTTTTAAATGGAATTTTTTTAGATCTACGAGCCGTATGTGTCCCTCCCAAAAATAATGCGGGCAACCATGACATGAAGTAGCTTGGCAACAAACTTTTGTCAGTATGCGAAATGAAAAACGATTTAAAAACTTGTCCCCAGGTAAAAAAAGTTTGAATCGCAGGCTTTCCTGTTCCTTTATGTGTTTTTTAAATGCAACGGTCTATTTTGCACGAATGCGCCATCTTTTAGGATAGATTATAGGTAGAATCTTGCTTCATGTTGTGGAGGTAGGAAGTTCGATTCTCCCCGGGCGCGACGTTTTTTTAAGCTGCCGTTGGCGTATTTGAAAACTGAAATCAAATATTTTGGCAGAACAAACGCCCCTGACTCAGGCAGAATCATCAAAGCTCCTTCACTGGGTCTGCTGACTGAACGCTGCCGTTGATTCTGGGCATGGAAGCTCAGTTAGCCACACTGAGAGCGACCCAGCGACGGCGGGCGGCGTGTCTTTAAAATTTTCAAAATAATGTTTAGAAATACATATCCAATTTAACCTTGCACAAATACTAGTGTTAAAAGGTTTTCAATACGTAAATAAACGTTTCAGCAGTTACAGTAGCTGCTAGGTTTCAGGTCACGTGACAGGGACACATATTGTAGTGCCAAGTTTCGACACTACGAACCGCCACCCTTCCGATTTCAGGAAGTTTGCTGCCAAATTAAAATTATTTCCGCCAATTTGTTTAGAAATTGCTTGTGGTTACCGGGCTATACAAACCGCTGGCTTTCATATGAGCTAGAGAACATATACGCGACAAAAAACGGTTGTCCGTCCCTTTAAAGAAACCACTCGAGGTGAAGCCACTCTTGATATCGTTCGCACAACTCACCCTCAAAGCATTACAGTGAACGTTCTTGAGGAGATAAGTGACCACAAATTAGTACAATTTAATTTTGACTTTGCCTCAACTTTCCAAAGGAATAAAAAACAACATAAATTCATTTACGATTATTCTAAAGCAAACCTGTCCGCGATCAACGAATTCCTGAATGATTTCGCTGGTAAAAGATGAATACACGTTCAGGTCTAGAACAGTAGAAGAAAACTGGGTTTTATTTAGGGAAGCCTTGTTGCATGTCAGGGACCACTTTGTGCCAAAATTACGTATCTGCTCTTCACTCCAGAGTCCTTGGTTTACAGTTCATGTAAAACGAGCTATTGCAAAAAGAAGCGAGCCTTGAAAGCTGCGCAGCGTTCGAATCAGCCTGATTCCTGGCATAAATATAAGTAAGCGTCCCGCAACTGAAACGCCATGATTGAAAAAGCGAAGACTTGCTTTTTCAAGAAAACCTTGCCTGGTTTGCTCAAGGACAACCCGAAGGACTTCTGGAACACCATTAATCCTAAGTAACGTAACAGGAGCAAAACCCCCGCTTCAACAAACAGATTTCCTTCTCCTTTAGAAATAGCTGAGATCCATAACAGAACATCCTCCGCTGTCTTCACCACTGAAAGCTCTCCACCGCCTCTGCATGTTGCCTATCTTCCTGAGGGCTCCGTAATGTCCGATATTTTGATAACCTTGGAGGGTGTTTCAAGAGCCATACAGCGTTTACCTAACAGATGTAGTCCCGGTCCTGATCAAATATCATCGAAATTATTAAAGCTAACGTTGATGCAGCCTTTCTCTTTTCTTTGCAAGTTGTTTTGCCTAACGTCTTGCCTAACGACTGGAAGTTAGCTTTAGTTGTTCCCATTTGTAAGGCTGGTGACCACACCAACTTTTCTGATTACAGGCCCATATATTTGACTTCTATACCCTGCAAAATGTTGGAGCATATTCTGTACTCTAACATTATGCAACATCTGTCTTCCAATAATCTTCTTCCAAATCGGCACGGTTTTCAACGTAGGAAATCCTGCGAATCTCAGATGTTCGAATTTATAACGAATATCCACACCCGTATACACTCAAGCAACCAAACTGACACAATTTTTGAGGACTGTTCGAAAGCTTTTGATTTAGTTCCTCATCAGCGCCTAGTATCAAAATTACAGAGCTTCTACCACACTACGGTAGTGCGGATAAAAATTTTTTTAATGAACAGATCTCAGTGTGTCACAATTAATAATACCATCTCGTCACCTGTTTAAGTCACATCCGGGGTGCCGCAAGGTTCTGTGTTGGGTCCACTATTATTTTTGATGTACATCAATGACATCCCCGACTTCATTTCATCTCAGATCCGTTTCTATGCTGGCGATTGTGTTCTGTACCGCGAAATTAACTGCACAAATGATTTTCTGCTCCTATAAATAACTTAAACGCCCTTTTATCCTGGTGCGCTAAGTGGCTAATGCGTATAAATATACAAAAGACAGACAGTCATGACATTCATCAACGTACATTCACCTCTCACCCTTGATTATTCTATGTACGACTCCAACATTGCGCGCGCAACCAATTACAAATACCTAGGCGTAATTCTCACTCCTACCCGCCGCGGTGGCTCAGTGGCTAAGACGTTGCGCTGCTGAGCACGAGGTTGCGGGTTCGATTCCCGGCCGCGGCGGCCACTTTTCTGATGGAGGCAAAAAGCAAAAACGCCCGTGTGTACGAGATTTCGGTGCACGGTAAAGATCCCCAGGTGGTCAAAATTAATCCGAAGCCCTCCACTACGGCGCGCCTCATCGCCAGCGTTGCGTCGGTGCGTTAAACCCTACAATCGATCGAATTCTCACTCCTAATCTTACATGGAACGCCCATATAGACTACATTACAAACAAAGCAAGCAAGACCCTAGAACTACTACGTAAATCACTTTACATGGGCACAACGGAAACCACACTGACTGCATACACCTCGTTTGTAAGACCACAACTCGAATACGCGGCTATCATCTGGAACCCTCACCAAACGTATCTTAGGAAATCCCTCGAAGCAGTCCAAAATCGCGCCATTCGCTTCATTTTTCGTAACTACACGCGCGACAGTATAACCCAACTCCGAACTAGCCTAATCCTGGAAACCTTGCAACAACGTCGCCAAAACTTTCTTGTTCAGTATTTTTTCCAAATTTACCACAGTGCATCCTCGTTCCGTAATTTACACATCCAGCCGGTATCGCACATCTCCATCCGCACCGATCACCCGTTAAAAGTATTCACCCCATTTGCGCGCACTAGCATGTACAAATATTGGCCACTGTTATTAGCGATAAAACTATGGAACAACTTGCCTTGCCACATTGCAATCATCAGTAACTACGACGCATTCTGCAGAGCCCTGTCAGACATGTACACCTTCCGCGACCAACACTGTTATGTTTGCCTGTTCCATTAGTGTCACCTAGATTCTTTTTCTCTACAATGTTGCATTGTTTTTGTTTATATATCGTTACTTTCGTTGATGTGTTTTCCCTACGTATGTACACTCACTGAAAATATTTTGCACCACTTTTTCAGTGTGTAACAGTATGTTTCTTACTTTTGTTGTGGTTTTTATATTGTCCTCCCCCCCCCTTATGTAATACCCCTTTCCGGGGCCCTTAAGGGTACTTTCAATATAAAAAAAATGAATTTCATAAAATCCTGCATTTCTGTGTGGGAGCCTTGAAGTCCGTAGTAACAAACTGTATGTCCGCCCTTATACTAGTAGTGGCCTGCTCGAGGCGAGACAGCACATCCACTAAAGCTTTCACCAGTTTTTTTACAGATCCAGGCGGCTATTCCGCCAATGACGTGGTGAGCGCTGTCAGTGGATTTGCATTACCAGCCAGGACAAGTCAGACTGTAGACAAATTCTAAACGAAAAAAACTCGGAAAGAAAAACACAAAGCGTGGTACACATTTCCTGAGCGATCTAGGAGCCCATAAAATTTTGCGTGCAATCAAATTACAATTGTACGCACGTACCTGGAATTGCAAAGAAGATTGAGCGCCCTGGCAGTGCTTTCGGCTGCCTAGATTGCTCTCGAATGTGCACAGGTATGACCTTGCTCTCCATATATATATTGATGGCAGATGCGCAGAACATATTGGTTTCGCCGTGAAACACGCAGCCAGCTGATTGCTGGGTGCAGATGGCACACTTGTCACGTGCCAACTCGTCGAGAGGCGTTGTCGAGAGTTCAACGCCCCTGTAGAAGATTTGGCGTTGTGGTGATGCTTTCGGCTGCGCAGATCGCTCTCGAATTCATTCAACGCGGAAGTGTGATAACCAGCTGTGTAGCTCTGCTAAACAGTAACACGAATTGTAAACATTTTGAACAAAATCTCCTTAAAAAAATGGAAGCGCCTATAAAATAATAACGATGCGTACTCAGCCTCGAACGTGATAGTATTGTCATTGAAGGATGCACAAACGCAGCCCAATTAGGGAGCGTTATGCCACCGGACATCACAAAATGCGTAGCGAGTTACGTAAGCATTCGAAGTGTCCTCAAGGCAATAGGGAAGGCATATGTTGAGCCACGTTCATCCGTATTGAACGTGGCGGTTCCTCACGATTTGACAAGTCACCGTTTAATTTCTGCACGTTATGTAAAAAAATGAATTAGATGTTTACAGCGGATGCAGGTTCGATTCCCAGCCGCGGCGGCAGCTTTTCTGATGGAGGCGAAAACGGAAAATGCCTGTGCGTACAAGATTCCGGCGCAAGTTTAAAATAACCAGGTGGTCAAAATTAACCCGGAGCACTCCACTGCGGCACACCTCCCCGAGTGTGTAGCGTCAGCGTGTTAATCCTCATAATCAAATAAGATGTTTATAGCACTTGAGGGTTTTTGTAGAAGCGGCAGCAATGGTGTCATGCTCGTGTTAACTATGTGATTCATGGTGCTGTAGTGCGAAAACATTGAACAAAGACAGAAAGGGCATATGCAACCGCAAATTCTCGCTGGGTATTTATGGCACTGTAAAGTAAGAATCCAGGTCATGAGTAATATTCAGCGAAAGTTCAACACGATACATCTACTAGCAAGAAAACGTACCACATGCAAAATAACTCAGGTTTTAATTAAAAATAGAAGTTGAAAAATTTCTTGACACGTTCTTCCAAACGGTTTTAAGGGGGCCACGAAGACGAAACACAAACTCGGTTTAGTGGCCATATAGGAATGACGCCAATTTTCATTTAACGCAAACTTTCAACAACTAAACTCCATATTATTAAAAACAAACTAATATGTGACGTCATGCGAAATTGTTTTTGATGACTCACGGAGTATGACGTCCCAAGGACTCGCTTCTGCAATTGGCGGTTGCCGACCAATGCCGCCACCTAGATACACGAGTGTGACAACGTAGTTGTGGTTTCAGCTTTGATTGACGGTATTATTCACACGCTGCTATTGGGGTTGGCCCATTGGCGTCACTTCTGACGTAGCGTAACGCAAAACTTGAAAGTTTCCGACTTTAATCGTTTTCTCTTAGTATATACATTTTGCGGCTGAAATAGCTGTAATAGAGTCGAGTGGGTAGATAAAAGCTGCAATGGCTGGAGTAGAGTCGGATGCGTTGAAAGAGGTTACTTTTAAATTAGGGTAAGTTGTATCTTGTGTGTCTGGTTTCTTTAAAGTCTGCCCTACATACAGAGCAAAACACTTGCCGCAAAACTCGGAGCCGTACACGCGAAAATGTTTATCGTTTACATTTTGAACCCTCGTCTCGATCAGGAGCCCAGTGGTGTACGCGGCACTGCGATTTCCCACAGCTTGGTGAAATGACACAGCCTAGGCTGAATAGTTATATCACTGGGCTGTACGAGTACCGTCGTTTGTATGCACAGACCAGTAGCTACGTAGCCGCATAGCAGGTGTGGATTGGATTGGAAAAGACTTTAATGGCAAAGATCCTGCAGTAGGCGGGGGCCGATTTACGGCTCCGCCTCAACGCGGCCTAAGGTTGCATCTACTTTCGCAGCCCTACTGAGCACTAGCTCCTTTTCGGAGCCCGTGCCTTTCAAGCGCGGTTAACATCAGATGGATGGCCCAGTAGCAGGTGTCATTGCTAAACATTACCTTCATGTTCCCCGCTGTTGACTTTTGTCTTCAAGAATAATTTCTTTGAAAGAGCTGTGAACGTAGCGCACCAACAAGTCCAATACAACGCTTTTCTTGACCGCATCCTGAGCCGCTTGCTCGACTGACCCAACCAGATTTTTCTCCTTCCGTGGCTATTTACAGAAACAGTGTCCCGTTCCGTGCTAGCATCCCCTCGCTCGCACGATGAGGGGGAACGCTGTTCAACCCGTGATCGCCATGTTGGCCCTCAGGGAGAAAAAGCTGCCCAGAGTGTTGGTATGCGTGTGTGCGCCCGTTACGTCCTCTCCTCTCCGTCTCCCCTCCAGTGCCCGAGCGTTACCTCTAACGTCAGTGCTCCGCGCGGCGTCCACAGCGAAGCGCGTTCACGAAACCCACTGCCCCGTGCTTCGGCTCGCGGCATCGATCCCCTCATTCGGGCCGGGCCGTGGGCCGGGGTTTGCCTTTGACGTCACTGGTGAGTTTCGACCAATGAGAGGCTTCTGATCGATGCAGCGCCTGGTCCGTGGGCGGCCCCGTGGCGAGCGGCGGCATTGCAAAGCAGCCGGGGTGCTGTAAAGGGCCTGCAGTGCGCCTCCGGGACCTTGCCGGGTGCCTCGGGAACGACCACCAGCCACCGCCGCCGCCGACGACACCAGCCATCATGGCCGCACCGAACAAGACGGATGTGTCCGCACTACGGTACACAGGTGGGCGCCTCGTACACTCACTAGCCGCAGCCGCGCAGGGTGCCCTCCGGCTACTACCTTTAAACGTACCTCCCTTCCCAAGATACACAAGCGTTCGTCGGGCACCTCGCTACGGCGTTTGCAGTCCTATCTGTTGTCATGCAGGCCAAAAGGAGTTATCAGTGTACAAGAAAACAAACATTTTTAGAGGAGAGAGACAGCGGTTTTGACGCAAACCTCGTATCTGACGCAAGTCGGCTGAAGCAGCAGGGCGCCCAAGGTGACTCCGCTGCGCGGAGCGCCACCGCCATGCTGCCCTTTCCCAATCGTTTTTTTTCTCTCGAATGAGAATCTGAGCGCCATTAGCGCCATGACGACTTCTGGCATGTCAGTTTTTCTCCTTGTAATCCTACTCGTACCATTGACTTCGCCAGTGTTTACTTTCCACCACTAGGCCTGTCTACGATGTAAGCCCAAAAAAGACCAGCCACTGGCCTCCTCAGTCCATACCGTCTACCACCCACAAATAATTGAACACTGCTCGCCACAAGTTCAGCAAGACAACCGCTCGCTTTCTGTATGGTGATAAGAACACATATGAAATACGCGTTTCCTGGCATAGTATACTTGAATATTATTTGTTTAGGTTTTTTTTAGTTGGGCTAGCTACTTTTTTGAGTTTTGACATCAATAGACTTTTCTGTAAAACTAATTCTAACTGCTAAATGCTACCTCACCATATCAGAGAGCCAAGTAAAATCACTGCATTATTGTCCTTGTCATGAATACTCTCTATAAAACAGTCAGCTTGACAGATTTTGTTGGTTGCCATCAGCACGAGACTCTCAAACCAACGTCGACAGGAGTCCTGCGATGATTAAAATGAGACCATTGGCAGACTGCGACTAGCGAAAACAATTATTCCGCCAGAGATCAATTAAGACGCAGCCGGAAATGGTAATCAATAAACTTGACCGCAGTTTCCTTCCGAAAAACGTGCATCATCCGTGCAAAGTACAGCTCAAGGTCACCTGGTATAGTGACAAACTACTAACTTTGTAGTCTCCGCGTTCTATTATTCTGGCCGATGGACTGGTGGAAACATTAGACAAATTAAGCCACTTAAAAAACAATAATTTGATAAAAATTATTCTCAATCACCGTGGCAATATATCGGCAGCTTCCTACGCCACGATATCCCACAACCAAAAATCCTTAAGTAGTCCTTTTGATTTATCCTATGTCCATGTGCATACCATCCCAATGTGCAACCATGAACCTAACACTTTGTTTTCTTATTGTGATGATGATGACGATGGTGGTGGTGGAGGTAATTCTGTGCTCTAATAATTTGGATGACTTAGCTTTGGTTCGCATTATTGCTTGCATTGCGGGATCTGTTCTGGATTAGGAAAAATAGGCTGCTCGCGCAAAAAAGATGACTGAGGCCTTCTCGCAGGGATTTCCCCTGAAACCTTCAGAGCTTAAACTAAAATGAGTGCTGCTTCCGACAGAAAAGTCGACCCCATGTTTTTATACTAACCTATATAGGACTGATACACAAGTGAATCTCTCTATAAATGTCATTCTTACACTCATAGCTTCGCATAGGTGAAAGCTGAAAACTGAAAACAAACATACTTGCCACGCTGCCACGAAAACTTCCTCTTTCCATTTTTACCTTCGAATTGCGTATAGGGGCAAGCCTAAGAACACTGCCGCTTTGAAAGTGCACGACTATGTTATTGTGAAAAAGGTCTATGAGGCCTAAGGTCCCATGCAGACAATGTTTGTTATGACTGGCCTAGGGGGGCGAAACACCTTGGGCCAAGGGATGCCACGAACGTTCGCCAACCGCATACGTCACGGACGGGGGAAAGGGAGAACGAGCAGTCGGCTAACAACAGCCAACCAGTCGTAAACGCCGAAGCGGGACAAATATATACACTGCGGCGAACGGCCCAGCTTGTTTAGAGGGCGAGCTCTTTGAGAGGGCCAAATTTACGTCGGCTTTGACAGAAAACGACTGGGAATCATTATGCCAATGTGCTTCTAGTTTAACTTATTGGTGTGACGTCAAGGCTGGGGAGAACATTAAAAACTGTGAGAACTAGTTTGCACAATAGAAATGCTAGTAGTTTTACTCAACGAAACTACGAGAATCAAAGGGATAGCAGAAGTAAAGGGGTGATACCAAAAGAAACAAGCAGCAAATTGTAGTGTTTGCGCGTTTGAATTATATAATTTAGGACTTCTCACTAGTAATACAGGGTTCCTTTTAAGTACACTTGGTTGCGAGTAGCAGTATGGGTTTTTGTACGTTGAGAAGGTGACACAAATACGAGATGCAAGATAAGTTTCCTAAAAAGTGGTTACCTTTGTCATGGAGAACACTAATCAAGTATGGTAGCGCAAAAGGAAGCGTCAAGACGTCATGAAACTTGGCTTTATTTGTACAATATGTCCATTTAATGTAAACTGCACTAGGAGAGGAGAAAGGACAGTGGCAGTGCTTTGATGCACCCTTGCGGCATTCTCGTAATGACGATGCTGTGAGTAGTACAGGGATCAGTCATGACCCTAGACTTCGAGATGAAAACTACGCTCGAAATTTGTAATACGGTTGTTTTGTAGCGATAGATGGGCGAACAACAGCCCAGGCTGCAGAAACTTACTAAAAACAAAACTGTGAGGCCCACAGGCTAAGTACGTGGCGCCATTCTTAGCGACGCTTGTACCAACGCAACGCTATAAATTAAAAGAAGTTTTAATTATTTAGATCTCAGTTCTTGTAATCGTAGCATTGAGAATTCAGGTTGGCGCTCATTGTCCCATTCTAGCCGTATAGAAACCCGTGTTCTGGCAAGAATGGGACACGAATGAAAACATCACACAGGTTAAAGGTTCTGTTAGGTTGTTTTTACGAGCCATCAATTGGCCATAAATTAGTATCTTGTAACCACACTAAATTCTCACATTTGGACTCCCCTCCCGAAAGTACGTCAGAGATACTTTTGGTAACTTCATCCGCATAGGAGCGATTAAGTAATATGTTGATTTAGGTGCACTGGAAAGGTAGTTAGGCAATATTACGTCACCAAACGAACCAGTAGTTCTAATTTTATCGCTTGAAGGACACAAGAGCCATTGATAAGTTGGCGATGATCTGAAACTGCCCTCCTCCCGCTTCTAACGCATACACAGGGGGACGATTTGTACGCCTCTCTTTCAGAGTCTCTGTGCTCCTTTCACCCCGCACCTTCCATTCGCAGCCCTTAAACTCTGACGAAGTGATTATAGTGTGGGCTAAAAAACAAATACGGCAGTTATTTCTCACAACACTTAGCTGACCTATACGTGTGCCCATATTTTACGTCAAATGTGTTCAAAGTTTCTTCGTTCATTAAAAAAGTTGGAATGAAGCCCCCCTTGTCTAATGTGTGAACGTTTTTTGGGTAGGTTCTTAGGGTTTTTTATAGTTTTGAAGCACTATGTTCTCTGTAACGCACCCGGCGATGTATTAGGGGGTTTACACTTAGAGGGAACAGAGGAGCGCGTGACTACAGCTACTACCAGAGCATCCTAACGGCGCGCGTGATAACAGCGCACGAGAGAGTATCACTCATCGTGCTCATCACGTCATTGGGGCAACCACGCGTCGTCTGCTACTTGCGTGCTCACGGCGCTGAAAAGCTGTCACATCGACAGGGCCGTGAGCGACGAGAATAATTCCTGCGAAGCCGAAATAATGTAGTGTTTCTTGTAGCATCAATGATTGATGCGGTAGAGGAAGAACAGATTGCTGTTCGTTCCTACGACGTGAGTCACCACAGGGCAGCCAGAGCTATCACCACGATCTGCGGGACACGTTGTACGAGCTTAGCCTTGAGCATAACTTCAAGCAACCCGGATTAAAGTTGTCGCACCCTACTGCAGTTCAGTTTCTTCAGCTAGAAATTGATAGGAAATGAACATTACCGACCCGCTCGTCGCTAGTTGAATAGGAATATGTTTTGGCCTGATAATTTGAAGGATTTTGTTTATCTGGTATTTTTTCTCAAAATGCGCTTTATTGGCGCCTGTTCCCATTGTAGGCGCTAGCTGAGCATAATTAAAGAAGAAAAAACCAGAACAATATTTATTCCAGCTCACAAAGGTTGACTGCTTCTTAGCGCCTGGAGCATACAAGTAGCAGACGATGAGCGGCCCCACCCACGACGGCATGCACGCAACGAGTGTATACTCTCCCGGCTCACACAACGCGCATGCGCCTTTTTTCACCACGGCGCCGTTATGATGCTCTGGTACTAGCTGCAGCCACGTGCTGTCGTATTCACTCTAAGTGTGAACGCCAGACTACGGTTCCATGAACCTAATTCAGCTTCAAAAAATCTACTCCAGAAACGTGATGGATATATAAATGACCCCAAATTAGTCGGGGTACGAGATTTTGTGCCTCGCATATAATATGAATAGATGCCTTGTACAAGGTGTTCAATTTAAGACTCAATTCAGAAACATTTCACTCGTGAAATCGGCGTGCTGATTGCCCATCGCCAGCTGTGAAGCACAAAAAATTGTCAAATGACAACAGTGATGCTGGGAATTCAACCTTCCTAAAATGATATAAAAACATGTCCGCTAACTGAATCGCTCACAGGAAGTTTGGCCAAACAATCAGGGGGAAGTCTAGATAGGCCATTCCGTAAAGTAAAGACCCCTCCCCCCTTCTCGAAACGACCGCTATAAAAAACCGCGGATTGGAGCAAAGCCTTAGTGTCAATAGTAGACTCGGCTACTCAAACAAAATCGTACTCGGCTTTGCTTGCAATTTGGAAGGGAAGACTTAAGAAACAGAAAACAAAAATTAAAAGTTATTAATAACAAATGTTCAAGTCAGAAACAAACAGAAATGCAGCATAAAAAGCTGGAGCTGTGAGAGAAGTGAGCAAGACCTTAAATGTCGAACAGACGGCATGTGAAGCATTCCAGCTCAGAGGCGAAGTACCTCATTGCTCGTGTGAAAATGAAAAATGAAACAAACTGAAAAGATGCAGCTGGGTCAGGTATGCAGCTTCAGGGCGCCTGGCTAAGGCTCTGGGTGAGCACGGCAACATGTCAAGGTCAAGGTTATGCCGCACCTGCCAACTCTTTTCGATACTTTTATTTTCTTTGCTGCGCCGGTACTCAGCTGTGAAGAAAAATAACCCAGTCTCACGAAGCAGAAATATTCGAACAAGAACTTGGGCGAGAACTTGTGACACTGAGCAGTACAATGCAGCATTTCGCTTAGCGGGCTCATGTGTTAAAATAAAACTAGCGTTGCAAGAAAGATGGAAAATCGGTGAGCACAGTGCTTTAGCACCTATCTTTGGAAACAAACACTTTGTGCGCCCTCTTCCGATCACGCTAGTTCCCGCACTTGAATACTCCCCGCCAAGACGATGGCGTTGTGCACAGCAGCATTGTGCAGATTTGACTCCCTAACCACTACTTGCGATAACTTGCGTTACTTTCCGCCAAGTTTTGAGAAAATCGACCAAGGCGCCCGACAGCATTCCTTTTCCTTCTCTTCTTAGATATTTTTCGTAGATCCTAGGCTGTCTACGAATAAAAGAGAACAGGTATTGCATGGTACAGGTCATGCGGGAATGGAATAATACGCACGGTGAGGTAGTCTAAAGGCTCCTAAAAATAACTGAATTTTTCATATGGCCTTCGCAGGTTTTGAAAAAGCGCTTGATTCTGTAAATTGGATGGCAGTGCCACAAGCATTGTGAAAAATGGGGATCGAGGAAAGTTACGTAGGGTTAGGCGTGGTATATAGGGCCCTTCGTAATGATGTGGGTCGTTTTTTTATTAAAAAGCGCCACAAGTGAGCAGACCTAATATTTCTGAGGTACTTCGCCACCTGTGTACAATGTTTATTTATGATTTAAGGTTTGGAGAGGTGATCGGAGTATATAGAAATAGTGAAGACAGTTGATCTTCTCTGTCATATTGCATTAAGCCGTTCCAAACCGGGCCTCCGAAAGCTGCTTCAAGACCAGTATGGGCTAAAGCTTACAGACAGACGCGAAAGACGTCAGCAGAATCGTCTTACGGACTACAAAAGAAAGCATATTAGTACAGTACCTTTAACCTAGGTGCTACTATGCGAGTCCCACCCGCCGCGGTGGCTCAGTGGCTAAGGCGTTGCGCTGCTGAGCACGACGTCGCGGGTTCGATTCCCGGCCGCGGCTGGCCGCTTTTCTGATGGAGGCGAAAAGCGAAAACGCCCGTGTGCACGAGATTTCGGCGCACGTTAAAGATCCCCAGGTGGTCAAAATTAATTCGGAGCCCTCCACTACGGCGCGCCTCATCGCCTGCGTTGCGTCAGCGCGTTAAACCCCACAATCAATCAACTATGCGAGCCCCAACTGCAAAACAGCAATCAAATGCGAAGTTTGAGATCAGTGTAAGTGCTTTTGGATTCCTTATAAAGCAACGACAAGCAGTACGTTATGTGCACCACCAAAAGAAAAATACTTGACCGATGCGTACGTTCCGTCCTAAATTAAGAGGGGGAAACTTGAGGCCTCACGCTGCACCTTGAATGGCAAATGATATTAGTCTAAAGATGTGCGCAAAATAATATTATGGGTGTAGTCCTTAAAGATAGAAGCTGAGCATCATAAGTTAGAGGACCGACTGCTGTGGTTTACAATCTTCGACGATCAACCTGACGTATGCTGAGAAAACTGCGTAATGCCGTCGCCTATACAATACAGGCGAGTGATGCTGGTCACAAAATAAATAAATGTTTAAATGCAGCTTCCCCAAAGCACAAAAGGGGATAGAACGATAATACAGAATATTTGTGGGAGAAAATATGATTTCACAGAAGGGATATATGTACGAATCAACTAAAAAATGCCTCCACCATGCAGTTGACTTAGTCCCGCGGGTGGAAATGCTTCTTATAGGAGGGACAATGACAGTGTTCCCTGAACCGTATTGCCTTGTAAGAGTACGTCAGCGACACACACGAATGGTCTTACCAGGCGCAACAAGGCTTACACTATTGAAAATCGTTACTGCAGCTTGCTTTCCGGAGGGTTTCGTCTGTTACAACGTTAATAGGGTGATCGTGCAAAATATGAAAAATCAAGCAATTAATAAAACCTTTACATGGCATCTTACTTACCTATTACCTTTATTGCTACTGCTACTACTATTCGATGCAAGACCTGTGGCTTGCACAATAATTTTATGCTTCTATTAGGCTTTGTTACCAAGGTGCCCACGTTAGAATACTTGGTATAATTAAACGTCGCTCATCCTAATGTTCATTACGCTGCACATGTCTGGATGCTACATTCCAGCCAATTATAAATACAGTCCCAGAAACCCCTATCGCACGCGTTGTTTTATGAACGCGTCGGTTTATGTTATATCTTCTAGCCGAAATTTCAAACTATACGTTACCGCCAATGTAAACTCATTGCTGCGCTACCTACCCAAAGGTTGGAGATAGGTCTTTTAAGGGCCTCAGAAAGCACGTGGGTTGATTGCTACGTATGCGAGACAACTTTATAAGAAGCATGCGTACTTTTGAGTCAAAATTCGGGATAAGTTGAAAGGTTTTCTAATGCTTTCCATTTGTGTGGTTCGCTTCAGATCCTTCTCTCTTAAAAATTATGTTCACAAAATTTTAACTGCGCGGGATGAGTTTACATGCCTTCTCAGAAACTAGTGAACCTCTTTGTCAAAGGTTGTTTAGGTTCGACGATGCAACGAATGTCGTGAAATAATGTATTACACAGCGTTCGCCTGGTGAAAAAAAAATTCCGATCAAACAAATCAGCAATTCCCTGCAAGATGAAATCAGGCAGTGTAGCTTCCAAGGTTGCGACGGAAAGAGCTCCGGCGCAATCATCTTTGCGGTGTCACTAGGGGTTGCCGAAGGGTCCTTGTTACAGTCTGGTGTTCGGGCATGCTTCAATAGAAATGGTTGAAAACCGGCATCTGTCCAAGGGAGAAAATGTGGTCAGACATTCCCTGTGGTAGAAGGGAGGAGGGATTGAAGTTCGTTCCTGGCGACCTTGGCGACTATCCCAACTGCATATTGGAGAGTAGTGTCACAAGATAAGTTGTCAGAGTACCGTCACTGAGGCCGGCAAGTCAGCAACGGCGGCCATTTTGGTGCTTATCAGTGATGCGAGATTGCCGCATCTACGGCTCTACCGTTGCCTTCAATCGCGCCGCTTGTTAACGACACTGCCGAAGATGCAGAAAAATGGCATCTTCGGACACACTTCTGCTGCTGAAATGGTGCTACACTCGCTATCTGTGACCTGTGCGCAGCCGCAGAGTAGGGACGACAAGCTTAGACTTCCGCAGTTAACCGACTGAAAATGCATAAACAACAAAGATGGTGGCACCCATGAACCGTTTTCTTGTAAACAAATGTCACGTGATTCGAACTGACCAATCATCATAGCAGCGGCACGGAACGATAGGAGAAAAGATTGCCCATACTCTGTAACGTTATGAAGTGACACTGTAGTGCGGGTCATATTGTACCGGAAGGAGGACGTGAATCAAAGGTGAAGCCATGTAATCGCCATCTGGAACAGGTTGGCACGGGGCAAACGGGAGTAGTCATGGCCTTAGGATTTATGCAGATGCGGTTGTTGGGCTGGCGTGTCGGCGACAGGTGTGACAGGTAGGGCGAGACAAAGGACACCGGTGACACAGTCAAGAAAGGCGACATTGTCAGTAAGCAAATCAAGTCGGAGAATGATGTCGTGAGGGCATGCGTCCACTACGGCGAAACGGACAGGAATTTTATTTCCGGCAAGAGTAACACGAGCGGTGCACAGTCCTACTACAGTACGCGTCCGGCCGCCAGCGACTCTTACGATGTGGGACGGGGCAGGCGTCAGCTCTTGGTGAAGACGGCGGCGAAGGTCGGAACTCATTAGCAGGATATTGGCCCATATGTCTATAAGGCCACGCACACGAATACTGCCACCAACTTCTAAGAAATTCTTCCTTGTCGCCATAGTTAACAGAGGATTTTCGGGCGGGGCGCAAATGCAGAAACATTGTAAACGTTCACACTCTCAGCAATATTTCAAGTTTGTTATGAAAGTAAACAGATATAAAGATTTGCACATGGCCATCATCTTTTTTCTAAAAAAATGAAGATTAGCGATGTATTTATTTCAAATTCGTGTTTCCCAGAAGACCCAACGAGACGGTTATGGAATGGGGTACGTAATCTACGTTCTCAGACTGCTGTCGTAAATTCCGCTAAAACGCTGCAGCTGTATACTTTAAAGACCCGTTACAGTGACATTAAGCTTGCCGACCTGCTGCGAGTAAAACCTCCGTCGTGCTCCCGTGTGAAGTCAAGCGACAAATTTCTTTAGCATTGTAAACGTCGGCAAAGCAGTTTAAATCAGATGGATTACGCACTTCTTTCAACATCAAGAAGGCAGCGAAACAACCCGATCCTTCAACCTCTGCCGTCCTGTCATGCTCCCTCTCCACGGCAGATATTGTTCCACGATCTCCTTTGTCATGCCAGTTCACGAAAGAAGCCTTGTTGTTTTCTTGTTTGTTTCATAAATTTTACCCCCGATGCGACATACATAAAGCCAGGATAACACACGAGCTCTCTTTCCCCCTATAGTTGATAGTAGCATGCCAAAGTATTGAAATGCAAACGCTTTCTCGAGACCCTTAAAAAGGACAACAAAAGTGAGACATAGATATGAAATGCATTGCAAGCACCACTATTCTGCAGCCTGTTTCAAAGTCAGTTACTTAAAGCACAAGTAAGGCAAAACAACAAGAAATGAGTGTAGGGGTCCGAAAGTGCCGTCATTTTGGTTCTTTCGGAGCTGCTCAGTAAAGCCTTCTTCCCCAGTATTATATCACCTCCTGTTATTTCAAGTTATAAACTAACATCCAATTTTCACAACTTTGTGGGTCCCAAGCGTTTCACATCTCTGAACTAGCAACCTTGTGTATCTTCGCCTGAAAAAGCTGAAAAGACTTCATAAATTGGATGCAAGTGTAAGTTTGTTGCCGGCAGCGGTAAGTTTGTGTTTCCAATTTTATGCCCTTTAGAACCATCGGGAGGTTGTCAATTGAAGTCAGCTTTTGTATTCAGGAAAGACATTTCAAATAACATATTATAACAGTCTTTGACATAAATAGTGTAAGGCGAATCAGTGTCATGCGGTTTGTAAGTTTTTCAGACATAGAAAAGGAGGTCCTGGAGTTACTCAATGGTAGTAGACCGTCGATTGTACAGAAACAACACATTTTTAGTACAGGCGTGAGCTCACTCCATACTGATCATAAAATCACAAAAAAGTTAGCCTCTCCTGTGGCATAAACATAAAATAGAATAAATACAAATGTACAAAGTCAAACAATTATTCAGAAAGTAATGCGAAGCAAGAGCCATGACAGAAGTTATTTAAGATTAACGATCGAGAAAAAAAAGGATACTACCTTTTCAGACTGTGTCGACCGTTTTGAATACGGCGAAAGTAAATTTCTTAAATTATGTTACAGCACGTGATGCACGGTAACGATTTCACAACCAGGGGTAAAGTCTAAGTGAAACAGGGTTGTTATTAACCATGATATACTGTGAAAAGTTGACGCGAGAAAGTTATCGAAAACCCGTTGAAGCTTTCACGGCGTAAAATAATGATGCAAATGAAATAATAAAAAGCAACATAATGTTTTTATAAATCAAATTTCTGAGCTGTAGTGACAGCGAGAGCGATCGATTGAATTAATTTGAAAGAAAAAACACAGAGAGTATGGCCTAACGATCTGCACTCTAGGCGGATAGCGGATGTGTATGACAAGGGTAAGAAAGAGAACGGAAGGGGATGGTAGGAATGGAAAAAATGGGGGAGAGACGGTCGCATGCCGATATACAATAGATGAATACCGCATGCCATATACATGTAGAGTTCATGTTTGTGTAGAGTTCGTCATCATCAGCGTGTCTACGCCCACTTCAGGGCAAAGGCCTCTCCCACAGATTCCCCATTAACCCGGTCCTGTGCTAACTACGATCAGTTAATCCCGCACCCTCTGTTGCGTCAAAGGTCTGACCCCGGCCGTGGCCAGCTGCCTCGCAGCCGCTGGGGACGGAGGGACGAAGGTTAATTGGCACATTCATGGCAGCTTGTGGCCATTACTACCCCAGGGTGGCCAATCCTGCTGTGGTGAGGGAGTGCGTTACCGGCAATGGTCGCCGGGATCAGGCCGCACTCCAATCCTCCTTCTGCAATTCCATCAACACGCGGATTTCTTTAAAGCAAAGCTTTACTACTTTAGTCCAGCGATTTTGTGGAGGATGCGCAAATGACCTTTTGTCCGGAGACACAGCCCCGGATCTACACTGCCCCGGATTGACCGACACACCCCTCGAAGCACATCGCGTGCTTCGCCGGGCCCGCTGTTGGCGCGCAGCGGTCGCCAACGCCGCTGCGGCCGAGGCAGCCAACCACCCACGCAGCCTCCCATGCATGCGGCACTGGGTCGTTTATGGCAACGTCACTCGTCTCGCGCCCGTTGAAGAGGAGCGGTGCGTTCGCCATGAATGAACGCCGCGTTCGCCCGGCCTCCTTCTGTGAACGTTGCGCGGAACCGAACGGCTTTGAGACCTGGTCGGCAATACAGCTAAATCAAAGGTTTAACCAAGCGAAACCAAGACTGAACCAAACAAAACCAAGTTTTTTCTTTGCATATTCAAGGTTAGCTGAGCTAAACCGCAGCCAGTTTTTTTATCCGGTAAAAATTGCGCGACACAGAGATTCGAACCACGGTCCTCCTATTTGCGAGGCGGATGCTCTATCTCTACGCCACCGCTGCTCGTAGAGTTTATGTATACATATCATATACATTTAATGCACACAGACCATCAAGACGGGGTCTCAGCTACCAGCCGACCGCATCCCAAAAATGTCACCACTGCCTTGAATGCCTTGTGCGCACGCGGCGAGTGTGGCCAGGGACCCAGCAGGGAGTCTTCAGATACAACCCGATTGTATAAACGGCAGAACCCCTTGGCTAGGTTTCCTCGCATATTGGCGTAGCACGGACATTGCAGATAACATTTAGGCTGGTCTCTAGCACATGACGCGCTTCACAGTCAGTCATTCGCAACGCCGCTTTGCTACCGCCAATGACTACGCCGACCCGCAGACCATGAAACAGCGTCGCGAAGCCCTGAGTACAAGGAGGCAGCCGGAACCTACAATGAGGTACGAAGCTTTAGTGAATCGGCATGTTATTCGATAGTATTTTGGTCTGACGGAGTAGGCCTGACCGACAAAATCGATAAGCGCTATACGTGATAGTGTGAGTACATGTATTCTGAATGCGTATAACGGATTGAAAGGGACGCTCTGTTCCTTGAAACCATGCCCTGATTAAACGACTCTTAACGCAATTGAAGCACGAGAGCAATTGAACAGGCTGACGAAAAAGTAACACGCCTTCATGCATTATCCTGTGCCCAACGAGGTTACTTGCTTAAATGGGCCATGCAGACAAAATTCAAGTTTGTTTTATTCGAAAGATTTCGTGTTTTATATTGGCCCCAGCGCTTGTACGACAGCAAACGATGCCGTTTTCACTGAGAAATTTCGGTTAAAATTTTGATTCTCCCGCCAAATTGTGTGCTGTGGTGACGTCTGCCACGAAGTCACAAGAGCGGGTATTCAAATGAATTTACAGTGCGTCATTGGGCTCTGCAGCGCTGCTTGCCGGCAGTCGTCCCAGATGGCGCTACCATACTCAGCTGCGGATCGTTGTCCGCCGTTGCTTTGTTTTTGACCCTATCTGCACCTGGCTTGTTTTTATTACGGTAGATAGTGATCGTTTCGCGAAACATGCGGCATGCTCGACAAACTGTCACGTAAGGCAACGTCGCTTGCGCCAATCGGTCAGTGCCGTGTACGACAACTTCAGAGCGGCAGACTGCTCTGCAGCTATAACAAGGATAGTGCGCCTAGTACCAACAGGAGTGCGCATCAGCACTTCAATGTTTACTGGTATTTTTGTAAATTTTATTGTTTACCCCACCATTCTTACTGCTTTAAAATGAATGTGCATTGTATTTAAGCGCAAATAGCTCGTTCAGCACGCTTATAAGCCCTGCCTAATTTGTGTTTGCTTTTGCCGGCGTCAGCCAATCGCACAGCAGGGCATATGACATCATAGGTTCTGTTGCGGGAAATAAGCTGTTACGAGTCGCATGGGGGTTCCATTTTTTTCAAATTATATAGTGCTTATTTGAGCGTATTGTGGTTAATAGTGGTGTCAGTATGATTCTAACGAGGCAATCTTTCGAACGAACCAAACTTGTGTTTTGCGCTGCATGGCCCCTTTAGAGTTTGAAAGGCTAACACTAAAAGTCTCATTGGTTTCAAGGTAAATACAAACGAAGGTAACGTGATCGCACTGTGTGACGGAATGATACCCTGGTTCCAATTCGGGAAATATGCTTATAGGTTTAGGTGATGAGCTGCAAACCACAATCTTTTTTTACCGGTACTAATCTATACGGCACCAGTTCACAAAACTGTGAGGTTGGCAAGTATGGGAGTGTCAGGTAAAGGGTGCACCCCCTAGGTCAGAGAGACCATGGCAAGGGGAGCATTTACATGTGGCAGGGTACTGTGTAGAGTACGTGCTATGTGATCACGTGGGTTGACGACATGCTTTAGTTTGAAGTCTCCCGAGTTTAAACAAACCTAAACTAGCCCCCTGGCAATAAATGCTACAAATGCTGTTTGACGCGTGGCTTCTATTGCGAAGTGGAAGAATCAAAACAGAGTCACAGAGATAGCTGACTGTCTTCAGTGTCCCTATATGTTTTAGACTAGCGAAGTGTAAAAAAGGAGTCTCGGAAGTGTAGAAGAGAGTCATGGCAGCAGCGTGTTTGACTCTCTTTTTTAGGAGTGTAAGCTTGGGGTAAGTGAAAAAAACGCTGTCCTGAGCAGCTGTAATGTTGGATAAAATCTCGGAAGGTGACCAGTTGGGAGGGAACTCGGTTTTTGCTCAAAGGCCTGAGAGGAAAGGGCGGTGTCTTGCTGTTTGGTTAAAGTTATCGGCCGATAGTAAGCAGTGTCACGTGGTACACACGAGGCCAACCTTCTGATGAGGCCGTGTTGACTGAGAAGCTCCCAGGTAGTAGGCGCCGCTTGTCTGAAATTATGGTCGTTGTAGCAGGTGAGTAATGGCGATGGCTACGGCAAATTCTTCCGTGGGCAGGGTAGATGTACTATTGCGTAAATGCGTGTGAGATTGTGGTCCTTGGTCGTTTCTGATTCCAGATAATGGGAGGGTTCCCAAAAATGGCTGGAATCCGTGTAAGAGACAATGGTGTTTACCCCGTATCGAATTTCAAAGTTTCATTGGCTCGACTACGAGCGTAGTGATAACGGAAGTGTAAAGTGAAATTCATTTTTATGACAGTGTACAGACACGAATAGATTGACACCAATTATGTAAAGGGATATAATGTCCTTGGTATGATCGATTGGCATCGATGGCCTTGCACAAGTGCCAGTCCAATTGATGATAGGGTAAACGGTGAATACGTTGGCCGGAGAGATGCCCCTCGACGAGTTCCTAAACTGAGTAATGAATGCCGAATTGAAGTAGTCAATCTGTCGCAGAGGACATAGGGGGGTACGTGCTTTTTGACGGCTTTTGGGTAAAGAGATCGATGGCTTCAGTGTCTCTTTTCGTAAAGGCATTGTAGGTGTGGTGTATATCACCCATTACATCATCAAGACCCACACAACGCCTCACTCACATCACAATGTCGATTTAAGACACGGTGAAGCATGTGAGTGATTTCGTGATGGCCGTGGTGAGCTTGGATGTGGTGATCATTTCGTTTGATGGCCTGCATATTGATATTTGGTATCTTAAGTAAACAGCTCAGATATATGAGGTGACCATCCAGGTCAATTTGGTCAGATTGTTCCTTATTGGGGTACAATATTCGAAGAGGGTGAAAATGAAAACTTTTCAGGGGTACTGGCAAGGCCAACCGAGGATGCGCTTTCTTTAACTCAGGCACTGGCTCTTTGAAGGTACCGTGAATACAAAAAAATACCGCTGTGTAATTGAATGAATTAACTATTAGTAGCCCTCTCAGCTCCATTCCTACCGCAAAAGACTTTAAACAAAAAAAGCGAACGAAATATAGAATTACTTTCAAACGTTTCGCTGCAGTGACGTAATAATGCACGAGTGACTTTTTATAGGCCAGAAATGAAAATGTGGTTAGCAGTGCGTTACCTGAACGTTAACATTCAAGGGAGTTGATCAAACGACACTGAAGGCCCGCTACGATCGCCCACTCATGTTTTTTGGTGGTGGCTTGAATAGGCGACCGCCAATCACCCAAACCAAATTTTGCAACGTCATGTAAAATCGCCGGAAAATGACTGGGGAGTAGCCACTGTTTCATCTTTTTTCTTTATTATATCGATTACTTGTTCGAAGTTTTCGATAAATTTAGCATCGTTGTTATCGGGATAACCAGTCTTTCAATGAACCAAATTTACATTTTTTCATCAGGGCCCCTTTAAACACCAGAAGGACGCGTGTTGGTCTAAATAGTGATGCCATCCGCACACCGACTGTGATAAATAGAGACCGGAACTTTAGGCACAAATATTCAAGATTTTTAGGCGCCTATAACAAGCAGAGAAGTTTTATTTGGGCATATGAAGGCACCAAATACTGTAGTTTTTTTTTATTTATAGGCTCAATTTATATTACCTTCTGCAACGTATTTTGGGTCAAATTCTTCCCTAGCAATGAAAAAGAGGACAAATGTGCTGTGGGAAAGTAGTTTTATTTACTTCGTAAAAATGTCCCATGCAAGAGTCGTCTTTTCAACATATTTACGTGATTACGTGAAATACGGGTGATTCGACACTGAAAGAAGGTCTTGAAAGCTACAACAAACCAGCCGTGCCCGTTTTTTTTTTTAATGGCATCAAATTGTATTCCTTTTAGTCGGCATATGTGTTAAAAAAAAAAGAACATTCAGCGTCCACTGAAGTTGGCGGAGCGTACTTTGGAAATCTTTGTGATCGAAATCCGTCTAGAATATCAAGGTTAGCCGTTCAGAACCTTTGGAATTTCTTTTAGCACAGAGTATCTAGAAACTTTATATGATGTGTCCGAGACAGATTTACGATTCGGTATGAAGCTGTCAGCAACCGGTATTTCAGGGATGGCGGGGGACCTTACCCGTACCCTCGAAATAAGCTCAGTTTTCTGATTTAGAGTGGCGTCCAAGTTTTTGCCTGCCGAATGCTTTCTCCTCAGCATGTGAAATAAGCACACGAATGTGCCAAGTTACGCTCAAGTGTATCGTGGGGCAGAGTAGTCTGTACTGCGACGCGCTTGCCTGTTGCACCGCCTTGAAATACGCAGAAGTTTTTGTAGTAAAGTCTTGCACCCTTAGCCGTGTACTCCGAATGGTAACAATGACCTCTTCTGGAAAAGGCACAACCAGTAACTGCTTCTTGACGACAACGCCGAAGAATCCCAAGGAGGCAATACCGCAACACCGATTAATCCCGTGGATAGCGCCGTGAAGTGCACTAACTCCGGATAAAAAAAATTAAGTCATCCCGTCCTGTAGGACTGGATGTTCGCCAAAGCTGCTGGAAATAGCACCACTCAGTAGCCATGTTCTTTATACCGGTTAAAAACATTAGGCAGCACGCCAGATTTTCTTTCAAATAACCCTTTGAGCTAGATTGTAAACGACCTTGAAAGCTACCCGGCAGGGCCGATGACGGTTGTTGCGATCACACTGAAGTGGTGAGATGCTCCTTCTATAACCACTTTCTCTCGTTCCTCCTTTCCTGCTATACGTGATGTGTCTTAACGGCTGGCGATGTCCCCGTGATCGGCGGCTGGTTGTACGTCACCTTCAAACTTTGTGTCACACATTCACGGGGTTTCCCTTGGTCGGCATTTTTTACTTTGAGCAGCACATGCGCGGTTATGTCGCTCTCATTCCCTTCTTTGCTTGTATTTTATTGCGTTAGCAATATGGAAACGGCATGTCTGTGAAAGATTTCTCCAATGATGCCCGGACAGAGTGCGCCAGAATAACATAGAACGAAAAGTTCATTCTGACACCCGACTCAAGCGGCGGCAGCTGCAAAAATACAAAACAAACTGTTCTAGCGGAGGCATGCAGAAACGTACACCTTGTGTACGCCTTGTGTGAGCGGATGCCGCTCGCCGAGATGTCCTCTGCCCCCTCTCTCAGGGTTAACGTGTACCGCGGTTGTCCGCTTTCACGAATCCGGTAAAGAGTGTTCGTGTGTGCCTGCCCTCTTTTCTTGCCGCGTGCGAAACATTGAGAGAACTTGCTACAATTGTCGCTTCAGGTTATAAATGCGCGTTTCCTAGGAGCGCGTTTCATGCGATCGGCAACATCGGATCCTGCTGTTGCTCTGTTAGTCCTGCTCTAAGCTCGCCCGGAGGGGGGCTGTTCCTGAACCGCCACTGTCCATGTCTTGCCGTGCAGTAAACTCGTTAAGTTTTGCCTTCGGCTTTTGCCGTCAACACCAAGGTGGCTGCTTCTGCTCACCGCTTCGACCACCACGCTACCACTGCATAGCGGAAGCGACTGGATTCCCGGTTCGGGGACGCCTCCCCCAATGTAACACTGTGCAATTGTAGTCAGGTTTGTAGTTCCGTTAAATCTTATCACTTAACTGCTAACGTGCAGTCAGCAAACTGATAACGATGTTTTTAATGTTGTCCACCGCGAGCCGCTCCGCGCGTTTGTTTCTCAATGCTCCAGCTGGCGCCACCGTTCTCAGGACGCCATTTTTTAATATGGCGGCTGGTTTTTCATCGGCGCAAGTCGTCCTTATTCGATGTTTAAATGAGCAGGTAAGGGCCGTCGCCGTCATTGGTGTTAAACAAAATTCTGCACCAACTGCAACCTTAGCGGAAAATAATAGCTCGAATGGCCGCGTGGGCACGCTCAAGAAAGAAGTGTAAAGACGCTCATTTATTGTTGCAACGCCAGGTATATGCCTTGTAAGTTCAATTATATTTCAAAGGCGTTAGGGGGTATTTTAGGTCTGATGAGCTTGTTTCGGCTTCTTTCTGTGCACCTTTACTACTCATTGTTCGCGCGGAAAGCCTGAGTGCTGTTCCGTTTATCAGCTTTGGTGGTGCTCTTGGCGTTTTGCCTCCGGCTCAAACCGCGTCGAAGGGGCAGATATGGGTTAGCATGCCTTACTTGGATTAGAACTTCATACACCAAGAAGGAGAAAGCCAACTTTATGTCGTTTTTGGAGGGTCCACTCTCACGAAACGTCTGCTTTGCTAGATATGTACACCGAAGGATATAATTTCGCTGGGGTTTCTTTACGCCCCTGCTTTGCTTGGAAACGTTCAATGGCGCGGCGTCTCACGCCAACGCGGCGTCGTTTCGACTCGGGGACCCGAGTCATCACGCGCCTGGGCGCACGCCACGGAAGTGGTGGGGAAAACGAAACCACACGTCGCGTTGCCACCGCGATGCCGTTCGTCGATAAGCGATGCACGGCCGCGGGCTCACCTTCCGGAGGGTGCCTCGAACCAGCCGTATCGGCGGCCGTCCCGTGTAACCGCCAGGAAATGAAGTGTCCCGCAGGCCCGCCGATAAGCGGAGCGGGGCGTCGTATTTCGCGGCTCATCGATCGGCTCGACCGAGGGAGGAGGGCGTCGATGCCTCTGAACGCAACACTCCTCCATCCGAAGGAGGAGATGTCGAATGTTTCCCCGAGTCGGTTCTGCCGATAGGCGTTATGGTTTGCAGGAACGCCTGAAAACGATTCGAAAGCAGTGGAAGCGAAAAAAAAAAAAAAAACAGACGCTCACTCGTGGATTACTCTTGCTGGCGTTTCCTATTTGGGATGCGGTTTCACAACGTATTTATACTGAAGTAACGGCTCACGCGTTGCTTTTACGAGCAGAGCTACAGGCAAGGCGACCTCGCAATTTCAACTCCTCCAATTTGTTGTTCTGTTTTTTAGGGGGTTTTTTTCGTGGGGGAGGGGGATTTGCTACGAGCAAAAATATGTAAAAACCCAATTGGTAACTTTTGCGCCCGCTTCACCGCATTGTTACACTGCTTGTTGTGGTGCACCCTTTAAAGGGGCCATGGAGACATACATGTCTAGTTCGTTAAAGAAGACTGCCGTGTCCGGGTGAGAATGACGCCAATTTTAACGCAAACTTCCTAATTTAGCCTAGGTAACAGGTTAAACAGATGGAGCAGCAGTGTCTCAATCGCCACTTTCTCGCCAGGTCCGTATGACATCACAAGAAAATGTTCGTGCGATTGGCGGCCGTTCACCAAATCCAACGCCAAGAACGATGTCTGTAGCGTTGCCTCTTGTCTAGTTTAATCGTAGCTACGAAAGCCCTAACATAAAATTGACGTCCTTATCAGCCTGTTTTAATATTTTTTTCTATTACCTGACTCATGAAGTAGTAAACAAACTAATGTTTTTACCCGATATTGTTTTTTATATATATATATATAAGAAAGCATCTTTCGGGGCCGAAATGAGGTTGTGTAAGTTACGAAAAGGTACTGGTTTGAAATTAAACAATGTTGCATTTTGCCTTCATAGCTCTTTTACAGGCAAGCTTCACGTATGATGATACTGGGATCGCACACATGAACAACCGACGTTTTCCTTATAACAACGCCAACGTTGTAATAGAACCAAGGACGCTTGGGCGGTAAATTTCCTGTTTGATATAACCAGATCGATTTCTATTTTGGACATCACGGATTAACTTGGAACAGACTTTTGCCCCTTGTAACAGAATCACTTTGTGGAACTCCTTCCTGTGTTTATTGACAAAATAGCACAAAATATACATTCCCCGCGGCTGGATACAAAACTTGTGAGGCGCCGATGGAAGCCGTTATGAGTTCCATTACGGGTCTGTGAGCGTGCACACCAAATATAACGACGGGCAAAAACCTATCCAATAAGGGCACTGACGCCACTTAATTCCTCCACACATTACTGAACTTCCTCGTGTTTAGATACTTTTTGTTACCTGACGGCTGACCTGGTTTTAACCTCAATGACTCCATTTTTATTTCCTTCTACTTTACGCGCCACTGAAAATTGTGGTCACTGTGCGACCAGAATTTTCGAAACACACTCTGGCTGCGAACGTGCATCGCGCTGTTTCATTCCGGACACGCCGGTTCAACTCCGACCTTTGTCATCTCTAAGAAGGCGTTCCGTTCAAAGGGTGCTGTTTCTCGAAACTGCCTTGGACTCCGTTGTAACTTCTGCATAAGAAGGTAAGGGTATGATGCTTGAGGACACAATACAGAAAATCCTGATCATTGCAGGCTACTTTGCTGTCCACTTTATAGATGTGATAACTGAGCCACCAATGCATTGTATGCTCTGTTCAATATAAAAAAAGTTTCTTTTCTTCAATTTCGTTGCAACTCAGTACAGCTGTTATTACCGGGTGCTTTTTCTTTCTTTTCTCAATGCCATATATTTCACTGCACAGATCTAAACCTGCGGCTTAAGCTTGTTGGCTTACGGGTATGCATGGGCATTTTTGTCTATGGCGGCAGCGCTTCTCGCCAACTTTTCTGGTACATCCGTGTACACGTCTTAGTAAAATGTGGCCCTTCGTGTTTGCCAATCGGAACGTACCCAGATATTCCGTTCAGCTAGTCGGGACAAAAATCCCCAGAAAGTTTACTAAAAATATCAAAAACTGAACCCCAGGGTGCCTTGCTTAGTATTGGAGAGCACGGTCAAACATTACGGCGCTTGTTTTCTGCAAACATTGAAAGGGCGCACGCTACGGCACAACTATCGCCTCTTCTTGCGCTAATTTCAACGTAATGTCACGTAAGCAGTGTTAGCTTCGAATTAGATGAGGAGATAAGACGTTTTCTGGCTCAGGCAGTTTCAAACGCACGCAAACATCCTTTTGCGGTGTTCTTTCGGCACAAATAAAAACCAGCAGTTAAAATACGCAAAAAATCGTGAAAACACGCTATGGCAGCAAACTAGTTAGCAACCTCTACCGCCCCACTCCTAACAAAGCAAGACGGTTGGTCCCACGCTCGCCCTTTTTTCGTACCTTCGCGCGCCCGGTCTAATCCGGCCTCGACTCGCCATTCTCGCGCGAGAACGCGCTGATCAAATTTCCGCCGCTAAATTTGCACCCTATTGTTCGGCTTCGTCGCAACCCGGCGGCGTCCGATTCAGTCACCCTCGACGTCGGCCGGCTGAAAGCAGCCCACGTAATTTTTTTTTGTGGGACGCCCGCCGTATGATTAAACCGCGCGGGTCGTGATTGCAGGATTGAGATAAGGCTAAACGAACAGTCTCTTGTTCTCCCGACTGCATCCGACGGAGGCGACGGGGACATCCTTAGGGGAAATGACACGCTGTGAAACGCGGCTTTAAAGCTTGGCTGCTCGATTCAATGGACGGATGGACCGTCCCTCAGCTCTGGTTACTCGCGAACAAATCGTCTTAATTTCCTCTTTCGCTCATTCCGAGACAGCACCGAGGAAAAAAAGTTGAAAGGTGACGGTTTTACGTTCATCGTTATTTTTAGGGGCGTCGTGTTTGTCGTCGTAATCGTCGTTCGTCTCATGTAGTCACGGTAATAAAACACCAGGAAACTCGTTTACGCCTTGCGCTGGAACGTAACATAAGGAGGAAGGTAAAGAACGTAAGGAGGAAGGGACGCAGCGAGAAAAAAAGACGCGCGGATAAAGCTAGCACTTTCCCCCACCATTTAGCCCGCGGAGCCAGCGGCAAAGCAAAGGAAAAAAAAAGAGCGAGGACGAGTTTTCTGGCCACTCTGCTCTGGAGGAGAGATGCGCAAAACTAGGAGGATAAAAAAAAGTAAAGAAACGACGACGGAGACTTCCTGTTCGCGAATATAGCAGCTCTCCTGACCAATGCCGCTTCTCAGCGAGAGCATGCGAGCTTTCGTCGGTTCGCGTCGCGAGTCCCACCGCGTCACCACCGAGAAAGCGAGGAGTTTCCTCCATGACTCTGATGCCTTATCGCTTGAGGTAGCGGGCGTACGCTCGCCGTCGCCGATTGGGCTGAATGAAATCAGGCAAGAGCACTTCGAGACAGTCTTCGAGACAGCTGCGCACCCAAATAAATGTTTTTTTTTTCTTCTTTCTCCACTACAGGTCTACTTCATGCACTTTCTTGAATCAAAATAAAGGCATGCACCTGAGCGTGTCACCGATTCTCTTTTTGGGAGGGATTTTGATAAGACAAACAAATTATCATGGTCCCTTCGAGTTCGTCTTAACGGGAGTTCACTGTATAATCAATTTTAGATTTTTTATTAACTAACGACAGCATTAAAGAGCGTCAGTGCGTTCTTGCAACATGGATCCTTCTAATGCTTAAAGGGGATCCCATGGGCTACGGTGCCACATCACCCACTAAGAACAGGCAGCCTGGTAGAGCGGGCAAACATGTGCATGCACGATACGCCTCATGTACGATTAAACTATATAAATTCATTAACAAAAGATGGGTTTTGTTTATGATACGTTATATTAAAATAGAATTTTCAACTACCGTCTGTATTGATTCCAAACTGCAGTCGTTGAACAGAGACGTCAAGAATATGATAACTGCTCGCTAAAGCGTGGGATCGACACAATTGAAAAGGGGGAAATGCTTAAAGTTGGCGAGGTAGATCGCCGCAGCTACTAGGTTCTCATAAACAACTAAATCGTTGTCGCATAAACAACGAAAAATTATTCAGAACTTCCCATAAATAAGCAGAGAAGGGGTAGATTAACAGTATCAAAATTTTAGGACAGTAAAAAATTATTCTAGTTTTCTTCTTGTTTTCTACGAATGCGGACGCAAAATACGGTCCTAAGCCTGCGAATGAACGCCTACAAAGTGAGCTCAGCAATTCCTTCTCCGTACGCGTGAGAATAGCCGAACGAGAGCGTTTCTGATGCATGCACTATTGGGTGCTGAAGCCTTTTTGTAATGATGCTTTAGATCACAAAGAGTTCCGCGTATTCTCGTAGCGACGCATCGGCTCACATTGCTGAGCTTGGACAAGATACTTAAATCCTCTTCTTTTCATGCCCCACCATACCCACCCCAGAGTAATTGGTGACCAGGATCTATCTGTCCGGGATTACTTTGAGAGCATTTCCACTACTCTCCTTCTGTACGCGCCATGTTAATATCATGTCTGCAAATATTCGTGCGGAGCCCATCATGAACACAACTAGGAGTGGTTGCACAAGTTCGGATATGCGTGGATGCTGTTATTGACAGGGTCGGTTGACGTGCTATAAGTGCGCGCCACCTATAGTCCTCCAGCCCAAACCTAACACCAAAATAACTATAAAAGCATGAAAGAAAATTATGGTTGCCAAGCCAATGAGAATATTATGTAATTATTGAAGTGTGTGCCATTATGGTTAGCTGTTTTAAATTTACTGTGAAATATTACAGCTGATCTCCTACAGGGCTTTTGCACCATAACGAGGATCTCTTCTTATCCTTGTGAGAAACATCGGTCCTAACATTTTTTCTTTGATTTTATTTACGCGTCGTATGCATTACGAACACTAATGGTAGACAGCCAATTGGATTAGTGTCTAATAAAGTGATCAATGTTAATTCGAAGCATCATCTAACTCGGCCGGTAGAAAATACGGTGTCCCTATCACAGAGACCGGCCACAATATGTTTGAACGCGCAAAGAATAACCAGCAATTGAAAGAAGGCTTCAAGGAGAAATGTATATAGGTAGTGCCGTGCCAAACTTCTAGAACTGATGGCATTTCTCATGCATTTCGGCACTGTTCAACGCAAAGGAAACCTTAGGCATATTTCCAACAAACGACAAGTACATAACCGAGAGTATACCACTGTTCAGTGTTCTGCAGTGGGTTGGTTTTTGCAATAGCAAATAAAAAACGCGTTGAAACGGTATCGGGGAGAGGCGAGATAAAAGCAAACACAAAATGAAAGACGGCGGATCGACCTACTCCAAGCTAAACCAAAACAAACGATAAAGAAAGCGACGCGCGATCTCCCAACAGATGGTACTCTATCGATGGAAACGCCAGAACATTCAACTGCATCGAATCAAATTAGTTTCCAAGATGTTCCCATTTCACCCTAAAGAAAGTTGAGAGGGGCGCGAAAGCTTGCTAACATCAAAGTTCCCTTAAAATTGCGTCACAATCTTCGCTAAAAGTGCGTCCAGTCGATCGTCAATCTTTCAAAGACCCTGTAGTAGTACTAGTATGAAACTTTAATGAGCCTTATAAAGTAGGAGTGGTTCCCTATTCCGGGAATGCAAGTGATGACCGGGCGACCGACGCCCTAGATGCCAGTAGTTGCTGGACGCCCAGGTGGTCGCTGGTAATCAGGTCCTCCCACAGCTCATTCAGGGGGAGGGGGGAAGGAAAGGGTGGGAGGTCAGGGTTATGCGCACACTCTAATAATATGTCGACAAGTGTGCCAGGCTTATAGCAAAACGTGCATTTGGCGGGAAAGACCCATATGGCACATTAAGAACCCAGTCGACACGAAGATTTTTCGCGCACTAAGTAAACGCGTCTACGGAAGATCTAAATGCATGTATACTGATACGTGATTTGAGAGATAACAGCATGCTATTGTACTCCTTCGTCATGATCGATGCGTGTCGGTATCGTCTTGTCTGGAACCGTTCCTTTTTTTCGCGATTTTCAAGTAACCGCATTGACACAATGGAAGACCGGTTTTACGCACGCACCGTGTGTCCAGAGATCTTCTGGGAGCTTTTCGGTCGACCAACCGGTCTATTGGAAATGCATCGTTTTTTTTTTTTTGACAAAACGTCATCGGCCCCACTAAGAACGCTGTCGTTTTAAAAAGGACCGCCTATTGCGTACATAGGGTAAAGAAGGAAGAATAGGGGATTCGGGACGTAACACGTGGAGGAAAAAGCAGGCAGCAAAGGGGAAATGACGACGACGTTTGTGAGACAGCACGTTTGGCAGTCGGACATGAATGCTTCCGCATTCACTGCATCTTAAGAAGGACATAAGGGGGCTCGCACTTTTTCAAACTGCCTATCCTAGGCTGCCAAAATAACGTTCGATCACCAACTGAATAAATCAACGTCATATCAGCGGTCGACCGAAAAAGAGCGCCCAAGAACATTATCTTAGAATCTAAAATTAGTCATCTAAACCAAACCGGCGAGAGTCAGGTTTGTCGCGAATTCCGTACACCCCTGTGCTGTAGTATTAGGGGAGAGGAATATTTGTGAGTGTTGATAAAAGCGAATAAGGCAAAATGACATCACTAAGTCTCCGCACAAAGCTCCTAAAGCTTGGGGCTCGCTACAAACATTCTGACTTCCTTCAAACTTAGGGAAAATTCATCTCACTTCGAAGAAATATAATTTTGCAAAAAAAAAAAAAACAATAGACCGCTAGGGTTCTTGGGTGCTCTCTGTCGTCTTGCTTTCACTATGACTTCGATAACGACTGTTCTCTCAGTACACTATAGAGCACAATGTATGCCGAAGGAACATCAACAAAAAAGAGGGGCCCATTATTAGGCGAAGTAGCTCCCACGCAAGAAAGCCATTCTCTCGCTCGAGCCGCCGTAGTGCGTGGGGCCGTGATTTGCAAGCTACTGCCGCGAGGTGTCACCCCGAGCGGCAGCACTCCGCAGCGCCCTCCGACGGCAAAGCTGCAATCATGGCGTCGAGTTTCGCCAGAGCGGGGGTTCGAAGGAAGGGGGTGTCCGCTTTCATAACTGCGCTCGTTCATCGCGTCCCGCTCCCCTACGGTCGTTATTTTTGACGCGGTCGGCGTACGCCCCCCGTTCCCAAAACCCCGGCATTGGGCCGCAATTTTCGGCAGGCTCGTCTTTCAGCCACGCTACCTTTCCACATATGTTACTTTCTCTCTCTCTCCCTTTCTCTCTCTGTTTCTCTTTCGTTCATTATAGCATTTCTTTTTATAAATTACCTACGTTTATGCCACCCCCTATCTTCTTTTTCACTTGCTCAGCATCGCAATTTTCGCTTTTTTTTTTCCTTTCGCATCGCCATTTCAGCGGGCGATGTCACATCCCACACGCTTCCTTCGTCGTCTTCCTCTTTGATCCCTCTGTGTTCAGCGCGCCCTTTCCTTTCTTTACGCAATGGTGTCTCTCTTCTTGCTTCTGGCGTTTCTTTGTTTATGTGTCTCACAGGTCAGTCCCTCCTCCCTTCCCCCTACATCCCGACCTCTCTTCCCAGCCCTCCTTTCGCAAGCGTAAGCAGTGGTGCGCGAGGAAGTTGCTGACATACGAGCGTACAAATTGTCTCTCTCGGTTGATACCCGCCTGCCGCCAACGATGTGGCTGTGTGGAGGAGAGTGTGCTTTATGCTCTCTGTGCTCGCCAGAGCGTAAAACCGTCCGGGTGCCTTCCCTGACACCTGCTTGCTACTCTCGTGCTCAGCTATTCGTTTCGACTTGTTCCTTCGGTAGACGCGTGCTCGGAGGGAACGTTTTCTTACTAGCTTCTTGTCCTCCAAACCATCTTCAAAATGCACTTGTTCGACCCGACGTCTCTCGCGTAGTTTAGCTTGTTCCGAAAAGCACGAGAAAAGTGCTATTCACAATATGCCGGAACACGAAAAAAAAAGAGAAAAATTCGGATTTGATTTCAGTTCATGCAAGGTTTCTGAAACGCCACTCCAGAGTCGAATAAACCCGGAATCAGTCCGCGTGTTGAGCACTGCATGCGGGAATGGGATATGAGTGGTTGCCATGGTTAGAGGAATGGAATAGAAAATAACTTCGGCCTTATTTCCACAGAACAGAATGGTATTTTGAAGGCTTGTATACAAATATGTAACTGTCTGGACGTAGAAGATACGGCAGGCAACATCGGCAACTCGCGCCGTGGCGGCGTGACTTCATTGATTTTTTTCTCTTAAGTTGCCATCAAGCGATTTTTTGGTGGTGAACAGCTCCTCACTGTTCACCTTTCATCAAACCCGCGCACTTTCACGGTGGGGCATAGAAACATACTGAAGCGCCTACGATAACGGAACTGTAACGAGGAAGGCAGCACCCCGGAACGGCTTCCGGAATCACATTCCCATAATCATGTAGATATAATTTAACTGAACGTCGTTAAATAAAATAATTCCAAAATTTGGGACAAGTTTTCAGAGGATACACACCAACACAAGTACTGATGTTCTCATTAGCGTCTTTAAAAAGTAGGTGATTAACAAGTTTAGAGTAAAGCAAATACGATCATCACGTGACTTAAATCGCAAAGGGCGGGGATGAAAGCAAGTAAAGAGAATATCTGCGCGCCTTCGACACGATGCGAAGAAAGCCAACTCGCGATCAACTTTCGGGTCATCGAGCGTTCGCATGCTTACCTGAGGCCTTCTCATGGCACGGAAATGGTCTTAAAACGCCCAGTCTCGTTATTAGCAAATGGCGTGACCGGCGATGGCGCTGATTTCTAAAGACTTTTATGGAGATGGCGCTGTCCTTTGCTATGTTTTGCTTTTGCCCGACGCTACCCTCCACGCACACCCTCTCCAGGCGCTAGAGGCCCGCAATCACGCGAGGTGTATGAAAGCCGCGGTAAGTGTGCCCGAGATGTCGGTAGTCTGACGTATGCTCAAAACGATTCGGGTTACTAGGTGTAACCGAAAGAGATAATTTTTCAAACGTTAAATCAACTTGCCTAGCCCGGAATTACGTTCAACGACACTTTTTTTTGTTACACAGCAAATTTAGTACATTTCAAACACAAGGCCAAAATTTTATTTACATGAATAAAAAAAATGAACATACCACCTAAACGATTTCCGTCTTCCACATTTTTCACCCACGTCACAAATTTTCTGATAAAGAGCATGTCGAGCCAGGTAATTATGACCTAAAAGTGGCATTCCAGAAGCAACCATACTCTTTAAAAATGCTTTACGGGTAGTCAATCGTCGCCTACGAACGTCATGGACTGCGTGAACTGCGAAATGAACCTCGAAGTCCCCTTTCATCTAACGAGAAAGATGACTGAAACGCGATGCTTCCTCTGAGCGAAATAAGGTGGGCGCTCGCGATTAATTTTTTAAATTGGATTTACTTATAAGATCGAGTAGCTTAGAGTATGAGTAGATGCTTACAAAATCCCAAATGCTTCGACCTTGTCGGAATAGCTCAATCGGATGGATGTCGGCTTCATAACGCGAGGGGCCCAAGTTCGATTCCGACCACGGGCAGCGTTTTTTCCTTGTGTCATCATCATCGTCATCATAAGCCCTCCCATTGTTAAAGTTAGCTTTCCTGCAGTGCCTTCTAGTTACTGCACCGGCATCAGTGATACCAAGAAAGCTTCACTTTATAAAAAAAATTGGCGGCGTATATGCTCCTTTCGTTGCAAATGTCGTCAAAAAGACGATAGTCTTTATCGACTTTTGCCAGTAAATGCCTCCCTTGCTTTCCCCGCTCACCTCTCATGTTGTTCCTCTTGCGTCGCGCTCCTCCCAAGGTAAAGACGCCAGAGGTTTGCTAAACCCTTTTACATTTCCCGCGCTCCACTGCTCCAACCGGGTGTCTCGATGCCAACGCTGGCGTACATCTCCACTTACGTGAAACGTATAACGCATGGCATTTCCACAATAATGCAGATTTCGCGACAGTTCCACCTGTAATTCTTATAACAGCGTAAATGGAGATAGTTGGTCGAACGAAATTAGGAAAAAGTAAGGAAATAAGAAAAATATAAAATAATTGCGGAAAGTGGCGAACCGTGTAACGCCCTGGATTTCCACAATAATGCAGATATCGGGAAAGTTCCACCTGTAATCGTTTTAATAGCGTAAATGGAGATAATTGGTCGGACACAATTTAGAAAGACCAAAAAATTTGGCTGAAAAGAACTCACACTCAAGACAAGCGGCATAAGAATGCTACGCATTACTAGGATAATTCTCTGAATTTCTGCAGAATTTTTTTAACTACCGGGCGGTCGCCGCGAGGCACCCGCTCACCTGCACGCGTTCACGTCCGCTTGGCATTTTCTTGGTATTTTTAACTGCCCACCCAAACTCTAACGACTTGCTAAGCACGCTTCACTGTTAAAAACTTCAAGGCCCCATCGTCTAACGACAAAGATGGTTGAAACACGAAGCTTTCTTGCTCCGCGAACCGAGTCGGTTCAAAGTCCAATCTCGTGAAGGTTCGTTCATTGTCGCCTGAGTTTGGACTTTGATAATGATGATGCCCTTGAAGTGGCTGGGCCGTGCCCATTCTGGGATATTGACTAGGCGTGTAGTGTTGACTGTGCACCTGCGCTTGACATGCCTTGGTGGAAACCTATTTTTTTAAGCCGGCTTTCCTGCAATACGTTTTGGGCGTAACGATTCGAATTTCGGACTTGGACTTTCGATTTTGGAGACGTAGGCGTTTAACCAGAAAGAGCTTCGCGTTTCACCCTTCTGTCACTTCACCTACGATCACCATCACAGTCAGAAAAAGTTGGTTTCCAGAAGTTCGTTTTCGCCTGTGTTCGCCATTAGTGCGGCAAAGAAAGCTTCGCTTTACAATGAATAAAACAATCGGCAGGATGCGTAGGTCAGTGAGCAGAAGGAAACCTGGACGAGGAGGAACGGATAACACAGCATGTAGCGTCCGTAATCTACATGTCGATGTTTCTGTTTTTCTTTCTGAATTTCATCATCATCATCATAATCATCAGCAGCAGCAGCAGCCTGTCTACGCCCGCTGCAGGGCAAAGGCCTCCCCCATAGATCTACAATTATCCCGGTCCTGGAACCCGCCGCGGTGGCTCAGTGGCTAAGGCGTTGTGCTGCTGAGCACGAGGTCGCGGGCTCGATTCCCGGCCGCGGCGACCGCTTTTCTGATGGAGGAGAAAAGCAAAAACGCCCGTGTGTACGAGATTTCGGCGCACGTTAAAGATCCCCTGGTGGTTAAAATTAATCCGGAGCCCTCCACTACGGTGCGCCTCATCGCCTGCGTTGCGTCGGCGTGTTAAACCTCCCACAATCATCCCGGTCCTGCGCTAATGCATGCGACCAATTTATCCCCGCAAACATCCAGACCTCATCGGCCCACCTAACTTATCCAGTTTTTTCGGTTTCACCTCCGTCCGCACTTTGAATCGTAATCAGGCGGACGCTACCGGGTTCAAGCAATCCACATTTCCGAGCTGTTTCAGTAGCCCTATGCTATATTCAAATGGAGAGTTTGCATTCGACTTGACGACGACGAAGTAGCCTATATCATATCGTCAGTCCATAGCATAATTTGTGGATTAGTACCTCATTTGCAGACAATAGAGAAACTGTGCTGAAATGTTATTTCGGTATCTGTTACCATTTTTGCTTATTTATCACAGAATGCGAACTATCACATCAGGATTTTTTCGCTCGGATTCAGCAGGTATCAGCGCTAACAGGATAAAAATTGATCGATAAACTTTGTTTCGTGCATACAGATTGGCGTTTTCTGTACAAATTTTGTATTTCGCGTGCGCTAATACGCGTTCTAGATGCCCCCCACGATTTCCAAAATCCCCATTAAATTACCGTAATGCTCAAGGAGGGGTTCAACAGTAGGAAACTGAATCACTACTTCAGATTACGAAATACAATTAGCCTTATAATCAATAAGCCTTATCCTGCCTCGCCTGAAAAGGGATACGAAGAAGACCAGTACGGCGTGGTGAAGTCTAAGCCATCCAATTTTGTCCTCGACGTTTTTATCAAAAGTTTGCGTGCGACGTTTTATGGGTAATTAGTTGAAGTTGAACTCGCTGTTTTAGACAAGTGCGTTGGGCACTGTACATGGGTAATGGCGACCGGCAAGTCACGAGCACAACAAATAATGAATTACCCATTATGTCGGTAAAAAGATGCCTGAATGCATCAGAAACCGAAATCTGGACAAGTAAGCGAAACAAGAGAAAAGAGAGGCAGAACGACCGTTATTGAAGCTTGGCAATGTTATCAGCCGGGCTAAAATGCCTAACTTGCTATGCTAGTTCATGACGTGATGAAGATGACGGTGATGATGTCCAAGAACTTGATGCGCACAGAAACGGCGAGATATTCACGGCGACTGGTGTAGACCTGTGTGTTGCAGGTACTCTGTCAGAGATTTTGTAGGCCCGTAAAGCACGTTTGGGACAAGCCCATGGTCCTAAAACGTGCTTTAGCTGCATTTCCACGGAAAGCGGCAGTCCCAAAGACACTGCGAGGGACGCGGATATCAAAAGAAGCACCGACATAACCTTCACAAATGTGTAGACGAAGCGGAATATCTTAAAATGTGCCGTCATGGTAAAACGAAGGAAGTTTTCATGCCTAATCAGACTTTATTTGTATAAATCTCCCTGTCCCTAAGAGTATTTAACCTGATTTGGTTACGTTCACTGACGTTATTTGCTGACGCAGGGATCCGATATAGAGGGAAATTTTTTTCGGCTCAAACCTACACACAGTAATCGAAGCGTTCCTTTGTTTATTTTAAAGAAACCAGCATATCTAAGGCTTCGTTTGGACAAGCCTAGGCGAGCCTAGGTTTGGAGTTTGGACGCCTAGGCGTACTAACCAGTCAGGGTTATGTCGGCCTGAGTTGACGACCACTGAGGCAGTGGGACCTCGTCATGAGGAAGAGAGCGTTCCGGAGCATGCAAGAAAAAAAAAATGAGGGGGGAGCGGGGGCACTGGTAAAGCATGAAGAGCGTTTTCACTATGTTTCCCGGCATATACACTTCCAGGACACGGCGGCACCAAAACAAAAATTTGTCTCCTTTGTCGAGATCTCAAACTACCGAGAAGCTACTTTTATCCTTAAGATGTCTTCATTTTCGCTGCATAATCCTCAAAAAGGTTGGGGGTGACAGTGACAAGGTACCTGCCAGGCGCTCACAGATGCAACTTTCGCACATTCCAAATTGGAATAGGGTTAATACAACACACCCTTCCATATCAACGGTGTGTGCACCATGACGTGTAAATGCACCGCATTACCTCGGCCAGCGAAGCAGATCAGCGGTACTTAGCTGTTCGGATCATCACCAGTAGCAGCAGCATGTCTACGACCCCTGCAGAGCAAAGGACTCTCCCATAGATCTCCAATTACCCCGGTCATGTGCTAACTGCGACCAATTCATCCCCGCCAACTTCTTGATCTCATGTGCCCACCTAACTTTCTGCCACCCTTTGCCACGCTTGCCTTCTCTAGGGATCCACTCTTACCCTTAATTACGAACGGTTATCTTGCCTTCACATTATATGCCCTGCCCACGCCCATTACTTCTTAATTTCTACTAATGCGTCCTTCGCTCGTGACCGTGACTGTGGCTCGAATCCCAGTGCCGCGCAATTACAGAAGTAGGCTTGGGATGCGGCCTGATCTCGGCGACCATTGCCGGTAACGCACTCCCTCACCAGAGCAGGATTAGCCACCTGTGTGTAATGGCCACCTCAATGGCAAAGGGGGACGGACAAGCGTCGCCATGGAAAGTCCTCATTCCAAGGACCCTTAGTCCTCCGGCTTCTTGGCTCGCTCCCAGCCAACTGTCGTAAATAGCCTTCGAGCCAAAATTAAAAGGGCCTGAAAGCTATACTTTGGTTCACGGGAAAGACTGCTTTATCTCGATAACAATGGCACCAATTATATCGCGAACTTTGAACAACTAACGGAGATACATATCAAAGAAAACATGTGAAGCAGTGGCGACTCCCTCGCCATTTTCCGGACACTTTCCTATGACGTCACAGAATTTTGTTTGTGCGATTGGTGGCCACCGACTTAAGCCATCGCTAAGACACATGACTGGAGGATTGTAGTGGGGCCTCTAGTGCAGTTTGATCGCATCTCTTGAATGCTAATGTACAGTAAACCCACTGAAAATTGTTTTTAGTTCTGGTCCATATAAGGTTTTGAGGTCCTTTTACGGTTTATTCGGTTAAAAAACGTCTTTCGTGGCTGCAGCAAAGACAGCCAGAGAGAGAGAGGAAGAGTGAGATGGACAAGGAGAGGAGGGAGCTCTTTAATGCGAACTGGGGAGGTCAGCCCTGCTAGTGACAAGACTGGGCTGCAGTAGAGGTGATTGAAGCCTGATTCTGTCAGAATAAACAAGGTTCTATTTTGTCTTCATGGCCCCTTTAAGCGCTCATTCAAAGGACGTGGTGGCCTGGACCACTGTGTCCGAGCATGCTCGATGGATCTTTCCCGAGCGCAGGGTCAGGAAGCGCTAAGAGCACTGACAATATAAGAGAGGAATAGAGCCGCAAGCAACAGGAACAGAAGAGTTCAACTAAACAAGCCAAAACACAAATCAGTCGGCCTCTGCAACCTGCACGCGTATCGCCTCAGTGTACATGAGCGTGCAGCAGAAGCGGAAAGGTGTTTGTATTTTTTCTAAGGTGGATTAGTCTCGCGAGGCCCTGTATTTCTTTTGCGAGTCGCCTCAAAGCACTCGCAGAGTTCTCCAAATCCCCCCCAAGGAAAACGCGAGATTAAGTGCAGGGCTTTCGGCAGGGAGTTGTAAAAAGGAAAGCGAAGGTAGCCCCAACACTGCTCAGCAGGCCGCTGTGTTGAAGGGAACCAACCAACCAAGAGAATGGTCTAAAGAATCAATTTCAGTTCCGCGATCTGTGAGTGTGTCCGACAGCTGGTGCGCGTTTGGGATTCCGAGATACGGCCACCGGTTCGAGCAGCGAGGGGCGATACGGTTCGAGTGAAGCCGACGGTTGCGCTTTTCGTTCGATACGTTCGAACCAAGAGGGAAGGCAAGGCGTCCATATCGGAGACGTCAGATGTAACTGAAGGAGCCATCGTGGTCGAGGAGCCACAGCTCTGGACAGTCCGCATGTAGGCGTAGCAAAAAGACCCCGTCCAGACAGCATATATATATATATATATATATATATATAATATAATATATATCATATATATATATATATATATATATATAATATATATATATATGTGTATCGGAATCCGGTCCCCATGGCCTTCTTGGCATGCACCCTGTGACCATTGTTGTTCTCTCCTTCTTATAAGCGATAGTGGCGTAGGCGTCTTGTGGCAGGTCGATACGTCCCGGAGCGCTCTGCACGTCTGCTCCCTGCTTTCTGCCACGGACTGCTCGGTGTATCCGCTTATAAAAATATGACGTCTCTCCTCTGCCCGGCTCCACCTTATCTGGAGCGAGCAGCCCCGCTTGCGAAGCCACCGACTCGTGAACGCTGAGGGGTTCCCCGCCGTCCCGAGTCCGAGGCCCGCGTTCAACCCCGCTCGCCGGCAGCTGTCGACTGTCGATCTGCACGCGTGTATATACGGGCAACCGCGCTCCTCGACGGGCATTCCGAGAAAGGGGGAAAATGAGCGGCGTGTGGCGCTTTGCATACTGCGGACGACGCTATGTCAGCGCTCTTACCTTCGGTCCCATACCCGCCGCCCGCCTTCTCCGTTCGCGATGCTATTTCCACATCTGAATACGCTATTTTTGTTAAGGTATTTTCGTTTAGTTTTCAACTTTATCCTGCTTTAAAACGTCCCGTAATTTGATTGCCCTGAAGAAGAGCCATAAGACCAGCAAAAAAACACAGCCTAGATGATGATGAATAAACTTTATTGGAGTCGAGGAGCTGATGTTAGGGCACCCGCCCGGTGGGAGGCTTCCTTAGTCCGGGATGCCCTGGACTATGCTGGCCATCCGTGCCCTCTCCACCAATCTTCGCTGGTGTGAGAGGTGGGAGCTGGTCAGCATCTCCACCCACTGCTCATAGGTATGGTTGGGGTTAGGGGTGAGCGTAGGGGATTGCTGTCACTCCCATACCATGTGGTACAGGGTACCTGCTTGGGGGCAGGATTTGCATGTGGCAAGGTATAGGGTGGGATACATGGCACGCAGCAGGGTGTTATGTGGGTAGGAGTTATTCTGTAGTCGCCGGAAGGTAGTAGCTTCATTGCGAGAGAGGTTCTGGTGGGGGAATGGGTATTTGCGTGACGCTCGTTCCTGTAGTGGGCGAGTATTTCGGCGTATGTTTGCAGTGGGGTGGGTTTAACTGTTGCTTCAAAGGGGGGTTCGTAGACAGCCGAGAAGGAAAACAAATTTGTCTTTATTACCTCAAAGGGCTTCTTAATAAGCCGATTTCAAGCTTCTATTTAAACTCAGTGAGGACGCAGGTCATCTCGCAGACGATGCTGCCATTTAGACATGTCTAACCGTTGGGAGATACAAAAAAAAAAAAACAACTGGTGACGATCAGTCTGATGTCTGTTAGTCTACTGTCCATTACCTTCTGCTGCGCAGGCACCACCTTCACATAGTCCGTGCTCACGCTGCGGTGAGGATGACGTCACTTGAGATGGAAATTAAGTGCAATCTTTAGCTTTCTTGCCAACCACCAGCGATCCGTGGGTGTCATAAAAAATGTCTAGAGTAATTGTCCTGGTTTTAAACTAAATGCACATCCATAGGACACTACGCTTATCCACTTTTCTATAATCTTATCACCCACGTATTGAGACTTGTATCGGCCGGTGAGGAATATTTTAACGAGGTTAGAAGGCTGTTATTAAATACACCTTTGTTGATAATGTATGAAGGGATTCGAGAAGAGATCTGCCCTGTCAGCGCGATAGCTGAGATGACTCGCTACCTGATAAATTGCTGCAAAAGAACCACCGTAAAGCGTAGCTAAGGTTGTTTTCAGTCGTCAAATATGTACTTCACAGAGCGTGCTAACCTTGCAAGCTAAGGAAATCGGATTCACCCACTAACATTCCGCTGAACTCCGTTTCCAGCAGTTTTTCGGATCAAATGGGTACGCCGGACCTCTTGATGCGTTTATTGAAAAGGCTAATACGAAACGAATGCCTTCATCAACCATCCGGTAACAGCTGACAAAGCCTCGTAGAGAAAAAAAAAAACCTGCGAAGTGCGCGGTCATGAGCTGCAACCATGTCGGAGCTGCCTATCCCGCAACATTCCGCAGGATTAGTTTACCTGAAACATTGGTTGTGCATCGCGCTTCATGCTAAGCCGCAAGAGTTAGGCACATTTACATTATTCACCAGGCATGTCGCCGCTCCTTTGAGTTACTCGTGAAATAGCTGCAGCCGTTCACTTCTGTGCGGAGCTTGACGGCGGAACGGCAACATAAACGGTTTGGTTGGCGCTAAGCAGCCCTTTCCGGTCGCTTCCGTTTCAGCATATTTTTGAAACGAGTTTTTTCATTCAGATTTCTTCTTTTACATCGTGCCTCTGGCCTTCCACGATCGAGCCACGCCGCCCTCCCCTTCACAACCCGCCAGGGCGCCTGTTTTCCATAATCTATCATTCGCAGAAACCTTCCGTCACGGACAGAGGTCGGCCGAGTCAAACTGTGTCTGCGGCGCGCTTCCTTTTCTCTCTCCTTACTTCGCGGCGTATCGTTTCGGCAGGCAACAGCAGCAGCTAAAAAGTCGCAAAAGAAGTGGAGGGGGAGGGAAGGGGATGAAAAGAAAACGATCGACGCGTGGCGTCGACAGGCGCGCCGCCGATTTCCAAGGGGGTGGGCGAACGGCGTCGGCTTCGCGGGCGAGATCCCCCGCAGCAGCAGCAGCCGTGGTTCTCCCACGGGGACCCCGACTCGGCCTCCCGCCGGGCTCCGCTCTAATGAATTCCTCGCGCTGGGGTGCCCCCGAAGAGGATGGGGCACACCGCCGCTCCTTGCGGGGCGGCCGGCTGCAAAGTGCAATCGTTTAGCGCCGTTGGCTTTGTTCCTCTAATTGCGGTCCGACGAGTAGGCCTGAATATACCGCTCGCAGCGCGGTGTAGTACCTTAGGGAATAAGAGACGGCTGCTGTAAGCGGAGAATAAAAGAGATTCCTTGTTTGTTTATTCTCTGCTCCTTGTTTTCTCCCTGCTTGGCGAACCGGTAGTGGGAGATGTGATTGGAGGGTTTGGGGGAAAGCGGTTTTTGAGGAAAGCGCAACACCTTTGAAAGCACGTCTGGTGTGAAAAGGGTTTCTGCAACTTACAGGAGCGCAGTTTCAGGGATCGCTCTTGTTTAAACCGGCACATTTAAACGCGCAGAGAAGTTGAAGCTGCAACTACGGCCGGTGTAATTTTGGATGCACCGTTATTTTTGTGTGGTTACGCAGAGATGGCTGAGGCAGGCTAGGAGCGTTAGGAAAAATGCCTCAGGAGCTTTTCGAAACACTCCGTCAAATTTTGCATTTTCATAAAATTTGTGGGTTTAGTTTATTTCGAAATTACTTGCATGCGCATATACAGTAAACTCTTGTCAAGACGAACTAGAAGGTTCCGTGAAAAAATGTTCGTATTATTAGAAATTCGGTTTAGGCGGATGTCTCTAAAAATTCGGCATCTCGCAAACGTAGTGTTGTTCGTATTAACGAGGGTCTACTGTGGACGTATATATGCAGGTATATTGTTTGTTAAAGAAAGATAGGCCAAAACATACTCCGTCACGGCTTTCCACAAGGCTTGTCTGCGGTAGAGTGGAAAATTTTATTAAGCATACTACACTAGCACGTCGCCTATAGTGGAATTTTGAAAGGACGTTTTGTTTCGTGGTCGAATGAGACATTCCCTAAACATCTTCACTGGAGGTTAAGGAAATAAAATACTGCAATGTATACTATACAGGCGAACCTCATTTGAAGCGGGACACAGTGACTACCCCCCACCGGCTAACACTGTTCTTTTTAATCGATTGAGACAATACACGCTTCGTGCCTCTGGAGCACCTTTCTTTGTTATTTTTGTGCGTGCTTTCGTACGGCATTGCTTCGATAAAGCAAAATATAACGTATACCAATACATAGTATATATAATCCTAACGGAGAAAGTATGGTCAAAGCATAACTTTCGCGACCGTTGGTGCTTTAACGATATAACGAATGCCTGAAGAAACAGGAACAAACATGTTATTTAATAGTGAGAGAAGGATGCTAGGTCCGTCCCCTTACGGGAGGCATCCTTAGGCCCACAAACATCTCTTGAGTTAGGATCGGTAGCCTGTAGCTGTGATTCCTCCTCTTGTCAATTTCTACGTGTCAGAATGCTATGAGCAGTGCCGGTGCCTTAAGGAAGCATTGATTGATTGATTGATTGATTGATTGATTGATTGATTGATTGATTGATTGATTGATTGATTGATTGATTGATTGATTGATTGATTGATTGATTGATTGATTGATTGATTGATTGATTGATTGATTGATTGATTGATTGCGCTGTTCGCTTTCCTCCCTCCCCTCCCAACGCAGACCTCTTCCCGTTCACGGACGAGCCCACGGCGACGCGCGAGTTCCTGCAGCGCGTCTTCGACATCCTGTGGGCGTACGTGGACAAGCAGCAGGACCGCAAGAGCAAGATCCTCGACTTCCACATGCCCGAGCAGCTCATGCAGATAATCGACCTCGATCTGCCCGAAGAGCCGCAGCCCCTCAGACGCGTGCTCAACGACTGCGGAGAGGCCCTCAAGTACCAAGTGCGCACAGGTGGGTGGGTGTAGGCGCATGGCACGTCACGGTGTTCGCCCTCCTGGACCTGGACAAGTCATACTCGCGCGGTTGCCATCTTCTAATTCCCTGTCGGGACATGTTCTTTTGCTGCTAGTATATATGGCAACGCGCGCCCCGGGGCTGTGTAGCCAACGGCGGGCAAATCGCAAGATTATGCGTTTTAACGAGAAAGCATTGTATGGGTCACTAAGCGAACAAGACGGCTTCCGGTGTCTGTAGCAGTGAAACGGCTCCGAAACGCACGTGACTGCGAAGCGTTGCGTACCGCGTATTTCCAAACGCTTCACTGCACAGAGCACTCACGTGACATGTACGTTCGGGCGATGCAGAACGGTAATTAAATGTTGTCATTGGCTGTGCCCCAAACCTAAACTGACCTAAAACATACCAAATCACTATTATTAACAAAAACCATACGGATATTTGTGTTTAGAAAAAAAATTGGAAAAGTAAGCATGAAAAAAAAGGAATGCCTTCTGAGGCTTGAACCCAAGCCGCCAGCGCCCGTACCCAGTACTCTACATCGAGGCCACAGAGTCCGAACGGGGGGGGGGGGTCTTTAGAGCGGTCAAAAGAATAGCGCGCGCAGTGACATCACACATGTCACGTGGGTGCTCTGTGCAGCGAAGCGTTTGGAAACACGCTTCCGGTACCCCGCGTTGAATACCATGGAATGTACTCGCAAACGTCACAAACATGCCGCAGTAAAAGTTGAAAATATTGCTCGCAGCACAAAGCTCGACGATGCAATCAAGGGCGTTCCATTAGACATTAAGGTTTTTTGCATTCATAAATAATAAGCGCTTAGCTGTCCTCGGAGTTCTGTTCACTGGCAGTCATCATCATCCAGCCTACTAGATCCACTGCAGGACGAAGGCCTCTCCTATTGGCCCTCAACCGCCCCATCCGAGCCGCCCGATCCTTCTCTGCCTCAAATTCCTTTCTTACCTCCCAAGTTATTGGCTTCCCTTCTTCACACCCGTCCCCCCCCCCACATCGTCACGTGGATCCCTTTTTTCTTTACTTGCTCTTTGTGGCAGACTCGTGAAGGGGTTTGGAAGACACGCTTCTTCCTAACAAACCTGCCTGAATACCATGGTAATGTACTCGCAAACGTCGAAAAACATGCCGCAGTAAAAGTTGAAAATATTGCCGCAGCACAGAAGTCTCGTCGATAGCAATACAAGGTTGCGTTGCCATTGGCACGACTTTTTTTTAAGAGCTTTTTATCAGCATTTGCAGTCTACGAATGGCAAAATATATCCTTGCGCATTAGCTAAACGTCCCAATTTGAGTTTCTGTACATGGCGCATCATACACAACAACTAGATCACTGAACGTTAAGCCTTTCACTTTAAAGCCCCCATACGCACGCATACTGAGCCCCCGAAAGCAGTTTCTCGCTCCAATTTTTTTCAGTTCCTCTTGAATTATTGGTCAGTACACTACGGGGTTGCTACACCCTAAAACCCATTAAATTTGCGTAATACACGCTGTGCACCTCCGGTTCATTTCGTCAATAGCGTGGCTAGCCAAGTCTCTCTTTTTGTTTACAATGACAACAAAATTTCAGTACAGGACAAAGGCCTAAAGCAGAACATTCGGAGTATGAATTCAGAATCATACCTAAATGCAGAAGCTTTACAGTTTTGGCACGTTGAACCGACGTTGACGTCCGTCGTACTGCGCCAGGTCTTGGTCCGCACTTACTTACATATTAAGTAATAGCTACAGGACTCTGGTTTCGACCCTCGACTGGCAAGAATACATTACCTGCAGCCAAAAGCGTACACAGTGCTGCTCGGTCTTATTCGATCAGTCAGACTACGTCGAGTGCTGGTAACGCATCATCCAGAACAAACATTAAGTAAGCATTTTACTCCCTGAGTGCTGACGCAATCTGTACAAGTGCGGAGCAGAGGGATTCTTTAGTGTCATTTTATTTCGAATCACCAGGGTTGAGCACGTAAAGTTGCATGACGGGGCCTCAGCCCTCCAATAGCGTACATATAACGCGTCTTTTAAAATTTATGCTAATAGGACAGATCGTAGGTAGGATGGCACAAAGCAAAGTGTTACGTCGTTTCCTATGAATATCAAGCATTCAACGCAAAGGTCCACAGTGACAAAAGTAGTAATTCGTACGCATGGTTTCATCGTGCATAAAGCCGGACTCTCAGATTTCCGCGTATTAAGATACGGATGACGTGGCGACTGGTTTACTTTACGTGCCGTCTTAGTCTTCGAGTCCCAGCATTTAGTGACGTATGCTGGTCGCTGCGACCCGTAGAGGCAAAAATTACACTTGGCGGTCGAGAAAGGTAAACGGGTCGTGTTTTCTTGGTCTTCTGTGATGGTTCAGCATATGCCAAAACGTCCTCCGTGACGGCGTGCTCATCCGAAAAAGACACTGGATGGAGTTTCTATTAATTTGGGGTTATTGATGCGTTCATTCATTACTTTTTTTCTTTATTTTGTACTATTGGGTACTTATTTGCGGCCTAGCAACGGCGCAGCGCTAAGATCACCTCCAACACTTTTCACTCAAGTAACGTGTACATTTGTGAAGCAATGGGATTGACAATCGGCTTCGCTAACCGCGAGGGACCCAAGTTCGATCCCGATCGGAGGAAGCGGTGAACTTTGGAAGCCTCTGTTTCGGTGCGTAACGCCGCGTGACTACGGTGGCTAGATACCGTGAACCCCGGAAAAGCTTACGACGACAAGCCGGGCCCCTAATGTGCTCTCTACTTAAAAGAACGATCATTTCAGAAAATCTCAAGCGGTATTGCTCGGAAAATGTGCAAGCATACTCCGCACTGCCACAAACAGAGCCCATTTAAATTCGGCTTCACTAGCATGCACAAACGCGCTGTTGGAAGACATTTTCAGGGGAGGTGTATTTATATAAGCAGCCTGATATCAATGCCCTAAGGCACTTTATTACATGTCTTCCTACAATGCTTCACACCAATCCCCTTTAAAGACTGCTTCACTGCGTGGCCACAAATTTGTTATTTTGAAGGCATTTTTTTAGTACCTCTTCAAGCACTCCTATATGAAAATATCGAGGGCTTTAGCCACTGTCATCATTAGCGTTCTCTTAAGCGACGAAAGTGCGACCCGTATAGCGTTAGAGACAGGCAGACGGGTTTCCTGCTTGATCCCAGATAGAAATGCCTACGCATTTAATATCATTTTCTACCGCGCCTCCTCCAAATGAACAAACCCTAACCCACCCTGCGATTTGTCACTATTTCCCATAAGAGTAAGAAAAAAGATGGGTGAACTAACAATAAGTTACGAGCGGGAACAACAGGGCTTTCACGTGTCCCGATGACATCGCGCCGCTACCTGTTGGAGCTACTACTCTTTGTTGCTTTAGTTTTACGTGCTTCGCCTTGTTTGTCTCTCTCCTGTGTTGCCCACATCCTCTTATCCTTTTTGTGTGTATTTTTTTGCTGCATCACGTAATGGCGGCTTTTAACGGGACACGAAGAAAATACATACCGATTCGTCAGGCAGTGGCTTGTCGACCGCACACTCAGAGTAGGCTAGACATCTTCGTCGCAGATAACGAGCGGTTGTGGGACGCTCACGCGCTTACCATAGCACTGCAAAAAAGGAGAAAAGCGACAAGTCAAATCATAGCATAGGAAACAAAAATTAGAAAAATGAGATCCCAGCAGCAACATCCCCTGTCCCCGTGCCGGAATAATTGAGGTAATTTTCCCGTCTGTGCTTCCCTGGCCAAGGGGAGTGCGGGGAGGGTATCGGGGTCTGTCGAGCCTTTCGGCTTTCAATTTCACTTCGTTTGGTAGCGGCCTCGAGAGCGGACACGCGATTTACCATGGCGCCTCTTCCACGCATATTCTGCGACGGAATATGGGGATACATATGCGCAATATTTGTCAAACTTTGAGTTTTAAGACGCGTGTCCGCAAGTGTAGAAAAAAGGTTAGGTTACGTTAAATTAGGTTAAACTAGGTAGGTTACGTTAAGTTAGGTTAGGTTATATTAGGTTCGTTCTATTACCCCCCTGTCTTTGTCCTCGTCTTTCGCGCAGTTTTATTCGTTCGTCTGTCACAAACCAACTAGCCATTAACCAAGTCCTATGATGCCAAATCACTAAAGCTAAGATATTTTGAAAACCCCTGTAAACATCAAAATTTATTTTGTGTTCGTATTCATTTTGGCTTAAATGTTGCATTTTCTCTCCTATAAGATGAGAGTTTTTGCATTCACAATGATTTCGGACGCCTAAATAATCGAAGAGCATTCCACCGCGATTCCTTGCACCGTAAAAGAAGGCACTGCATCTTGATCGGAGTTAGCGCGCCCCGTAAAAGCATGTAGCCGACGGTGCGCATCTTTCACCTGCAATACGTCGTTCCGCCTCAATGTTGGGCTGATATATGCCTCTATGCGTGTGTCTTCCATTGCTGCCACGCTTGGCGTTTCTATACACTGACAAGTGCTAACGCAGACACAGGGCCTGGAGGTCGCGTAATTCACATCCGAAAATACACTCCGTTGCTCCCAGTGAATATGGTATGACATTTGCAAATGGCAAGCGCACTTCTCAACAGGTGTGCCTAAAGTGGCTATGAAATCAGAATACACGTTGGTTCTTTGGAAACACTTCTGTGTCCGTATAACATTGACACCAATTTTGTAGCAACCTTGCAGATATTAAAGAAAGCACTTGAAGCAGTTTCGACTCTCTAGCCACTTTCACGCAACTTTTCTATGACGTCACACAATATTCTTTGCGCGATTGGCTGCCGCCAACATAAACCATTGCTAGGACACATGACTGGTCGATTGTACTGGGACCTCTAGCTCCGATTGATCGCATAACTTGAATGCTAACGAGTAGTTAACCCACCGAAAATTGTTTTCTCTTAGCTGGCACATGTGACGTCACTCCTTCCCATCGCACGTCGCTGCAGCGCGAAATTTAAAAGTTCTTCAATCCTCCTTGCGTTTTATGCGTCTGCAAGAGCGTCTGCAAGAGCGTCTACGTACATGGGACCGTAACATTCAATAACGGGGTCTGTACATATTCGCTATGATCGCATTGCCCCCCAGCGCAGTATCTGTACTACCACTCCCTAGGCACTACCCGATACTGCCACTTGGTGTCAAACACACCTCTGCCATACGCTGCCGCAAGAGTTCGCCGCGCATGCACCAGGCGCGACTCCGCGCTTGCAACAATTCATCTTCCCTGGCTGCGCCCCACCCTCGGCTTCCCCCACCGCGGTTCTCTTCAGACTCGGACGCGAGTATCTGGCAGGAGGAGGCAGATCGAGCCGAGACACGCGCCGCAGAAATAATATTTGCCCGCCGTATACGAGAGCCCTGACAATGGTGTCCGAGGGGCGCATATTAGCCGCTAGCCGGCGCTCCATTCGGCTCCCGCACGATGGAAGCCAGGACCGGCGTGCCGCCGACGCTTTGTCACGGAGGGACTCCGCGAGAAAAGGGAGACGGCGCGGGATATTCGAACGGGGGAAAGGAAACGTAATATGTGAAGCAAAAGAAGAGCCTCAACTGTAGCGAGTAAAGGCACGCGCGTTAAAGGTGGTGCAAAGAACACGAAACAAACACTGCTGCAGAAGTGGCAGCACGGAGGAAGCAGCGAACAAATTGGAATATTGGGGATCCCCTGCCCGCGTTCTTTTAGCAGCCCGGTACGAGTTGGCGCGCGCAGTGGGGCGATGAAAAGGCGCGGGTGCCTTTTATATGAAGGAGACGGCCTGAGAGTCCTCGTCTGACGGATCGCGCGGAGGATGGGGATCTCGAGCGGCAACTGCTGGCTTTCGTTTCCCGTCGCGCTCTTATTGCATTCCCCGAGAGGAGGCCCCTGAAAGAGTTTAGAGAGCAGCGGGGGAATGTGTATCGTACTGTCGGGCACCGCGTGGTAGAAATGGGGAAAGATAGGGAGAAAACTGGGAATTAGGCTAAGCGGGTCACTGAAGAGGAGAAATGGAATGAATGGCCCCAATCTTCGAGTGAAAGGAGCTCGGCATCAGTCGCTGGACCTCCATTCGAACTTCGGGGTTCTGGCAGATGTCACAGTGACGTGGTGGTTTGTTCGTTTGAACAGTGGAAGTCGCGAAATTATTAGGGACCAAGTGAGGACCGATCCTTAGCAACAATAACCGCATGAGAAGTCACTTTCTGTGTCAAACAGCCCAAAGGGAATGAATGATTCGGAATCTGGAAGGGCGAGGAGATCGATATAAGTCGCCGCCACACTATACGGACCTACGGCTCTTATAGATGTCAGCGTAGTGTGTTGATTTTGTTGATTGCGCCCACTGGCTGGCGAAGAACCTCAGTAAAATGCGAAACGGACCGTTGACAACAATGACCATCTGAAAAGTTCTATATTGTGTCACGTGGTTGAACCGTCTAAACAGTCTTACTTCAGTTGTTCAGGGAAAAAAAACTATTGTATGTTTTCTATTACGCTCAAGTTATAAGGCAGGTTTTTACTTCGTGAAAAAATAATGTCCGGAAATAATTTAAGTGTCTACTAATGCGTAAGCGTCCTACACCAATTATCTCCATTTCGAGTTTTAATTTTTTTCAAATTTTCTATATTTACACTACTATAGCAATTGCTGGTGTCAACTTCGCCAATTTTGTATTCTCGTGCAAATGCAGGGCGTCACATGGTTGGTGCTTTTTCACGATTTCATTTCGTGTTTCGGGTTGTGTTTTCGGTGTTTTTTTTTACTTTTGTCTTCGTCGTCTGGGCGCGGTACCCAAGATACATATTTTTGACTTGTTTAGCCTATTTGTAGTATCTTTTAAACTTCTCTCACTCCTTGATCTTTTTAAAACTTCCTTCGATCAATTAGGCCTAGTAATGCGTAGCATTCTTTGCCGAGTACCCACACTGCCAGGACCGCGTCAACGCCCTGCATTTCCACAAAAATGCAGATTTGGCAAAAGTAACACCTGTATTCATTATAATAGGCATAAATGAAGATAATTGGTGGTACCTAGAATTCTGAAAAACCAAGAAATAAAAAAAATAAACAAAAAAACTAATTTTTTTACAAAAACGCCCTGACAAAATCAAAAGTATGCACTTACACATCTCCCCTCAAAACCTAACAATAAACAAGAAAGTCCGTTAAAATACGTAATAAAAACGAATAAAACTAGTGAAAAAGGCGGGAAACCATGTAATGCCCCCTATTTTCCCAGAAATGCAGATTTAACGAAACAAAAACACCAGTAACTGTTATAGAGAGTAAATGGAGAATATTGGTCGAACAGAATTTTGAAAAACCAGAAATAACAAAAATAGAAAAAAGGAACTTTTCACAAAAATGACCTGACAAAATCGAAAATACGCATCTTACACATCTCCCGCAAAACCCAAGAAAAAAATTGTCCACAATAAAGCGTTCAAAATAAGAATAAAAAGCTGACGAAGCTTGTACTAAGTCGCGCAAGTCTCGAACCATAGCGAAGCTGGGGGATTTCTTTCTGTGTAAACACTGAAGGACACACAACTACGCATTGCATTAGGTTCGAAATCGTTTATTTACATGTTCAGTCATCGCTTTTCAGTGCGGTAGTAGTAGTCATCGCCGTAATTATCTATGCATGACTGGTTGGTCCAGATAGGGTTGTCCACGGGCTTTCACATTTCCCCCAAAGTGGACCCCGCCTGCACGTGCTAAAACAGGCGGCAACCGGATTCGCGAACTGCGCGTCTGTAGCGCGAGCTGTCTTGTGCTCCCCCATTTGGCGCGGGTGCACGTGAACTGTTTTCTTGGTACTTTTTTTGTGAGCGCTATGCGCAAGTCTGGATGACGCCGAGCGCTCCTCGTGAGGCGCCTGCTGACGTGCGTGGTATATGGCGGGAGTGACTATGACCTAGCTTTTTATATGCCACACACCGCACACATTACGGCCAGCAACAACAGCTGCGCTGTTAAAAAAAACAGCGAAAATTGCGAGAAACCGTGGAACACCCTACATTTCCACGAAAATGCAGATTTGGCACAAAAAAGACCAGTAATCATGATAATAGCGTAAATAGAAAGTGGTCGAACAGAATTTTGAAAAATCAAAAAAAAAAATAGAAAAAAAAAAATCTTCCCAAAAATGATCAGAAAAATCAAAAACATGCATCTTATACATCTCCGCAAATTGTGAAAAATCTGCAAAAGATCAAAATAAGGAACAAAAAAACAGGGAAAAGGCTAAAAACTGTGCAAGGCCCTGCATTTCCGCAAAAAGCGCAAGATTGGCGGAAGTTGCACCTCCACCTTTGATTGTTATAATAGCGTAAATGAGATAATTGGTGGGACAAAATTTTGAAAAACCAAGAAATAGGAAAATAGGAAAAAGAAAATTTACAAAAATGATCTGACAAAATCAAAAATATGCATCTTAAATCTCCCCCAAAACCAATAAACAAAGAAGTTCGTACAAGAACGTTGGAAATACAATAAAAAGCGTAAACGGACCAACTCTGCCTTCACCTTCGAAAAAAAAAGCTTAATTATCGCAGTAAAGGCACTTCGTCGCTATAATGGTATAAATTTACATAACTGGCAAAAATAAACAAAAGAAAACTTAGAAAGAATAAAATAATACATCTTTCGCTACTCATAGCCACATTTGGCAGAGAAGAACTCACACTTTAGACAAGCGGCAAAAGAATACTACGGGCTAATAGACAGTTCTCTGAATTTATGCAGATTTTTTCATCCTGCTTTTCTTTTAAGTTTTATTCGACCAATTGTCTGTATTTACACCATTATAACGTTTACAAGTGTTAAATTCGCCAATTTTGCATTTTTTGCAAATGTAGGCAGTGACACTGTTGCGGTTGTGGGTACTCGGCAAAGAATTGCTTACGCATTAAAATTCGTTGTGCCCCAACAGCTACACTTAAGACTGCTTATGTGTTAGAACGCAAACGCAATATCGTCAGGCTGTGATGAGTATTCAGGTAATATGTCTACACCAACTACCCCCCACGGTGCTAGCTTTCCGGGACAGCAACTGCAGTGTAGCTGGTATTCCTCGTGTTCTGACAGGAGCGCGTTCCTCAAGCGCAACATCCCGCGCTCTAACAGTCCATCACCTTAGCCAACGTAACCGGATCAAACCGGCTCTACCTGAGGTGATGTTATCAAGGAGCTAGGAAACCGAACAGCCCTTTTCACTCACCACGCCTAGTGGCCGGCCGGCCGGGCGCTGCCGTCACCGCGACAGAGAACACTTTCCGCTCCTCCATCCACGTGCTTCTGCGCTTGCAAAGGCGTTGCCTAGCAACGAAGGTGCGCACTCTTTTCTTGGCGTTTTAATTTGGAACACGTTGCCTGATTGATGGTGCATTTTTAGAACCTTCTTACGGCCACAGAACAACGATACAGTCAAACCGATTATAACGAACCCGGATAGAGCGAATTATGCTATATATCGAACAAAGGCAAATCCATTACGAAAATGAATGCGAAACATATTCCTTATAACGAAGTTCACATCGGATATATCGGACTCGGCACGCCTTCAATTGCCACCGAAATGCATGGTCTCAGAGCGGCGATTGAGATGCTGATTGGTCACGATTGAGTTGTTGAGCCTCGCATGGAGCGACGTGACGCCCGACACCTTCCGTAACTGCTTCCGACGCACGGGATTCACGATGGAATCCGCCCAGTCAGCGGGTACAGACCAAGACGGCATGACTGGCGAACTGCGCGAAGAGCTCGCCAACGTTGCAGATGCTGTACATATAGGAGTGTCCTTCAAGGATTTTCTGGGTGTCGATGACGACTTTGCCGTCACTGTGAGCCCCCCAGGCACAGACAGCGTCGTTGATGTCATGGCAGCCGGTGCTGCTGAAAGCGCTGAAGAGACTGAGGATGTCACAACATAAAGCCGTCCAACGCTTTATGGAGCCCTTTTGCCAGTCGATGTGCTCCGCCAATATTGCTTCGATACTGAAGGAAAATGACTTCAACTTGTGCAAACGATGTCTCGTGTAGAGAATGCGGTGCTAGTTGGGGTCACCAAAACGAAAGCGAAAACAAGAATCACCCTTTTTTTGCGAAGTAGGCAGCTGAAGTGGAAAGTAGCTTTATTGCATGCAATAAATGAATTCTTTTGCGTAAGGTAATGGCATACTTTGTGTTTGTTTCTCTATGTGGGAATGGCAGGAAGGGGGGGGGGGGGGGTGTACCGCGTATTCCAAACTCGTAACAAAAAATTCGTTATAGATGGGTTTGGCTATATCGAACTATTGGATATATCGAAGTAATCACGGCGCAATACTACATTTCACTATAACTGGCTTTGACTGTACCACATTTTCTACTAATAGGCTTTTATATTAAAACAGCCGTCGGTATGCATACGGATATTAAAGATACATGAGCTGGTAAGCGAATACATACACTTAGGCCAAGTTGTGACCCCGGATCCCAACCATGAGGCAGAGATAATACGAAGGATAAGAATGGGGTGGAGTGCATACGGCAGGCATTCTCAGATAATGAATGGCAGCCTACCATTGTCCCTGAAGAAGAAAGTGTATGACAGCTGCATCTTACCGGTACTCTCATACGGGGCATAAACTTTGAGGCTCACCAAGAGGGTCCACCTTAAATTGAGGACGACTCAGCGAGCACTGGAACTGAAGACGATAGGTGTAACATTAAGGGACTGAAGAGCGCGGAGTGGGTCAGGGAAAAAACGCGTGTTAAGGACATACTAGTAGAAATAGAAGAAGAGAAATGGACGGAGGCAGGGCATGTAATGCGAAGGCCAAAAAAAAAAACCGTTGGTCATTAAGGGTAACAGAGTAGATCCCTAGAGAAGGCAAGCGTAGCAGGGGGCGGCAGAAAGTTAGATGGGCAGATGAAATCAAGAGGTTTGCAGGGATAAATTGGTCACAGTTAGCACAGTACCGGGGTAACTGGAGATTAATGGGAGAGGCCTTTGCCCTGCAGTGGGCGTAGATAGGCTGGTGATGATGATGAGCTGGTACGCCATTATAGCATATAAGGAATAAACGCGGGCCCAGGACAGACCCTGCGGTGTGCTGGTGTTACTAAAAGTGACGTAGAGTTACAACTGTTCAAAATCAACGCACCTTTGCCTAACGACAAAGATTGTTGAAACACGAAGCTTGCTTCCGCCGCAAACCGAGTCGTATCAAGTTCCAATCGCGTGAGGGGTTCGGTTGTTGTCGTGTGCTCGGAATAATAGCCGCCAATTCACTGACTGGTACCCGCGATGCAATGGCTATGTGCACCTGCGTGCAATGGCGAAACGCCTTGTGCAAAGCCGACTTCTACGTGCACTAATAAAAATGACAGTAATGATGATTACGGCCTTGAAGTGGTTGGCACGTACCCCCTCGGGGGGATTAGCCAGTGTTACGATTAAGCGCGCGCTAACCTGTGCGCGGTGTAGTGCGGGGAAGCTTCGTGTCCTCGGCGGAAAAGGTCCCCTTCCTCAAACAAGCTACGACACACGCTGGAGCGCGTCGGCCACACGGGCCCGCGGCAGTTGGATAATCTGGTACAAACTGGTTCTAGGGAGTCGTGTTGAGACGTGAATTGCGAACGGACGACGCCTGCAGATCTCTCATTTCCCCTCTTTCAAACTCAACGCGCGCCGCATGGCACAGACTGTGAAAGAGTGTTCTTATGTGTCTGTACTCTGTTCTGGCAAGTGTGCGAAAAGCCCTAGAAGGCAGCGGAATCGTTGCCGCTTCTGTGAATAAATTCCGCCCTCTCGGTGGTTCGTGTCAGTCGATATTGGAGGCTGAACTAAGAGCGCGGCTCAGCCCGTCGACTCCATGTTGTCCCTGTGTTGTCGCTGTTCATCTCTCACCATGCAGTAAAAGCAGTCAAGGTTTCTCTAGGGCTCTTTTTCGTCAACACCAAGGCAGCACTTATGCTCGCCGCTCGTCCTCCCCGCTACCACTGCATGACGAAGGCGACGGAGTTCGTTACGGGGACGTGGCGTACCCCAAAAAATAGACAAGACAGACATTTTGGGGCTTGTTAGGGCCCCCACCGCGAGGGCTAATGAAGAGAGTGTCGACCGATGCATTCTAGGAGCGGTTGATGCCCTGCCAGGAAAGTGTGAAGGAACTCCGCGCACCAAGCCTTGAGCGTCGTCAATGCATTTCGGGACGCTGCCACAAACTTGTCCAGCCAGACAAAGAAGGTGGCTTCGTTGTCATCCCCTCGGTGTTGTACGATGGGATGGCGCAATTGGCAGTCCAGGAAGAATTTTGCCCAGCTCAAGCTGATCCTATGAGGGACAGAAGGGAGGCTCTCAAGTTATGTCAAAGGTGTCGCTATGGGCGACCTTGCAACCTCGGTAGGAAGGCCGGCGGGCTGAAGCGCGCAGGCCTTCTATACGACCAAGACGCACAAGGAAGGCACGCCGTTCCGGGTCATTGTGTGCGAAAGGGGCTCCTGGCAGCGCGTTCTGGCATGTTTTTCCAGAGGTGGCTTTCACCGCTGACAATCGACGACCATTTCTGCTGAGGGGCCCCACCGAGGTACCCGTATACCTCCAACTGCATTGCCCCTCTGATGTGCACGGGTTCTCTTTAGACATTAAGGACCTTTACAATTTCTTGCCACGCACCGAGATCACGGAGGTCATTTCTGAGGGAATTGACCACTACGGAGCTGTCCGCTTGCAGAACGTCTGTGGTGTGAATGTCAACGATTAATTGGACCTTTGGGGACCTGTACCTTCGCTCTTCCCTCGTGGAGTTCAGCGGAGAGTTCTTCGATTAGAGGAAAGGTGTCTGCATAGGGTCATCCCTAGCACCTATGCTGAATGACCTCCTGCTGGCGTCGACAAGACCGACAACTGAAGATTATGCTTCGTGAGTTCTAAAACCAGTCCGTTGTCCTCCGCTACGTCGATGACTTCTTGGTGCTTTTTGAGTGTGCGACAGGTGACTTGGACGAGCAAGTGCAACGCATCACGGATACATTCGAGATCACCCTTGCTGACCTTACGCTTACAAGGGAACTTCCTTCCGACAATAGGCTGCCGTTTTGGGACCTCCTCCTGCATATCAAGCCAAGCTATGTTTGTCGTAGGTATGCACCTCGCTCGAAGAAAAGCCTACTTCCGCTATCGTCTGCCCATTCCAAAATCGTAAAACGGGGGCATCGCTTTGGTCGCTTTACGGAACGCCCTTAAGAGATCTTGCCCGCATGAAGTACAGGTCAGTTTCCAGTCGCAGGTGATAAGGCTTTCGTTGGCAGGCTTCCCAGCTGCCTTGTTAGCGTCCAAGCATGGGTTTCGCTAGGACAATTTCCCAAAGGCAACAGAGAGGGGTTGGTAAAAGGTAGGCCGGCAAAAGTCGCTGTCGTCCCTATGTGCGCAGGGTTTTTCACATGTTGAAGAAAGTAACGGGACGCGCTGAAGTTCGAGTAGTGTTTTCTGCACCAAACAAAGTGGCCTTTGCAAACGAGTGAACATTTATGAACTGAGGAGCGGCTTATGCGCGAAAGGCCACACAAAACCTTACGTTGAAGTAGGTGCTGTGTCATGTATGAAGTTTCGCTGTCTTGTGGAGATACCTCAATTGGTCAGAGGTCTTCCTTGTGTCCTTGTGTCTTCCTTCTGTTGCGCCTTGTGTTGCCGTTCGTCGTCCCGTCCTTTGGCGCTGTTTTGAATTCGTTTAAATGTTTTTGTGAGCAAAGGCGTTTGAAAACTGGTACAAAAAGAGGATTTGAGGGGTACATTTCTGAGAGATGTTGCTACGAGGTAGCCGAGGTATCTAAAATAGCGTCTTCCTTAAATAGGGTCAATATTTCAAATTCCGAGTGGCAAAAAACATTCTCCTGCAATACTGGAAGAAAATTATTGAGCTAGTTATCTACAGCTATAAGTTTCCCTTATCATAGAGTCGTATGGCATTCTTGGTGGTGAGTACTTCACTGGAGTAATTAAAAAGCCGACTTGAACAACTATGTAGTCGTTTATTTCTACAAAGTATGAAATGTTAGGGGATTAGTGGTCATTACCCGATATTATATACTTTCGCAATCTTGGGTTACGCGAAGTTGTTTGGACATTATTTGTGTTACGTTAACATTAGGATAACAAACAACAAACCCGTTTGCCTCGCTATGGCATCCTACGTTAAAGGTTAGGTCAAAGAAATCGATATTTAGAAAACTGAAGATTATCATACAAGATAGTCCGTGCATTGTGACGCTTGGTTTAAAGCTCACTTCGTACGGAATTAAAAATATTTATAAACTGTGCGAACTCGTGGCATTACATGGAGAGGAGAACATAAGGACAGGCATGGACTCCGTACGTCCTTGTGTTTTTCTCTCTGTGTGGTGTCAGTAGTTCGCTTTAATCGTATGTTTAAAGTGCACCAACTCACCCAACAGCAAGTCTTTCTAAAGTACGGAAATTAGGCTCGCCCGAGAAGTCAAGGTTTCTTGGTGGAGGAGCTTCAGCACACGTCAAAACTGGTTTGGATGTAGCTTATCATTTTGTCTGTAGCATTCTAACATGGGGTGGAAGATTAAAACCAAAGTGGATGGTACTTGCTGGATAAGAAGGGATGAGCACGCCTCTTTTTTTGCCATAGCGGTCCTTGCGGAACATTTGAAAATATGCCAATTCAGCCAGGACCACATGATCACTGTTAGGCCATGTTTACAACGAGAAGCAACGTTAACATTACCAAGCACACCCAACATGCCTCCTCCTCTTCCTAATGTCGGACTTCTTGATAAACGTACACTTATCGCCTTATCTTGTAGCTACTAGCCCAGGTTACCCACCAAGAAAATGTTGCTTTGGTTACATCCCACCATTTGTGAGGATGTTTTTATCGCAGTTCCTTTGCGCGCGTTAGGCTTTGTTCACACTACCGACGTAACAGCCATATCGTGTGATATGGACGTAAAAAAACGGCGTTTCACGCATTTCGGTAGGCTGAGACGTCAAATGACGTCATTATTTAAAGATATTACGACAGTTGCGACAATCAATCTGGAACCTGGTATTAGTTATGTTCAGACTACCGACGCAAAAGCCATATCGTGATCTATGGACGTAAAAAAGCGGCGTGTCGCGCAGTTCGGTTGGCTCAGACATGAAATGACGTCATTCTTTGAAGTTATTACGACAGTTGCGGCAACAGTCTGAATCCGGCCTTATCTTACCATACGTACTTTAAGTGTGGGCTACCAGTGCGAAAACGTTCACGGCGCATCCAGCTCTTTCCCGAATCGCGTCCATCCAATGTGGCAATAACAGCCGAATCCGCCACTCAGAAAATGTTCGCGCCCATCCTATGGCGGTTATAAAAACTTAAGTGCCCTCAACAGGCTTCGATTAAGCTACTAAAAAAAAAAGAAACCCATCCACGCGAAGGGCCGCACACAAAAATGTGGCTCATTCGACAACACGAATATGTCGCGACAGTGAAAAAACGGTTTCCTGCGCCGCACGTCGGGATGGTGACGCAGAACGGCCCCCTCAGCTGCGTCACGTTCCGGCGGCGCAGTCTTGCGCACTGCGCATTCCTCCGCCGCGCGACGTAACCGCCAGAAGGGCAACCCACGCGACGTCTCGCCACACCGATCATCTGACGTCAGCGGCCCGTACCTTGCGTAACAGATCCCCGCCAACGCCGGCACGGCGGGAATGCGCCCCGGCATCGATGCCCGTCGCGCTTTCCATCCCCTCTGCTTTTCCTTTATTTCCTCTTCGCAATCCGAAGAGCAGATAAGAGTGGGAGAGCGGGAAAGCGGGAAAAGAGGGGAGAGGGAGCGTTTTTCCACATGCGCGCTTTCCGGCGCGGCGTTTGAAAGCGAGCAAGACGGATGGCGGTGTCCGGCTTGAACAGGGAGAAAGGATCCTTCTCTTCTCGGTCCGCGAGGCGGGATAATCGTCCCTGGCAGCGGCGGCGGCAACTCCCGGTCGATACCCAGAGCGGGAAGACGGCTTCCCGAAGGAGGCGGGCTGGCCGGTGGGCGGCCCCGCCCACTCTTCCTTTACCCCTCCCCAAAAGGGACGAGAAATGTCTCGCTGGGGCTGCACTCCCGTCCGCGCCGCCCACGCCGACCCCGGTCTCGATCATGTTTGTCTGCCTTTGTTGATTACCAGCAGTGACGATCGACTCCGCTTAAGTAACGCCTGCCGCCGAGCGATCCACCGTGAAGTGTGGGTGGTGGCAGAGCTGCGTAGGTGAGACGTCCAGGACAGATGTTGTCACTCTTCGTTCACGTGGGAGGCGTCGGCGCAACGTCAGAACTCCTTTTTTCCCGTCACATTCATTTACCAATGTTTTCATTCGTCACGGTCGAAAAGAGGTGTCCTTCGTCCACTTTGCAAAGGGTGAGAGAATGTTTGCTATTTCTTGAGGGCCCTGTGTTGGTCATCTGCGTGACATCGACAACGAGGCTCGTGCTACTGTTACTGGCTCTGGGGTTAGGCTGTGTGATAGGAGAGTTTAAGATAAAAATGGTTTGGCCCTACGTAACTCTTGGGGAATTCCCGAATGAATAATTGGTATGGTGCCTTACTCTTTGCCTGACAAACCACCAAAACAGAGGGAGACACGATGTTGTCGACAACATCCAAAAGAGAGTTTAGCGAATCACTTTACCTCGCATTATACAAAGCCTAGCGACAGCTACATCAGAATGAACTGAGGGTAATGCCGATGGAGGTCCCCCTGGGAGTGATTGCGATGGTGGCGATGATTGGGAGTGACGTCCTGTGAGATCCACTGCGGGCAATGACCGTAGGCGATGACTTGGCTGTTATGTATGTGCGATATTCCGTTACCTTGTGAGTACGAGCCCGCCATTCTCTTTACGCACTTAACACCACCTAGTGGTTTGTTATCGACCATTCGTTCTAAGGTTTTGAGCAACTGGTAAAAGAGGTACCGCTGTTCGGCCTAGTATCCTAGGGCTAGAATTGTGAGTTTTGGCGCTAACCACCTGGGTTTGAGCCCAGCAGTACCGAAAATTTTGCAAGACCAGTGTTTTTTTTTTACTGTTAAGTTTTTTTTTCTCAGATCTACGCATTTTTTTCGTAAGCTAGTTGGGTTTATTATATTTTAGATCGGTTTATGGGTAGGGCGTGAGGCATATAAACAACACGTTCAATTGGTGTTCTACCCCGCACCGGGAGTGCCTGGCTTGTAGCTATCTTGGAACAGAATATCGCTACGTGTGTAGCCCATGAGACTCCTGCTGGAATGACGAGTTGGTTGCGATGCATACGCAGTCGTTCAATTAGCGCTGAGAAAAGACGGTGGACGGACAGGGAAAATAACAGTTGCCTTCACTGTCTGTCTATCGCCTTTTCTTCGCGCTGTTTAAGCGCCTCCACGCGGACCTCAGGCATTTGCAACATTTATTCTACACCAGAAAACACGTGACCAAAAAGGCGGCAGGCGAATTGTGACTTCCACGCTTGGCATAAGGCGTGGTAATAAGACAACCGCTGCGGAAACAGCGAACGTGGATTCGGTTTTCAGTCTTGAATGGCTTATACATTCTATTGCGGGGAACCACACCCTCTTATATCTTTACTTGTGTTTTGTTACCAGTGCATGGCCCCGCACGGCTATGTTATCCTGGTTCAACAGAAGCACGCATTCCCTTCTTTCGTATGCCGCACATGCAATCTTCTTTGATGGCGAAATAATCTACCGTTATGGTCAATATATCCTCAACAGTTCTTTTCTGATCTACAATGTTGGATATTGTCAAGCAAAGTAGTCATCTAATGTTAAGTGATTTGCCATTACTGGTAATTTGCCGGGAAGCTGCGAATGGCTAATGTTATCCGATTGACCGTCACCCTCACCATTACTATGAGATAGCTTCACCCCAAAACATCGTCCCCAATGGCTTTGATATGGCGCACCTTCTTACGCTGCGTTGTTCTGTCTTTGCAAGATAGCGTGCAAAAGTTTCCGTCGCGGACCGGTCAACCTTTCCGCGGCTGTCACTGTATCGGTGTGGTCAACTTCCCCGCACTATAACTGTACTTGCGGTAGAGCACGCTTTACAGGCGAACAACAATTTTAGTCACATTCGCGGTAAGAGCTCGGCTGTTATCTGTAACAGTTATTCACATTAGAAAGGAAAGGGGAGTAGGTTGAAAAAGAAGGGCGGGGGGTTGATGAAAAATGTGTTTCGTGTCGCGCACGCACAGTCGTTTGTTCTTATTCTCGCTGAAAGGTGTCAACAGTTTCTCGGCAGGTACTTTGCCCCAGGCGTGCGCTGGGGAGCGTGCCAAGCGTGTTAACATGCGTCGGTGCCCACGCACGCTGTCAGGGCTTATGCGGTGCTGTGATAGCGTGGCCGTTGTGCAACACCCAGGCTATAATGGAAGCGTTTATCTGATGTTGTCAAAACCAGGGGGCTACGCAACCCCCCTCTTCCTCCAAAGAATTGGGTGTTGACCAACCGTCCCAGTGTCAACCACCCCATGGTTTGCGCATGTTCCTGAAAAAGGGGATTATGCAACACACGCGATATTCCGCTGCTGAAATCTGCACGCCGGTGATTAAGACAGAAATGAGCCTTTGAGCAACGCGCGTTTTAGTGCACTGCTGAAAAGGCTTATTAAAAGGCCGTGGCGCAAAGGCTGGCACTCGTTAATTGCAGACCACGCTGAAGCGTGGTCTGCCGTACATGGGTGCCACTTGCGCCACCAAAGATGGCGGCCCATTCCGCGGGGCTGAGCGAGACAAAAGATGCAACACTCGCGAGGAAAACGTGCAAAGGCCCTCCGGTAGAGTCGGCTAAGTTCCCCAAGGTTGTTCTACAACAGTTGTCGCAGTGATTACATCACTTTAAAAGGATTTTATTTATTTTTATTTATTTCGGTACCTTCAATGCCATGGGGCGTTGCAGAAGAGAGTGGGCTTTGTTAAAAGTAGTGTAAAAAAAGAACTACATAAAAGGGGAAGTTTGCGCGGAAAGAAATGCGAAGCCATAAATGCAAAAACAGTGACAACTCACACAAAATATATGCAAATACACAGGATAGATAAAAAAATAACACTGTAGAGCAAGGTCCCGAGCGCCATAAGCTAGGGGAACACACAGAACGACACTTGTGCAAAATAGCAAAAGAAATTTCAACGCGAGAAGATAGCCTATACAAACATACAAAGTAATAAACACATAAGAGGACACTATTATAGCACAGATAAATGTCGTTCAATAGCGGAGCGAAATGCTCGCGCATGGGTGACAGTAGCTACCGCGCTTGGCAGTAGGTTTCAATCGTCTGATGTTTTAGGTATCAAGGAATGGAAACGCGGATAAATACGACAATGACGGATGTTCACTTCGAAAGGGTTATCCATGCGCGACGATATGTATGACGGACTGGAAAGAAATTCATTTTTCAGCTGTGGACTGAAGTAGTAGATTTTATGAAACAGGTTAAACCGTAACAGCTTTCTACGAAGGGAAAGAGGAGGCAGGTTTAGCGTTGGTTTCATTGAAGATATACTGGCCTTGTGAGCGTAATTAGATGGGTTAAAGCGTGCACTGCGGTTTTCTACGGATTTTAGGGCGTTAATAAGGTATTCATGCGCTGGGTCCCACACTGAACACGCATACTCGAGTTTAGGGCGGATTAATGTCTGGTAAAGGACAAGTTTTAAGTCAGATGGAGCCATAAAAAATTACGCCGCAGATATCCAAGTGTTCGGTTTGCATTGCTGATAATATAATTAACGGGCGTTTCCCAGGATCAGTTGTTAGATATGTGTACTCCTGGATACTTGTAAGTAGTTGCTATTTCAAGTTGTCCCTGAATCGTGTATAGTGTCGGTAATGTTTCAGCAAGATTTGTTCGTCACGAAATTCTCACCATTTTTACATTTTTTAGTATCTAAGCGCATTTGCCAATTTTCACACCAATTTTTTCGTTTATTGAGGCCAGACTGCAGTGTTGATGAGTCAGCCGTAGAAGAAATCACTCTGCATAAAACGAAGTCATCTGCAAATAATCTAATGACAGATGTAATGGCGTTAGGCAGGTCATTGATGTAAATAATAAACAAGAGTTGGCCGAGCACGGGACCTTGGGGCACGCCGGAGGTGATTGGACAGAATGATGAATCGTAATCATTGGCTGAAACAAACTGTGATCTGCCGGATATTCCAGCTTGAATTAAAAAATTCAAGCTAGAATACGGAGGTCGATGTCTAAATTACGTAGTTTTTCACATAGCACGTGATGAGAAACGAGGTCAAACGCTTTATAAAAGTTAAAAAGAATGCAATCAATGAAATGCCCATCAACAAAAGCGCAGAAAAGGTCATTTGTAAAAAAAATTAACTGAGTTTCACTAGAAAATGATTTTCGAAATCCATGTTGGCATGGTGAAAAAGAGTTATTTTCAAAAAATATAACAAGGCTTGAGTAAATGATATGTCCTAACAGCTTGCAAGGGACACTAGTCAACGATATGGGACGATGATTAAGAGGGTTATGTGGATCACCAGACTTGAAGAATGGTACAACGTTGCCAATTTTCGAATCGTCAGGTAACACACAAGAATTAAGCGATTGAGCAAAAATTTCAGCAAGAATTATGGAAAAATAAATGTATGTTGTTCCAAAATTTTGAGTTTATTCCATCAACCCCTGACGATGAGGAAAAGCTTTAACTTGGCGATTAGTGGCATTATTCCCGCCCACTCTACTACTAATGGTTCCATTTGAGTAGGTGTTGCGGTACCGCAGGGATATAATGAGGATGTGGCTGACACGGTAGGAAAGCTTTTTGGAATGCTTCATTAGCAGAACGCAGCTTTCAGAATGGGGTACCCTTTTCACCCTGGTACCCTGCGTCCTTTTCGTCAACTAGAGATATTAAATTTGTTTTGGTGCCACGAATGATGTACCAGAACTTTTTGGTGTTCTGTACAAGCAAAGAAGGAAGGGTATCATTGAAAAAGACACGTTTTGCACTTCGGCTGGCGTTCCGAAATTCTACATTGCAGCTACAATACGCGGACCACGTTGTGTTTATATTGGCTTGTCTTGCTTTACAGAACAACCCTTTTTTTAAGAGACCTGTAAGAGTAATGTTGAACCACTGGGACCGATTATTTCAAAAAGAGACTCGTAAAGGTATATACTTATTGATTAAAGAATGCACTTGGTCTTTGAACAGAGCCCAATTTTTTGCCACAGTTCGTTCATACAATGTGGCCATATAATAATTAAAAAATACCTCTAAGTCTTTACTAATCGAGAAAAAGTCAGCTGTTCGGTGATCACGAACGTCCTTTCGCTTACCACGTGTATTTTTTTTTTTTTGCGTTCGCTTCAATGGAAAACCGAATGAAACAGTGGTGACTGAGCCCTGGTGTGCAAGCGAGTGAGCAAACAAGATCTGCGGAAGTGGTAAGGACTAGGTCAAGCACATTAGCTCTCGTTGTTGACATGCGGATCGGTTTGGTCACAAGTTGTGAAAAATTAAAGGTTGAACAAAAACCAAGAAACTCGGCAGTTTCTCGTGACGAGCCTGAAACTCCAGCACAGCGTTGTGTCCAAACTATCTTGGGGTAATTAAAATCCCCCAAAAGAAAGAAGGGACGATTTGGGAAACCTTACTTTAGTGTTATTAAGCACGTCATGGAGGTCATTACAAAATGATGAGGGGGCGTTTGGTTGTCTGTAACAAACACAATATATTGCGTCACGGTGTTTTAGGCGAACACCTGCGCAAGCTCTTTCCACATGAGATGGAATTGGAACAGAAACAGACTGAAGATAGTCTGCGATTGCAGTGAGCACCACTCCACCGGCTCTTGGGTCTCGATCACAACGATAAAAATGAAAAGACTTTTGACAACGCAAAATTTCGCTACATGACACCTTGGCAGATAACCAAGTCTCAGTCAGTGCCACCACATATGCGTTACATGTATCAGTGAATGCGGATAGATAATCACGCTTATTCAGGACACTGCGAATATTTGGGAGCAGGCAACTGATTTCCCCACGTAGCTATGGCTGAGGGGTTCCGTGTGTAGCTGTGCGGTCTGCGGTAGCAGCGATGCGTACGGGACATCGTCTTTATGAACATTAATTTCACACACACTGTCAGAAGACTGTGCATAAATGTTATATTTCTTGTTGATGCACACTTTGTTGTAGAAATTGAAAACGGCTGTCTGCTGGCTTTACCGAACTCAATCAGCTTCTTTCTCACCTTTATAATTGTAACGAAGAAATCTTCGGTCATGCTTACATTAGACGGCTTCAGTTTCGACCGAGATGAAAATACCAAGTCCTTTGTCTTGAAACTTGAAAATTTAACTATAACGGGTCTAGGGCTGTAATGGACAAACTTGCCAAGCCTATAGGCGCGTTCGATTGCCTCTTCGGAAATCGGCGTTTCTAGGATAGAAAGCGCTTCGCGAATTTTATTTTCTGATTCAACCATGACTCGTTTGACTATCGGGTAGCCCATAAAAAATTACGTTTTCACGACGTGACCTATCTTCCGATTCGTCAAGGCGACGCGTAATAGAATCCTTTTCACAGCGTACTGCTTCAGCAACGAAACCAGAACTGCCGGGCGGTGGGCATCCTTCAGACGCCCCCATTTTTTATTCTACTGCCAGAAGTCTTTCATTATTGTCCGTAATTTCTTTTTGGGATTTCAACTGAATTTTGTTCACTTCGTTCAGTTGCGAAAGCACTTCAATGTGATTTTTATCGATTTTGGCGTTTAGTGACTTTAGCAGAGACAGGACATCGCTATTTTCACTCGGATCATTAGGCGGGAAAGTTTCACTAACATAATTAGGATGGCCAGGATTTGCCTCGATGTCCCCGCCCAAGCGTAACAGCTTCACAAAAAAAATGCATTCACAAACAATGTCACATACAGTTCCGGGACTTGGGAGTATCAGTAAGTTGACATTGCTAGAGCGTTTAGCAAACAAAGGAGGTCGAGGACCATAAGCTACGTAAGCTACGTAAGCTACGAGGGCCAGGAGTCGAGGACCGTGCTTGTTCGTCGCCACCCTGTACAAAGCAAAGCAAAACGCGTGGCTCCCAAGACCACTGAAGAAGTATGCCGCCATGCCATCCTTGCATGGGCGGCGAATCACCAATGTCGATGACGATGGGGGTTGTACGGGAGCAGTCGCCGAAGGCAGAAGATCGTCATGGAAGTAAGCGGGGGACGCCGGGCATCGGTCCTCGGTCACTTGCGCAGGAAGTGAGCATGAAGAATCCTAGATACCGGCAGGCACGTGCCGTTGATTGACAAGACCTGTGCAAAGCAGAGAAAAACTTGGGACAACAGCATGGCAGCTGCTCTCCCGAGCCCACACCCCAGTTGCCAGAACTCAGCAACATTTTCTGAATGAAAGGTCAACAACACAAGAGAAACGTACATGTTACGGAAGGCGGTGCAGTATGCATGCTTTAAATATCTATCATGGTTCGATAGAAGGACCATTCTTTTGAGCCAGTTGTGCTTTCTCCGTGTCACTGAGAATTTTTTTTTTCATTTTTTTTGACAACTCTAGTTCTGAATTGAGATAGGTTACTTAAAAGTCCCAATTCAAGCGTTCCCGACATTTTTTAGAGCCCGTGGTCACATTCTGGACTGTCGTTATAGACTACCGCGCACGGTGGTGTACAAATGTAGTCAATTTTCATCATTATTTCCAATATTATTCATCTTCTTATCTTCCGTCGTCCGCTGCAGCTCGGATTGTGTACTGAATGTTTGTGTAAAGTGTGGCAGCGTTTTTGCTTTCATTCAAAAATTTATCTAGCTGGTCTTAGCTTACCAACTCTAAAAAAAATGCCAATATGGTGTCTCATCAAAGTTTTCCAAATAACGAAACGTTGAACTTTTCGTTCAGAGAGGCGTTACAAAAAACATTGGAAGTTTGACGCGCCGATGCTACACATTCCTATGAGGCACACCATAGTGAACGGCTCCGGATTAACTTTGTTTACACTCCGCCTGCACCTGGGGACCTTTACCGTGCACCGAAATCTCAGTGCACGGGCGTGCTTGTTCGTCGCCACCAGGACAAAATCGAACTCGCATCATTGGGCTTAGCAGCATAACGCCTTGGCTACTGAGCCACCGCGGCGGCTGGGTCACGAAAAAGGTCTGATGATTGGTAGCACGTGCGAGACAATTCCAATATAGAAAATAACAGTGCTTCAAGTACTTCAAGGGTGCTTTGGAGCGCTCCTTCGTTTCATGAACGTTGAGGGGCTTCTCGGCCCAACATGTTCACTGTGCTCCAGTTTTACACCGAACAGAACGCCAGTCGCGAGCGACTGTCCTCCAGTCCTCCCGACATTCAGTAGAGCAATGTTTATGCTAAATTTTCACTCAAATATAGAAAACATTCGAAAGAAAGTCTGACCGAATCGTCTTATTTTGAGGCCCTGCGAGGTCTACCGGTATGTAAGTGCCTGCCAAATCCTTATGCACTGGGTTGTAGCTGGCAAAACCCGAACTCCAAGCCAAGAAGTCATAGGCCGGAGAGCACAGTTTAAATGCATGTTACGCGAAGAGTCGCATTCTTTCCTAAGAGCACATGGCCTGCCGGTCCGTTTTGCTTTGTTAAAACTCTACTTCTTCCTCCTATCACCTCTTGCTCTCCCCGGGCCGTGACTCGAGCGTCTACATGTCGAGAGCGGTCGACCACCGTTGAACACTCTTAAGCTACGTATGGCACCAAGACTTCCAGAACATAGACCCTCGCTATGCATTAGCGAATCAGAACGGAAAATGAGGGGCTCGTTGAATTAATACGGAAATAAGGGCAGGCGGTCAAGAAAGCCAAAGAAAGGAAAGGGGAAAATGTGGTAGGTAATTTTATTATTCTTGAAACAAATACAGTCTTTTGAAAGAAAGAAAGAAAGAAAGAAAGAAAGAAAGAAAGAAAGAAAGAAAGAAAGAAAGTGGAGAAAACATGCCTGCCGGATGGGATCCGAACTCACGACCTCCAGAATACGCGTCTGATGCGATCACCACTACACTACCGGCGGGGCTGTGCTCCCCTTTACTTTCTCGGATGTTTATGTTAAGGTATTTGTTTCCTGAACTTGGCAGATGGTAGGTAACACAAGAAACAGAAAACTTCGGACAAGGTAGCGACCTCGACCGTTGCCAACATTTCAGCAACGAGGGTAAGTTTCTTTGCTGAAACATTGGCAACAATTGAGGTAGCTACCTTTTTTGAAGTTCTCTTTTTCTTGTGTTACCTACCATCTTCCAAGTTTCATTTCTCCCTGTATCTTTTTTCGCTATCTCTCTATTACTCTTCTTCTCTAATGCCTGTGTGTTTTTTTTTCTTTTTAAATCCCTTAACGCTATAAACGTCACTCGAGAGCTTTCTAAACGCTCCTTCCACTCAGGATTTCCGACGCACTGCACTCAACACACTCAAGCAGCCTCTCTTTCCCCGCCATAGATTCAAGCGCTAAAACGCGCCGGGGCCTACGTAGCGTGCTTGACGCCGTTGACAGCGGACGCGTGGGAACGAGTCCTGCTACACTCAGAGTCCCAACGTAAAGCGCATAGTGTGAGATGCAGTCAGGTGCGCAGAGCCCGACTGTTCACATGACCACCTCGCTAAGAGAAAAGGGAAACAGTGTCAAACTACGAGAGACGCAATTTTCAACTCAACCGGCACGTAAGTGCCTTCTCTTGTCGCTAGCATCGGCTCGCATTCGAACGCCTCTTCGACATGGGAAAAGCTGCAGGCTGTGCTCGAGGTAACGCAGAACGCCAATACGAGGCTCTCTCACTTCCCACTCGCTTTCCCTGTTCGACGAGTCCTCTTCTCGCCGTTGATGTTTTCCTTCACCTTTTTCTTTGTATCGGGGTCAAACAGCGTGCACTAATGAACGAAGCCCGTTGCAGTTTTGCCTCGATTATGCAAGGAAGCCTGCAATAATTAGCGGGCCTTCACTTATGCATCATTTCAACTTTCGAGACCAAAGTTTCAAGTTGCTGAATTGATGCCGAGTACCGACAGCACGAACGACAGACGCCAGCCAAGCAGAAGTGGTGGCCATCGTTCTCGCCCTCACGTACGGAGACGTGCAGACGATCGTCACAGACTCCAAGATGGCTTACTGCCACTACCGCAAGGGGATCGTCTCCCACGCGGCCCTAGCAATTCTCGCAAAGCGCAGCCCACCGGGACGAGACGTAGAGCTCGTGTGGGTTCCGGCACACTCGACAGTGGAAGGCAACGCCCTCGCCGACCACTACGCCCGCGAACTAGCAGACCGGGCCGAGGACGAGTCGGAGCTACCGCACCCAATTACGAGCTACCGCGAGATTACCCGGTTGTACAGGAGCGCCAGGTGCAGGCTTCCCGTGCCGCACTAACAACTCGAACGCAAACAACAAACGATCGTGCGCCGCGCACTGGCGCACCCAGCTTTATTGCAAAGATATTCCCGGCAGAACACGACCCCATCTGCCCGTTCTGCAAAAAGACTGAAGGCAACCTGCCGCCCATACTGGCGGAGTGTACTCAGCTCCAGAATCCGCTACCTTCTCTCCCCCTCCCCCTTCCTCCCACCCCTACCCGAGCGATGGGAGATCTTGATGTCCAGCCCCGCCCTGTCGACGCAGCAAGAGCTCGCGTCCAGGGGCCTGGAGCTATTGGACTCGTATGGGACTTGTGAATGATGCATTGTGAAAATGAATCGCTTGAGACGACGTGCCATTCAGCTGCAACTAAGGAATTATTGCGTGCGTATTGGCGTTATACTTGCATGACTTTGTCTCTGCTCTCTTTTTTCGTGTCTTGTCTGTTTTATTTCTCCAGCGATGTGTTTTATTTGTTAAACATTCGCCTTCCCAAAGATTATGCTAATAAACGGAAATACCACAACCTTCGCGTATTGTGTATACTGCCGAACTGAAAATTATTTTTTTCGCGCTAAACTAAGAACTAATCATTTCAAGGTGTTAATAATGCAGCCTTTCCAATCAATTTATAGTCGTTGTTCTGCTCAATTAAGTGCCCCTAATACCACTATGCTGAATTTTCTTACTTTATCAGCTCACTTTATCCCGAAAACTGTGGGCGACGGATCGGTTACGCTGATCGTCAGCAGTACGAACTGTCAGCCAATGTTCCAAATGGGTTATAGCGAAAATATAGCGAATCTCAATAAAAAAAAGATCAGGTTTAACGCTGCTTATCCTAGTTATCAGGAGCGAAAACAAAGATTATGCGCACAGAGATTCGGGAAAGTTTGTTTTTGCTTCAGATTTCACAGCCTAATGTCTAGCTACATCCTCTGGAAGAGTGGATTTATCCTTTAGCTTGCGCTGGAGGGCACGCGCCGACAGCCTGCCAGCGGTGCCCCATCAGTGGAGAGGCTGAGGGACCAAGCGCAGGCGAAGCAGCCGTTTCACCTTCGCCTAGTCACGTGACACCTCAGCAGCCGGGCTCCGAGCGAGCCAAGCGATCGGGACGAAAAGCGCAGCTTTCGCGCCGGCGGCCGAGCTATCGTAATAGAGTCTTCGCTCTAAAACAGAAGGAAGCAAGAGGCAGAACACAGGAAGCGACATTTCCAGGCAGTCCTCCAAGAGTCGTTCTCTGTGCGTAGAGGGCGGAGAAAAAATTCAGCTACTTTTTTTTTCGAGGCCAAGCATACAAAAAAGTATAACTTCTATGCAACATGGGTGCCTTACACCTCCTTCAGAATAATTCACTTTGTCTTTTTCCTTTTCCTTTCTTTTTTATGACTGGTTACGCCTTGTGCACAGCTTACCCCATAACTTGAATCAGGTTTAGTAAAGCGCCCGTCTCTTCTTGGTCTCCTTGGCAGGTCACCCGCACTTCTTCAACCAGCTTTCGAGCGGCCTGGACATCGTCTCCCTGGCGGGCGAGTGGCTTACCGCTGCGGCCAACACAAACATGTGAGTACCGTTTCGCACGCTGTCAGAAGCTGGGCGAGCGAATGCCGCAGCTATTTGTGGGGCCAGCTTTTGCAAAGACCTACGGCAGTGCCGACGTCTGAACTAGTTACTGCGGTGCTCGCAACAACGGAACAATAAATGTGTCCTGGCTTTTCAAACATCGGGAGTTATGCACACCGCAAACACCGCTATATTATGAGGTGCGCTACAGTGGAGACCTTCGGCTTTCTTTAGACCTATTAACACGTGCGAATGGCTGCATACAGGCGTCTTTTTCGCCTCTATCTCAAAACCTAGCCATGAGAATTTGCGCGTAACTCTCAAGACTGTATAGAAAACTGCACCCGCCCCATCTTTCTTCCCTATCTCGTTCTTTCGAGCAGTTTTTTGCATCAATACTCAGTTTAAGTTTATATTTCAAGCGCACGTGCTTGACTGGCGACTTTGTTCCATAAAAATCTATCTGGGCAGCTGTCCACCCAAAACTAACGTCGGTTAGCTTTAACTTCACCTTCCTGGGGAGGTTTTGTTGCTTTGCGTTTAATCTGCGAGCGTCAAGCCGTTTGTACACACGCGAAATAAATAAATAAATAAATAAATAAATAAATAAATAAATAAATAAATAAATAAATAAATAAATAAATAAATAAATAAATAAATAAATAAATAAATAAATAAATAAATAAATAAATAAATAAATAAATAAATAAATAAATAAATAAATAAATAAATAAATAAGTTAAAAATCTCCTCTGCTCTAAGTTATTCTGACCTCTCTACTTAAGGTCCCTTCAAGCTTCACCGGTTTTTTGGGGCTTCAGAATTTTAGAATTAAGTCAAGGTTTCATGCACTATCACTCTATGCGGCGACGATGTACACGCCACTTGCTGGACATAATCTCGGCCAGAATGAAGCGTTTCGTTAAAAGTCAGGGTCGAAAGTTTTCTGTTCATCTATGCAAATAAATGTATACGGAATAATTTTTTTGTCTTTTGGTCGGAAAAAACATGATCTGATTTATCATATCGCGACAGAAAAAATATATTGCCGTAATAATGCAGTGATCATTTAACTCTACGTGGTCAGTATATGGAATGTAAACTTAATTCGCTGGAAATGCCAGTAGTTGATGTTGTATTTTCGGTTAAAAATCAGAGCTGTGAATTTATTTTTACGCTTCCCACAACAATATCATCTGAAGGCTTCGTGCTGTTAAAATAAATACTTTAAATACTCAGCACCAACAGATGGGGTAGTGTAAAAATGTATAAACTACTGCTCACTAACAGAATCAGCGAAGAATTTGTTTCCGTATGTTTTTCACAAAAGAAGGGCCTATTCCCAGATTTCATGTGAGCTTTTATGAAACCAAACAGGTAGTGAATGACGTGCAGATGAGGGCTAAAAGAACAGCACTGCTTCAGTACATCGTACTTCTTCAAAGCTCGCCTTACAAATCCATCGATGCGCTTTCCGGGTGGCCGTCGTTGCAGGTTCACGTACGAGATCGCCCCCGTGTTCATCCTCATGGAGAACGTGGTGATGAAGAAGATGCGGGATCTCATCGGCTTCACCAACGGGGACAGCATCCTGGCGCCGGGTGAGCTTCGATCCTTCGTAGCGCGTTCTTAGAGCTTTACTTCAACGCAAAACGCGTGTGAAGGGTTCCAGTTTCGAATCCAGAAGGCGAGCTATGTAAATCTTTCTGTATGAAGAGATCGTACTTGCACTTTCACAAGTGATGGAAAGAACCTCTTCTGTTTCAATTTTTATTAAAGGTTTAGGGTAAGCGGGGGAGTTTAAGTTTCCTTCTGGCAGACACTCGTACTTGTGAACATTAGTTTTCTTCTTATGAATAGTATCTTGGGGGGGAAAAAAAACAACTGCAGAAAGATCTCATGCAACATTCAACAGGTCGGAAACATTTTTACTGGACGTAACACTTGCAAGGCACTTTCTATTGTTTTTGGTGACCTCAGAACACTTAAAAAATTCATTCATTCATTCATTCATTCATTCAATCAATCATTCATTCATTCATTCATTCATTCATTCATTCATTCATTCATTCATTCATTCATTCAATCAATTCCTGTGAACAGGAATAATTTTTTGGTCAATATAACCACGCAGTGCTTGTAAAGTGACCGTGAAATAACACCCTTTAATTATTTTCCATCATAAGTAACAGAATAAAAAATTGCATATATTGATTCCCAGTGCATAACAAACAAAAAGAAAAAGTAAAAGGAGCGTTTTTGCTCCCGAACATTCATCGACCTTTTTTTTTTCTCCTGTCGTGCACTGGTATTAAAAAGTGTAAATTGGAATGTTGCACTTACTCATATCAAAGCGATACATCAACACCACACTCACTTGCAGGCATACAACTTAATGCGACATCGAAATTATACACAGACATCGGGACGCGACTATAAACAAACATTGAACACAAAGCCGATAAACAATTTCACATATGTCAACTGGCATCGCCTACTCAGTGTTTATTGAACTTGCGCAGTATTTTCTAATTGATTTGTTCAGTTTTTTTTCTCTGTTTAGTAGTACATAATTCATCACTCACTTCTCTGAACACCTCCGGAACATAGTAGTCCTGTGTTCTTTTTCTATGACTAGTGTACAGTCGTGCTTTCGCGTACCTGTAGGTTTTGCGCACTGGCGCACTTTTTTTTACCGCTATTCTAAATTCTTTGGTGGAATGGCGATTCTTCAACACTGCATATTTGAACAGTCATTTCACTGGTGGTATTCGCGGAGCTTGGTATTTTCGCTGCGTACCAACGCCATTTAACGCTGTACCGTAGGTCACGCTCATGACAGTTTTTCGAATTATTCGATTATTTCTTGTTTCTTGTTTTCCGAGAAAGTGCCGTATTAGGCGGTGCCATACCACAGTAAAGATTCAGCTAGGGAATTATACACTGTAAGCTTAACTTCGCCCAGAGCTCTACGTCTGGGGTGATACATCATTGCAGATATTGATCTTAGCTTGTCACCTATATGTCTAACGTGACTCTGTGATGTTAGATATTGTTCAAAAAATATTCCTAAAAACTTTCTGGTTGTTTCGAGTGGTAAAGGTGGGCACTGAAAGGAGTTACAGTCTGATGAATGCAAAGAAAAAATCCTCCCATTCATTGTTATAACTTCGTGTGAATTGCTAAAGAAAAACAGCTTTGTTTCCTGCTTTTTTTTACAAAAATACAATTTGCCTGAAACCAATTACTAGTTTTAAAATGTCACCCAGTAGGCGCTGAAACCCTGCATGAATATTGGTAACATCTACAGTTATCGATGTGTCTTCCGCATACTGGAATATTTTTTCTAATTTATGGATAGAAGGTCGAGGTCTGCAACATAAATGTTGAAAAGCAATGGTCGTAACGCAATTCCCTGAGGAACTTCATAATTTATTGGCTTATAACTTCGTTGATCTCGGTTTGTCGAAACGGGGTCAAAATTTTATGCGATATCAGACTTTAAGAGTACGGGTTAAGCACTTTAGAAAAATAGCTTTAATATTTGTGTAGTATTCGAGCTGCTTCATCTTTCGCACCAACCAGATGAAACGTCTCAAAAACTTATGGCATCCCACTTTTATAGCATAGAAGGTGGAGTATAAAGGCAGGTATTTTTCAGTCACGAATATTCAAAGATTTTATTTCCTCAGAAGTACGAGGAGGCAGGCTGGGACTAAAGGCTACCCCAGCACCCTTTGTACTGCACCCAAGCCCCCTTTGGTGCAGTGCAATGAAGAAGCAAAATCAAACAAGCTGGAAATTCTAATGTTTGAGTAATAAAAATACAAGAAAAATGTAGACCACCAGACATTAAACAACAATATGGGAAAGGTAAAGTAAAGTTAATTAGAGTGCAAAACAGTAAAGTAAAATAAAATACAGGTGGACAGCCAGGGTATAACTATAGAATATGAAAGCATAAAAACAAGAAATGTAACAAGGAACGTTCACAATAGGAACTGCATGGGCTTAAACACCGCCTCGTAGGAAGGCTTCGGGATAGCTGAGGACTGTCACCCCAGCTCGTGCACATAGACAGGAATGAATGCACCATATATAATACAAAATTTTCTACATTTTGCAAACGTGCTAAGTTTTTTGGCACTCACCAGTAACCTTTCAACTTTTCAGTAAACCCGATTCTGGATTGTCAGGAACAAACAAGCCGTATTGCCACGAAGGCATAAACGATGAAATCCTTCACATCGTACAACATGCGAAATCCCACGGATAAGCACTCCTTTTTATTTTTATTTTGCCGGTTATAAGCGAAATCTGAAGCAAGGTTTTGAATCGGTATCGACGGCGGCCTTGGAGATGTTCTCTTCTGCAATATACTGCCTACGTCAAAATAAAACTTTAAACGGCGTAATGCGGCTGCCGTTGCCTCCAAGCACACAAAAGCTTTCAAAACTTGAAGTGAATTGCGACCTTTGTCGCGTTTATGAGGTTTGTGGCACCGGTATATTGCCAATTCAGAGGTATTCGATTCTTTGTTCCAAATTTTCTACTACCGGGTATGTCCCTGCTTTACAACGCCCGTTTTTTAAAAAACAGATAGTCTTTCTTGGGCTACTTAAACGCAGAAATTTTGGTCTGTCTGTCTGTCTGTCTGTGAATCGATTCAGCCAACCGGCCAAAGTGAAACGAAAGCTGCGCAATAGTCATATATACTCACAGCCACATATAAACTTCTAAGTCCGATGTCAGTGTTCATACTTGTCAACATTGTTGAACAAGAACAAGACATTACGCAAATATAAGGCAAGTAAATCAATACATACGTGACATTCGCAGTGTTCCTTTATTTAAAAAAATTCATGGATACTTGGGTTTTGCGATAGGAAACGAAATACTACCTCAACCGCAGAAAACCGTCGCCTGCTGTTGCCAGCGCTACCTCCTGGCGGCATTTTAAAAAACCAAACGGAAACAGTTACGAAAGGTTCCACTAGATAGGTTCCACTTTCTGCTTGAAACGCTCCTGCAGCAGGGCAACGTGGTTCTATAAATGTTGTAGTACGGTGCCTCGATTCACGCGCGTTTCCGCCATACGGCAGCGCTGCCATCGAGACACCCAACTTGGAGCAGTAGAACGCGGTAAATTCAAATTGACATGAGCAAACCTCTAGCGTGTTATCTTGGGAGGAACGAGAAGGGAGAGTAACAGCATGAGAGGTGAGCGGGAAAGAGAAGGGAGGCACTTACTTGCCTGGGGCGCCAGTCGACTATCGTCTTCCGGCGACATCTGCAACAAAAGGACCAGATACGCGGCCATATTTTTACCAGAACCCGCTATGCGTTCTTGCAGAAATGGGGTCGATGTGCGGAACGCCTGCGATCAACACAAACACGAAGTCAATTTAAATTACACGCGGATGTTTTTGAGAAAGCCGTAACGCGCTTTTTCTTGTTCATAAATCGCACAAAACAGAAAACATTCCATAAATTTGGCTGAAGTATTGGTTTCTTTGCACGTGCCAGCTGCTGTGCGAAGGCGAAATGGTTGCGGCGTTCTTGCCACCATTTCAATATCCCGCAAGTGCTCCAGGATTTGCACTTTTCTTCGGAAAGACGGGGGGGGGGGGGGGGGGGGGGGGGGGGGGGGGGGGGGGGGGGGGAGAATACTAAGAAAGTACTGTTTCACTGTTTTTGTGGCGCGATGGTTTTGGCATACTTGAAAGTTCCATTGCCGGTGCTGAGGCTTTCTCTTGTTTTGTTTTGAAACTCAAAGAAAACAGTTTACGTAGCAGATGGTGTTTCTGGTAATCCTGTTTCCTTTGAAAACAGCCCTCATCGCTGCTTCCTAAATTCGGCAGCAAACGGTTTTTCTTGTTTTTTTGAGCGACATATTCTCGAAAGTCGGGCCGCCGTTTGCACCACTTTCTTTTATATTGCGTGGTCTTTGGATGGGTGCGGGCTGGAAATGAAGGAAAAAGAAAACTTGGAAAGAAGCAATTTTTTACGAAGCGACATTTTTAGCAAGCACACGTTTGCGATAGTGTAAGAGTAATTCAGCTACTACAGAAAAAAAAGTGGAGGGAGGGGGGGTTATGCGGTCTCAAAACGAATTCTCCGTTCATCGACCGCAAACAGATTTCAAGAAAGGTACTTCCGTTCATACTGGGGGACAATCAGGCAGCGATCTTGGAATCAGAAATAAAAGACCAGTTGTGGTTGACACTGGAAGTTTGTAAAAGTGTGCACATTAGATTTTCAAAATTTTAAACATAAGGCAGCTTGTTGTCACCACTGTGTCGAAAAAAAATATGCGTTGTGTTGAGCGGTACGCTAGAAAATTTCTAATTGGTCACTTTAAAAAGTAGAGCCAAAAACAAGAAAAAGAAGCGGCAACTCAAAAAGATAGTCTCAAAAGCAAGAACTTATCTCTTCTATTCGCTCACGGCGAAACTGTTCATGTTGTAAGAGTACTACAGTTATTGCAGAGATACGTATGATCCGATAATTCTCTCTCTGTCTCTCTTCTCTCTCCTCTCTCTCTCTCTCTCTCTCTCTCTCTCTGTCTTGTTGTCTTTGTGAGTGAGTGTGCGTGTTTGGGTGCACACACACACAGCTACCTTAAAAACATGGGGCAAAATAATTTTTAATATTTGATGCGCTCAGACAAAAGCATGAGACATTTGAGCTTGAATTATAACGAGCCCAGTGTATATTTTTTGGTTTGGGTAATTGAAGCCCTTCCCCGTTATTTCTTCTGATTGCGTTTCCAGGTGGCTCGGTGTCCAATCTGTATGCTGTGATGGCGGCACGGCACAAGATGTTCCCCAACTACAAGACCATGGGCCTCAAAGCACTGCCGCAACTTGTTATGTTCACCTCCGAGGACGTGAGTGTTCTATCTGCAGCCTCGTCTATAACTTTGCAGAATACAAATCTGCGCCATGCCGCCGCTTCTTTACAACAAATCCTGCTGTTGTTCCAACAAAAAGGTTCAACTGCACGTTTTACATTGCAGATAACATGCTACTACAGGCTTCTTTATCAGTATTTGAAACAATCTAAACCGAAGGATTAATTGGCGGACTGGTTACGCTGATGGCAAAACAGCTGCTGCGAATCGGCTATCATAACCAGTGTTATGAGCCTTCGCAGTCCATCCCCGTTTTTCAAAGCCAGGGCTTTGAAAAACGTCTGTTCCTCTAGTCTGTTCGTCTAGTCTCAGCCGAAGTGATGAGACGGTGTACCAATCACATTCTGCTGTTTAATTTGAGAAGTCCTTATTATGGATGTTAGGTGTGCTGCGAATCCTTTGCTTCTTTTTTTAACTATTATGTCCAGGAAATTTACTGGTAACCATGGCTGCGTAACGGGACCCCTGCACTGGGCGCCGTGTACTCGAGAAAACAATCGTTTCAGAAGTGCCCCCTGTTTTGCTTCCGTTAAACGGAGTATATCACAGGGAAAGCTTTCTTAATGGGACCGATGAAATCCTGTCAAAAAAGTAATGTATTTCCCCATAGGCCGGTTGGTGGACCGAAAAGCTCTGATAAGATCTCTGGACCCACGGCGCGTCCGTGAAAGCGGCCGCTTCCATTGTGTCAAACTGGTTAGCTGAAAATCGCGAAAAGGGAACGTTTCTAGATAAGACAATACATGCATCCATCATAAAGAAGGAGCACACTAGTGTACGTGTATCTCGTAAACACACTATTGGTATACATTTCAATCATTCGTAGATGTGTTTACTTGGTGCGCGAAAAATCGTCACATGGAATCGTTCTTCGTTTCCGATTTGGGTCTTTGAAGGCTTGACGATGGATTGGACGCACTTTCACGAAAGGTCGGACCAACGTTACTACTAAAGTCGGGTTGGAGCGTGCTTTTAGCGAAGGTTTCGACGCACGCTTGACGCAATTTTGACGTGAGAGAGCTTTCGTGCTTCTCTCAACTGTCTTTAGGAAGGGATTGTAACGTTTTACATATAGTGTTCCGGGCTTCGAAAGCTTCTACAAATTTCCTTATCTGTCGACAAAACAACAGCTGTAAACTTACTTAGGGAAAGAAACAGTCTGAAACAGAAATACGGCGCCAGAGCACCGCGAGGTGCCTCCGCCAATCAGCATCAGTGTTTCTAACATGAAGTTACTTGGGACTGGGGCTGTCACCGAAGCTACTCACCTGGCTTCCCCTTTTTTTAATGGCTGCGCCGAGGCAGCAGACTGGAGGCTCAGCCATCAAAACTTTCACTTCAAACGACACTTCGCAGGTGGTCTTACCCAGGCTACCTTGACTCAATCCTAACAGCGTATACGACACCGCGCATTGTTTCAAGATCTTGTTAACTCGCCTCCAGGTAACAGCCGCTGTGGTTTGGTAATATTTTGCGCGCCCCGTATCTCATGCCACCCTACGAATGACAACACCTCGCACCAATTAAATTCGGATTCCGAATACTTTTCCCAACATCCACTTTCATACAAATTAAAGATGCTCGAATTGCATAAGCACAAAAACGGTTTCGTGTGTACATGGGGAGGGAAATGCCAGCTGACGGGGCACGTACGGTTCGTTACGCCGGGAAGACCCCGCAAAGGCACGCGAGAACGGGAAACAATAGCAGCTGGGAAAAGATGGAGAGAGAGCGGGGGAAAGGGGGAGGGGGGGAGGGGGGGATGGACGGTGGTGGCGACAGCTTGCGGCGCGCAGGGGAAGAATAGTTCCTCTCCCCCCAGTCCCGCGCAGCAGCGCCCAACGTGTAACGGCTGCCCTAATCGGCGCGTGCCTTATTGGTTTCATTTCGCCGGGAACACGCGCCACACGTACGCTGCCTTCAGAGCCAGCAGCGGCGGCGGCGGCGGCAGCAGTAACAGCGGCAGCTTGTGTGGTTCGTCCTCTGCCCAGGCGTCTTCCATCCATGCTTGCCGCCCTCTCCAAAGTGGCCCTTTTGCCTCGGCCCCCCAGTTTCGCGACAACGCTGCGATGCCACTCTGCCCTTTTCGCTTGTTTCTGATAGCCCTCTTCTTGGTTTTTGTCTTTCGGGCCTTCTTTCGTCATTCTACCGTTTGCGCGCGTGCGGGCCGGACGTCACGTTGACGTTCTGCCTCGCGTGAGTCAGCGGCCCGCGCTGTCGCCGTCGATGCCACAGCTTGCGAGAACGCACCGTGTACTACCCTCCTGCCGCACTACTCAGGGAGTTGTGCAGACGTCACCGCCCGTGCCCGTCAGATGGGGAACCCGGGAAAGTGTGCGGCAATACGCGCTGCTGCAGGCTGATGAGGGTTGCGGAGAGTGACGGCGACTTTCTTGTTAGCTCAGTGAGATAAAAAAAAGAACTAGGAGTATGGAAACAAAGATTAACTACTGAAGAACGAGATAGCTTCAAGGCGCTTGACTTTTTGTGTTTATTAATACATATTTTTGACGTTGTTAAGAAGGTGGCCGTTCTTTTTGATCCCATTTAAAAATTGTCTGCAGTCCCGTCTTACTATTTGTTCGACCATGATAGAAACGGCCGCGCTGCGGAAAGGATGCAGCTATAGCTGACTTCAAAAAAGTCAAAGCAAAGAAACCGCTAACGCAATAGAAAGCAACACACAGCAGAAGTGTGTTGTCACAACAGCGAGGCCTACGCGACCGTGATGTTGTTTCTTCCCCGGCAGCATGCTAGCGTTTGTTTATTTTACAGCGGAAGCTGTGTGTATGGCTTACGGTTCGGGGCGGTCATACGTTCCACGTGAAAACTGTTTCGCTGCTTTCAGGGTCATGACGAGGGAAAATTAACTTCGTAAAGGAGAAACTGATCGAACTAAATGCAAACCAATGTTAAGTTCTATAGCAATATTTTTCGCAAGAACTGTTCGCTGATTATGGCAATTCTCTCTCGGGGGATTGGCAAAATGACTGGGGGTGCCAGGATGCCTCACATGTGAACGGTCCAGCAACAATCGGAATTCATTGCCTGAAGCAAAGTCCGTAATTGTGCTTGTTATTAATCAGGAACACGGCGTCAAGCTTAATTAAGAAAAAAAAGTTCAAATTGAAATTTCTGTTTCAAGCCCATAAGTGACATCTGGATATGGGGTAATGGAAGGCTACAAATGCATGTTCATTACATGAAGACGTTCGGTAACGTCAGAATCCTGAACACGCAGGCATTTTGTCTTTTCGTCATCGTGCGTCGAAGTCAAAAATCAAATCCGCGATCTCGTGGCCAGCATCGCAGGCATTCACCACGGAGCCACCACGGTGCGTGAAGCGAAGAGAGAGATGATCCTTTGAAGCATGAAGGAACAATGGATTAGAGTGAAGCGGCCATGCATGCACAGCTGTCGTCGCTTCGTGGGAATTAAATCTTCAGCCACCCACTGCAAGGTACACTAAAAACATGCAAAATATTGAGAAAGCGGACCAGTGAAACCATTAATGCTAATGTGTTTCAAACAAAAAAGCAAGAAACTACTTCTAAGCGAAGACCTCCAAAACGCATATTGTTTGTTGGTGGAACGTTTAGAAAAAGTGACGGCGAAATTTCTGGGCAATGCATTCCTGAAATTCCTTAGTGGGCAATGCATTCCTGAAATTCCTTAGCGGATGTGTGTGATAACTTCCTTCCTTGCCTTCTTCGTCCGTCTTATCTACGGCAATATTATTGATTGTTACTCACCAACAATATTGTCATGAAGCCAAGAACGATGGAGGATCTCCCGTGTACGGGGGTTGATGCGTGGAAGAGCCGGGAGCGTTTTCAAAAACTTCGTCTTGAATATCTCCCACGTCGTCAGGGCGCGCTCGTGGTTCTCGGGCGAGCAGGGTCTTCAAGCTAAAATAACGCTTGCCGAAGTGTTTCGCCGTCGACCCTTCGGTTAAATGTCTGGACCCGCTCGAAATGCTCCAGCGATTCTTCAGTATGACCCGCTGCGGTGGCTAAACGGATATGGCGTTGTGCTGCTGAGCACAAGGGCGCGAATTCGATTCCCGGCCGCGGTGGTAGCTTTTGTGATGGAGGCGAGAAGCAAAAAAATTGCGCCCACCCCCCGCGAGGGGAACCCTGTGTAGATGCGACGCATCGTGGGGTTCCCTTGGTGTTTCCGTTGGATTGATTCTGAAATCACGTGAAACGTGTCGGGAACGCGTATGATTATTATGTTTTATGATTATTATTATGTTTTATTGGCCAATCTTGGTCAATTTCTCCAAGTGGTATGCTTGGGGCTTCGCTGTCGCAACGACCTTTACTCCATCATTGTTGCTGTAAGTGGGAGCTTCTTTTCTTTTATTGCAAGTGTTAATCATTGCCCCATCATGCGTTGTATCAGTAGCTTCTTGACGTAGTTTGAATGAGTCAAGGATATAAGGCGCGTTCGTAGCATTTCATCCTGTCTCGGTTTTGTGGCGCAGTGGGAAGAGCACCATGTACCTCGCGTTCCGCCCACAGGGTCGTGGGATCGAAACAGGGCGCCGCTAACTGTTATTTTTTTTTTATAGTGTAGGGGAGGGGTGTGGACGAGAGAGGGGCATGGGAGAGGAGAGGGGGTGAGCGGCGGAGAGCGCAGCTCGCGCGGCGAGAAGAATAGGGGAGGGGCGGACGACAACAACGCCGACGCTGCATGGACAAGGCGAGTGAATGAGATGCAGTCGAATCTAAAACGCCTGTGTGTTTAGAGATTTCGGCGCACGTTAAATATCTCCAGGTGGTCAAAATTAATCCGGCGTGCCTCATCGCCTGCGTTGAAACCCCACAATCAATCAATCAATCAATCAATCAATCAATCAATCAATCAATCAATAAATCAATCAATCAATCAATCAATCAATCAATCAATCAATCAATCAATCAATCAATCAATCAATCAATCAATCAATTTTTCAGTACCTTCCGAAGGCGACCCGTCACATGATGGTTGCTCCATAGGTTGCTGCAGAACGACGGGAGCGCTGGCAGCGTTGTTCGTCGTGGCTGCGTTGTTCATGGCGCCGGTCGTGATGACTCGCTCACTTTATCCGGCAGTCGTCCAAATTCGGGTTGGAGACCTTGCTGTCGGCGGCCAGCACGAGTTGGGCTTGCTTGGCGACTTCCAGGCGGTTCAGCATGTATGCACCCAGCACCTCAACCAGATGTTACAAAACCAAGAGCGATATGCAGAGCTCTTACAATGAACAGAGCTTATTGGAGCGATCTTGTGCTCCGCAATGAACTTAAAGAATACACACTCGTCGGAGAGGCAGTCAACAGAGTGACGTGCGCAAGCGATCGTTGGCGATATGAATGCCGCGGCGCCTGACCTGGAGCATGTATCTTTCGGCGTTAATATCTTTCTGGAACGGTAGAATTAGATCGATCACACTTGCGACCAAACAAGAAAGTTCTAGTCTAGTCACGAAAGGGCGAAGCGCTTTCCCTCTCAAATGGGGTGTCCCGCGCGGCATACAAAATAAAGAGACGGAAACACGCGCTTCGCTTCGAACGCAGCTAAGACAGCTGGGCGCGGCCAGACGCTGGCTATGAAACACGTACGTAAACAAAACATAAGGTATAGTTCGTGGCAATATGCTCAGCCTTAGTTACACTACTTCACCAAAAAGAACGCATTTATTAAATCATTATGTCTGTGCTTCAATGCGAGCAGCCCCTGCAGTAATTTATGGAAGTGGTCCGCGTATATTCAGCTACATTACGCTCTAGTCAACCACCCATGCTCTGACATCACCTTCAAAGATGCACCTACGCACCACAGTACCGTGAGCGTTAGAGGAATTTCGGAGTGAGCGTAATGGTGGAAATACGAGCATTGATTCTGTACCATCTCAATTTCGCTTGCACACGTGCTTTTCGCGGGACCAGTCTGTTTTGAACGAGAATGCATGGACGCGGTTACTCACATAGTTACATTTTACATAAGATACCACTGACCGATAGCAACGTTTATCGTGCCCCCGTGCCCTTGACACGGCCGCATTGCGCCTAGTTTGCTTCTCGGATAAGGTGCACGGTTAAAGGTACCCTGCAACACTTTTTTCAACTTTTTCTTAAATTTTAAATGCTTGCAGAACGTTTCACCCAACACACCAAGTACTTAGATTAGAGGGTCGCAAAGTACCTCAGCCAAAAATTGCTGCTCTATGCCCATCAGATAACTTGTAAACTCGCTCAAAAGATTTTTCTTTCTTGCCCGGTCTTCCCGTTCTTCGACGGCCCGAATTAAGGCCATGTCGCGGCTGCTGGCCGGTTTTCCTTCAGTTGCAGCAATGAACGCTTTTCGATAGCAACTTTAAAAATAAAGCCACAAAAACAAAGCAGAAACGGAAGGCGTATCTGGTGCGACGAGCAAATCACGCAGGACCGCTCCGTGCTGGCGATAACTGTAGCTTTCGCAGGGCTTCCAGAAGCGAAGGAAAGAGTGAAAGGGTTTATCGAAAGTGTTGCAGGGTCTCTTTAAGTCACGGATAACTGCATCGGGAAGCTGAGGAAGCCACAGGCTCACTTTTGTGCGGCCGGCCGTGGCTGTAGCGCTATACAGCTTGCGTAAACTGAAGTAGTAGCCTGCTTTTGATGACGAGATGGGCCACCCGAAAATCGCACGAAATATCCCCTCTCTCCCTTACGTTTCTACTTCCTTTCTCTCCCTGTCTTCTCTCATATTCCGCATGAAAAAAACACGAAATGAAATGCTGCAGAAGCAATGAGTAGGGTGACCATATTCCTTGAGATAGACGAAACACATCATGTTAGGATTGGGAGAAAACATTTTAATGCGAGTACTAGCCTTATTTAAAACGTTACATTTTGCTCTAAACCAAGCTCATTCAGGCTGAGGGAACAATTCCGCTCACAGTTTAATCACGTGCATTAATTTCGAAGGTCCCGCTTCGGATCCTTCGTTGGGGTATTTGGAAGACAATTTAATTTTTTTAAAGCAGGATTTCATCTCGCAAGACTCCGTTGCAGTATTCTTCCCACTTCTGCGGAAAGTTCAGCCGCACAAGTAACGTTACACGCAATAGTGACAGCCGGTTGATATCCACGTCGAATTCACAAAGTAAAAAATTGGCCGCGTATCTGCTCCTTTCGTTGCAAATGCCGTCAAAAGACGATAGACTTTATCGGCTTTTGCGAAGTAAATGCCTCCCTTCGCTTTCCCGCTCACCTCTCATGTTGTTCCTCTTGCGTCGCGCTCCTCCCAAGGTAAAGACGCCAAAGGTTTGCTTAAATCATTTTAAATTTCCCGCGTTCCACTGCTCCAAACCGGGTGACTCGATGCGAACGCTGCCGTACGGCGAAGACGCGCATTAATCGAGGCGCCCTACTTCCTCGCTTATAGAACCGCGTTTCTCTACTCCACGTGCGTTGCAAGCAGAACGTGGAACCTACCTAGTGGAACCTTGCGTAACTGTTGCCGGTTGATTTCTTAAAATGGCGCCAGAAGCTATAGTGGCGCGGGCGACAGCAGGCGACGGCGGAGTGAATTCTTTTTTTTTGCAGTTGATGAAGTATTTAATTTCGCAAATTCAAGCATGTTTGATTTTTCTATAAAGGAACACTGCAAATATCACTTCTGTATTGATTTGTTGTCTCATATTTGCGTAATGTCTTGTTCTTCTTCAACAATGTTGACAAGTATGAACATTCCACCGGACATAGACGGGTAGATTTAGCTGTGACTATATAAGACTATTGCGCAGGCACTGTTTTGCTTTGGCCGGGTGGCTGAATCGGGTCACAGACAGACAGACGGACAGACAGACATACAGACAGACCAAAATTTCTGGGTTTAAGTAGCCCAAGAAAGACTATCGTCTTTAAAAAATAATAATAAACGCGCTTCACCAGAACCATAGTTCCGGTAAAACACAGGGCCAGTTCCACGACGCAAGCAATCTCAGCGCAGCGTACAGGGGCCGTCAAAAGTAATTGGAACATGGTATTGCAAACTTACAGGAATTTCTCCTTCCGGAAACTGCCTGGCTGAGCTAGTGTGCATTTAAATAAGTCCTCCGTAATAGAAAAAGCTTCCTGTAAACCGGTAATGAGTATCATAAAGTCAATAAGACAAAATTTTGTGATATTCACAAATCCTTTCTCCAATTACTTATGACGGCACCTGTACCTCCTGTTGTCATCTGTTTAAAGAATTGCACCCATCTCTCGGAGATCGAAATACGTGAAGTTCCATTCTTCTAGTTTCTATTCAGTGCTTTGCTTGACAATGCATGGTCAACCGGTCAAGTAACAGGCGTCTTCGATTTCGCTGCATTTTCTGAACTGATTCATGTAGTAAAACACTGGCGTCTTCCATTTTCAAGTGCAGCGCGTGACGCCTGCACTTTTCCCTTCGATTTATTGACGGTGCAGGGTGTGCAGGATGAGTTCACGGCTTTCCCTGCACCTCCCACGGATGAGGTGCAGAAGCAGACGACAAAAGTGCTGGACCCGCCGCGGTGGCTCAGTGGCTAAGGCGTTGCGCTGCTGAGCACGAGGTCGCGTGTTCGATCAGGATGGAGGCGAAAAGCAAAAACGCCCGTGTGTACGAGATTTCGGCGCGCGTTAAAGATCCCCAGGTGGTCGAAATCAATCCGGAGCCCTCCACTACGGCGCGCCTCATTGCCTGCGTTGCGTCGGCGCGTTAAACCCTGCAATCAATCGACAAAAGTGCATGACCGGCGGCACCTGCACTGAACTAATTGTGAACTCGTGCAGAAAGTACAGGCCAAATCAATAAGACCTCATGCCTCTTCAGTGTCGTCTTTGGCAAGAAACTTCAGAGCATTCTTCGGTTAGAATCGATCTAAGACTAAGCTTTACTCTCTTGGTAAATATTTTTAAGTTCTTAAGGTCATATTTTTAATACAGCAAAAGCTCAGTAATTCGAACTCGGTTAATTCGAACTCACGCCCTTCTCCCGGCACAGCTTGTCTCGGAATATTTCAATGGGGGAAAGCTCCCGATAATTCGAACGCGTCGGTGTCCAGAACGGTTCATTCGAACTCTGATCCCCTGGTTTCCATCACAGCGCGCTGAAGAAGTCGGCCCAGGGTGATTACAATGTTTGCAAATCCGAACCATCAAATTTACTACAGATGCAAAAACAACAGAAAAACAGGAAAACAACCGCGTGGCGCGCGCGCTACGCTCCTACAACAGCTTATTTCGCTTCTTCAGAGGGCGCTGCGCCACTGGCGCTAGTGCTCCGGTGCATGCATTTATTATTTACGAAACATTATTTACGAAATCACCAGCCACAAACGTGTAGTAGCGCCTAATTCGCGATGCCCGGCAAGTGTGGCGCGATTTCCAGCAAATTCTAGCGCGCGCGCGCCCGCTAGTTCAAACTCCGCTTAATTCGAACAATTTTATGGTCCCCTTCGAGTTCTAATAAACGAGCTTTTACTGTGTATACTTGTAGCGGTTCGGCAGATTTGTGGTTTGATCAACTTGCATGGCGCCAATTTTGAAACTATGCACTCCTGTGAAAACGGGACATGAGTGCTTATTGGGACAAAGACAAAAGGACGGCACAAGCGAACCTCAAAAACTTGAATGTCCCGGCCAAAACGGGACGTCTGGTCTCCCTAGCTATGAGGCACACCCTCACCGTCACCTCGACGCCATAGTTTTCTGCACACGAGCCAGATGCACTTCGTAGCTACCTTAATTATAGACTCCACGGCCGGGAACCAAATCCGTCAGGTTGAGCTCACATTGAGCAATCTGCATGTCACAGCGTGCTTTTTCCTACACTTTCCTGTTCCGTAAGCCTCTTTTTTGGCGACGCATTGCGAAAATTGCATACGAACTCCGTAGTTCCACAGTACCAGTCTAAAAACACCCTTCGTGTGATCACAGTGCCCTGGCCGCACTTCCCATACACACTCATGTGGTACACCTCTCTCTTGACCCTTCCTCTCTTCTCGCATCCCCTACAAGTGATGTGCCTTCTCCTCCTGCACATGGATCGTGAGAGGGAAAAACACGGACAGCGCGGTGATGCCGAAGCTTGCGTTTTAATTTTGCGCTAAATCCTTTGTTTCATCCCATCCCAATGTGAGTTCTGCCCCGCGAATTCCTCCTGGTAGCGGATGCAGGGAAAGGGGATATCACGCTCCACCGAGTAGCCTCATCAAGAGCGCAGTGTCGACCATCCTTTCTTCCTTCTTGGCCATGTGCCAAGGTGACCGCCCTATCATAACCGACTCCGCAAGGACGCTCTTCTCAAATTCCCTATAGCTACGCATCGCTAATAACGCTACCACTTTTAAAAAGCTCTTCGCATTGTAACGTTTTTGAGCGCCGTTTTACGGAATGCTTCGCGCGCGCTGCGATTTTAAAATGCTCTGGTTTTGTACCTATACAAACTTTTAGTCTTTCATCAGCCACTTTCCTCGACCACTGATAGAGGCTAGCGACCGCGGACAGAGAGCTAATAGGAACAGCGGCGGGCCGTTGGGGCATGGGGATTGCAAGCGATGGCGCGTTCGGACGGAGAGGATGGGAATCAATCGCGGCTGTCAGCGTAATTACTTACCTCCGGGGAGCCATGAAGTGCTTCTCGCTGCGCGAGATTGATCGGTCCGCTGGGCGGTATACGGAGAGCCCATCTTGTGCGGATTAACTGCCCCCTCCCCTGGCTTTCCTAAACCAGCGGCCGTCGTACAGGGACGGTATGCCGACGAGGGGGTCGACGAGAGAAGGGTATCGTTTGTAATCCCGGGCCGATCGCAGCCGGCCGCGACAGGAGGAGGAGGCCCGTGATCAAACCGCCTCTTCGGCCTCCGGCGGAGCGCCGGCAGCGTTCCCGGAGAGAGCCCAGCGACCATGATCCAGCCGGGATGATCTTCCCGCCACGAGAGCGCGCGGCCGTGGAAGCGGCGGCGCGGCAGCGTTTCCCTTCATCCTCCCCCTGCCTCGGCCTACTCCGAACCCGTCGCCTCCCTTGGCTTGTTACTTTAAGGCCACTTCGCCGTATGTAACGTATCCATACGCAACAGACTCGGGGCGAATCCACCCCCTACCGCTACTGCGCTCCTTGTTTCAATGTTCAGGAAGCCGGAAAGTTAATATGGGGGATCAGCGGAAACTCCGCGTTTGCAGAGCCCCCCGCACCGCGCTACCGTTATTCCTGAGCGAGGACGATTAAGGACGGGAAAAAAAGGGAGTAGCAGCCTCTGCCTGAAAGCCCTCTTTTTCTCGAACACATCGTACTCGGCCCCGAAGCGCGCTGACGGAATGCGAAGCGACCTGTGCAAAATAACGAAACGAGTTGTGTTTTTACTTTTGTTTCTCGAGTTTTGATTCGGGCTGGCCGCTTATGTACGCGTTGAGAAATCTCTCGCGACGCATGACACCAGCCAGGCGTGATTCCTCTGGGAATGCCCCGGGGGCGTTTAGTTTTAATAAGCCCCGCTGTTGTTCTATCTTGCAGTTGTGCACCCGGAAGATTTATGAGGGTGGTAGCCAGCCATAAACCCGCGACGCTGCGCTGCGCTTCAAGTATGCGATTTGTAGTGCGCGCGGTGGAGCTTGTGAACGAGATAATGCCCATGGCCGCAAGGGGAAAAAAAGGCGTTAATCAAACTTCCGAATGTTCTTAAGCTTTATACAGAACACAGTACAAGTGGCATCAAGGCGCTGTCGACACTCCCACTTTGTATCGACAAGCAGATGTACGCGAAAGCCTTTACTGCTATGTCATACTGATCCCAAAATGACGCTTAGAGATCAGAAATACAGTTCCATGGTAGAAGCTGAATCAGTCGTAATACATTCTCGCAGATAGGTCGACATGTTTTAAGGCAGCCTGTTCGAGCGTTAAAAAGAAAATATGTATGTGCGCGCAGCGCTGACGCTAGCGTCTGGCAGCGTCAACGCCAAAAAATGGCAGCATCTTCCCTCCGCAGATGATGGGGAGGGTGCGGAGTACGGGGATTCGAAATGACATCCAAGTTGCGCCCCGGAGTAGAACATCCGATTTGCTCCCTGACCATCATTCGATTTGAGCCGTGAGTTCACCTTGATTATTCCCTTAATGAAACTGGAACTCACGGCTGAAATGGAATTTCGCTAGATTTGCGCTTGATGGTGGTGTGCGCACGGATGGACGCGGACGACCAACGGGCTATGACAAGACACAGGCTCGAATCCTGCCGGTGCCTGTGTGATTTTTTACGATTGTAAATGCTATGCGCACGGACGCGGACGGACATTGTGCGGTCCTAGGTACTTCACACCTAAAACAAGCAACGCTAGCTTGTGCGTCCGTAGATAGACAAAATAGGCAATGCCTTTTCTTTCTTACCCCCCCCCCCCTCGGGGGACGCCCAGATATTTTTTTTTTGCTTTATTTACGTGATTTATTATTAGAAGGTGCGTCAGTCCCTTTTTGAGCCCTCAGGGACTCCATTTCAAACTTTCCATTATTTCTCATAATCAAACGCCATAACAACCGGGTAAGAGAAGTATATATAGAGGCTCCTTTATACCCGGGACAAAGTAAACATGTTGCTCTCTTTCTTGTACTCTTGAAAGAAACAATGTAATTGCCGTGTTTTACGCTTCTTTCTGTTATGTTTGCCGCTTTCTCGAGTAACCATTCACATATGAACTGCACAGACGAGTGTTGTCACAGGTATATTGCACCTCCGCCTCTAGAATGCACTTGCAACGCGACATAATCGCCCAGACCGTATAAAAAAAATGTATGTAATCGGCCTTAAAGCTTCGTTCTTTGCACGACGCTCCCGCATTCGAAGAAGTCCGCTTTTACAAAAATCTATAGTTTAACATTTTGGTATTGCTTGTCGCGTTCTTCTGCTGGGTTTCAACTGTTTTACGTGCCTCCATTACGGCTTACCTCCCAAACTAGCAACTTCTTTGGTGTTCTAAACTGGCATTTTTTGTTGCTATTTTACTGTTTGACGAGCACATGCTGACACGGTCTTCATACATACAGAGTCCCGATAAATTGGTAACGCCGCTGAAGCAAAGGCCACCGGGATAGCTAAAAGCAGCTCCACAGAGTGCAAATTCGGTACGTCTGAGACTTAAATATCAGACCTCCTTTTAAACCCACATCAGAGCGTGCTCTGGGCTGGACCCACATAGCCGCCCCCGCTACACTGTGCCGTTACGTCACGAGCGTCTAACCGTCCCGCGGGCCGACGCTGCCCAAATTTTTTTCGCGAATTCGCAAATTCATACCACCTTCACTTTACGCATTCGTCAGGGTGGTATGTAAATTTTTACTTTAAAAATAATAAAAATGTTGTCGTTAGTAGAAACGTATTACAGAGCTTCAAGTAAGGTAAACAAATCTAAGAAGTACACCCCCGGCTCCCCTCTTTATTCCCGGACAACCGCCTCTTTTTTATTTCTTCTGCAACACAGCGGATCAAATTGTGGCAGCAGAAGCAAAAGTGAGGTCAGGCAAGCACAACGCCTCTATGTCAACATGCGTGCTTCAATTTGGTTCACAGGGCGCTTATTCATTAGCTTGAAGGTCAATTTATGAAAGGCTCCGCCCACGCAAATACACACGCCACGCACGCACACATACACACACACGTGGCACGAATTCACAGACGGTATTACAGCTTTTGTTTGCTCGTTATGAGTCTTTTACAATCTAAACTTGTCATCTTGTGAAATTAACTTACGAGCTCCACCAGCGTCGTATGGCTCTACCACCAGATAGCCTCAAGTCGGCCGACAAATCGACTCGGTCATCACCATGAACTTTTCGACGTTCCCCGCTATTACGCGCATGACTTTCCAAAGTTTCGCCGGCTGAAATGCACATCAAGCCGCTGCATTTTCGAGCGAAAATTTCGCCCCCTTCTCCGGGAAATCGTTGGCATTCCCACTGCAAATAACAACGCCGACGAAGGCCAAACCCCACTCGCCGCTTCTTTCCCTCTTCGACCTGCGCGGTCGAGGAACGCCGCCTCCGAGGGCGATTAATTTTCGGCGACTCCAGCCCACGCCCGACGCAGCGCGCGCGAGTGTATCATAACGGAGGGGACGCCGTGCGGGCTGCTGATAACGGGGGCCGAGAGGAGGGAATGCGGGAAGTCGGGACGCAGCGGTTAAAGTCAGCGGGGCAAAGAGCGCGGCGCACACAAGTCGCCATGGGGGAAATCCGGGGTGAGGGAGGGAAGCGGGGGGGCTCAGACTTGCAAATTGCGCGCGCCTTTCGCCGCATGGTTAGGCGTGTTCGGTCGCAAAAGGGCCTGCTTCGGAAGCGCTACACGAAACGGGAGGGTACGATTCGAGCCGCAGAAGTATAATTCCTCCCGCTCCTCAAGCGCACCCTCCCCATCATCCCCGTGTTGTTGTTCTCGCGAAAATGATCGCTTTGCTTCCCCTACGTGCGAGTGGGAGGCGAAGAGAAATAAAAAAGACGACAGGGTGGGTGGAGGAGAAGGAGTGAGAGGAGGAGAAGGGATTTCAAAGGAGGAGGAGGGGCGGAGGATGGCTGTGCCGCGGCTGTCGCTCCCCTGCGCGCCGAAACGTCGTCGTCATCTGGTCCGATTATTTGGGCGCCAGGCGTGGCTGCCGAGCCGTGACGTTGGGGACGAGGACGCTGGTACGCGGCGCGCGGGAAGATTCAGTTGCGCGGAATGGCTCGGCTGCATTCCGCTCCGACGGACACTACGGCTTATGCCGAGCCTGCGAGCCAGCTACAGCCTCGCCCTGATTATCCTGCATTTGGATTTGAAAAAAAAAAGAAAAGCAAAGAAAAGGAAACGTCAGGTATTGCGAAAAACAGAAAATAAATTTAGCACGATGCTGAAAGAGACGAGGGAGGTTTGCGTCGCACAACCTCCACCTTAAGCGAAAAAAGTACGAAGAAAAATATAGACTGAACAATAATAAGTTTGCAGTGCGTCGGGGTCGTAAAAGCTGTATCCGTTCCGGGTGTGGCTTTTAGCGCGCAACGGTGGTAACTGCTGGGAATCGGGAAGACGGGAATATGAACCAGATCAACCATTCTGCCTTTCCAGTCAAGTGTGATGATGCATGCGTGGTCGTGGTGTTGTCACAAAACAAGGAAAACTGATCACCTTCTGGTATCCATTCGCCCCCCCTGTATCCGAAGAGGTATGATCGATACTTATGTATTTTGTTGGGAAACACAAGTTCCCCTTGTTTTTTTTTTCTGCGGAAAAAGCAAGTCGACTGAAAAGAAAAAACAGTAAATTATGCGCTTTAGTGAGTCGGCTGCGTCAAGGGCCGAAACTTGGCGCGAAGACAAAAAAAAAAGAACTAAGCGTTGCGGGGACATCGGTTCAGTCAGTCCAAAGTACAGCGTGATAGCGTCTGGCAAGTGGTCGGAAGCTTCAGAGATACCACAAAAACAAACAAAAGAAAAACTCCGAAAACAGGTGAGAAATTCTAATGAGTTGTGGATGCAGAAAGATTTGTGTCCACTTGAACGCAGCTGAGTGTCCAGATAACACTGCAAGGCGCTATGGGCCGCGCAAAGCGCACTGGCACGCAGATGATCTATTGCGCCGCCGGGACGGACAAATCAGAAGTAGCCACGCATATCACTGCAAACTAGTTTCGAGTCTACCATAACGTCCTTTCGAAATTACTCTGTCAGAGAGGCACCTTATTAAAATAGTTGAATGTCCGCTGCATAAAATAACCCGTATACTATAGATATAGCATAACTTCGCCGCGAGCAAAGAAACAGAATACTTGGTTTGTAGAAAAGCACCATCTTTAACTGAAGGGCAGCTTCAACAGACGAAAAAAATGAGGCGATTACTTTGTTCTATGACGGTCCGGTCTGCGGCAGGTGCGACAGGTTTGTGCTTACGAACTCAACTCGCATCACGCTCTCTTGCTCCCTTCACCCTGTTTTGGATAAAATAAAGTTTTATCATCATCATCACCCTCCCTTCACTTCAGCTTCTTCACCGTTCTGTCCTCCTATCTACTTTCACCAAATCTTTACACAGCGAACAAAAACAGCGACGTAGACACCACACTGTTCCGAAATGGCACTTCTACTGCTCCCACAATAAAATACCGTACTAGCTCGAACGCGACACCATGTGTGCACCGTTCTGGCACGTTTTCTATTGGGGCCTCATTGTGCGGAAACACCACCACGACAGAAGCACGGCAGAAAAATTCCTGCTGCTACATTTCCATTGGCTGTGACTCGTTCACTAGCACGTGGACTAATAAGAGAAGCGCTCTGCTAGGCGACGTCGGGGTCGACGTTGCATGCATCCCTAGCATTTATAGTTTTTCTAGAGAAAAAAACCTACGCCTCCCATCTGCGCAACAAGATGCCTTAGTTCCAGGATCGACGTGTGTGGCTTTCTTCGGGGCGGGTGGGGACCCGGTGTTACAGTGGTCTTGGGGTGTGTTCGGTACAATCGATTCTGGCGTGAAGGTGCGCACTTTGCGAAAGCCCATGAGCAAATCATTCGCTACTCCCCACAAACACAGGCAAAGGCCGTGATATAAACCCCGGGGTCTAACGCACTTTTTTGCACATGAAGACCAAGTTTTCTGACAAATGGAACCAAGCCTCAGCCACATTATTCAGTGAAATTACTTCCTATGAAGTTACGCTTTCTCATTGCTCTTGAACCAGGCCGTCGACTGTACTCTGGCAGGCAGTTTCTTATGGATTGCATCAGAAAATGACAGGAATTAAACAGCAACGTCCTGCACCAAAAAAAAATACACCCAATAATTGTTCACTCTCGGCTTCGTTTCAATGCGTGTGAACTACTACTAGTCGTGCCGGGTGGTCCCCGCTACTATTTCACGCGCACGCTGCATGCATTTTACAAATAGAGGCTTGGCGCGGCGCTGCTTCTTACCACCACAGCTTGTACCTGTCAATCGACGCCTTATAGTAGTGAGTATAAAACAGCCGCGGAAACGAGACTACAGACAGGGCACACAGACAGGGCGCGCTGACTAACAACTGAGTTTGCTTTTCCGATGGAAGGCGAAAAGCAAAAACGCCCGTGTGTACGAGATTTCGGCGCACGTTAAAGATCCCCAGGTGGTCCAATTAATCCCGAGCCCTCCACTACGGCGTGCCTCATCCGCCTGCGTTGCGTCTGCGCGTTAAAACCCCTACAATCAATCAATCGCCAACAACTGAGTTTATTATCATTGAACGGGCATTAAATAGGAACAGTTAAGAGACACGTGATTTCCTTTTAGGAAAGAAAAAAACAACGAAGGGCAATTAAAAAATGTTCAATAAATTCTATATATAGCTTCCACGTGACCTCACCACCGCCATTTCTTGTGCAGTGCTCGTAGCTTCCCTAGCACTGCTCCAGATAAGAGCACAAGATAACTTCACTGCCTTTCGCCGTTCACGCGGTTCACCAACATGGCAGCTATAGTGACGTCATGCAAGCGATATTGTGAGCACAGGTGTCATCGTTGTTTCATAACTGTTACTGAATGGCCAATCCCACCAAGCAACTCATCATCAGTGTGTCACATGCGAGCAACACACCATCTTCTTCATATATCATCGTCACGCCTTCACAAGCTTCGCTTTTTGCAACGGCTTCCCGGCGAGGCTGCATCGTCATTAAACGCGTCTTGCCATATATAAGATACAGTAATCTGCACTGATTGATTGTAGGGTTTAACGCGCCGACGCAACGTAGGCGATCAGTCGCGCCGTAGTGGAGGGCTCGATTATTGACCACCTGGGGATCTTTAACGTCCGCGAAATCTCGTCACCGGGCATGATGCTTTCGCCTCCATCAGAACCGGCCGCCAGGCGGGAATCGAGCGCGACCTCGTGCTCAGCAGCGCAACGCCTTAGCCACTGAGCCACCGCGGCGGGTGATAGTAATCTGCACTACTAACATATTCGTAGCAACTAGCACGCCATGTATCACAACTCTACTTATCTCCACTAAGGAAGGTAATAGTGAAGATAAATAGGGCTGTGATACTTGCATGGCGCGCTAGTTGCTACGAATATGTTAGTAGTGCAGATTACTGTAATTTATAGAATTGATTGTACATTTTTTTGGCCTTTAGTTGTTCTTTTCTTTCCTAAAGAAGGATATCACGGGTCTCTTATCTGTTCCTATTTATTGCCCGTTCAGTGACAATAAACTCTGTTGTTAGTCAGCGCCCTGTCTGTGTGCTCTTTCTGTAGTCTCGCTTTGCGCGCTGTTTTATAACTCAGTTATGCACCATCTTGCCCGCCCTCAATCCGTGTTGCCTTAGTAGTCTGTTTCTGTAACTGCTCTAGTGATGGGTCCTGTGCCTGCGTCAGAGTCGGGAACGAACGAGCGCTGTCGTGTGTTTCCTTCTCCTCTCTTCGCAGAGCCACTACTCGGTGAAGGGTGCCGGAGCGGCCATCGGCCTCGGCACCGACCACGTGGTCTCCATACCCGTAGACAAGTGGTGAGCTGCTTCCTCCGGCTACGCCCCGGCCGTCTTACTGGTTTTGCATTTGTCTGGCCCAAAGCCGTAATTTAAGGAGTTCGCATTGATACCTTTCGGTAGGGAATGCTCAGTCGCAGGCCTGATAATTGCGCTTCCGCAAAATACGCGAACGCGAAGCACTCTCTTTCGACAACGAGTGACGGGACATTTCTATCATTTGCATGCCAATGTCGTGGATAATTTCGCTGGCCATTCTGTCAGATGCCACTCTTAGCCGCACTCGCACACGGCAATTTTATCGTTTGCTTTATTTATCCAATGAAACTAGAGTAACGCAGCCACGCCCCCTATTTGGGCGATACATTTTCCACCGAAAGGTGTATCTCGCATTCCCGTTCGTGAAACTGGTTGATCACACTAGACGTCACCAGCCAACACCGCATACAATAGGGGCCGACCTTTCACCCCAGTCGGCGTCTTCTACATGCGCACGGTTAGAATCTGAGCATCTGATAATGAAAGTCTTGTGTTATTGCTTGTTTGGAAATCGGGACTCGCACACCAAGGTGTCATCCAACGATAGTCTACAGACTCAAGTATTTTCTTCACACAATCGAGTGGAATTCTCAAAGTAGCCTAGTTCCCAAGTACTCTTAAAGGGGTATAGAGTCTCCTCCACGGTGCGCGCAGAACGTACAGAAAAGCACGCTTTACAGGCTGCTTGAACAAGATTAGTAATCTTCGCGACTGGTGCGAACATTGAGGCGAAAGAGTACTCATACCACCTCCTCCGGTCAAATCTTCACGACGTTAACATAACATTCTTGGCATGTAAAACTGCAAAGGGCAGCCACAAATTCTCCGAAAGTGGCATCACTCTACCTTTCTGGGCGCTATTTTTGTGTGTCTAGCAAATGTAAAGCCAGAGGTGTGGCTTGCGACAACGGATCTCCAGAGCCGGCGCAATTCTTTTGCTGTAGTGAACCCGGCTTTCCCCCGACATCAGCTCTTTTTTTTTTCGGTCGCTCACAGCTCGCATTGCGACGAGCTGAGCCACCATCCCAACATTTCCCTAACGCGGCGGCTAATCGTCGTCGTGCGGCCTCGGCCGCCGTCCATTGTCGTCGGCTAATCTGGCGTGGGCCCGATAACGGATGACAGACCGGCGGGGCTAATTATTTGCGCGCCCGCGCGCGTAACGACGCCGACGGCCGCCGCGAAGCCCCATCACCCCTCTCGCGCTTCCTCCGCGCTGCGATACTAGTCCGCGTCGTCAGCAGTTGCGCGCAATGGCGGGAGTAGCTCCAGGTGCCTTTAGAAAAACGGGGCTATAAACAAACCAACGCTTACTTACCCGACAACGCTAATCTACCGTTGTTTAACTTTTGTGCGTGCGCGTAGCAGTTTGGTTCCAGCTAATCACGGGACGTCGTCAGTCCTGCCGTTCAAACTGTCTCGGAAGCTCGTTTAAAGGTCGTCCTGTCTTTCTTTCTCACGTCTTCTTAATTACGGCCGCAAGCCCACCTTCTCACTTCATCGCAGGTGAACTGCTCGTCCGGTACTGTTCGTGGTCTCTCTCTCTCTCTCTCTCTCTCTCTCTCTCTCTCTCTCTCTCTCTCTCTCTCTCTCTCTCTCTCTCTCTCTCTCTCTCTCTCTCTCTCTCTCTCTCGTCCTAGACGACTAACTTTCAGTTCCTCTTTTACGCGACGCGACTTGGAGCTTGATTCATTCTTGACACGCCAGTGCTGTAATTAGTGACGTGGTGTGCCTTCCCCTTTGTTCTTACGGTATTTACACATCCACAACTAACGTCCGTGTACAAACAGGCGTGAGATAATTCCCAAGTACGCCCCTAATGGTCAACAGCATACCATTCATGGGGCCAATTTTAGTTTGCAAAGATTCTTACCTGAAATAGGGGCTTTTTCTATGGCTTATGGCTGAAAATGAAAAACAAATGCGCCAGTTGCTGTTTAAAACTGGAACACAACAATAAAAATAACCCGATTTTGTTTACTGTTGTCCGACAGTCGAACGCGTTAGCAGCAGGAGAATCGATTGATTGATTGATTGATTGATTGATTGATTGATTGATTGATTGATTGATTGATTGATTGATTGATTGATTGATTGATTGATTGATTGATTGATTGATTGATTGATTGATTGATTGATTGATTGTGGGGTTTAACGCACCGGCGCTACAAAGGCGATGAGGTACGCCGTAGTGGAAGGCTGCGGATTAATTTTTAACACCTTCGGATCTTTAATGTGCGCCGAAAACTCGACGCACGGGCGTTTTTGCTTTTCGCCTCCACCTGAAAAGCAGCAACCGCGGCCGAATTCGAACCCGCGACCTCGTGCTCAGCAGCGCAACGCCTTAGCCACTGACCCACCACGGTGGGTAGTACTATATTTCGAGGCGCGTGCTGCCAGCGCGCGCACTGCTGCACCGAACTAACGAGAGATGCAATATCGATGACGTTCGCGGAGAAGACAGTGGCGACGCTTATGAAGCCGTGGCACGTGAGAGAGGGGAAGCAGAAGAGAGAGGGCGAGGCTCAGAGACAGCGGGGCCCTCCCTCCCGGTGAAGAGGGCGAAATCGGCGGGCGCAGTCGGGCGCGCCTTCTCAACCCGCTGCCTCTGCAGTCGGGGGGTGGTTGGGTGCCGCTTTCGCTAAGCCGCTGTGCTAACGGCAAATTGAACGGCTCGAGACGCGTTCTCGGGCGGCGGTGATTCATCGTTATTAAAAGTCAGCTACCGTCGCGCGGGCTGCTCCGTGGATGCTGAATCGGAACAACGGCTTCTTGTTGGAATTTTTACTGCTAGGCCTCAAGCAGCTGAGGCGTCAGATAAGGAGAGCTTAAGCGCTTTCGCCGAGTCGCTAATTACCTATTAGCAGCACGCTAACGACCTCTGGTTTTAGCACTGATGTCGACGTAGAAAACTTATATTTCAGGGTATGTTTAGTGCACCACAAATTGCTCTAATAAAACAAGATTTGCCTGAATTGAATAAATGTAGCAACTTTGAGTAAACATAACGTTCCCATGATGTACGTTTAAATTTATGTGCAATTAATTTTCTATAAGCTACTGCTACTGTCAAAAGCCATTTGTGTCTAAAACAGCACTCAGAAAGGTCCCGCTTTCATCGTTCAGTGTAAGGGACATTGATGTAAATTTGTCGAGCCGCGAATTTTTGGGGGATGTGGCTAACTATTTTTGGCTACATTGCAGAAATGAATTGAGCTTCGCAATTTACAATCCACAAAAATAACGTTTACAATTTAACTTAATAAAAAAACAAAGCCACGTTTTTCTTCCCGGTCGTCCTCAGACGAAAAGAGGGGGAAGGGCAGCTTCGCCAGGAGAGGATCCTATTTACTGACGAAGAGGGAATTTAGTTCAGCTGAATGAACAACCTGTACTAGGGAAGTTGCTGAGAATCACGACACTCGTGTGCGGCTTATTCATGCCAACACACGAACGCAGTTTCGCAGTCGCGGCTTAATTCAACTTGCACTTCAAAATTTAGATTCAACGAAACGAGTAAAGTTGTGCTCCAGCTTTAGTCGCAATGCTTAGGATACAGCATAGACTGCGCGTAGTACACAGCGCTTCGCATCCAATGTGACCGCAGTTAATCGTCAAATGAAGTAAGATTGCGGTCATTCTGGATATAACTTGTGCGTGTTCGAGAAAAAAATAATCAAGGTAGAGATGATCACACCTGAGGGTAAATTAGTAGTCGCCTGATGCCTTCCCGCCTACCTAGAGCCGCACTGAGGTTAATTACAAATTAAGTCGGCTCCTAAGTGTAACGCGTCTTGCCTAGACAGCCTGTAGAAATGCCATTTAGTTATGAAACTTTGCCGCACTATTGCTGGTTTCTAGTGTCGATTTCTCGCGTTCAGGCATTTCCCATCAGTCAGTAAATGTAATAATGCTGCTGACTACTATTTTCTCAATAATGAAAACTAAGACAGAAAATCTAATCGACTTCATCAATCGCTGCTGATTATTTCTCAATAATGATAACTACGACAGAAACCCGAAACCATTTTAATAAAATACTGCTGATTATTGTTTTCCCAATAATAAAGTGATGCGAACGCTTAATAAACGACTTTAATAAAAAGTGGATTTCTGTAACTTCGTAATGCCCCTTGACTCTCGCCTCTCCTAGCTGTCTACCCTCGTAATTTAGAGGCTATTATATTCTGCAAGCTAAGGAGACGATATCCAGTTCTTTGCATTCCGTTCTGTGCTCCTCCCTCCTCTCCCAGACGTAAGCAAAAGTGGAGAACAACCCCAGCTCTACGAGGTAGAATGACAAAGATAAACACTCATACTTCTTGGTCTGCTATTAGATGCGGAGCATCTCATGCTCGGGGCTGTGTCCCTCCCTCCCTTGTCGTCCGCCATCCGCACTCCACTGCGCATGCGCGTCTCTTCAGCCCCGTCTGCGTTTAGGTTGACGTCAGCGCAGTCCATTATAAATAAAAGAAATACTTAGGCGGCGCCCGGTTTCGATCCCACGACTCTCTGGCCGCAACGGGAGGCGCTCTTCCCATTGCGCTAAAAACCGAGACGGGAGCATGTGCTACGAACGCGCCTTATGTCCTTCACTCATTCAAACTACGTCAAGAAGCTACTGATACAACGAAGGCACGCGAAGCTGAACGTCAACGGAAACGACGAACTGAAAACTAATGGGAACTTCCGTCGACCCCATGGCTGCTTGGCTGCTTCGCATACTACTCAGGGTTCCCCTACGGGAAGATGGTGTAATTTTGCTCTGAGTATGAGTTTAACGAACGGGGATGCGGGGGCATGGCATCCAGGGAGCTCTTGGGGACTACTAGTAGTCGTCTGACTGCGACGCCGACAGGGGGCCAAGGGCCGCCTTAGAAGTCACGCGCCCCTTCTGTTCTTGCCCGTGTGCTTCAGCGGCCGCATGATGGTCGACGTGCTGGAGAAGGAGGTCCAGGCTGCCAAGGCCCGCGGCCACGTGCCTTTCTTCGTCAACTGCACCGCGGGATCCACGGTGATCGGGGCCTTCGACCCCATCAATCCGATCGCCGACATCTGCCAACGGCACGGACTCTGGCTACACATCGACGTGAGCACTTTGCCTTTCCAATCACTTTTGGTTGACGGGCGTGCCGAATATGCGGCTAAAACTGAATCACTGCACTCAAATTGCGAACTTCATGCATGTAAAAGACAACTAGTTCACCTAACAAAGTCAATATGCTTGCTAAAAACTACTTTTCAACCGCATATTCGGCCGGCATAGGTATGCCACTGCAAATGTGTTTACGCACCAAGGACTTAATTCATTATTTTGCATCACAAACTTCACTTCTAACAATTTTAAACATATCTCCATATTCCGTTGAGTTTCCGGCTGATTTATATTGTAACTACTTAGCCAAGGATGATGCAGGTCTATTCAATTAACAAATTTACTGGAGCGAACTTGTGCGCCGCTAAGAACTAAAAGACTATGCAGGCGGCTAAGGAGCAGTCAACGAAGTGAAGTTCGCAGGCGAGTGTTGGCGAATAGAATGCCCTGGCGTTTACCCTGCGAGCATTCATATTTGCGCCCTTTACAATCTAGAACCGTCGAATTAGATTGTGAACGCTTGCGATTATTCTAGTCCAGTGACGATATATGGCGAGACACTCTCTCTATCAAAGTAGATAACCTGCGTGGCATACCAAAGAAAGAGAGGAAAACGCGCGCTTCGCTTCCAACATAGATGAGACAGTAAGGCGCGACCAGACGCTGAATACAAAACACATAACTAAACAAAACAGAGGAATGCTTCGCGGAGGCATGTTGTTGCAGCTTTCCCCATGTTTGTAGGTCCGCTTCCGACGCAGTGCAATCCCAGACTTACGGATGATGCATGGTAGCGCGCTATAAGGCAAATGTGATTTCGCATGTACGCATGACGTACGACCGACACCCGGAGCCTCGCGAAGACTGCGAAGGGACTTTTTATGTGGCCATGTACCGGGAACTGGTCAGCCATTGTTCTTTAGCGTACTGAAATAACGAGTACGTGAAAACACATACATTGTACTATGTGCCCCCCCCCCCCCCCCCAAAAAAAAAAAAGCAACGAGGAGCTGCCACTATGTGCAATTAGTTGAACACCTTTCTTCCTGCCACGCTGGATGCAGAGCCAAAATGTTTAACCGCAGATCAGTTGTGCTCAAAACGCCCATGGACGGGTGCTGTCAAAAGTAAACGAAGCAGGGGTTGGAGAATTCAAGAGAATTGCTCCGTCATGTGCCTAGCCAGCAGCCTTATGCGACTTTTTAATAAGCCCTTTCAAACGAAAATTCGTCAGCACACTTGCAATTAATGCTGAGAGACGCATAGGAGAGACGTTATCTTAAATTTACAAACCCGCACTACGTTTACTTTTGGTTGCAGTAGTACATAAGTGCAGCTAACATCACATGCTATTTCACATGTTTCACCGCCGTTGCATTGCTTGAGCTTATGCGGAGATACCAAGAAGGCGTGAGTCAAACTCGTATACGGCAGTAAACGGTTGGTTGCTTCTGTCCGTCTTGCAGGCTGCCTGGGGCGGAGGATGCCTCCTGTCGAGGAAGCACCGGCACCTCATGAACGGCATTGAGAGGTAGCGCGCTAATTTCCAACCACATGAACGCAGATGCCACCTGTGTGTTTCTCCGAAGTCGCAAAAAAAAAAACAGGAATGCCTGTGAAGGGTCGTCTGGGAATGCTAAAAGCACAGGAGTGACCGGTTCGGCGAAGCGCAAAACGTTCCGCGTGTTCATCTTGATTGATTGATTGTGGGGTTTAACGCGCCGACGCAACGCAGGCGATGAGGCGCGCCGTAGTTGAGGGCTCCGGATTAATTTTGACCACCTGGGGATCTTTATCGTGCGCCGAAATCTCGTACACACGGGCGTTTTTGCTTTTCGCCTCCATCATAAAAGCAGCCGCCGCGGCCGGGAATCGAACCCGCGACCTCGTGATCAGCAGCGCAACGCCTTAGCCACTGAGCCACCGCGGCGGGTGCGTGTTCATCTTGAGCCGCCTCGAATGTTGCTGCCATGGACAACATTAGATACACTTATTGTCAAGGAAGCTTTGTTGTTGTAGTGTAATTGCGGATAAAGTAACCCTGTCCGGCAGCTTGTATGCCGTTATGAATTAATTCACACACTAAGAGCGACTGCTGACAACAATGTTTGCATCTAAAAATGACTTGCATTGCGCGAGTCACCTTTTGAGCGTGCGTTCATGTAATAGTTATCCTGGTTTCAATTCTAAGAAACAGTTTAGTGTAGGTGGTTTTTGTACGCATGACTTGGGTCTTGATGGAGTTTTTATTTGGCTGTTGTTCTTATTTCGCAGGTCCGACTCAGTCACATGGAATCCCCACAAGCTCATGGGAACACACCTGCAGTGTTCCACAATACATCTGAAGGAGGACGTAAGTTCCCCACAAAAACTCCTTAGTGCACTAAGAGTGCTGTGCATAGGACACTCGGAAACAGATACAAAAGAAAGGCTGTAAGGAATGATGCGACGAGCGATCTATGTGCATCTCTAAGACGTTGAGAAGGGGAGAAACATGCATTGTAATGAAAGACACTTCCACACAAGCAGAAGTGTCTGCCGCGGAACAGTATGCTGCTAGGGTAGAAAGAGCTACTGCCAGATTATCATCACCTCGCTTTATTGAACATGATGTAATAATGGTAACACGGTGTATCTTAAATGGAAAGACTTTAAAACACCGAGGGGACTAACTTGACGTTTACAAAAGCGAATCATTCCTTTAGCCTGCATTTTTTGCTTCTGTCCGCACTACGCTCGCGCTGGAACTAGAGTCAGGTTGACGCAAGTCGTCATTCCCTTGGAAGGCTTCACACGCCTAGAACGAGGTTACAGATACATAAAAATACACCCTAAGGCACGCATGTGTGCATCTTTCTAGCAGCGTACTACGAACGTCCACCACGTGGCCTGTATGTTTGTCCCTTATTTCTTGTCTTGTATCCTCAATAGATGACAGGAGATGTGAGTGGCTCAATATACCTACTCGGGTTCGTGTCAGTGTTTCTACCATGTGACGGTGCGATGTAGCGCACCCATGATGCTTCAGGCCTAGAGCTCTTGGCTCCTCATTTCAGTCACCAAGATATTGGCTATCTCAAGCTACTCGCGATGTCCTTAATAAATTAGACCAGTTGCACGAGCAAAGTCGGGTTATTTCTTTGCAGTTGGCAGCATGGTTTCACATCCATAAAAAAGGTGCTGTCACGACTTAAGCAATGTTTCTTGCCTTTATAACCTCCTTTTTTCAACATTAATCTACCGCCTCAAAAACAAGATGACCATATACCACCAGTAGTGTTTTTTAAGTCGAAGATTACTAAGAAAACGTGCGTCACGATGCTAGTACTCACGAGGCACCTAGTTGAAATGCCAAGCTGTACGTGCTTGAGACGTCTGTGAATATAACAATAAAGTTTGCAAGAAAACAGCTTGAATCAGTGTTCACGCGCTTAAAGTTCCTGGTACAGCGAGCACAGACGTAACGACATTGCCAGTCAGACACGGCTGGACTGAACATAGCGCGATCAAGGGCGCTACGATGAGGCGATTTCTTTTCGTTCATTATTTTAACATTTATAGCCAATGCTGACCTATATTGGCGGGACACATTTCAATGAGCACACTTAGCCGTGCACCACCAGTTGGTATCGACGAACCATTACGGCTGTGACCCTCTAGTTTCCCTCATAATTCTAGCGACACGCGCGTGTACGCTTGCAGGGCATCCTGCTGGGCTGCAACCAGATGTGCGCCGAGTACCTGTTCCAGCAGGACAAACACTACGACGTGTCCTTCGACACCGGCGACAAGGTGCCCCAGTGCGGGCGCCACAACGACATCTTCAAGCTGTGGCTCATGTGGAGGGCAAAGGTACGTCTTCGTCCTTTATTCGAACTTTAGCAGAAGGAACGCCCGCGAACTGTGAGGCACTTGATGGTTGAGGGCGCTTCCAGGTAATTTGACCAGCTGCGACGTCGTGTACATTTTACTTTACACCTCCATCAAAAAAAAAAAAAACTGCCGCACGGCGCAGAACTGAACCTGTTACCTATAGACAGCTGTACTGTGTGGATGTCCTTCTTAATGATATCTAAAACTTTTTTAAAATAACAATGAAGTTAACACACAACTTAGGGTTAATAAAAAAGATATAAGTAATAAACATGCCACGTTTAAGGCTAGGCGCGCTTAACTAGCCTGTATTATTAATAAAAACGTTTGTAGGGATGCGAGGTCTCGAAAAATTTTTCGCACTCACTGATTGATGTCCCCGGGTGACGTCACCCGCCGGAGTGTACGAATTGCCCTGGGCGGATAACGCTACAAACGCGAGAGGCACGAACATGTCGCAATTTCTGTGTGTCTCGCGTAACAGAGCGGCACAAAAGGTTCGCTAATTCTACTCTAGTCGGGGTCAGTAAAAATAAAAGAGATGTCAGGAGCCCGGTGCACCCATTCTCTCACTGTAACAACGCCTGAGCTCTAGTTGCCCAAGTCTGCTCACATGTAAAGCTAAGCAGGTGCAGAACTGACTTGCTCACGATTTATGACGTCCTACGTACCAAAAATGCAAGAAAAAGGAGAAGCAACTTTCTGCTTTATTTTTTCATTTACGCGTAAATCGTGAAGTGGACATTTAACCTCTGAGCAAACAAAAAATTCTGGCAAAGTTCTAATCTTTGTGATAAAAATAAACTTACCTGCGTCGCTACAGTGTTCGTAACTGTAATAATGACGGCTGCCATTACCATTGGGAAAACGACGCACAAAAAAGTTCGAGCTACGGGTTCTTTGTCCTTCCTGACCCGATTGCAATAAAATTTGGCCTTTTACTAGAAGGCTACACCTGTGTGCAAGGACACGACATCTAGCAATCGGAAGTGTGGATTTCACGCTCTTTTATCTTTATGAGACAGCTTAGTGGAACTAATGCGGATATCCTACACGCTTCTCTTTTTTGGCATTGCAGGGAACTGCGGGTTTCGAACGCCAAATAGACCACCTATTCGACATGTCAAAGTAAGTGTTGCCACAGCTGACCTGGTTGCCTGAGTGTCTTCAGAAGTGGGCAGTAAAGGTACTGCAGTATAAAAATTTTCCCAGGAAAGTAGGCCTAGAGGAGAGAGAGATAAACGTTTACTTATCTTAAAGTGGAAAGAAAAAGAGCGGAAGCGTGTGTTCAGAGAAATTATTTTTGCACAGTATTTATAGTATCATTGATTCTGTTGCTTATCGAGAAAGCGGAAAACACGTCCAGCCTGTAAAAGTTGCACAGGACATTTTGCATTCACTGTGCTATAAAGCATATAGGGGACCGCGATCATTGACAATCCCACGACATCTGCAAGTTGAAATTTCAATTCCTTTAAAGGGCACAGTGCAACATGCTGCTGGAGCGACTCGTGCAAAAAAAAAAAAAAAAAAAGACTGAGTGTCGCCCCAGTCTGTGCTGTTCCGCCATGGACGCGAGTTGATGTAGTTGAAGATTACCCAGCTTACGTTAATACAATCAGCTTAGGCAACGCTGTGTAGGGAAACTAAATCAGTTGTCGGTGTGATCGACAAGCCTAGTTCTTAGCTCACTGTTGACCCCCTCCTTTTTTGTACAGTTACGTGGTACTGTCATGTGCCCTTGTTACCTTTTTGTCGCCGCCTCCAAGAGCACTATATCACTATATATCTTGCTATCTCACCTGTAAAATAAACAGAAAGACAGTTTATTATGATATCCGTCAGCTGCATGCAAGGTTGACTTTGGAGTACCCGTACGTTGCACCTATGCCAGCCTCCCTATTTCACCTTTCCGGTCTTGCTCATACTGACCGGAAAATTCGGTATACATAGTCTCTGCCTGGGTTAATTACATTTCCACGGACGTATTTGCAATCTTATTTCCTGTAGCAGTGCAGTGGGAACACACCATCCGCAACGTTTGCCTCCCTAAATAGTCTACGTGTAACCTTCATTCGCTTCTTTCTCAGTCAGTCCTGTAATACTGCTACATTTATGCAGACAAAATTTATGAAAAAGAAATAGAACCTCACATTTCTCTTTTAATTACAGCTACCTCGTACAAAAAATCAAGGAAAGGCCCGACATGTTCTATCTACTACTTGAGGTAAGCCTTTCCTAAAATGCCATTCCTTTCTCACAAAAGCCTTTCCTAAAAAGGGTGCACTATAACATACACACGAATAAAAAAGTGCAAGCTAGAAAAACAACCAACATTTCCAGCTTCAAAAAAACGGAAGTTAGTTTCCTGTGTCAAGAAAAAGGATATTTTTTGTCATTAGGTCTGCCAACCCATTTGCTTTTAAAGAGTAATGACCGGCATTAGTTCATAGGACCGCTTAACCTAACACCAGTCAAACATTTCTCTAAAAGCTAGTTAAACCTTTCTAGGTAAAGCAAATATCGTTCAGGAACAGTTGTGAAGAGCGTTTGCACGGCACACAAGAACGCCAGAATCATTCATTTATATTATTCTTGAAAGTTGAAGTGAATTTCCATGTGGTCGAGTCCCGTGCCCACGAAAAAAAAATGTGGCTAATCCATTTCCCTGCCTCTCTCTCTGCTCGCAGCCCGAGCTAGTGAACGTGTGCTTCTGGTACATTCCCCAAAGGCTCCGTGGCAAGCCGCACAACAAGGAGAAGGAGCAAGAGCTCGGAGTTGTGAGTATCCTACCGCACACACACACGCACACACACACGCACGCACACACGCACGCCACACACACACACACACACACACACACACACACACACACACACACACACACACACACACACACACACACACGAACAAAATATATGCCACGCTCTAAAACTCCCAATAAGTTTAAACTGTGATTGAATTCGCCAGCGTGTACGAGCAGCTGCAGCCATTATAAAAAGTTCTATAGAGAGGGAGCAGTGTTCTGTGAGACGAAGCGAAACGGGATCACATAGAGAGGAGCACACTTCCGAGCACCTTAAATCAAATCAAATCAAATCAATTTTATTTCCAGAAACACTGGACGGTTCCCCAGCTATAAGCTACTGCAGTAGCTTGACACAGGCCAGGGACCCGTGACAAGGCGCAGCGAACAGCGCATGAAAACAACACGTACTCCTGAAAAGATACAAGTTGTTGGACAGCACAATATTTAAAAAAATTTCGATAGCTGAAGCACAGGAATCGCAAAATTACAGTAGCGTGCATTTCAAGGGTACATACAGAATATACAGCCTAATATCTCATAATGCCTTACACAATATACAGCGAATTTGGGGAAAAACACAACCACAACAAAACTTACACTTACAATCTCACAAAGAATGGTCAATTGTTTCCTGGGCAAACTTGTGGTTTGATTGTATCTGCTAAATGTTACCGGAAGATTATGTCTTAAAGATTGCAATCCCGTCGAGCCCGTCGATTTACAGACTGTCCCAATTAGGTGCTTGGGCGCTCTTGCCAAGTCAAGAAAAGAAGAAAAAAATTTATTCTCCAGCAGAGGCTGATGTGTGGGCGCGCCCCGTGGAAGGCGTCCCTAGTCCGGGATACCCTTTACTTCGGCTGGCCGTCCGTGCTCGGGTCACCAACTTAAACTGGATATCCGGGTCCGGGCTGGCCAGGGAACCCTCCATGCTCGAAGGTTGGGTTGGAAAGGGGGGGCAAGTCTGGAGTTCGTTGGCACTCCCATATGATGTGGTAGAGGTGCCAGGCTGGGGACAGTAAGCGCAGAGGGAAGGTTGTTGGGTGGGGAAGATGAGGTGAGCGGGGATGTGTAGGTCAACAGACGGGCATGCATGAAAGGCACACCACGACAGCGAACAAAGTTGGCCTCATAAGTTTTATCGCACTAAAGCCGTTGTAACTATGTTTGCTAGTCCGCACGCGCGCACAGCACTTACCGTAATAGTGGGTTTCCGCAACAGCTTAATTATTTAGAGCGAAATGGCGCCGCCACGTTTTACGACCAGTACATGAGGATTCTATTCAACCAACGTGGTCGATATAAACAGTTAGAAATGTTAACCCCAACAAATAAGACATTTCATAACGCAACCATTCTGAAGCCTGAATAGTTAACATGTCAGGTACAAAAAGCTGCGAGTTGTTTATATTGGGTCGCCGTGGCTGTGCTACATCGCAGCCCCGATAGCTAATCAGTTACCCATTCATTCATTCATTCATTCATTCATTCATTCATTCATTCATTCATTCATTCATTCATTCATTCGTTCGTTCGTTCGTTCGTTCGTTCGTTCGTTCGTTCATTCACTCATTCGTTGTCATGCGACCCAGTGAACTGAATCCAGTGTCAAATACAGTCACCATATATGTTCTACGGTAGTTCTCCGCTCACCCGACAGGTGGCCTTAGTAGTGACCTTTTTCGCGTGCCTCCATTGGCATGTGCAGGTGACCGCTCAGCTGAAGGCGCGGATGATGAACAGCGGCACACTGATGATAACCTACCAGCCCATCTGGGACAGGCCAAACTTCTTCCGCAACATCGTCTCCAACGCCGGGGTGCGTCGCGAGGACATCGACTTCCTGGTCGAAGAACTGGACCGGCTCGGGCACGACCTCTAGACGCTCCGGCCGGCCAGGACAAGCCAGTTGCACCACACCCCGCCCTTCGTCAAAGCCATTCCTTCATCAAACCGTCAGCCCGCTTGCGCCGGAACGGATGGTCGAGAGCCACGCGGCGGATACAAGGGATAAGACGCATTCGAGAAAGGAGGGAAAAAGAAACAAAGGATGCCCGACTACGGCAAACCTCCACAGAGGTGAAAGCGTCCCGGCGACGCCAATGCTTTCAAGTTGTTTTGTTCGCAGAGCACCGCTCATGGTGATTTTTGTGTTGCGCCATTGCATTGTTGTTCGAAGAGGAGTTGTTGGACGTGGACTTACAAGGTTTACCGACAGAAGTTCACAGTGAGCATACATGACCACAGACTCTATGGGCTGTTTTGTTTTCTGCCTGTCACTTAGTCCCCAGCTACTACTTGCGCATTCAAGCTGTGCAATTCACAACAGCTAAGGCGTTTTGCGGTCGCATCTCGTCGCTGTTAAAGTTCACCACCAATTTGAAGGCGTAAATTGGTTTTGCTGGAGTTGGTTCCCCCAATTGCATACCTGTGTACATTCAGTTGTTCTGTTGCATCCTTCGTTCCAGTTCCATTTTCCTTCTGCTTCAGAAAAGCGATACTTTGGCAGCATGATCAGACGTTCTACCGTGTTTAGTTCAAAAACTTTTTCTCTTTATCACGTTCCGACTTTGGTTCCTCTGTGGCTCCTCAAAAACAAAATAACAGGGGCGTCTTTGGCGTCTGTGGTCGTGTATGACGCCGGTGTACGAAAAAGGACATGCGAAGTATCGTTGTGCCGCAGCCAGAGTGTTTGTAAAGCAGTTCATCTTAATATGTCCTGTTAAATGAGGCGCTTCTCGTTGGCTGTGGCACTGTTCTCCGATGTGTACGAACTGCACCAACTAGAAGCGGGCCGCTAAACGAAGCAGTTCTGGCATTGTTGTCCGGTTTATTTTAATTCTGAAGACCGTTCTCCGTCGATGCGTTCACACAACACACTACTCTTCACTTACCTAGGAGCAGTGTGTCAATCTTTTAGTTCTTCTCTCAAGTATGTCCTGTTGCAGGATGTTGCTCCCAGTCAAAGCAGTGTGCGACATACAGTCATCCTTTTTTTTTGTATTATTATATCTGACAGTTTCGTCATCGCTCATTTCAATCCCTAGCTGTACTTTTTAATTCTAAAGTTGCAAGATTCACCCTCTGTTTTCATATGTTTTTTTAATATTTAAATTCGTAATATTTAATATTTATTATTGTTAATGTTTCTTTGTTTATAATATTTCTTTTTTTTTCGCCGGACCAAAAGTACGCGAAACAGGTGTATCCGTTAAACGTACGATAGCGAAGAACTGCAGCAATAATGCACTTACAGGGTGACAGAATGTTACAAATTGTTACTAAGCAATCAGTTACTATAGAACCCTTGCTGTAACCAGGCGGACTGGGCAAATTTTAAATGAGCGAAAAAATTGTTACGTCGGCGTTTAATGTTGCCGAAGTTGGTGCAACACCGCTTCTTATCTTGCTGTACGTGCCACGTTTGAATCTTACGTCAATTTCCCTTACCCATGCTGCGAAACCACTTTGAAATATCGCTCTTTATCAAAAGTACTGATTGGTTGGTTATACGCAAAAACAGCAGTTCTTTGGATCAAATTCCCGTAAACTTTAGCCGCCAACTCTTTCGCCAAAATGCCAGGAAAAGCTTGTTTCAAACTCTGAAACTGCTCTTAAGTGGGTTTTCTTTTTTCACATATCTATGAATCTTTCTTGTCAGTAATCTACTTGCCCTCCTTTTCGGTTGATATATCTGCAACATAAAAGCTGGATCTACGCTAGTCTTTCGCATTACACAGACAGCAGATAAAATTCCGGTGAATGAAACTTTCATGATTAAGATGAAAAAGATGGTAACAGGCGCCGGTTATTTCAAATATCTAGGTTCGCACAGAAGCCCTATTCTCTGTTCGTAACGGTAACACTAAACCCAATAGCAGCCGCATTTTAGGAAATACAAATGCCGTACTTTCATCATATCTTATTTTTTTGGAAACAGACATATCACGCAAGAGAGCAGCAGCCTTTGTTACGCCAGGACACTGGCTTGACGACAGCCTATTTGTCGGGCGTAAATAAGCGATTAAATTTGCCGCTCTCAGAGTGAAACTAAGAACAGCGTATTGCTGTAGCGACTTGTGACACAGCGGGCATGTGAGCGCGACGGTGGTGCGACGACTCTGATGTAATACTGCCCTGTCGTAGAAGAAAAAAATGTCACAGAAGTTCATGTCACGTGCTGTGATGGCGTCGTCTTCCAGCCGCAACATGGCGGCACATGTAACTACATGTATGACTCGTGAATCTTGTTCCTGTTGCGACGTTAGTGTTCACACATACGCTCGTTACTTCCCCTACGTCCTTTGTCCTCGTTTCCGTCGCGATGCGTTGTAAACTACAGAGATATGTCTTCCACGTCTGTTACTGCTGTTAATCTATCCGCACGTATACGCGTACGCGGACGAATAGCAAATATTAACGGTGCATACATGGACGGCGCATGCGCGTCGCCATCGTCGTCCGCCTGGAAAGATCACGTAGCTTTCGGGGGAGACGTTAATGGCGGCCCGCAAACGCCACGTGCCGCCACGTGCCAAAGCAGCAAAATCCCAAGTCTTCCAAGGGCGGAAGGGGGATCGCTCTGGGGGCGGCCTGCGGGGTCAATCCCAGAAGGCTTTGCGGCCGCCCCTGCCGGGATGTGTCCCCCAAACGCCACCGCGTTCCAGTCGGGTGCTGCGTGTAGAAAGGCAGCATTGAGCGTGTGCTATGGCGACAAGTCTTAGCGAGAGTCTGTCGAGAGCAGAGTTATTTCCTGTTGACTGTTTGCAGAGTCTATATGCGGTGACGTTGCGGGGTCTTGAGTTCTTGTGACTATCCCACTGCGCGGTTTTTTGGTGTTGATGGCGATCAAACTGTCTCTCTCCGTTCTTCCCCAGCACCAAATTACACATACATTGACACATAGAAACATGCGTAACCATTTTAGACCTCATTTCGAGCACGATTGCAGAGCCAGAGATGTTTGGATTGTAGTATAGCGGACGCGTAAACTTACCCTTGAGATTTGAAGGGCAAAGGTGCTATACACTGTCTGGATGGGACCCGTGCCGCATTTATTTGCCAGCGTTTAGAATCATTTCCATGAAAATAATGACGGCGATTTTGTGAGCCACCTGCCCCGAATTCCACGACGTCATGATGTTCTCAAAGAGCTGTATACCGAGAGAGATGAAAATTATTTAACGCAAGAACATGCCTGCAGTGACATATTCTTCTCGGTCGCATTTCTAAACTATAGGCCTACCTTTACGAATGCACACGTCGTGCAAGAGAAGTTGTGTCAAGGACCCGGTTCAGTGCTCCGGCGTCACATCCATTTAGCCTTCCCCAGGCCGGCCGTCGACGTAGTCTTTGTGTATGATGGCGGACGTAAGAAGAGATCAGGGAGCTATGCGGTGTGCCTCATACGTCCTTTTTGTTTCCTACACGCAAACGATTTTCTGAGTGCCTGCTTACAATGAGTAAACTTTAGCTGCGCCATCAACCTCGCATTATGTGCGTTTGCTTTACCTTATCAATGAGATAAACCGATTAACCCAATGATGCGGGCGGGAAGCGATAAAAATATTGAGCTAAAGTTGACTCGCCATCCTTTTCGCCGCTCCACCTATGCAGCAGATGTCTTGGAGGCCATTGGAGATAGCGGCTTCCCTCATTTCACTAGTCGAACTATTCACTGTCCGCAATCGCTTGGGTGATGGCGCCACCAAAAGCTGCTCTTTCCTCTTATTAGCTTCTTTAAAACGCATAACGTCTGTGCAAAAAGTAACATATGCATGATCTTCAGATGTCGCACTTCAAATAGGCGTCCCACAGTCGTCAATTCACTGAGCGAGCCGACTTTCGTGTCTGATCAAAAATCTGCGAAAATATCAGAATATATCCTGAGGTCCGTTATTGCTCGGGCTGCAGGCATTAGCATCCAGCGAAGTGTAACTGCGCCCACGGCGGCATTCATCACGCTTTAAGACATCTGCTGCCAGGACTGATGAACGAGATTCATTGACGGTGCATGCCCTGGAGCAAACATATCTCGAGCCGTGGTCAAAAACCGCACGGGTTCTCCCCAGTCGAGCCACAACTCCGCACCTACAATTGCGCGCAAGCCTTACTGTAGTACAAAGTATCACCCCGAGTGTTTGCGTTGCATAAATGAGTGAATCTTCAAAGACCACTCCTTCTTAAGATGGCACGTTCTGCGAACCAAGCGGCATTGCGTGGGTGCCCTTTTGCCAAAGATTTTGAATGGTTTCGCATATCATTTCATAATCGCGATATATTTACTCTCACTTATAGCGAAGGGTGAAGCTCTCTATTTTAAACCTGGCGTCCTCCCAGTAGACAGCTTGTAATACAGGCTCGCCTCAGCTGCCGTCTCCCTGAGTTCCAAGTACAGAAGAACGACCGTTGCATGCGTTTCGATTTATTTCGAATTTCGTTTTTGTGGGACAGTCGCTTATCGGCTAAAACGCTGACTCGTCACGCTATGGCTGGTCATACATGTGAAGCTTTCCTTTTACTTCACTTCAATCGCGCATGAGAAATCATGTTCGAACACATAAATTCATGTCAAGTTTAAAAATAGTGGATGCAGGAGAACTGTTACCGGGCGACGACAGACGACAGTTCGCGAAGGTCACGTCATATCGGGAAGTGGCGTGGAGATCCGACCTGTGTGGCAAGTAGTCTGTTGGCAATGTATATAGATGCGCCATCCTTTCTCCCGCGCATGTAAAAAGAATTATTGTCAGTAAGAAGTGTGCATTGAGAATTACGTCTGTGGTGTATCGCAAGCTCGTCCCACCCCAAGTACTGCCGTGTATACGTTCATTTTTAGTGTCGTTTAGAATAACTGCTTTGAATCGTCAAAGAAGCTGATGCAGTCGTCGTACATGCATTGGCTGCCCCTATAGGCTAGGCCTAACAGAGAAAGTCTCCTCAACGATAAGCCATCAGCGGATCCCTATTGTAATAACGGTCATTAACCAAAAAAAAAACAGTTTGGTTTGGCCTTGTTGCTTCCATACTAATGAATCAGCTTTACTTTACCAAACGGTCGCTGGAAGCTGGCGACTATGCCTTCCCGGCCCATCCCCAGATACCTCTTCCACCCATCCAAGATGGCGGCGCGTAAGTGGCCAGGCCGCATATATTCGAACTACGTCACCACTTGTATACGTGGCGTTGGTGCAGAGCCGCTTGGCGGCTCCCACATGTCAGCCGTCGCACTTTCACGAAGGCGGGTTCTCAAGAGTACGGTCAGAAACTCAGGATTCGTCTTCCGCTCTCCTGTCGTGAGACACCAGTGCTTAAACGAGCATGCGCGCCTGCGCGTGGTATCCCACTCCCCTCCTCCCCTATACGCGTTTTTCCGATGCATCCAAACCCTTTGCCACATCTCTGAGGTAGCCGAGGCGAAACGTCGTCGAACCAGTAGAAGTGATGCAACCCTTCGCAAGCTTACATCAACCCCCGCGTAAGGCTCCTTTTGCTGTCCACGGATATGAAACGAATCTGCCAAAACATTAAATACAGACGAAATTACTTTCACGATGCAGGATGCGGGATTCATATGGACGCACTACATCGACAGATGTGTGCAACTTGTAACTGGATGCCGTCTTAGCTTTATTTCATCATAATAAAGCAAGCATAAGCAAAAATTCGATTTAACAATCCGCACTATCGGTTCTGCCCACAAGTCTTTATTGCGAATTAGCTGTCCACAGTTCAACCAACAAGTATATTCTCGACGCGGACGAGGTTGCCCCAACGCATTCCACAACAGTGGTGCAACGGCCTTTCGCACCGGCGAGATCCTTCCCTGTTCCTTCCTCTCAAAACCACACCTCGCAGTCGCCTGCCATGGCGTTCCTCTACGCGATGGCGAGGCCTGCCGACTTGTCTATTGTAGGCCATGTGCGTAAACACCAGTGTCTGTAACCGTAGACTCGTCCCTTCGGCGCATGCCTGTAGAAGCAGCCTGTTCAGTCCCGTCTTGTGCGCCCCTCCTCTATCAACTCAGGCGCGTTCCGAGACACCGCTAAAAGAACAAAACGTAGGATGAGAGAAAAAAAAGTAATAGAGCACACCTGCGCTCATCACGTCTGTGATTGTAAGTACTATTTCACAGCTTTACCTTTCCCCAAGAAGATGCAGACAACCTCGCCGGCTGCTGTGTGGTTTCATGGTGCGAGAGTATTCCGCGATAATTAGAGCCCGAACGCGGTTGCCTTCGAACAGGTCCAACCCTAATCGGGGCTGAAGCATTTCTAAAAACAAGATTTTTTTTTCGAAGAGTTCGCTTGGAACTGCCACAAAGTGTCGAAGTAAATGACGTAAACGCAGAGGCGGTTGCGCCCAGCGTGTTTTGTCTAACCGGATTTGTCCAGGCACGCAAGACAGTAAGGGAGGAGCGTGTGCGAACCTGCAACAAGGAACCTAAATTGCCAGCTGAAATGAAACCAGACTCTAAGAATGTCGATGTTGACGGCTGCTCTTAAACCAGCTGCAGCGCCTCAACCTGTAGTTATTACCAACAACGCTGCGGCGTAGTACCCAAAAATGACGGGAGCCTTCGAGGTTGTCTGTTTTCGTCAGCAAATAACTTCAAACTCTACCCTAGAAAAAGAAAACCCGTTGGCAAGTGCTTGGCAGTTTCAAGGTAAATTGTGGTTCGTAAAGCAGATGGTACCTTGCCAGCAGCTCCAAAAAAGTGTGCAACTGCACATGCAACTGCATGTTCGCAAAGTGTGCAACTGCATGGTGTGCAACAGCGTGTTTTAGCCGAGGTGGGCTACATTAGAACCCAAGCCGAGTAGATGATGCAAGGAGAATACCCGTCGATTCAGGAAGTCGTGTAAACTTCGTGCGTTTTAGCCTTTCCTCCCGAGGCATACGTGGTGCTGAAAATATACGAGAGCTTAACACTGCTCTCATTCAGTGTAATGTAATGTACCAAAAATAGGTGGTTCGATTACGGAAGTGCCGGAGTGTTGCAATATCTCGCGGGTGATCTCAAGCACCTCCCAGTGCGCGAATTCCGTGCTTAAACACCCCCCGCACGCATACACAGCTGATTAACAATAATTAAGTGACGCGTTTTGTTGACACACACTCAAACATGGTTCGAGAGTGCAGCAGGTCGAAGAGCTTTTGACATGATAGAAAGGAATGACTCTGTATTTTTACCTTCTTCTTAGGACAATCTTGATAATTGCGTGCTTCCGTAATCCTCAATGCCATTTTTAACCACATTTTTGGTGAAGTCGTCTCTTTTAAGCAGAAAACGACAAGTATTGCTTGTTGATCTCATTTCCGTGTAAATAGAAATAACTATTTATTAAAAGCAACGACAAATCGCCTATAGTGAATGCCTTGTAATGTTGTTCCCCAAGGATTAAAATAAATGCCTAGTAGCTTTTCTTTTTGCTGTTGGCTCCAAGAAAAGCATATTTTGAGCAGATAACCCAGCATAGTTAATTGTTCCGGCTTATCCTTCATTCCCCATATCATTCTACGAAGCCTAAACACTTTTTTTTGCATGAAGCAGTTTAACAATGACTAGTAATAAATACTTTATTGCAATTTTAGGCTAAAGAAAATAATTTATGCTCGTCCCCAACAACTTCGTTGCACCGAAAAAACTAAGTTATTTCCCTCACTTCGTTTCTTCTTAGGTGCTTTTTAAGTGCTTCTTGTGTGATTTTTTATAGCAGAGTGTAGAAAATTGAACTTTACCACCCGTTCATTTATAGGTTTCTAGTGAACACCTGTTATATCCACGAATGACCATGACACGCTTTTGTGCATAGCAGTTCCTTCCGGTGTCTTTTTTTTTTTTCAAGCACCTCGCCGTCTGTTGCAAACCCTTGCGGGTCCAACAAGACAATGCCTGGTTTTCTGTCTCGCAGCACAATCATCTGCGTCCCATGCGGCGCAAAGAAAATAAAATTGCATTTTCAATCAATCCGTAGCCCGCAGCAACACATGCGCATGCGCAGTGACGTGTGTGCGCGGAATGTTTGTTGCGTCTCGTCGTGCGAGCTGTTCTGTTCCTTCTGGTATGCTTGTACACGCCTGTGATTGTAGACTCGATCGGTTGTAAGCTAAAACATTTACACGTTGAACTTGGCAATAAGGTGTAGTTCGTTTTAAGAGCTTAACGAGTAGACCGGGCCAGAAATGTTTGCCCAACTAAACAGGCACCCCCCACACTGTTTGGTGTTCGGCTTCGAAATACGTACAGGCACACCCTATCTCATCCTAAGATATATGCTGAAGACGATGTAAAGAAAGATTAATCTGCTGTTTCTTTAGTCTAAATACGTTCTACGCGTCAAAACCTATTTCAAATCATGATTACGTCGCGAGTAACACGCTTGGTATAAACCTCCACTGTCCGCTGAAAGGAAAAATTCGGGACAAAGCCTCTTCCCTCGAAGCCTGTAAGTGACTATTTTTCGCGTTTAACTAGCTAAGTTACTCAAGAAATTGCGTTATTGTAACTAGCGCGTCCTGTTCATGCCACTGTGAGATGATTAACCGTTTTACGTGCGCAATATTTTCTTATTTTCGCACAAGCGTCTACAACGGCGCTCAACAACATGCCCTCTGAATAACCTTGAGTTTCTCTCTCGGCGGATGACATTTTTCACGCCGTATATCCCCCCAGAACATTTCTTATGCGAAAAAACCTTAGTGCCATCCTAAAAATGTACTTCGTCGGCGCCGCTGTGATTTTCTAACCAAATATATATCCTCACCGTGTATAATGTGTTGATGGTTTGAACCAGTGAGATTTTGTAAACGAGTTTCCCAGTTGGTTCTGCTTAATTTCGCACTGAAATAGAACTCTGTGACTGAAATATCGGACAAGAAATGCTTTCAAGTGTTAACCACGTGACCATTCCAAAGTCTCCATGACCCCAGAAGTCGTCTTCCCCCTATCCCAAATTAGTTTGCTGCTCCTCGCTGCCACAATTAGACTAAAAACTAATATCCGCTTCCGTTTGAAACATACACTCGCGAATAAACTTCAGATCCCCGCTGGCGATACGCCGCTGATTTAATGGTGTAAAAAACCTCCGAAAGAAAGCTGTGTTAAGGAGCATTTTCCGCATGAAAGCGGTCACGCTTTTTGTCGGTGTGAATTTCAGCCTGCCTGTGTGTGCTTGTGTGTCATTTTAAATGGACGCCACAAATGCTGCTACGCAGTAGTCATTTTGTCGTCACGCCAACCGAGTCGCGCCGATGCACTCAAGTCGAAGCGTGTGCCGTATGCTTGTTCATTCGGGTATCAGCAGGTATTAAATTGACCAGCCTTATTGATTTCCTGTGTCCTTTATAAATGCGCAGACGCCTCAAAGAGAGGAGTGAATCAGCCGCATCCCCAGCTGCAAAAACTGTACGATCGAATTCATAACAGATTAGAGGAAATTGTAAGTACAAATCGGAGACTGTGCCTTGTGTTGTTTCTTCTTCTGTGTCCGTTAATTCGCGCTGTTGCAGCCCTACGACACTGTCTAAGTTAACCCCCATAAATCGCCAGAACTATTCACCAAAATTATTCGATGCGAAATCCAGCAGTTCCAAGAGATCTGGGAAAAACTGTGGTTAATTCCTCTGTAATAAGAATCGATAAAACACGAAAGTGAAAAGTGCAGCGAAATCTGCAGCCGAGCATGATTTGCGGGTCGGCTGCTGTCTTGTGGGTGTGCTTGGCGAGCGACGTCCTGCTGGTGAATCGCTTCGGCAAAGGTGTACTGGCGTCATTTCCGTGTCGGATATGACGTCAGTGCAACCTTGATGTATCCCGCCACAAAACGCTTCCGTGTTAAAATATAAAACCTGAAAACGAACAACCCTAAGTATAACGTACTCTTTGGTATTAAAGGTTGCTTCCCCGCACGAAGACGCTGCGTGCAGGGGTGCACCCTTTACAGGCCGCTTGCTTCGTTGTACTGGCGTCATTCCCGCGACGGATATGATGTCAGTCAAATCTTGGTGTATCCAGGAATAAAACACTTTCGTGTTAAAAAGGGTACTGACTCCCAAGCCCTGCGCACGCTTCGGCGACAGTGTAGACGCGCAGCTCGGCACGGCGCATGGACGGGTGCAGAAGGCACAAGTTTCCGGGATGAACGTATGTGTGTTACAGTGCGCTTCTTCCTCGGCTCTCCCCCTGAATGTGCTGACAGGTAGCGTCTGGGACAAGTGAAATGGCGTGCACGCTACACACCCGGTGTAAAACCATCTACCCCCCCCCCCCCCCCTTTTCCACCCCCGTGTGTTGCCCCCGCAGCGAGGGACGCCCCTGGCGAAGACCCCCCCTCCGGCCCCCCGGACCGGGGGTCAATAGCGGGCCGGTGCCCCTCAGACCGTAGTGAGCAATAAAGCAGCATTGGCTCTTCGGCAGTTCGCTGCTTAGCAGCGAACGCAGAGACGATCTCCCCAGTCACAATTCAAAAGAGTGAACTATAAAGCGCTCTCCACGAGCTCAACGAGCCGAGTGTTGGTGTTGTTAAGGCTCTGGATGTGCTTCCCTTTCTGTCTCCTGCTGTGTAATGCCCACCCCCGCTTGCAAGTTGTACGCATTCAACGTCGTCCGAAGCAGAGTCTTCCGCGAAATAAATTCATTCAAGCAATGCGAAAATGAAAAAAAAAGTGTACCTTGGATGTGTACGTGAGTGTGTCGATGTGTGTTCCCCGGTAAAAAAATAAACACAAAAACTCGTGTACGTAAAAACAACCCATACAGACGTGAATAAACAGATAAAATAGAGGAAAAGAGCAAACCGTTATACGCCCGGAAGAAAACACAGTGATTGTCGGCAATAAATGTTCAGTTTAGACGCTGTGATACCGGTCCCTTTGTCGTCTTTTTGGTTTTAGACGTAAGCACATGTGCAAAGCACATGGATACACGGGCTACTTGCATACCCGCACATTCCCCGAGTGTTCTGTCGCTACGTAACGGGGTGTGTGCCAAATATAGGGTTGTAAAAAGGTTTATTGTAAAAAAGGGTTGTAAAACGGTTGAACAGTTCAAAAGTAAAAACACCAGGAATGTACACCACAGACATCTTTGATTGCTGAACCACGCCGCAGACTTTCACCGTATACAGTTATTTTTATTCGTTATTTTCGTAGCACTAGTGGCAGCCTTTGACAACAGGGTAACGAAGCATTGTATTCTGAAGCACCGGACACTAAATTGAATTGAAATGATGGGGCGACCACATGATGTTTCTGCGAATTTCAGCGTCAATTTGTGTTACCGTTGTTAATTCATTGATATTCACAGATTATAAATTAATTCAGAGTATTTAGGATAACTTCCTTTTTTATTAGCCGTGTTTCAAGTCCCAGCCAATCCCCGTATGTGGGTGCGTATCTGAAAATGCTCCCTACATCAACCTGTTAGCTGTTATCAGCTTTGCCATATATCATAATCGCAGAAATGGCAAAGCTGACCGACGTTTCAGAGGACCTTCCACATTGCTAACCTAGAGTTAGGGCATGACTATAATTTAATAGCCTTCCCACGATGACTTCACAGCCAAATGACATACACACAGGCACTCGCGGAGCGCTAACGGTGCTTTCTCGTTATAACAAAACCGCTTCTTTCGAAATATCACTTTATCCAAAATTTTTCACGATTCCAACTACAGCGCAGGTAGAGCAAATTGTTTCATTTTCTAGCGAAATACCGCTTATAACGAAGTCGGTATCCTGTCCCGACGACTTAATTATAGCAAAGGGTTTGCTGTAGGTAATTCTGAGTCATCGAATCCCCGCGCTTAAAGCCCTCGAGATCTAAAGGATGCAGATCCCGCCACAAGGTAAGAGAGGTGAGCTTTTTATTGGCAGAAGATCATCTCGAAAGACATCAGCACTCCACGGTCCCACAAAGGACTTCCCATCGAAGTACAGCAAAAGGCATGCGCAATTTTGCATTATGTGGCCACCACGTAAGTACAGGGTGGTGCGACGATAATTGGAATACTTTAAAAAAAATTTCCTGAGCGAACCGCCGATCTGTTCTCTCTCAAACTTAACACGAAGGTCGCATTTTGTGGTGTATTTTGTTTGACACCGGGAACAACGACGGTACTCACCTGGTTATTCTGAAAATAAATAAAAACGATTTTCGCCTATGAGAAAATGGCGGGTGATTTGGACGTGCGAGGCAGCGCAAGTTGATCTTGGAACCATTTTCTGATCGTCTGCTACTCCATTTTGGCAGCTATTTGGCTCCTTCCTACCATGAATCCCAAACGTGCGTTTCGCTCTGAATACCCCAGGTGACGCCGTCGTTCCAAGATACATTTGCGCTACCTCGCATGTCCAAAGCAGCCGCCATTTTCACACAGGCGAAAATCGTTTTTATTTATTTTCAGAATAACCAGGTAATTACCGTCGTTGTTCCCGGTCTCAAACAAAATAGACCACAAAATGCGACCTTCGTGTGAAGTTTGAGTGCGAACAGAGCGACGGTTCGTTCAGGAAAAAAATTACCCCACCTTCCCGCGAGGGGAACCCTGTGGGATGCGACGCATCTTGGGGGTTCACGCTGACGAAGTTCAGCATCGGCCGCTCGCTTCTCGCGTACGGCAGCGGCTTCACGTTGACGAAGTTCACCATCGGCTGCTCGCTTCAACCGTTTGCGTTCGGTATCACGTTTACGAAGTTCGGAATCGGCTGCTCGCTTCAATCGTTTGCGTCCAGCATCACGTTCACGCCGCTTCGCAGCCTTGTCTTCAGTGGTGCTAGCATTCCTGTTATCACAGTGATCGGTGCTTGTTACGGTTGCGCGGGCGATAGCAGAATTGTTAGGCTCCATTCAACGCATCGATGGAAATCGGAACGCCGGTGCTGCAACGACCGCGGCTATGACGCAACGTGGCGCGGCTATGACACAACACAATCCAACACAATCCACTTTATTCCAATCCAATCCAAATCCAATCCAATCCAAGCCAAGCCAAGCCAAGCCAAGCCAACCCAATCGAATCCAATCCAATGCCCCTCGCGAGAGAGTGTTCGCTATCGAATAGGAGAGGGGGTGAGCGGCGGAGAGCGCAGCTCACGCGGCGAGGAGAATGGGGGAGGGGTGTGGACGGACAACAACAACGCCGTATGGAAGGACAAGGCGAGTGAGTGAGATGCAGTCGCATCTAAAAATTTTAGTGTTCCAACTATCGTCGCACCACCCTGCATATAAACAACTCACTATGTCGTATCAGTTGCGCGTGTTCTGGTTAAGTACAACTTTACCGGCATCTGGTTGAGCTTTGACGTCCCTTTTTGTATAATGTGAAAAAAAAATGCACCATCCCCACCTATAAAGAAAGTTGAAATAAACGCGAAAGCTAAACGTGCGCCCAAGCTTCACTGAAACGGCGTCCAATCGACCGGCAAACCGTCAAAGAACCAAATCCCGAACGAAGAACGAACTCGTGAGACGATTTTTCGCGCACTAAGTAACCGCATCTACTAATGATGCACGTGTATACCGATACGTGGGAACAGGTTACGCGCCAGGCACAACTGGAGGAGGGAAAGCAGTCACGAAAGGGGGGAAAGGAACCGATACCTGGTTTATGAGATAAAATTGTACTATTGTACTCCTTATCCATGATTGATGCGTGTATTGTCTCATCTAGAACCGTTTCCTTTTTCGCGATTTTCAAACAATTAACCGTTTTGACACTATGACAGCCCGGTTCCATGCAAGTACCGTGTTTCCAGAGAGCTTTTCAAAGATTTTCGGTCGACAAACTGGTCTATGAGGAAATGCATTAGTTCTTTTTTTTTACAGGACGCCATCGGTCCCACAAAGAAAGCTTTCGCTTTAAAAGACAACGAGGCAACTAAGCTTTCTCCAAAGATGCGAAAATGCGTCAGCATCGCTTCTCACTTAGTTATATCGCTGAATTATGTTGGTGAGCTTCGTGTAGCTGAATTTCGTGCTACTCAGGTTAGTGTTACTTGGTGTATGACGTCGCGAAGCCCACAAGATAATTTTTCTTTTTGTGGAGGCCTTACCGCACACTTTGTTGTGGGAAACTTAGTCGACACAAAGCTTTGCACCAAGATCCGTTTTATTACTTTGCACAACTGCATTGCTAAGAAAATAGGCTTCCAGGCGCTTGACAATACGAAATTCATAAAAAGAGGAGGAATAAACGATTGTTAGAGCAGTCAAAGTTGTTTGGTTGACCGCCTGGTGGGGGACCTCCTTAGTTGAGGAAACTGTGGGTTTTGGCTGCCTGTCTCGTCCGGTCTACCAGAAATTGTTGGTGATCCCGGTTGGAGCTGGTCATCCGACCCTCCCACTGCTCAAATACAAATAAGGAGTTTGGACTTGGGGCAAGGGATGGTGTGTGGCGGCACTCCCACACCATGGGGGAGAGAGTGCATGGCTTCGTGTAGAATATACATTTGTATGTGTGTATTTTTTTATTTATGGAGTGTAGTAATGTACCATGTGGAAATGTGTTAGTTTGCAGCTGTGTGTTGATGACCGTGTCTATTTCTATAAGGGCACAAGCTATTGTCAGGTATTATGTAATCACCTCCCCGAATGATATTTTTCTACGACGCATACATTCAAAACAAGGACGAATTCGTTGTCCGCGCTGCAAAACAATACCAACCTCTCACTGTGCCAATATTAGGACTAAACGAGGCGACAACAGAATTCACTTGCGCCTGAGATATTCGGAGGCGACAGTGATGATATGCTGCTGCCGTCGCCGACGCCCGTAAGAGCGGCGAAGAAGCGCGCAGTACCGCGTCCCCGGTTAGCTCTTGTTGGCGTTCGAGCACTCAATCAAGACGCAGCTGTTTTTTGAAGTGCCCTAAATGTACTATTTCCTTACAGACATCACCATAACAAGTTGTTTAGGGCGCAGAAAGGCAAAAAGAAGCGAAAGAGAACCAGAACATTGCATGAGCCGCTATCAGCTGCGCAGCGGTCATCCCGTAAGCGCCGCTGAGAAGCGGCGGCAGGCGGCGCAGCGATCGCAAGTAAGAACTTTATTAGAGCACCCAAGAGCGAGTCAAGGGGAGGCTACCCTGTTAGGGGCGCCAGTGAGAGTGACCAGTGCTCAGACGTCCGGTGAGGGGGATGTAGTTGTCCCAGGCACTGTCAAACCCAAGTACCGGTGGTGTCCGGTATTATCCTGGGCGGTGCCATGGGTAATCCCCTCTGGACGGCGAGCCGGCCTCTGTTGCTCTAGTGCTTTGTTGAGTAGTCTAGTGGCCCGGGCTTGTGTCTCGTAATCTTCGCTTCTCATCGCAGCTTCAAACATCGGTTGGAACGTCGTAGTGGTGCTAGTAGGAGGCTGGCAGTTCCATAGTACATGTACCAGGGTAGCTCGTGCTTCTTGGCATAGACGACAGATGTCCGTGGCGTACACCTCGGGGCATACGTACCGGGCAAGGGCTGGGGTAAAAACAGTAAGTTTGCAGTTGACGATAGAGGAGCGCCTCCGTACGGGTTAGACCCGGGTGTGGGGGAGGCATAGATCTTCTACTGTTGCGGTACCATTGCACAATTTCACTGTAGGCTAACAGGGGTTCCTTGCCCGTGTCGTAAGACTCTGAGGCGTGAGTGCAGTCGTTCCCTGCCGTGCGGCAAGCCAAATCTCGCGCTGCAGAGTGGACTATTTCATTATGATTAGGGTTGCCCTTCCCCAACACATCATGTCCCATGTGGGCAGGGAACCATTTGATGTAGATGGCACGGTAACTGGCTCGCACACCGCGAAGAATACGAGCAGCTTCCGCACACACAGTGTTTCAGGCGTAGTGGAGGATTGCAGTCTTGGAGTCGCTGAGGACCGTTGTACACTGGGGATCTGTGATGGCCAAGGCGATGGCGACTTCTTCTGCCTGGGTAATTGTAGATACTCGGACGCTGGCTGCTGATTGAAGTACTCCCGTAGTGGCAGGCATCGTTGCGGCAACGTACATGTGCTGCAGATGGGTTGCATCGACATACACTGCTCTGTTGTCCCGTGCATGGAGGTCTATGAAGGTTTTTGCCCTGGCGAGCCGTCGTTCCCGATTATGCTCAGGATGCATTTTGCGAGGTAGTGGTGTTCGTTCATGAGCTCTGGGTCGCTTGAAGGTGTAAGGCCGGCTCTTTGTAGTATGTAACGTCCAGTCCGTGTTTCAGACAGTCGTTCAAGTTGAGCGACACGTTTTGCTTCAGCTATTTCATCTAGGGTATTGTGTACACCTAGAGCAAGAAGCCTTTCGGTGCTCGCACTTTGTAGGAGACCCAATGCGATCTTGTAGACTTTATGGATAGTAGCATTCATGCGGTCTTGCTCTTGTTCGCACCAGTTGTGAAAGGCAGCAACATAGGCGACGATCGGGCAGGCTGGCGTGCCAGTGGAAATGTGCCAAGACCATCCTGATCCCTAAACCGGGCAAGCCGCCAGACACAAACAACCTCCGTCCAATCGCGCTGACGTCCTGTGTGGGCAATGTGCTGGAGCGCGTCTCGCGCGCCGATGGCAAGACTACCTCGAAAAGGAAGGCCTATATCCAGTCTCCATGATAGGGTTTCGACACAAGCTGAGCACGCAAGACGCCATGCTCCAGCTTAAGGCGGGAATAATCGACAAGGAAGGCAAGAGGAATAACAGAGTAATCCTTGGCCTGGATCTCCAGAGTGCTTTCGACAAGGTAAAGCATTCGGCGATCTTGGCACAAGTCTCCAAGTTGAACATGGGCGAAACCAGCTATAACTACATCAAGGACTTCCTTGCGGATCAAATGGTAGAACTCCACGCGGGGGACCTACAGCTTAAAAAGAAGATGCTCGGAAGCACAGGCACGCCGCAAGGATCGGTCGTCTCACCGTTCCTCTTCAAACTCGTCATGATTGGGGTTGCGGAGGCGCTAGCGCGAACGGGCGTCTGGCATACCATATACGCCGACGACATCACGCTGGCGATCGCTGGCGGCAGCGACGCATACATCGAGAGTCAATTGCAAGCGGCAGTCACCGCCATCGAGCAGCATCTCGTTGGTACCAGCCTGCTCTGTTCGCCTAGCAAATCTGAACTACTCGTGCTCGCACCGAAGCGCAGCGGCAATACGCCGCAGCGCGAAGCCAACTGTATCAAAATAGTCACCGCATCGGGGCAACGCATCCCCGAAGTAACAAGACTCAAGATTTTGGGCATGATCATTGACAAGAACAACAGCAACGGTGAAACCCTTGCCGACCTCAACAGCAAGACGGCCGGGGCAATTCGCCTTATTCACCGCATTTCTTCGAGAAGAACGGGCATGAAGGAGGACAACCTCGTGAGACTCGTCCAGTCGTTCGTCATCAGCCACATTACGTACGTGGCCGCGTACCATAACTGAAGGGTCAAGGAACGGGCCAAGATCAATACACTCATACGTAAGGCTTACAAATCGGCACTGGGCCTCATGGAAACCACGAGCACTGCGCGCTTACTACAGCTAGGAGTGCACGATACCCTGGAAGAAATCACGGAGGCGCAGTTGGCGGCACAGCTGGAACGTCTCTCCACGACAAAGACGGGACGCCAAATCCTCTAGAACCTTGGCTACAACCCTCGCACGCCGGACCGGCAACAGCGCGACATAAACGACGAAGCGATGGCACACATATGCGTTAACCCAGTACCTAGAAACGTGCACCCGGAGCACAACAAGGAGATGCGTGCAGCGCGGGTCAAAGCCCTCATCAAGATGCATGCCCAAGACGGGCACGCGTTACGTCGACGCAGCAGAGTACCAGCACGAAGGCTACGTCGCGGTCGCCGTTAAGGTCTCCACGGGCACTAAGACCACGACTGCGAGTGTACGGTGCACCGAAGCCACGGACGCCGAGGAGGTCGCCATCGCCCTGGCCATCTCTGAGGTTGAGTGTCGCACAGTGCTCTGTGACTCGAGAATGGCCGTACGCAACAACGCGAAAGGTTGCGTTTGTGCCAAGGCGGCCGCCATCATCGGCAAGGAAAGGCTCCAGGGCAGAGAAGTTCGTGTCAAGTGGTTTCTGGCACACATGGGCGAATGCGCAACTGCACCCAACCACAACGAGACGGCACACTCGGAGGTGCGAGCACTTACCCTCCGCTCCTCCGAGACCGACCGTCCGCGGTGGTTCGCGAACAAAGATCGCCTCGTGAGCTATAACGAGATCACCAAGACTTACCGCCTGGATCGGCGGGTCATGCCACCCCCCACCAGGGCCTGAGCCGGGAGGAGGCAGTTCTACTACGACAGCTCCAGACCGGGTCCATCCTCGCTCCGGCAACGCTGCATAGGTTTCATCCAGAACTTTATTCGACGGGCATGTGTAAAGTGTGTGGCGTGGGTCTGGTAGACCAGTGGCACATCTTCTGGGACTGTGCCCGGTTTCCAAACGAAGCTCAATCAAGAACTTATCCGCCGCAGCTCCAGGACGCTGCACGCAGTAGCAACAAGGACACTCAACTCTGGGCCATCCAGCAAGTACGGGGTGCGCTCGAAAAGCACAGACCAGACGACCCGGAGACGGGAAGCGTTGGCGCTGCGCCTAGTAACGGCAAACCCTAGGACGACGCCAGGCCCGCGTCGCGGGGCTTAGTCGTTTTGCAGGCACAAATAAAGTTTTTCCTAATCCTAATCATAACCCTAGACGATATTGCTGATAGCAAAGGATAGAATGTGGCGTAGGAGACTCTTCTCCTTCATGCCTGCTCTTCTATTAGAAACACGCCGGATCAGTTGTGACGCGGAGACTGCCTTGGCCGCAATCTTGGTCACCGTTGCTCCGTTGCGACAACCGCGTTCAAGGAGCATTCCTAGTATGCTGATCTTGGACACTTCAGGAATAAGTTGCCCTTCTTTCGTTTTCACGTGGATGTTTTGTGTATAGTCCCTTTTACGCCGACCGAAAGGTGGGATGATCAGTAGCTCAGACTTGGACGCGGAGCATATGAGGCCCGTACCGTCCAGTTGCTCCTCATCACATTGACAGCTTCCTGTAGCGTTTCTTCAATGTGACCATCACTACCTCCTGTCACCCATAGGGTAACATCGTCAGCGTATATGGTGTGCCGAACGTCTTTAACTTGTTCTAGACGGTTGGCTACGCCGATCATAACTAGATTAAAGAGTATCGGAGAGATAACGGAGCCTTGTGGTGTTCCCACACTGCCCAGTTGTTTCTCCGGTAACTCTATTTGGCCCGCACAGATATGGGTGTATCTTCCAGTGAGGAAATCTCTAATGTGGTTGTAGGATCGCTGACCCATGTTGAGGTTGGCCACTTGTTGTAGTATCGCAGAATGCTGCACTTTGTCGAAAGCATTTTGTATATCGAGTCCGAGAATTGTTCAATTATCCCGGGTAGTGGTGTTATCGACAATTTCCCGCTTGAAGAGCAGCATGGCGTCCTGGGTGCTGAGCAATTTTCACTGAATCCCACCATAGTATTTGGGTAGAGTGCGTTGTCCTCTAGATACCGTTGCCAGCGGTTCATAAGAACATGTTCGAAGACCTTGCCAATACACGAGGTAAGGGAAATGGGACGTCGGTGTTCGATGCTGGGCGGCTTTCCCGGTTTCGGGATCAGGATGGCCCTAGCAGTCTTCCATTGGCGAGGAAGTCGGCCTGTGCTCCAACAGACGTTGAAGTATCTCGTAAGGGCGTCAATTGCAGAATAGTTGAGATTTTCGAGTGCCTTGTTCGATACCCGGTCAGGACCTGCTGCCGACTTACAGTTAAGGGTTAGTAATGCAGCCCGAACTTCCCATGTTTCGATGTCTCGGTCTAGGTCGGCGTTATCCATTCCGGCGTATTCCGGGTGGTCGTCGATGGGTGTTACGGGTAAGTACTTTTTGTCCTGTCTTCTCTCTACTTCACTTTTCCCCACGGCCACCAATGCTGTGGAGGATACGTTGTAACGTGTTGTGATGACGGCTCTTTGTCTTGGTGTTATCGAGAAGATGCCGGAGCAAGTTCCAAGTCTTACTCTTATGAAGTTGCTCGTCTGCCTCCGCAGACAGCTCGTGCCACTGTTGCGTACATAACACCTTACAGTGGGCTTCGATTTATTGAGAGTTGCCACCTTTTTTCAGAGGCGACGGTTCAGACGTTGCTTCTGCCATCTAGCCTTGATGGATTTCTTAGCTTCCAATAACTGCGCCAGGCGACTATCAGTTGTGGGGGTATCGTCCGCAGTCTCTATTTCTTGCGTGACTTCCATGGTCGTTTTGACTACAGCAGCCGCCCAAGCCTCAATGTCATATATTTCCATTCTTTCTGTGGGTAGAGATTTCCGGAAAGCTACCCCATCCGCATGGGTGTGTTTATGGACTTTGGGCGTCTTTTCAGAGAGGGGAACGGTGATTTCAAGGACATAATGATCACTGCTTAAGTCCTCATGGGTGTTTCTCCAACGGATAGGTAGCTGAGTGTGCGGCGCACTGACAAGTGTTAGGTCAGTGGTCGTGTCTCTTGAGATCGAAGTGCCACATTGAGTGGGATCGGTTGGGTCCGTGATCATATGGCGACCGATTTCAGTTCCATCCTCTATTAGGTAACGGCCTTTGGGTGTAGACGTTGAATAGCCCCAGTCTTGATGTGGAGCATTGAAGTCTCCGCCGATGATGAGTGTGTTGTCGCTTGCGAGCCTCGATGTCTTGTGTAACCATGCGCGAAAACGTTGCTGCTGGTGCTTAGGGTTACTATACAGTGTTACGAGGAAAGTGCTTGTGCGCTGTGTCTTCCCGGCGATGACCTCTGTAGCACAATGCTCGATAGCGCTGCGTTCTAAGAGTTCATGTTCGACAAGAGAGAGAGAGAGAGAGAATAAACTTTAATTAATCCAGAAACTGCTTGAGAGAGGCGTCCTCATTCCAGGATGCCTTGAGCTCGGGCCGCGTCGACAGCCCTTTCGATCAGGCGCAGCCGATCTTCGAGGCCGGAGCTGGCCAAGGCTCTCTCCCAAAGCTCTGTGGAAAGGTGGATGTTAGGGGGGTCTAGGGTGGACTTGTCGCAGCCGCCCACTATGTGTCTGAGAGTCCCGGGCTCTCCACAGAAGCGGCAAAGGGGAGAAACGTGTGTCCGGTCAAAGAGGTGTAGTCTGGTGGGATGCGGGAAGGTGTTGACCTGCAGGGCACGACATAATCTTTCCTGATCTCTCGGTAGCGATTTGTGCGGCGAAGAGTAGGTTTTACGGGACAGCCTATAGTGTTGCGTGATTTCCTGGTAGGTGACAAGAGGTTGCATGCGCTCGGGCTCGGCTTTGGATTCACCAGCGCTGGCTCGGCGGGTCAAATCTCGAGCCACGAGGTTGGCGATCTCGTTGCCGGGGATTCCGCTATGAGCTGGTGCCCATACAATCCTCACTGGTCTCGTTTGTGGTCTCTGATTGATTAGTCGAAGTGTTGTGACGTGCAAGCGACCGTTGGCAAAGTTGCGGCACGCCTTCTGAGAGTCTGAGATTATAACTTTGGCGTCGCTTTGGCTAAGCGCAAGTGCTATCGCCGCTTCCTCGGCTTGGAGAGGGTTGTGTCCGGGAATTGAGATGCTGCACCTGTGCTGCTTATTTAAAACAACGCGATGCCTTTACGGACAAAGATGGAAACTCCGCGCCCAACTCCACGTGCTTCCGCTTTTGCACTAGGTGGGCTAGCGTGCGTGCGGTAGCCAGAGAGCTTTGGTGTAACTTCGCTATGCGTTTCCTGTACCATTATAATGTCCGGTTTGCGGGTAAGCGTTGTGAGGTGCTGTTTCAAGAGTGTTTTTTTACTTTGGTAACGATTGCAATTACACTGCCAAATGAGGAGATCTTTTACTGTGGAGGCCATGATAGGTATTGCACAGGTGGTGGAAATTGGGGTAAAGGCATTGTCGGCTGTCCTAGGGTTGTAGGCACCGAAGGTATCATAGGTGGTGGTGCTGCGTGCTCAAGACAAGACTCTTGAGGAGGAACAAGAGTGTTAAGCTGGGCTTGCATCCGTAGCAGCATAGTCTGAATCTGTTGGAAATGATCAGCAGTCCCCTTAGCAAATGCTTCGAATCTATCCTAAAGAGCTGTGACACGTGCCTCAAACTTGTCCTGTCGTGCTTGCCATTTTTCCTTTAGTGTGGAAGAGAGTTCCATCACTCTTTTCTTGTTAGTCGGCTCACTGTCTCCTTGCGAGGTACTAGGCGTTACTGCCGTTGGTGTAGGAATCGGGGCAAGGGTTGGAGGTGCGTTGAGATTAGTTGATTCATCTTCTCTTGAATATCCCTGTTAATTTGCTCCAGGCTTTTAATTTTCGTCTTCATCTGCTCGTGCTCAGTTCCAAGGGCCTTCAAAGTTGCCGATTCCTGGGTGGGATGATATACTTGCATCGCAGGCGTTTTCAGGGTGTCCGCCCAGGCTACACGTTCCTTCGAATGGGACGGTTGGCTATTTCGGCTGACACGGCGTTGCCGCGAACCGTTGCCGCGTTGTTCGCTATTGTTCCTGGACTTCGAGCGACTTCTACTGTTCTTGTCGTTAGAAGGCTGACGCAATGACGGAAAGTGGGATTCCGCTAGGTCTAGAGCCGGGGGTTTGCGCAGCTGTTGACGTTGTTGGTCTTCTTGCAGCTTGCGCTCCCATTGTCTTCGCTTTACAATATATGGAATCTTGTACCTGTTTGCGCACTCTTTCGCCCCAGTCACGCGACTACCGTACACTGCTGGCAGCGAGGTTTGCAATGGCGGGCATGCTCGGCGTTAGGGTTAGCTTCGCCGCACGCAATGCAAACGCTTGTATCTGGGAAGGGACTAACATCCCCCCTATGTCCTATTTTACCACACTGTCGGCAAACGTCGAAATGTTTGCGGTAGAGGCTACATTTGAGCAGCAGAGGACCATATTTGACATAGTTCCATAGTCGAAAAGTACAATGACCGTGGTTGCATTTCCAATTCTGTGGGCTTGGTGGGCCAACGGGTTGGCGGAATCGACTATATTAGCATTAATATCATGTAGCGTATCTTCAATAGCCACTCCTCTAATTACTCCTTTTGTAGTATCTTCCTGTGCGGCTTGGTACGTGCAAATCTCGTGGATCTTGCCTCCAATAAAGTCTTCATTCTGAGGTACTGCAAAGCTCGTTGCTGGCACGGAGTGCTGATGAATATAATATTCTGGGCATTATTATTGCAGACTGTGTCTGCGCTGGCATCTCGTTTTAAAACTCCGGATGATGCTAAGAGTGCCGACATGACGACAGTTGCTTTTGTTCTTGCTAGGTTTAGGCCACCACGTGGTCGAACAATGATCTTGATGTCCTCTCTAGGCAGCACTTGCGGCATGCGAGCTGCCTAGATAAGAGCTGTGGCTATCCTCTTGGCGTAATTGGCTTTCTCTGTAAGTCTTGATGGGCGATCAATGGCAGGGGAATCACCAGTTGATGGCGTGGCTTGTTGTTGCGCTTGCCGGTGGTGGTCCATCCAGCTGTGTCCGTAGAGATAAGGTCCTCACCGGGGACTTCGACGCTCGTATTGCCTTCGTAGTTGCCCAGTCGCATATCCGGGCTACCATCTTCTTCCGTCAGCGTCGTGGTATCATCCATTTCCGTCGTCGTAGATGCCATGGCGTGGTCAGCGAGGCCTATCGCTAGGCCTAGCCGCCCGAAGTCGGCCCGTCGGTGCCTGTGAAGGGCTAGGCCTACTGTAGGCTTACCGTGGTCGGGGCACCGCACACCAAGAAATCGGAGAGAACTCTAAAATACTGGGACCAGGTAGTCCAAAATGGTATCTGTAGGTACCGGATGACCTCTAGAATACAGTACCGTAGTGGAAATCGTGGTACTGGCTAATTATGCTTCATTAAATGTCATTATTGCAGGAGCCGATTCGAAGCACTTCCGCTCGCCTTGACGAATGCAGCGCCACCCACATCGATCGCGAAGCTCGAGGCGTCCCTTACACGCTCATTTATGCCCAGTGTTGCATATGCGCAACAAGCTGTAGTTGCTCATAAAAAAAATTCGCGGTGGTTTTTATGGTGCTTGTATTTTTATACCTGTTTTCTTTGGATTTTATGGGAATGGGAATTACTGGGTTAATACTGACCTCCGGCACTCGGCTTTCTGCAGGTGAGATACTCGTCTTAGCGACCTCCCCCTTTAAACTGCGAGGATAGCCGTGTTGTGGAAATATGAAAGGTGAAGAGGATGCGGGAAAGAACGTCTGAAAAGGTGGAAAGCACAAACTGTACTTTGGCCTTTAACGAGTAATGCTGTTGGTTCATGCTTCATAAAAAATAGGGGCAACTGTAACGCTATTTCCTGCTACTGTTACCATGTAAAAAGTGACAGTATTACAGCTAAAAGTTCCTCTAACTTAAAATAACTGTAGTTACAGTTACAAGTTACTGTAAAAAGAGACTAGTTACCAATAACATGTAACAAGCTACTGCCCAAGACTGGTTGGAAACTTTGTCAATTCAGTGTTGTAATGTTGACTAAATGGCATCAAGCGAAAGCCCAGGTGCCGAAAGGCAAATTTCGTCAGCGTAAATCAAACACTGGATATTAAGCAGGAAGCAATCCAGTAACAAGGTCATGACTACATTGAAAATAATGGGGCTTAACACGCTGCCTTGGGGAACCCCTTTGTAGAAATGAAGGCATCTGTTGGCCGAGAAGTCTGACCTGACACACACCATTCAACCACGTATGTAGAACAGCACCAATCCTAAAACATGAGTGGATAGCTGTCACAGATGTGGGATCCAAAGTGACCTCTTGTGGGCGGCTCAGCTAGGACCCAATCAGAAAGAAGAAATGGCATACCCTGTAAGCTCGCCAGTGCCAATTAGGGAGGCACCTGGGATCCACCACTGTCCAAAGGCCCTCATTATATGCAGACCCCATCAGGCCTTGGATACGTAACTCCACAGCTAAGACAATCCTATGCACCCACATAGCATCCATAGTGGTAATCACTAGCGGCACCAAGGCTTGCAAGCTTCAACAGGTGGTCATGCTGACAATGAATTTGCACCACTCATGCTCATACTACAGATGAACGCGTATCATTATTTGCACTTGCTGCACCACAAAATGCTGAGTATATGTTCCCATATAGCTTTCGTGTTATTATGCAGCTAATGTGCATATAGATGTAATGTGCAATCACGTTATGTGTAATGTGAAGATCCATAATGTTCAAAACAAAAGTGCATTTTTGATGGCCGAGTGGGCTTCTTGCTGCCCTTTACTCACACGTCCACTGCGTTAGCAGTGCCTTGCTTGCTCCAACATGACGTTTGTCTATGAAGTTTGCTTTTCATCGGTAAACTGTACACGAGTTGTCGTATATTATGCTGGATGCAAGCTTGTCTTTCCTGTCGTGACAGGCAACACACTGCTCGCACGAAATGCCTCGCACCTTCTGTGATGCTGCGAGCAAATGCAACAAACAGGGAGGGATAGAATTCAAGAGCATCAAATTTTACATGGAAACCAAGGGAAACAAAGAATAGGCAGTAAATTGCTAAGGCTTAAAAAAAAAAAGTTAGGAATACCAAGAAGAGACAGTTCACGTGGTGCAAGTGCTCTCTTTATTGATCATCTCAAATCAAGATGCGGCCATAAGACCTGTCACCCGCACACCATCCCCCCTCCCCTGTCCACAGAAGATGCACCCTGTGCTCCAGATCAAGTGACTAACGCTGCTGCTGTGTTCTCGCTGTCATGACAGTTGTCTTCAAGCCTAACACTTTCCTTGCTGTGAGCCTTTTTTTTTGCTACAGACAGGACGGAAGCATTAGCGCTTTTTGCTGCTAGCACAAATGCATTGATCTTGCTAATGGCCGCCGTTGAGCAAGCTGCCGAGTGATAAAGTGGTGACATTCTCAGATGCTAATATATGGGGAACTCTTCAAGTGTATGAACAAGCTTTTTGCATACTCTGACCTTGGTCAGTATGGGATGTGCAACAAGGTGTATGGATCACCAAATCTTTTTCCTATTCACGTACTGAAAAGCATCAGTGCATTCAGTCCACACAAGACAATGCGCTAAACCTCAGATCAGAAAAAGCATATCTTGGCTCGATGATGTGGACACTGTCAATGCAAGTGCAATCAAATGAATTCTTATGCAGTTCACAACATTTCAAGTCGTTTCCTGGCTCATTAGGACAGCACACATGGCAGCAATTTTTAGTCACGCCGTTAACACACTAGACAAAAAATATACAGTTACCGCAAGAAAGATCACAGGCCTTTCGTTTGCACCATTCTGTAAACTATGCATTCTGTCGTGCATATGCTCCAATGATGTGGCTTCTTGATTCCAGCCCTGGCAGCAAATTTTTCTGAACTCTTGCCTTATAGGGACACAGCAGTTAAAAAGGTTCTTCAAAAGCTTCAACTTATCGAGCAGCTTTTTAAATTTTATCTCCATTACCTAGCTCTTCTGCTATTGGCTACAAGTGCACAGAGGCGAGCGAAGGACCTCTTTTGACGGCGCTAAAAGACACCCTGCTGCACAGGACACTCCTGTAGGAATTTCCACTTGTGCGAATCAGTTGACGTCCCAACAACTATCACTTCGTGCACTGCTTAAGCATCTTGAGCAGCAAAGGACAGGTATTATCTACAGCTTACCGCAACCATGACGCACTGCTTCAAGTCCGATGCCGAGAACAGGTATCGCCTACGTGGTGCAACAATAACACTTCTCCGGTGCCAACTAAAATGAGAGCAATCAACTGTAGCCCCTCCCCCTTTCCTTGAAAAACGCACCCAGCTGCAGCCTAAGCACGGCAACCTTATCCTGTGACGACAAGCTCCACAAAGGGCCGGTGACTTTCGGTGAACAAGCAACTGCAGCGTCGAGATGTGCGTCCTGTATTGTCCTGGTGGAGCGGTGAACAGAAAAAATGTCCTGGCGGTCGGGAGGGACGCAATGACAGTCCCACAGCAGCACGAGCCGCGGGCACATTTCTAAGAGGTCACGATGGGCTTGCGCTCGGTGAAGAATCCCTTCAGCACAAAGACCTGGCCGACGAAGATGACCAGCATGGCCAGTGTCTCGCCTATTGACCAGTAGAGGACGCGGGCATTGAGGTCCTCAGCCCGCTTGCGACCCTGGGCTTCCCGTAACCGGTGGTGCGTCTGGTAGTCCACAATCGTGTTCAGGTTGTTGTGCATACTCTCCGATGATGACTCCATCTGCACAGAGATCCGTAAAGTAACATGTTATGCACTGATACCCTGACAGAACGATGCTTCACATCCAACTGGCTCTTTGGACCTTTTATGCCAACTAAGCTGGTTCACTGAACCTTTGCAAGACCCATACTCAAATTATCGTGAACCTGAATTCAGGATAACTGTGCAGACAGCCAATAATATTGTTACATGGTGGCAGGACAAATGAGACGCACGATGGGATGGGTGAAGCAATCTATACACAAGATGTCAGCCATCACAGCACTGATCCAAGCCTCACATCCACCTACACAGCTTCATCTTCTTTGTCATCTTCGTATCCTGACAATACGATAGGATGATGTGTAGGAGGGTAATACAGTGTGCGAGCTGGCTAAAAATCTCCATATGGCCGAAGTCTGTGGAATTGTAGCAGATGTGACCTAGAATGCAGGAACGTATGGCGCAGCTACTGACTCAGTCCCATATCATATCACACCTGCTGTGAGCAAATAAAGCACAGGAAGAGGGACAAGAGAGGGCAATAGGCCCAACAGGCCCACCAGACAAAATTAGGTTATCCTGTTTCTTGGCCACGACATCGCCATTTCCTACTCGCATGTAGAACATGCACACTTGGATCAGACTGCGTTAATTACAACAAAAGGAAGTGCATGGCACATTGTTTAGGACACCGCTAAAACATTGCTACTATTGGCTTTGATTTAGGAATCGTCAGTGCTGTATAAAAAAATAAGGGCCATGCATTGTGCGAATGTCGTACAGTTGCTGTTCACCGCGAAAGGCAGCACCCGGAAAGCTTACACCTATCTTCTGAGATATGTAAACGCTGATATTTTCCACCATAGATGCACAAGTGGCCATCAACAATGGACAAGACTTTTCATAAAGAAATGTGCGCTTTTTTATAAGCAATCTAACGGCCAGCACGATTGAAAGTTGGACAAGTTGGTGAAACATTTTAGAGAAAAAAACACGGATAAGATGACACAGAATAAGAACACACAGAAGACGAGCTCCTAGAAAAAAGTACAGAGAAGACAACGACACAGAATAAGAACACCTAGGACCAACCAACACCTCAGAGGCTAAGAAACGCATACAAAATACTAAGCAGTATAACTGCAGTGTCTCGTGCTTGCACAGAAACTAGGCTGCTAAAGAGTACTCAGACCACCACATCTACAGCACGTGCAAGGAAGATGCCTGTCACGTGTACTTGTATAGCAGGTCCGTGCACCCACCTTGGTCATGGCCGTGAAGTGCTCGCCCAGGCCCGGCAGCGGCTTCTCCTCGCCCACTTGGAAGTTCATGTAGACCAGCTTGTGGGAGAAGGTGGAGAACTCGTTCGAGAAGCAGGCCGTGTACGTGCCCGTCGTCTTGGGCGTGATCTTGACCGTGTCAAACTGCTTCTTCACGCCCTGGTACAGCGTCTCGTCGTTGGGGCCCTTCAGCGTCATGTCCACATCGTAGTGGCCACCGGTCACCACCTGCACGGCACACGGACGGCCAGAAGTAGAGATCAGCAGACGCCAGGGCAAACAAGAATGACACCCTAAAAATACTCACTACCTAAAAATAAACAATTCCTTGGGAAGGAAAGGTATCGCGAAACTTGACAAAAATAAATGCTCAGAACTTCAAATATCCCCAAATCGCAGTCCCCCGTTGATAGCCCGAACGCACAGTCGTGACACGTTACAGCGACGCTAAGTGAGCAAGAGCGTTCCGCAGGGCAACCTTGTCAGCTGAGCGCGCTTAACCATTTCCTTCCCCCGTTTTCCCATAGCTGAAAGCAGTTTTTGGGAGGCAAGTTGCAGCTACCAAGAAAAAAAAAAAAGTCGCGGTCCGCCTGTAAAGGGTACTCTACCGCAAGCACAGTTGTTCTGCGGAAAAGGCTGCCGGAAAGGGTTCCTGGCGAGCAGCTCGGTTTCCGTCGAGACACTTTCGACACCGCCGCTGTCGCTGACATGCCCGCGTTGCGACATGTTTTCCGTGCATGTAAAGTTTCTCCATTTCGCAAGCTATTTTTCTTCTTCAAAATTCACTCGTGTAAACAGGTTAACCCAGCGCTCAAAATGAAGTGCAGTTACGGACCAGCTCAAACGAAGTGTGCTCCTGGGTTGACGGAGGATACCTGACAGACCAGATATGGTATAGATTACAGAGAAAACACTTTTTCGCGATACTCCCAACTATAGGTACACGGTGCCGTCAATGCTGGACACAGCAGGCGAATTCGCGCACCATCTACGATCCCCCGAAAATGAAAGTAAAATTTGCCAGAGCACCACGCATATAATTGAAAAAAAAAAATATTACATTCGCATGCGAAATCGCGAACAGGCTCACGGCAATTATTTTCTAATAGATGAGCTACGCTTCGAACACCAATTCGTGTATGTGTTACACATGATTACCGTGAAAGATGGAAATCAGGGCATTTCAGGAGAACAATGCTCGTATGGAAAGGAGCTAGAACATAGCACTTGCACAATTTTGGAAAGGCCCGATATTCTCTCGTAACGCGAATGAACAAAATAATAAAAAAATACTTCCCGGCAGCATCTTAATAATCGCGTTATCGTGGTAACATATCTTCGTAGCATGGGCTGATACCAGAAGTATGAGAAAACTACGCGCCAGCCCCTACGTCCTCCCCGGTTCAATGCGGTAGCTTTACGCGCGACAAAGACGACCAAGTTCCACTAATAAATAATGCTTGATAACGTAAAATTGTGCTCCAGAACTATGATCAGACTTTGAAGAAACGTTCGACGTTCGACGTTCGCAGTGGGCAGTCGGTGAATGGAATGCCACCGAATTCGAGCTACCTGCGTATAAAATCCAAAGCGCCGTCGGTCCCAGATACACACAATGGTATCTGCAGCACGGTACACAAGTCTAGAATTGTCACGGCGAGGAGGAACGCCACCCACGAAGCTTATGTTTTTAATTCTGGTTAGCTGCAAGCGACCTGGCACCGAGAAAAAAAAATTCAGGGTTAAATGCGCTAACGAAGAAATCGGAACACGATGACATGTGCTGGGTGTATTCATAAAGGGGCAAACGCGCCGACGCGCTAAGCACTCGTTCGCTATAAGCAGAGTTCGTAATAAACGTACTTCCACCGCCGTATGACCCCTCAAGCCCGTTCTACATGGAGCGAATTTCGCCTGCGAATCCGCTGGAACGAACATTCGCACTTGCGAAGTCGCAATGCCTGGAATTGTCGTCTACATGGGGCCTGCGAACGCCGCGATTTTCGCATTTCAGATGCGCCTTGTTTGCAGACTGAATTAAGTTTGCCACCAGCAAAGGTGGTTGTGTAACAAGGGTGGTTTTATTTTACTTTCTTGGCAAGTTGTTTCTGCCTGGTTTGCGGTAAATATAAGTTTATTTGTGGTTTTATATAAGAATCTCCAATTCTTTATCAATATACGCACACACAGCAGAGAAAACAAACGTTTTGGTGTGCCCGCGCTTTTGTCGCGCTCATACAAGCAATGCCATCTGGTTTCCAAGCGTGCAAGTGGCGCCGAGCTGTGCTCCTATTGGCCGCAGGTCCGGTCCCTCTACGCCGCACACGCCGCACGAGCGGCGTTTGCTCGGCCGCTTCAAATGTTTGGCACTTTGCCGCAGCAACGAAAAAAGGTGGTTTTGCCGCACTAGCGGCGCCGCATCAGCGAATTCGCAGGCGAAATCGCTCCATGTAGTACGGGCTTCAGAGCCCACAGCAGTTAAAAGCGGCACAGACAGCCAGCGCAGACGGCGCCAATTCGTCAGGTCTGGTTGTAGGCGCGCGCGTGTAAGTCGCAGCCGGCGTTACGCGCACAGCTGCCGCGACTGACGTCGGCGGACGGCGACAATGCTGCACGAATTCCCATGCAAGCAGCGCACAATGGAACTCGCGAGAATAGAAGGCCAGCGCAGCATTACACAATGCCTGCCGTCAGGTGACCAAGTCAGTGCGCCGAGTGGTGTGCTTCGTGGCTCAGGCAGACGTACCTACTACAGGCGCAGGCTTCCGCATTTGTAACGAGGGGGGGGGGAGTAGTTTTAGACTCGTAGAACCTTCTTGCCTCAGGGGGAAACAAAGTGGGAGGGGGAGCGAATAACTAATCCATATAACAATTCAATTGGCTATCGAAAGTAAGCCCGTGCAAACAAATGAACGGCGACACCACGGTACAAATATTCAGAGCAACGCGCATAGGGGTACAAGGGAAAAAAAAAGTTTAATTTGGGTCGTCGCATCAATAATCCATTTGGCAGCACATATCATCCCTTCCCTTTCGCCCTGCTCAGGATCACTCCTCAGAAAACGCGGCTGACAAGAACGAAGGTGGCGGGGTCGGCGCTTAAAGAGGCCCGGGTTCCGTCAGTGGAGAATTCGCTTCGCTTACCCCAGTGAGTGGAAATCAATAAGGCCAGCCCTACATCTTGACCTTCAAACCCTCAGAATTGTCTCGCTTCGTGTTTTTGTTTGTGCTGTCGCTTCACGCCAGTTTCAGTTGCCGCGCATCCATCATACGGCACCCACGGCCCCGTCTGGACCGCCCTCAAGCACCACGAAGGCTCGACGGTGAAGCTGATTCAAGCAGTGACGTCGCTGTACGGACATTTTTCTACCCATCGAACCTGGCCCGCTTGGCCGAAGGCACCGGACCCCTGCCGAAAAGGGGCCCTGCTGCTCGACGGACGACGGAGAAGACGTCGCCGGCCTAATCGCCCCAGCTGTGGCCAAATAAAGTTCAGTCTGTCTGTCTGTCTACCCATCGACACTGCTGGAGAACTGAAGCACGTTACCCAGTGAGCCCCAAGTGGTGGCGCTTCGGGCCTTAAAGAGGCCATGAAGACAAAATACAAGTTTGGTTCTTTAAAGAGACTGCCTTGTCCCGATGACAATGATACCGATTTAATCGAAAACTTCGAACAAATAATCGAGATACGAAAGAAAAAATGTGAACCGCTGGCGACTCCCCGGCTACGTTCAGGTGATTTGTCTGTGACGTCACAGAAGTATCGCTTGAATGATAAAGGAGCACATAAAGCAGATAAAGCCCATGCGTAACAGGTCACTGAAGCGCAAATTTTAATTTCAACAATTCCAGCGTTTTTTTTTTTTTTGCTTAAAAAAAACGTCTGTCGTGGCTGTAATGGAGCTGAGGCTAGTTCTTTTAAAGGGACACTGAAGTGAATTTGTCAAGCTCCCGTTTTTGCTTGCACTGCGTAGACTGGCTCAAATTAGCACACTTTTCATCGTTTATTCGGTTGGCAAATCGGTAATTATTTTACAAAGCGCGAAAGAAGAAAAACTACCATGCGCGGTTTGCGGCGGCCGCACCAACTAAAGCTGTGACGTTAGGAGGAGCGGGCATCGTGATTGGACGATGACCAAGGTGAGCAACCAAACAAGTTTCGGTTTCGGTTCTGTAAAACACAACCGTTGGCATTGTTGGATGGGCATTCTCAATAACTCAGTAATCATCGTACCGCGCTTCTGCCATGTTGACAGCTGTAAAAATGCATAAAGATAAGCCTCCTAGGACGGATTGGAATCGTAGCATTCACTAGCCGAAACCTACGCAGAGCATGAACGCCCTCCGCGTACCCGCAGACGCCCAAATGTCATGCGCTTTTCCCCCATATTTGGAGCTTGCCTCCCTCATGCCTGTGTCGTAAAAAGCGTGTTCGCACCAGGCCAAGGGTCTGTTCATTCTGGCCTGTGCCCACTGCCTGCAAGCAGTCGGTGCTTATGGCAACAGCACGCCAACGAGAACTCGCTAGCGCGCCAGGGCCAGCCTGCGCGCGTTTTGTGAACTAGTTCGTGGAGCCATGAACGTTGAGGCCCAAAAAAAGGTGAACTCAATATAGAAAACATCGGCGGAAAACGAAAAAGTTAACTTACAAAAAAAAAAAAAAAGCACGTACCCGCGGGGATTCGAACTCGTGACTTGCAAAATAGTTGCGTTGGCATACCTAGCAACCCAGACCGCTCGGCCACGAAGGGGGCTCGGCTGGCATTGGTAATATAGGGTATATATTGTACAACCAGTTTACACTATTCTTTAGTTTTGGCATTTCAAGCAGCTTAGGTGACAATTTGTTGTATTGCGCTCGTGCAGTAAGCGTCGCCCGAGTTTCCGCAATAGCTCACGCCTAGCAATTGCATTTCGTAGACGGAAAAGCGTTCGCAGATGCGTAGTCGTGCTGCTGACCGCTGTGCTTGTTCGCCCAGCGCAAAAAAGTGCTTCCCGCACCCTAGTTTTACGCTGTACGGTAAAAATATCAGTTGATTTTATTTCCTTAGTACCTATATTGACTTCGCTGACTCTTCTCCCGCCTTCAAGAGGCCTTATATTTTCCTACTGGCATACCAGTCAGCGAAGCGTCACATGTGCGCTTGTGCAGCGCTTGTGTGAAGCGACCTTGACTTTGAGCTAGATACAGTGTACAAACTAACCAAGTAAAGAAAGGCAAATTCTACCATTCACAAACGTGTCCTGGCTTCGTTTCAACTGAGCGAACGAATTGCGACGACCCGTCGGCGGCCGGCGGACGAAACGCTGGGAGCAGACTCCGAAGAAACGTTCAAACAAACTGACGTCCGCAGTGGACAGTCGGTGAATCGAATACCGCCGTATTCGGACTACTTGTGTAAAACCAAAGCGCCGTCGATCCCAGACACGCAATGGTATCCGTAGCACGGTACACAAGTCTAGAATTGTCACAGCGAAGAGGAACGCCACCAATGAAGCTCATGCTTTGAATTCTGGTTAGCTGCAAGCGACCTGGTACCGAAAAAAAAAATATTCACGGTTAATTGCGCTTACGAAGAAATCGAAATACGATGACACGTACTGGTTGTATTCATAAAGGCGCAAGCGCACCGACGCGCCAAGCACTCGTTCGCTATAAGCAGAGTTCGTAATAAACGTACTTCCGCCGCCGTATGACCCCTCAGAGCCCACAGCAGTTAAAAACGGCACAGACAGCCAGCGCAGACGGCGCCAATTCGGCAGGCCTGGTTGTAGGCGCGCGCGTACAAGTCGCAGCCGGCGTTACGCGCACAGCTGCCGCGACTGACGTCGGCGGACGGCGACAATGCTGCACGAATTCCCATGCAAGCAGCGCACAATGGAACTCGCGAGAATAGAAGGCCAGCGCAGCATTACACAATGCCTGCCGTCTGGTGACCAAGTCAACGCGCCGAGTGGTGTGCTTCGTGGCTCAGGCAGACGTACCTACTACAGGCGCAGGCTTCCGCATTCGCAACGAGGGGGAGGGGGGGGGGGTAGTTTTAGACTCGTACAACATTCTTGCCCCAGGTGGAAACAAAGTGTAGGAGGAGCGTATAACTAATCCATATAACAATTCAGTTGGCTATCGAAAGTAAGCCCGTGCAAACAAATGAACGCGACACCACGGTACAAATATTCAGAGCAACGCGCATAGGAACAAGGGAAAATAATTTAATTTGGGCCGTCGCATCAACAATCCATTTGGCAGCACATATCATCCGTTCCCTTTCGCCCTGCTCAGGCTCACTCTTCAGCAAACGCGGCTGACAAGAACGAAGGTGGCGGGGTCGGCGCTTAAAGAGGCTCCGGTTCCGTCAGTGGAGAATTCGCTTCGCTTACCCCAGTGAGTGGAAATCAATAAGGCCAGCCCTACATCTTGACCTTCAAACCCTCAGAATTGTCTCGCTTCGTGTTTTTGTTTGTGCTGTCGCTTCACGCCAGTTTCAGTTGCCGCGCATCCATCATACGGCACCCACGGCCCCGTCTGGACCGCCCTCAAGCACCGACGAAGGCTTGACGGTGAAGCTGATTCAAGCGTGATCGCTTGTAAGTCATGATGGCATTCTTGTCTATCCATCGAACTGCCCGGCGAAAGCAGCTACGTTTCCTCGATACCTAAATCAGTGGCGCTTGGCGCCTTAAGGACCTACTTGAGCTAGATACAGTGTCTACAGAACTGCCTTGTACGAAAGCAATGATACCGATTCATCGAAACTTCTACAATAATCGAGATACTGAAAGCGAAAAATGTGCGCATGGCGACCCCAGCTACGTGCAGGTTGCTGTGACGTCACAGAACGTCTGTGACTACGAATCTTGTCTAGTGCAACTGGCCGTGCGTCCGCACCACCTAAGGCAACGCCAAGAAACGGGACTGGGCGATTGTAGCGGAGCCTCTAGTTCTCTTTGAACGTATCGCTTGAATGATAAAGGAGCACACAATTTGCGCAGTAATCCCGCAATGTTTACATATCACTTCAGTGTCCCTTTAAATGAACGTGTTTTGTCTACACGGCCTCAACAGGCAAATCAACTACATAAAGGGAATGCCCGCAAGGATTCGGTGCGACGATGCGCCCTCGAGCAATGAATTGACGTTTGGAGAACGAACGCAAGCAACTTGACTTTGCTACCGCTTGTGCGGCCCAGTATACTTGCACTTTAACCGGCGCTTTTCCGCCCGGCAAACTTGTATCGAAGACATTCAAAGTGAACGGTGCTGATAAGTGGAATCGATTCACGACAAGAAAATCGTAAGACCCTCTGTTAGATTCCCCGTGGTGGACAATTTATGAATCCTATTACAGCGATATCTGCAAGGGCCCTACCACGCGGAAAAATCGTCAGCAGTGAGAATTCGGCCGCTCAGCTACTATACGCTGTTTCTTTTATGTGCAGACGTGAAAGACCGATGTGTGTGACTGTGGCTTTCTTGTAGTGTCGCGGAGTGTTACCCGGCACCACATCAACGACTTGTCTTGGAGCGCGGAGCTCGATGCGGCACTCGCCTTCACTAGCACGGACGATCCACACGCTAGCTCAAACGTCTACCCTGTCAGCTGCTACCCTTTCTACGACTAGGCACTTACATCTTCCCCTCCCTTCATCACAGACATTTTTTTCTATCACCACGTTTCCTTCACAATCCTCTTCAGAGATGCATAGTTTTTTTTAATCTGTTTTGCGGTTTCAATAAACCAGCGCTTTTGCCTTTGAGGCCAATTATTGGCCAATCACCCACGCGGGTATGTGCCGCAGGAGAGAGGGAACCGAATTAAGGTTTTACGCCAGCGCTCTGGTGTATAAGAGTACCGGGTACAGAAACCCCAACGCAGGTTACAGGCGACTTAATGTAGGAATGTTTAAAGGAGCCATGAAGACAAAACACAAGTTTGCGTTATTCGATAGATTTCGTGTTTTATAGTGCCCCCAGCGCTTGTCCGAATGCAAACGATGCTTTATTCACTGAGAAATTAATTAATGTAAGTTAAAATTTTGATTTTCCCGCTAAATCATGCGTTTTCGTAATCTGCAATGACATCACAGGGCCGTGTTTACCGTTAGTGAACCTAGATGGCGCCACCACACCGTGGCAAGCCGTTTTCTGCTTTTGGTTTGTTCACCTGGCTTGTTTTTGTTCATGTAGAAAATAACCGTTTCGTGAAACATTGTGCTCGCTCGACAAATACGGTCACGTAAGACGTCGTCGCTTGCGTCAATCGGCCAGTGTCGTCTGAAACAACCCCAAAGCCCCGCAGTCCTGTGCAGCTAAACCAAGCATAGTGCGCGCAGTACCAACAGCAGCACGCATCGGTACTTCTATGTTTACGTGTGCTTTCGTAACTTCCCCTGTTTGTCCCACCATTCTTAGGGCTTTAAAAAGAATGTGCCCTAAATTTTAAGCGCAAATAGCTCGTTCGGCAAGCTTATAAGCTTTGCCTAATTTGTGTTTGCTTTTGCCAGCCTCCGCCAATCGCAGAACTGTCTGGTATGACATCATAAGTTCTGTTGCGGGAAATGAGCTAGTGGGTCGCATGGCCATTCCCTTTTTTTTACTAATTATGCAGCTTATTCGAGCGAAGTTTACGTTAAAAGTGGTGTCAGTATGATTCTAACGAGGAGATCTTTTGAATTAACTAAACTTCCGTTTTCTCTTCGTGGCTCCTTTATTCCAGTGAATGCGGCGTTCGTCGAGCTAACGGCCAGTGTGACGCTTGATTGGCTGGCGATCCAAAGGTGCCTACCGCCGCTGGAATGGTGCATGGTGGATAAGACGTTTAGAAGCGTTTTACCAGCGAACGCTGTTTCGCGTGGTGGTTGTCCTCCCCGAGCGATGACGTCAACGCGCGGGTCAGCCCCGCTCCACCTTCAAAAACGCTCTGCCCAGTGTTTGTGGCGTGATCTCTCGCGTGCTGTTCTCCTCGCCAGTTCACGTGCATTCGCGCCTCCAGCGGGAGGCACAGAAAAGCTCGCGCTACAGATGCCGAGTTCGCGAAGCCGGTTGCCGCGGGTTCTAGCGCGTGCTAACGCGGTCCACTTTGGGAGAGAGAGAGAGAAACAACATCTTTATTGGCCTGCGTTCAAGCCCCCGTTGTAGGGGCGATGTGCAAGGCTGCGGACAAAACAATCCGGGCCTGCCAGTCACAGAACTTTCAGCGGCAAGTCCCGAAAACCATGTGAGGTGCAACAACCGGGTCTCCGACGAAGGCAGAGGTGGAGACAGAGGAAGAGCGTCACTCCCGATGTGAAGAGGAGGCGCGGCGCGAAAGCCGCCGCGTCGCTACTCGAGAACGGATGCTACGTTCGGTCCAGCACCGAAAATCGTGCCAGTGAAGCGGTGGCGAAACGCGATCGAGTTGCAGAAACTGCGGCGTTAGGAGCTCGCGAGCATTGTGCGTACATTGCACATAGCTTAATGGCCAAGTGTCCATCGTTTTTGAAGGGGACGGGTGGGGGTGGGGGGGGGGGCTAACGATGACACCACGCAGATAACTTGACCGAGTCTCGAAGCATAACCACTAGCCGAGTCTCAAAGCAATATGACGCATAAGCTTAGCCTAATTAAGAATAACCTAGGTAAGGCCGCCATCTCCACTGTTTACCCAGTCTTCCTTGGCCCCACTAGTGCAAAGCTGCTCCAATTTTTTTTCATTGATCACAAAGCATTGATTCGGTGAATGCAATCACTTCGCGGCAGCTTATGTCAAGGTGACACCAAGGGCGGATCCAGAGTGCCCACTAGAGGTGGAGGGATACCTTGGAGCATGTCCACAAAAGGGAAGGGGGGCAGGGGGTGACGGCGCGCACGTAGGAGTGATAGCACTAGTCTCGAGGATGCCTGGGGTTCGCTTCCACCATTTTAAAATACAGAGCTTCGTTGTTCCCTTGCCGCTCCCACCTTGACATCGATGGTCATAGTCGAAGAAACACGGACGTCCATAAGCAAGATGCACGAGACACCGCTGGCGAGTGGAACCGCCCGTCACGTGATTTCTTGGACCTCGTCAAAATGGACTGTGGAGTATTCGGCCAGCTGGTGATTTTTTTCACGGCGGACACCGCAATCTCTCGCACACGGGCGCCTTCATATTGCGCATCCACGAGACAAACAGCAGGAACGCAGCAGCTAGCATTACACCTCAGCCACTAAACAACCACTAGGATCGGTCGCAACCTGTGCAGGTTTCATTAGGCAAATTACCCAGTCAACTGCATGTCTAGTAGCCGCCGGACGACGGAAACGACACCCCTGTAACTGCAACACCACTTCGCACAAAAACTGATGCAGCAAAAAAATCGCGCGCAGACATTTCGCCCGTCGATTACGCGAAGCAGAAGCCTGGAGTAATCAACTGTCTCAAGACTTTTTCCCGGTGCCCCGCCCCGCTCCCTCTAATCGGCAGTGCGGCGGCAGCATTCGGTCGCGAGCAGGCCCGTGCATTTTCCCGGCAGGTCAAGTTTCTAGGCCGGGGCGCGCAGCCGCTTTCTCTGGGCCGATTAAAAGCGGCGATAAACGGGTCCACGTCGCCGTCAAACCGCCGCTTCGTTTCGACCCCGCTTTGACGTCGCGAAAACCGAACGGCTGGGAAACGCAGGCATGGCAAGAACCTATACGACAATGTAAACACACCACACCAAAATGGCCACTCTGCTCGCCCGCACAATGTTGATGCTCAAAAATTTATTCTATTCCAGTTGGTAAGGTTAAAGTTGTTGCTGTCACCTCACACTTCTGTGGTTTCCAGCCAAGAATTCAGCGTTACTCATTAGGGGCCACTCCTGTGTGCCGCATTGCAAAAATTACGACAGAACTGCGAAATAAGATCTGCACGCGTGATTTTTAGGACTATACTCAGGCCGTGTGCCCTTTAGTAATGTCTAACAAAACAGGTCACCACAGGAGGTTACCTTACAAAAATGTGGAACAACCACGTTGTCTTTACATTACAAAAAAAAAAAAAAAAAAACTCGAATCTTCGCGTCAGAACTGCAAGAGGTCATGATATCAGTGCTTCAGGAGAACGTATTCTATAAAAAAGCCTGAGACTATATCCTCAGTGCAGTACGGCTGCTGCGAAACTTCCTGGAAGTGCTTTCAAAACAAAAAAACCTAAGCGTCAAAACAATCTAGCACGGATGTGCTGGCAGCCAGGAACGAAAAACGCAAAAAAAAAAAAAGCTTGCTTCTAAAGCAAAAGCAACATCAGATAGCACCCTAGACATTGTGCATTATCAATCACGAAGCCATTCTTTCACAGACATCGCCCCGCACCGTTGCAAAAAAATAAAACACACGAGTAGACTTCCAAAGAGGCAGGCGACCAGAAATATCTCTGGCCAAGGTATATTCTTGAATCATGACTGTCTCAGCACGCCGAACAGGGACCATGGAATGATTTTGTTGGAATTCAGTGCCTCCTTTTTTTTTCTTGTAAAACAGTTGTCCATGAGTTTTCATTAAGGTTAAATAACAATAACGTTGCCTTACATGACAACGTCGCTGCCCTGAAAAAAAAAAAAAAGCTGTCTCGTAAGCTAAAAAATTAAACACAGTCTGACAGGTGTCACTTCAAGTTACCTTTTGCAGCAGCATTGCAGAAAATGATTTTGTGAGTTACAGCGAATGTATGAAGGCAGAGGTGGGTGGTAATTAAAGACACTTTGCAACAATTTCTACGACTTTTTTTTTCTAAATCTTAAATGCTTTCAAAACTTCAGTCAATAAACCGATCCAGAAGTTAGAGTAGGTAGTCAAACTACCTCAGCCAAAAGCTGCTGATCATCAATGCCTATCAGATAAGTAAGAAACTTGCTCAAAAGATTCCTCTCTCTTTACCAGTCTTGGCGTCCTTCCAGCGCTCGAATTACGTCATTAAAGCGGTGGTGTAGCGGCTATTGGCCGGCTTTCTTTCAGCTGCAGCAATAAACGCATTCTGTAGCCACTTGAAAAAAATCGTCACACAAACGAAGCAGAGACAGAAGGCGGATCTGCTACGACGAGCAAATCAAGTAGTGCCGGTCCGTGCTGGCGATAAGTATAGCTTTCACACTGCTTCCAGACGCGAAGAAAAGAAAGCGTTTATAAGGAGTGTTGCAGAGTCCCTTTAAAGACCGTCCGAGAGGGCAGAATAAAAGCGCAATATTTCACACCTAAGAGAAATCCATCAAGACTTTCCGCGAACTTATTTTGTGCACGCGGATGTATAGCTGAGCCTACCGCCAATGGCAACACAATGTGAAGTCTGGGAGGTAATCACTTTGAGTTCCTGGCATATCGCCATCATCAGAAGTACAACAGCCACAGGTGACAGTGAAGCTAGCAGTAGCATGTGCTGCAGCAGGAGGACCCAGTGACTACATCACTTTAGCGGGCCAGAAAACAAGCTGCCTGTTTTGAGCGGCTGCTCCACCCTTGCCCCCGGTTTAGTTTGAACCTGGTCCCGTCACTATGGGACTTACAAATTCATGACCCATGAGATTAAAATGCATCGTGTACCGATACGAAAAGTTTTACAGATACACAGAAACGTTCCTCGTGGCCTAGTTTGCTTCTTTTAAAAACATATCACTTCTTTAATGAATTAACAAATAAACAAGAAACACATTTTGGTTTTTCTAGTTTTCTCTAGATGGCGCTAGCGGCCTAGCAAGTGAGAGTTAAGTGTATCTATTTCACTACATAAGCCCCACATTAAAAAAAAAAGCAAACTAGGTTATGAAGATTTGTGTGTATTTGTAAATCTTTTTGTACTGGTGCGCGGTGGTTTTTAAGCCCGTGGGTCACGACGTAGCAAGTCCAATAGGAATGTTACTACGTGGGCCCCCCTCTAGTGACACAATCTCTGAGCACAGCAGCAACATGACAGACTTATGTGCTATCAGGGATGGCAGCCAAACAATAATAGCGCAGCCATTACTGCAATGATCCATATGCTGGACTCGTTTACATTTCCCGTGTGCGCCGACAGTTGCGCCATCTTTCTTCGTCTCCATGAAGAAGTAGTGTGCGCTTCCTGGCTTCCCCAGCCCGATTACAGCATGTTTACAGCAGTTGCTTGCAATGTTTCCTGGGATTATTAATCCCATCCCCAGCTTGTTGCAAAGCCCGAGACATGCCAGTAAGCGACTGCTACGTCGCTTGGCACGCAAGCCCATCCCCCCCTCTCCCCTGGGATTCGGTTAACGTTCCTCCCGGCTAGCCCCACAAGCTTGAAGGATCACAATGTTACGTCACAGCTGTTTGCAACCAAAGGTGACCCCTATTGCAGTTTCTACTTACGCGCCGCGTTCAAATGGTTCGTACTTTTCCTACTTACACTAGGGTGAACGCGCGTGCTTCTTTCAGAGCTAGGATTAACCAAGCCCTGCGAAGCTTGCATAAGCCAAGGACCTTGCACATCCCTGGCTGATGGATTTTAGTTAACTGCCGTGCTCTAAGGTCCCTGGATAGGCCACTGAACTGCTGGCTCCTTGTACTTTGTCTTTGCTTGTACAGTGTTCTAGCTTAGGGCCTGTCCCGAATTCTAATTTCCTATTTCTCCACATTTTATACATTTTTCTGGAGCCGATTGGAAAATTAATTGACTCGAATCTCACAAAATGTCAGGCAGTAGCCTCGGCACGCACACACCACATTGGCATCTCGGCAATGGTAGAAAGCCAAGCTCCATTGCCAGCCTTCGGCAGGCGGCCACCACGCGTTCCTAGCCAACAAGCTTGGAAAATAAAATACCTCTCTCCCTCTCCAGACCATCCCCCTCCCCACAATTGCTGCAGTAAAACCAGTCCCTTTATTTACCATTTACAGATCGTGGCAGCCAAATCCCTGAATCTCATTAAATTAGCATTAAGCATTATACAAGAACATATTTTCGCTCATTGATTTATGGGTTGAATGTGTGCCCTTTCGAGCTCAACTTGCCACAGTTCCAACTGCTCCAATCGTCCACAAAAGTAAGAAAAAACGGATAACACGTGATATGTGCTATAACAATGGCAAAAGTAACAGGAGCCATCCACACATTCTTTTTTAACAGCGAAGCTGTTTAGCAAATCGTAATTTTTCGTGTCCGCAGTTAAAAATACCAAGAAATTGCCGAGCGCGCGCACGTGAGCGCGGCCTCGCAGCGACCACCCGGCAGTCAACAAAACCGAGAAAATGCCTAGCACTCGTGGTGATGGTGGTGGTGGCCCATAAAGTGGCGCATACCCACTCAGGGGGATTGGCCAAGAAGAGTGTATTTTTTTAACTAAAAAACCAGATAGGCAAAAAGGTGCAGTCGAAGAAAGAATTTAGACTATAGGTTGAAGACAGAAATAGAAGGAGAAAGAGGAGTGAGAGAGCCTGGTCAGAATCATTTTAACAAGGCAGACGAGCTGTCTCTGAAATGAAGGAATGAATGGGTTGGCAGACATCCCCATGGCAGTGACCTAGCTGTGTGCCTCCAAACGACAAAAGCACTGGCAAGGTTAGTGGCATTCCAAGACGCCGCAGGGGAGCCTCCAGCAGTCTTCTCCGGTGATGCGAGAATCGGCGGCAAAAAAGGAAGAAATGCTCATCCGATTCAATTTCATGGCAGAAGTGGCACAAGGGTGAGGTTGCTAGATCTGCCCGGTAAAGATACCCGTGTGTGCGTGCCTCGCGACGGCCGCCCGGCGTCCCCTGCGCACGTTTGTCAAGCCAAGCGTGCCCACTTAGGGAGATTGGCCAAGATTGGCGAAACAGAAAATCTCCAGCGTTCGCCGTAATCGTGGCATCAATCGCTTCGAGCGAGAAAGACACGTCATAGCGTCACCCCTCCAAGGTGATGTCCAATGACTATCACTTCCAAAAAAAAAAAAAAATGAAGGAAGCTAACACTTATAGCAACAACGATGGAGTAAAGGTGATTGCGGCAGCGAAGAAGAAGCAAATGGGCTGCAATCGTGGATTTAAGCCGTCGTGATGGTTGCGGAGATTGCGTACAGCTTCGCTACCTTCAAGTCTTACGCGTTAGTGTGGGCTTCCTCCATTTTTATTTTTTTTTTCAAGGAGCTTTCTGCCGGATAATTAAACCTGGGAAAGGACCTCTAACACCACATTCAATGGGAACCTGCCATACATGGGAACCCTAGCTCTTGTCTTCACAAATGGAAGCATAAAACAGGTGTGCCCAAATACTTGTGTTAAGTTTTTACGAGAAGCCTAAGTGATACAACAAAAAAATAAATTCCAATCTTTAATTAAATGAAACAATTACAGCTGTAATGGGCAAATTAAATACACTGCTTCTGTAAGGCGGTGCTATTTATATATATATATATATATATAAAAAAGGAGCAGCTGGTAACAATTCTTACTCGACAAAAAGCGCTGATTCAATAAAAAGCATAAAGACATAGCGGGCTATGATGAAATTACCAGAAAATTAGGCTGCTGTTTGTCCATGTTGCATAAGTAGACATTAATGTTCAAGGTAGCAATGCAAGAACACAAGGCGGCATGTGTACCTGACAAGCACCTCCACAATTGGTCAAAAAATGTTTTGTTCGTTTTTTTAAGCTAACACAATCAAGCCCATGCAATTTTTTGTTTAAAAATGCACAAAGAAGTAACAGTTTATGTTATGTCATACAAACTTATCACACACAGTGGTCAGGACGTTCAGAGCTCCTTTCTGACATATGTGGAGCTACCATAAGGCCCTCTATATCTTATCGTACGGCTGTTCCTTATCGCATCCCCTCAACGTTTCCCACCTTCCGTTGCACCAGTGACCGACTTCGGATAGAGCAAGGTCGCCATGAAGATATAAGTTCGCATATAGGAAAACTCTAGCTATAGTAAAAGATAGCACACAACTCGTAATGGAACGCCAAAAGGAACAATAAATGTTTTGTTACAGTAAATTGCCTGCATCTCACTATTAAATCCAATTTGATTCTTTACATAACGGTATCCATACCAACGCATCACGTTACGGCATTTTCCACATTCATTTAGCAGTTATACGACGGTTTTAATTATACACCGTCCAATATGGTGCTGACAAAATGAGTGGACAGACTTGCGACATGTCACACACTTCACCCTATACGCCAATACTTTGTAGGGGGAGACAGGCGCTTGCATTTTGGACTCAAAGTTGTTCGTCTTAAATTCATAGGGTGCGTAATGGGTGCACATTAAAGTTTTAACGAGAGCCCAAAATAAACCTGAGGGAAGGTTGCCACTTGTCATAGTACCTAAACTACAAGACGCACGTACCAGCGCGGACTGCACATCTCACCAATCGTGCTAAATGCATGTTTTCAAGGATGTGTTTGTCACTTAGCAAGACGAGAAGAATAAAAACAGCAGACATTTCCCAAAGATTTCTGACTGCTCAGTATGGTAGACTATGAGGATGCACAACCAGGTGGACTTCAAGTGTTTCGGGTTACGTGGGGGGTAGTTAATAAATGCACATGTCAGCAGATTGGTAGGTTCACTTAAACTTCGCTTCAATGCCTGTCACTTGGCAATGACACTTGGCAATGAACCCTCAGAGGACAGAACTAGAGCATAAAAAGTGAAGTAGTCGAGCATAAAAAGTGAAGTAGTCGACGACTACTAATGTATTGGGACTCTCAGCAGGCTCACAATCATGTGCGTGAACTTCAACGTTCTCATTCGCACTTCTTGTATGATTTACAACACGTTTTTCATAGCTCACTCGAGCAGTTTACATTCTTTTAACGCAATTGCTGTCACAGCATGACACACCTCATTTTCAACCACGGCTACAATTCAATGCTGGACAACACCACTGTTACTTCAAACTAAAGACTCGTCGTTGCACTTTGGCTGCCGTGCCACAATTTAAACTGTGTGAAGCAACTTGAGACATGCGTGCTCCTAAAGTCACCTCACTCTATATTCGCTAATTTGCTAAAGCTGCTAATCTATTGTCAGGTAACTCACCAGCAACATCATTATTAGTAAGAGGAGCCAGAGAAATGCAATTCAATGCGCGTCCTGTTTTTGTTATTGTTTACCTTAGTGCCCCAAAATGAATGCATACCAACTATACCAGTGAAGGATCCCAGTCCTTGTTTTTATTTTAGTTTTTTCGCCGTAATGCACTGAAACATGGCTAAGGTCTTGAAACAAGAAAGGGAACTAAAGGTAACCATTTCGGTTGCACCAGTGACCGACTTCGGAGACCGCAAGGTCGTTATGAAACAAAACCACAGAACGGAGGAGGTAACAGTTTATAGGCCGGAAAATTCATTAACATAAACACTCACAGACTTCGACGCCTACTTAATTTGCCTCGCTTTTATTTCACAAGTACGGACTGTAATTAGCGATTATTACGCAACAAGTGTGCTCCAACATGCTCTAATTTTCCTTCTAAGATTTTTGCGCTGGAAAAGGGAGGACTACGCAGAGGCAAGTCATCACTGCGCGAAACGCCCATTGAAATTCCACGATCCGGTTGTTCCATCTAAAACTGAGCCATGACGCTCTTCCCCCCTTTTTTTAGAAACAGCAGACACTTTAGTAGCTGTAGACTTTCGTCTTCTGTACGGGCTGATAGTTTGGATCACAGAAGCGCAGAGTCTGTATAGCATACGAAGTTTTAACACCGCCGCTCACCATAAGTGGGCTTGAGCACGGCGCTGCGTTGGTAGCCAACTCATTCAGTTGCATAACAGGCAACTGTTGAAAGACAGCCGTTAGTGAAGTCTCCACAAGCGCGGAAAACACCCGAAACACACATACCGGCGACAGTTTAACAACAAACCCGCAGAAAACAGGGACGTAGGTGATGGTTCCGTAACATATGATAACGCACTACGTTGACGTATCCCAGGGAAACGCAGCCGGCATCTCGACGTGCGACACCAGCAAGCTCCCGTTACTTTTTTCCCCCAACTAGTCGTTGAACTCGAACAGAGATTCTAGCGACAAATTTTCGCCCTATACGAGTCAAAGATCGCTGTTTACCTGAAACTCGATCGTAGTCTGTTTGTTCGCCTCGATGTCTTCGTGAAAGCACTGTTTGGAGTTGTCCGGCAGCTCGAAAGTGAGCTCCACACCGAACGCAGTCTGCACGACGGCCACAAAAGCTATAAGCATTCGCATGGAGCACATCTTGTGAGTTCCGGGTTTGGAGCAGCACGCATTAAATAAATATGGGGCACTTTGGCACCGGAATAAATCCGATTTTCACTAGGTTCCAACGTGTACAAGCGGCAGACGCAAGCGGAAGCTCGGCGGCGCAGGCAGCGCCCCCTCGAAATTGACGATTTTGCAAATTAGCACTTCCGTTAGAAAGTTCTTAGTACAGCTAAAAATCCACATCTTTCAAATTTTGGTGATAGGGATTATAAAAATGCAGAAAAGTCGTGTAATAAATTTAACTGCAGTTGTTATATAAACCAACTGCGACAGGGAAAGAATCGGAGGACTTCCTGGGAAAATTGACAGGAATGTGACGTCGTAATAACAGGTCATCTGCGATTGGACAATGACAATCTTGAAGGCCAATAACAGGCGAGTTTTGACATTACGTCGAATTCCCGACTATTTCAAGATGAGCTCGTGCAAAACACCTGAAGACATCCTTCGCTTATGCCTTTGCCACGCCGTTCTGTGACAGCTGAAACGGCCAAGCTCAGCTTAACCTGTACAGCGGCGATTTCATCGCGGGAGCGTCGACCAACTGGTGGGCCAGCGCCTTATGATCTTATCACGATGGGAAACGACGAAGTACGAGCGTCGTCTGCTAGACTGCTCCGCGCGAGAAGCGGCTCCGTTCATCGCTTACCGCCGGTGAGAGCGGTTTATGCCGTAACACAGTAAAGAACAATGGACAGTTTCAGCAGACCGTCTGTTCCGTCGTTTGCATAGTTACCCTGTTGACCAGAACCTGTCTGGGCACTTGCGCATTCGTCGAGGTAGGGTGGATTAGTTACGCGGACCGACCCACCCGCCGCGGTGGCTCAGTGGCGTTGCGCTGCTGAGCACGAGGTCGCGGGTTCGATTCCCGGACGCGGCGGCCGCTTTTATAATGGAGGCGAAAGGCAAAAAACGCCCGTGTGTACGAGATTTCGGCACACGTTAAAGATCCCCAGGTGCTCAAAATTAATCCGGAGCCCTCCACTACAGCGCGCCTCATTGCCTGCGTTGCGTTCAGACGTTACAATCAATCAATCAGTTACGCGGGCCGGCCCTCGCCATGCCCGCGAATCCGTCGCTGCGGGGTGCGCCTCCTCGCCCAGCCCGCGGGCGCAGTCGGGCCCCGGTCAGCACGGTAACTACGCAAACGACGGAACAGACGGACTGCTGAAACTCTCTAATAAAAAAAAACAAAAAAACACGGGTGTCCGCGGTGTCCGTGTGCGTGCTACTTGTCAAAGAGAGTAATCATGAGGCGCTGTAAAACTAATAAAAACAATTACTCGTTCGAAGTCTGCTAAGGACTGTAGGAATTGCATCCATCACTTGCCGATGGTGTGAATCATAACCAAACATTTTTTTTCGATTCGTTTATCGCCAAAGCTCAAGAGCAACAGCATATAGTGGAAAGAGAAGAAAATGAATAATGCGGACTACAAATTACATGCCTTAGAGTTTTAGTGGACCATTTTCGATGGTCTGCTCCAGGTACCGGCAGCCCGCTCGGCGCAACGGAGCCAATGCCGTTCGCGGTCAAGCGCACAACTTTTTGCGTGCATTGTTGCGAGCACCATCTGGAACCAAACAGAGCGGGTTGATTTACAGCAGAGGGGGTTGCTTCGTGCTTGTAGGAACATGGTGTACGGACTGTTCATCAGAAGACAATTCACAATAGGCAGGGCGATTAGCTGCATATGGCAATTCCTGTAAAGGACTATTCGTCACTAGGGCAACTAGTCATTCAGAAAAAAAACTAGAGATTACGTATTTAAAGTCATATCTTACCGAAATTGGGAAAATCAGTTGGAGCGTGGGATATGTATGTATGAAGGATGAAATTCAGAAGCCTTATCACAGTACTTGTCTTGTCTCAAACTCTTTTTATGTGAAAAAAAATGGTGTCGGTGTCCTGCAGATAAAAAAAAAAAAAAACTGGTCATCTGTGATGCGTTGTCAAAATACATTTTTTTAAATTATTCAGCGTTTGACCCACCGAAGCTGCACTTGGGCTATGAGATGCAGCGTTGTGGAAGACTCCGGAATTACCTTGGCTACCTGGGGATCTTCAACGCACGCCAAAATTTAGACACACTGGCACTGCTGTTCTTTGCCGCCATCAGGAAAACAAAGATGCGTCATGCGGGTTCCAGCACACGTTGCACCTCAGAAATATAAAACAATTGAGAAGGGTATACTTAAGTCTGCTTATGTGTGAGGATGCGAAAGCATAGGTGCGCTCTGCAGTATTTGTTTGCGATTTGATTACACACTTTCAGTTGCAGGAGCCACCATAGTCAATGTAAGAGAAGCCGTAGACATGAACCAGTGTTGAGGTAGACAGGGCAGAGGTGGCCGGAGTGCGAAATATGGCACACTACATGCTGAAATTATACTTCCACTCATCATCGCAATGTAATTTTATGTCCAATGTCAGGCGGGTGCATACACACACCATCCCTGTGACGAATGGCCACGAGAGTGATTGGCCATGCGAGTGAGCCAGGAGAACGACGATGACAAAGAAGAGGAGCCGCGCGTAAGTGATCGCGGAGGCTGGAACGGCAACGGCTGGAAGCGAAGCGGCGGAACAGGGCGCAGTCCGTGGGAACTACCCGTGAGACGCCTGGGCCACCCCAGACGGGACCGCGCTACCCTCCGCCAAGGCTCGAGAGCTCATCTGGGCACCGTCATTGAGGTGCTGGTGCGCCGACTGCTGACGCGCCATTCCGGCTGTTGGGCGCTGCCGTTCCTGCTGTTGGAGCGCCTGTAGCGTCGTGATCGACTGAGAGTGAGCTGACTGGCCTATTTGGCATTGCTCTCGGACCTTGTGAACCCGAGGTTACTTTGTGTATCTTTGAACTGTAGACTGCGTGTACGTGTGACCGAAACCCATTCTCTCTGTTACATCCCGACCTCTACTATGCTCACGTCCTGTGCTTGCCCTCCGTCCTCTTAAATATATTCTTCGACGTGTTAAACAGTGTTCGTCTACTGCCTGCCTGCGTGGTCCTTGGCCCATTCATAACAATCCCCTCCCGCTGTCCTACCGGCAGTTCAGCTGGCTCATTATCGCATTAAGTGCAGAGCACTTCAGGGCTGCACCTTGTCGTCGTAGCTCGCTCGCTGGACCCAAGTAGAGTCACGTGCACGTTGTTAATTCCGTCGTAGACGCTGTCGTCGCGGCGTAACCCAGAGGCTCTGAAAGCCAAGCGGTTTATATAGTCATAAGCGTTCAAAACTCATGAACCGCTGGCACTTGTCATACATCTCCCCGTTGTTTAGCGCAAAGAAAACTGTAGGTGCATTTGAGGCAAAATATACGTAATTAACCGTCAGTGCCCGCGTTCATTTAGTTAGGAACGCTCATTGGGTTGGTTTTCACGATAGTAAGCGAAAAAAAGTGGCAATGTAACGCCGGCACGTGCGGCACGAAAAGCAAGCACAAAAAGAACAGAACTCCCGCGGGCGCAGTTTCAGGCAGGGGGCGCGCGAGCACTGCGAAGGTGGGAAATTTGAATTGCATTGGGTGGTAGCAGTGAGCGCATAACGGCGCTACAGCCCATTATGGCAAATCACTGCTTTGCACTTCCGACAGCCTTCACTACGAGTGGAACGGCTTTAATTTTTTACACAAAAACACGGTTCTTGGAATGATGAAATGGTTATGGCATCCACCGTCAAGGAAAAATCCTCATTAGCTCCAGCCCATTATGCGGCCGCACATCACGTGCTCCAGCTCCTGCTACAAAAAGTATGGGGTCGAATCATGAACAACTCTCGAAAACACCACGCAGCACACCTATGCTTTCGTATCCTCACACGTAAGCGGGTGTCCTCTGCAATTTTTCCTCTGGTTCCATCTTTGTATTGTTCTTGAGTACAAACATGCAATTTCAACACTCCAGGGATCACCAAGAAGTAGTATTTTTATTTTTTCTTTATTTGCAGCTTTGCTTTTCACACAACCTCACCAAAACGTTCCACTTCCAAAGGCCACATAAGCGACAGCACCTCTGAGAAAACTGCAAATGCATCCGCATGCATAAATGCACCATGAGAACAAGGTGAAACCCGAAAAATGAGAAGACTTTACAGATGATCACATTAAGGTATAATGACTACAGGGACAACCGTTGACAATGTTGTTACACAATTCTCCAAAGACAACTTGTAATATGAAACACCTCAAAGTTGTTGCCTCGAGTCATGCCACGTTCGGGAGACCACCTGCGAATTTTATTTACAAGGCAAGACGTAAAACAAGAAATCAGCTCCAAACAAAGCGAGAAAAGAAGTAACTAAGGTGGCAAGTTGGGCAAGTTTTTACTAATTAAGGAAATCATCGTGCTAGCGAACATTAAACAGAGACAAAAGTAAAAGAGGCGACGAAACACACGTGTTTCGTCGTCTCTTTTACTTTTGTCTCTGTTTAATGTTCGCTAGCACGATGATTTCCTTAGCGAGAAAAGAAGACTTGCCCGTCATAAAGGCTGCACCTCTATAATACGGATAAGCTTACTGTGGGAAACCATCAGGGGGATTTTCTAAGGACGGCAATACTAGAAGAAAATCCTGTGGGCATGCCTACATATCTGGAGTGTGAGCACAGACACCTAGTAAGATATTGGGCTAACCAGTTTTGGCTTACCGCTCAAATGGATGCATGCTGCGTGCATGGGCACGTTACTACGGCACAAAATACGATTTTTGTAGTTGCTGTGTCTAGTTGCAGCACAACCTACAAGCCACCACAAACCCTTCGTTCACCTCCTGGATCTTATAACAGGCCACAAAACTTTAAAAACCCTGCGTTAAACTTTGTTGAATATTGTAAACACTTGGCTGCCTTTTCCCTATCATCAACATCAAAGCCATCAAAAGGACTGAGTTGGGAAACCTGGTGAACATTCATCATTGATGATCAGGGCACAAAGGACGAGAATGGAGTAACAGGAATTGGTAAAGCGTTCCATGCCATCGGTTAAATGCGTAACAGGTGTTACCCCTTTCCATCGGACACTAAGGAACGTGAAAAACCGCATAACGTATTAAAAGCAGTCTTCCACGCTAGAAAATAGAGTGCGAAATTTTGCGTACACAATTGTCTATGGTGTCACGCCAGCAGCACAAACCAAATAGTCGCACTTATTGTAGTTCGCTAGTACGTAAAACTATTTGGTGTTTTCACGTTTGGTATTTTTCACGAGAAATCATGCGAGAAGTTGGGGGAGGCTTAATTTTGAGAAGACTGAAAGACTGCTCTCCAGAATTGCCGATGGCAGCACATCAGACATTGCTCTCTCTGATGGGGAGGAGGAAGGGGAAAGACATACAGATCAACTATTCTGACCTTTTTTTGTTTCCTTTTCCGTTTACCGCTAAGTGTTTACCTTAATTTCTGTTCTCTTGCTTTTGTGCTGAGTACAGTAAAACCTAATTACACGGGACACTCAAAGAACCCAAAAAACATGTCTGTTGTAACCAAGGTCCCTTGTATGCAATGTTGCTAACATGGCGAGCCTAGGAAAACCAACCCTAATTGTCCTCATTCGAATGTCTCATATAAATGTCTCGTATATTTTTTAGCATAATGTACCAACTCGCCCACATCAAGCTTTTGTCTCATATAACCAAATGTCTCTTGTAACGAGATTTTACTGTAAATGGATTCCCAAATCGGATAATCAAAGTATTCTTGGCCGCGGTTTACTCCAGATGGGGTATGCGCTATTTTTCTGTAGGCCAGCGACAAGAACAACAGCCACGAATGTGATTCCGTAACATTTCTGAGGGCAGTAATAGAATAACTCGTCTTTTGCAGGCTGCTCCCACAGACAGTAATGCTGGCCTGTCTGGAGTAGCACACTCTTTTCCTCTTCAGCCACAAAGTGATGACCAAGATGAAGTCGTCATCATCATCAACCCATCTGCGCCCACTGCCGGGCAAAGGCCTCTCCCACGGATCCCCAATTATCCCAGTCCTGTGCTAACTGCGACCAATGTATCCCCGCAAACTTCTCAATCTCATCTGCCCATCTAACTCTCTGTTGCCCCCTGCCACGCTTGCCTTCTCTAGGGATCCACTCTGTTACCCTCAATGACCAACGGTTATCTTGCTTTCGCATTGCATGCCCTGCCCACAACCGCTTCTTCTTCCTAATTTCTACTAATATGTCCTTAGCCTGAATGTGTTCCCTGACCCACTCCGCTCTCTTCTTGTCCCTTAATGTAACACCTATCATCTCATTCATTATGAAGTCGTTGGCCAGCAAAAGAAATCTGTTTGGACCACTGCTGAAGTTGAGGTACCTGACACCACATTTCATCATACCAGTGACCGTGACGTCAATGTTGTGAGTGAACCGCCTGCGTACTTCTTCAGGTACTTCACAGGTGATCTTTTTGAAGAAATTGCAAGTTGCACCAACATCTACGCGTTGCAGACATCAGGAGCCATTCTGGGAACAACGCCACAAGAAATCAAGACATTTTTTGGAATGTTAGCGATAATGGGAACACTGAGATTCTCACGCATCAGAATGTATTGGAATCCTGCCAGGCAAATTCCGGGTGTGTCAGAAGCATCGAGCGTGAACAAGTTTTTCAGGCTCTGGTCTGCATTGCATGTCGGAGGCAGAGACGAACAACAGTGCAACAAACAAGTTCTGGAAAGTACAACCGCTCCTGGATGCTGTGAGGAAGGGGTGCTTTGGGTTACCTGCTACTAACAAAGATAGCATTGACGAGCATATGATGCCCTTTACAGAAAAAGTTGCGAAAGGAACCTAACCCCGAAGGAGTGAAAGTGTCTTCAGTGCAGCTGTTGCACATGAGTGGAATTTATCAAGGCAAAGGTACCAGCACGTCTACAGAGCACAATCACCTTGGCCTAAACTGGAGGCTGTTTTGTCATGAGGTTAGCGGAAGGTCTCCCTAAGCAAGAGAACTTCAAATGTTACTTTGACAATTATTTCACCTCTACACTGAACTGAAAGACACAAGCATTTGAACCATTCGCAGCAACAGATTGCACGGATGTCCACTGAATTCTGACAAAGTGCTGAAAAAGGAGGGACGTGGCAGTACGGATGCCAGGGTCACTGAAGGCAGTGATGCAACAGTTGCAAGGTGACAGGACAATGACATTGTGAATGTTACATCAACATTTGTGGGTGTTGGAAAGCCAAAAACTGGTAAAGGGTGGAACAAGTAAAAAGAGCAGCACGTTGATATACCACGGCCTGAAATTATCAGCACATACAATGCATCGATGGGCAGAGTCGACCAGATGGATTTCTTGCTGTCCCTGTAGCCATTAAATAACAAATGAGGAAATGGCCAGAACGTGTAACTTTCCACTTTACATCCTTTGCACTTGTAAATAGCTGGCAAGAATACTTGACCGATGCGAGTTATAACTCCGTTCCTTGCACGAAAGTTCTAAACTTCCCAACCTTTCAAAAGAACGTTGGATTGGCACTAATCATGTCTAACAAGAATGGCCCCAGGAAAACCAGTCGTCCAAGCAACACCAAGGAGCCAACAAGAAAATTGCACAATGCCAAGCTTTCGGCCTGTAAATGCCGTCTGGTAGGATGGCCTGCCCCGTTGGCCAAGCACACACATTGAAAGCTAGAAGGCTGCAACTGAAGAACGCCAGTCCATTGCAGGCAATGCAATCTGTCTTTCAGGTTCAAATGACTACTTATATGCATTTTACAACCTGTGAGATTTGATTTTCTTTTCAACAGCCTCATGCAATGACAGCACGTGTTAAAGAATCTTCACTGTCTGTGTGAAATAAACAAATACCTTGACTGAGACATAAGTTGAGCTTCCTGTTATATGTACTGAGTGAGTCACAATGTGTACATTGTGTACTAAAGTTTAAGAAACAGTAAAAACATTTCTGCATTTGCTTAATTTATGTCTTTAGAACATCCTCTAACAGAAAAAAACAAGTGAGGTAATTTTCCTGTGCTTTGTTTTAATGTGTGACTGAAGGGGATGTGTGTGGGACAATCTGGGAAGTGCATAAACACTAGGCTGTCAGAGCACCGGCGATCACTGCATGGGAATCCGCACATTATTTAGCACATTAAACCGGAGGGGCTTAAACGCCATGAAGGATAAGTCCCATTTGAATATCGGTTGGGATAGGTGTCTTTGTGTCAGACCACCACTTCTTGCCGCGGTGTACGAAGTGTGCAGAACACGGGCATAATGCGATCGACTGCGAGGGCCCGTTGCGATGCACCAGACTGCGGAAGAGGAGGACACCTGGCAGGAGGAATGCCGAAATGACCCTTACTGTTGTGCCTGCGAAAGGGAAGGACGGACAGAGGACCTGCGACACACCACGATGGCGTGGAACTGCCCTGTTTACCTCGAGAGACTGCAGACAGAAAACAGGAGGATTACGGCCCATTCAAACTAAAGAAACGACACTACTGACAACACGATAAGAAACAGCAACGAAGGGAGAACTTTACTTAATACAGGCTAATTTGGGTAGATGCACTAATACAAAAAAAATTACAAAAGACAATAAAAGCCCGCTGAAGCCCGGTGTAGACCGCTGATAGTAGATTTTTTCCTCTTTTCTTATTTCCTCTCCATTCCATTTCACTAAGTAGCACGTGTGGCTGTGTGCCGGTCTTTAAAGATGCCACGCTGCTTTCAAAACTCCGGAAATGAAATCGAGGTGTACCATATAAGACGATCTGACTGCATCAGCATGTCCTCCTTAGTGTTGCAGGATCGAGAATTTGCCTATTTAAATGACAACCTTGTTTTAGCCATGTTGATAGATTACGCCTGCATAGACGTGCCAGTGATTGTGTGGGATTAAACCCAGGGCGATGACGACTGCATGGAGTTGCATTTCCCGTGTCAACTTGTACACTTCCATCTTTGAACAAACTGCGCAGTACAAATGATTAGGGGTCGACGAACAAGAAGCCGCACGCCTAGATATATATATGATGAGCCGGCTGGTGTCTGTGGCGATAAGGAATAGCGTTATCAAGTACCTTGTGCACCCTGTACATCTTTTCAGAGCATGTAGGGCTGTAATCGCCTACTGATGATTCCCAACTCATCAAACTTGGCACACGTACTATGCCCCACATTTGCAAATGCAATTCTTCGCCAAAAACATGAGTGTGGCTAGAGCGACAGCAGTGGGAGGTTGGAAGAGATTTGGACACCACAGACAGGTTGCCAGCAAGGCTGTGCAGAGGGTGGGATGGTCGGGCTTCAAAACACGAGAGGCTTTAAACAAGATCGCCCACCACACCTGTCTCCTTTTCCTGCCACACGCGCAGTGTTCGAATATATCTCAGCGACCTGCATGAGAGCAGAATGAACAGGTCAGGTGTACCAGGTGGAAAAAGTATGGCTTCCTCCAGAAACAAGCACCGCTCCACAGACTCTAGTGGGACTGCTGCTGGCCACACTGCAAGGCCACCTGGCTAGGCTCGAGGCGAACATCATGAGCCAGGTTCAGACAATACTTGAGAAGACAATCGAAACGTCCGTACGCACAATCGTGGAGAAACTAATCCTCAGTGGCATGTTCCCTCTTGGAGCACCGCGAACGTTGGCAACAATGCTCACTGGTGCAATTCCTGTGGCCTCAACAAACATGAGCTCACTGGAGCAAACATGTGGTCCTGCATCCTGCATGCATCGCGGCTCCAAGTATGGTCAGGGCGATGAGGCGACAGCCTCGACTGTGACAATGCGCGGCACATCTTCAAAAGTTGTACCCTCAGAACCTTGTCCTCCCGTGTCTCCACGGGGATTTCAGCTTGAAATGTACGGCGTGGAAATATGCAACATGCAGCGGGAGGGGACAGAAGGTGATGGAAGATGATAACAACTTTAGTCTCTCCCTGCTCAATCTGCTACATGCGTACAGCCATCTCGAACAAGCGGGCAGACAAGCAGACACCACGCCAGGCCTCATCTGGACGTCTAGACCTAAGCTCTGCACATGGAAGGTGCAGGAGGATTCGATGGGCAGTGACCACTTTCCTATAGGGGTCACCGTTAGGACCAGGGGCAACAAATCAGGAAAAGGGACACAAAAGAGACTGCTACGTCCCGCACTGGGATCGCTACAGAGATACGCTCAATACACTGTCAGTGCCAGTGAATGTATCAGACCTGGACAAGCGATGACTGTCGTCGTGTGCCAGAAGACCATCCGGATCTGGACAGGCATCTGCTGCGTCTATGGAACTGCAAGCTGAGACTTCTCGGTGGTTAACAAAAACGCGGACGTCCAAAGACCTCGGCATGAAGCTCTGCCGCATTCAGGACGAAATCGAATGCTATATGAACCAACCTGCATCTGTACAGTTGATGGAAACAAACGAGCAAGAATGGTCATACAAATTCAGCTTCACCATGGGGTATCCTTCACACACTCTTGGGGCAGCGTAAGCCCAATGCAGCTGCAGAAGTGGCTTTGAGGGAAGGCGTCAGTGCACAAGACATGGCAGATAATGCAGCGGACATCTTCTCCCTGCAGACATCCACACCGGATGCCGAAACATGACATGAACAACGGACTTCTTGATGCTGAGATTTTGAACAGCCCATTCGCGATGACTGAACTAAAGCAGGTGATTCAGCAAGTGAATGTCGAATGGCGCAAGTGTGGCAGATGTTAAAAATCTTCCCACCTCATACAAATCAGCGTTGCTCCAAGACTGTGGATATCTGGCAGACTGTCAGACAAATGGCTACATTCCATCGTAAAGCCAATTCCACAGACACGAAAACCTCCGAACAGTCTCACAAACGTTAGGCCTATGTGTCTCTCACATCATGACTATGTAAGATCACGGCAAGCATGGTGAATGCCTGCCTGACTTGGCCCCCACTCAGCACGATTTCTGACCGGCTTTAACAACACAGGAAGTCATGCTTTGCTTTTAAAGTGGCGGTCCCACTCCCTCGACTTTCACAGCCAGTTTTGGATTATGTTTGTGTAGCCGCTGTTGCGCTTCAGTTTACACCACAGACGTAGCTAATGTATAATAACAAAGCACAAGTACTTCTAGTTTCCGATCTCGCTAACCAGTATGCCTCAGCTGATTTGGCCGTAGAAGAAGAAGCCAAATTTCAATGTGCAAAAAATCGTATCTTTGGTTCGCTTGCATCGCCATTTGCAATAATTGAGGAAAACTATTGGGTGTGCAATTAAGGCTTTCAAACGACTCTTCACCAAAGGACTTCACCTTGTGGTTCACAGACATAAAAGGCCTGCTTAGAATATGCGGCCAACTCTGCTCTACAAACAAGACGCAAGATGAGTGCCACCAGATCGTGCTGCCACGAAAGCACCTATACATGGTCCTGCTGGAAAATCAAGCACACCTGCAACTCCTACGTGTGGGAGCTAGACACGCACTAAGCGATACTGGATTGTTCATGGATGCCAAATCAGTGAAAAGTGTGGTGCGGTCTTGTGTTGTGTGCCAGCGGTATAGTGCTTCCCATATTCAGGCAGACACCAGGACTCTTTCCCCCTGACTGGGCGACCGGACTGCTCAAGCAGAACCCTTTGAGGTAGTCAGCACAGACTTTGCTGACCCCCTTTTTGTGAAGGAAAAGACAAGACAGTAAAAGTATACATAGTGTTGTTTATCTGTGCAGTGAGGCATGCAGTGCATTAGGAACTAATTACGGACATGAGTATGGAAACTTTCACGCTTTTCGTCGTTTTGTGTCACGCACAGGGTTATGTCGAGTAGTGTACTTGGACAACGCCTTGACATTCAAGTGCACTACAAGAGCGATGGGCAATCTTTGGAAGGCCCTGCGGCACCCCGATTCCAGAGCTACTTCTCTAACTCGGGCATTTAGTGCAAGTTCATAGCAGAACGAGCGCCGTGGTTGGGAGGTTTTTACGAGAGAACTGGTCCGAAGCGTCAAATTGGCTCTAAAGAAAACCATCAGCCGTCAGAAGCCTAGGGGCTTCGTTGAGCAGTTACAGTGCTTGCCGAGGCCAAGGATGTCACAAGTTCATAAACACTGTTAAGCGCAGCAAAGAGCACAAAGGACCTAGAAGACAAGGACTGGCGCTTAAAAGGATTTTGCACAGCCTTAAAAGGATTGGTGCAAGCGCCGGCGTGAAAGCTATCATGTTGGCCCCTGATAAAATATCTAATCTTTGCAGCAAAACGTGTCCTGCGAGAAAAGAAAAGATGAAATGCCTCGTTAATCACTGGAACCAGTGCGTGCGCTGCGCACAAGGGTCATCTGCAAGTTGCCCCTTTCTTGTAAACGAGCATGCATTGCTCAGACGGGCTGGTGCCTCAACACTCGCTTACGGGAACATTTCAACAAGGTACAGAAAGGCAAAGGTGGTAATTTGGCTAATCATTGCCAAGAGTGTGATGAAGATGCATGAGATGCTGATCAGCGCATGCAAGACTTGTTGAGGCCGCTGTGTGTAAGCATGACTGTGTAAGCATGATGTCCGTATCTTCGACTTGGAAGGAGCTGACCTTCCTGGATGGGCATTGTTGACCCACGCCTGTATGACGGGGTGCGTGGTGGGCTGTGCAGTGGTGTGAAGAAGTTATATGGTCATGTGAGCGTGTTGTTCTTCTATTTTTATGTCCCTTTGTAGTTATCGAAATTCAGCTGTAAGTTGCACTTAACGGTGTTCTCAATGGAGTACCAACTAGCTCGTACCGATAAGTTTATAAATTCCAGGCCCCTCCCTTACACAAATGACAACCCCAATGATGCTGCCCCCCCCCCCAACACACACCAGCCAGCTTCTTGGACAGCAGATGCCCAACCACACTGCCACTACACGAGAGATAGAGAGAGAGACAGAGAAACAACTTTATTTTTATCCAAGGAAGCTAAAAGGGGAAGGAGTGGGATTGTCCCTGCCCTTGTTTTCAGTCGTCAGCTAGGAGTTCTTGACCCCTGGTGGCTTCTCCAGCTTCTTGGATCAGTAGTAGTTGTAGGAGCTCTTCGGAGCTGAGAAGCGTCATCGCCCACTGCTCCTAATTAAAAATGTTTATTCTTTGTAGGTCTTGTTGGAGAAGCGTGAACCCTGAGGGACATTTTCTTGACACCATGTTCAATGCATGCCAGCACCAGCGATGAATACCGTACAAATGGAGAGGGTCAAGGACGGTGCTCATTTATAAGGGCGACAAGTCGGACCCAACAAATGGGCGACCAATCACCCTTGGAAGCACCACTGCCAAGTTGTACGCCAGCTGCCTAGCCTCCCGTATGCAGCAATGGGTCCTGGATGAAGATATACTATGCAAATGCCAGAAGGGTTTTTTACCATATGACAGCGTGTTCAAGCATAACTTCGTCGTGCAAGAAACTTGACACTGCACGCTCAGGCCAAGGGGAACTCTGTGCAGCATTCCTGGATTTTGCAAACGCGTTTGGCTCTGTTGCCCACAATGCAGTTGTCGAAGCAGTGCGCTGTGCCGAAGTGGGTGAGGCTTTTACCGCAATAATTACAGACCCCTACCGAGGAAATGCCATGACAATTATGGCCGAGGGCGGATTCACGGACCCCCTCACCATATCTGCAGGAATTCGCCAAGGATGCCCCCTCAGCAGGCTCCTTGTAAGTGCAAGATGGAAGAGGGAAGCATGCTATTTTGGCATATGCTGATGACCTCACTCCACTAGCACACGGCCCCGGCATGCTGCAAACCCGGATAAGCACTGTCTCGACACTGTCAGCACAGATTGGCCTGAACTTGAACCCAGCCAAGTGCAAAACCCTGTACCTATCTGGAAGCACACCAGTGGGCATCAGACCAACTACACTCAACATACAGGGAACGCCAATCTGGAGAATTGCTGATTTCGACGCACATAAGTCCCTCGGGCACCCAGTTGGCTTCTGCATCTTGCCACCAGAAGCTACCATCAACCAAGCTATAGACCTCGGCAAGCGACTCCTCACGTCGATGCTAGTGCCCTGGCAACGACTGGATGCTTTGAAAACATTCGTTTCCCGAACTAAACTTCGAGATGAGGATGGGAATGCGGGGGAAGGAAGCCTGAAAACAACTCGATGATGCACTACGACCACTACTCAAACAAACGTTATATCTACCAGCCAATGCAACGAATGACTACTTATATGGAAGTTCCACAGCTGGGGTGGCAGGCATACCCATGGCTGCGGAAACAAGTGACACCTGCAGGATCAACAATGCATTCAAACTGCAATCATCAACTGACTCAGAGATGAGGGACATGGCGCTTGACGCTGCCACGGAGGTGACATTGAAGAGACTGAGAAGACCCGAAACTGTGGAAGACGTGGCAGCATACCTCACCGGAGAAACCAAGGGAGAGTTCGGGGCTACAGCCACGCAAATTCAATCAGTTTGGACAAGGGCTCGAAAGGCCTCACGGCATCTGGGCATCACCCGGACCTTGCAGGCAGATAGGGCTTGCATCGAATATGACAACCATTCCCTACACCCCGCCACCACCGCAAGATACTTCAGACGCTTCGTCCCAAGCAGATGTCAGCTCGCGACTCCTCTCTGTGGGAGACGCCGAACCAGAGCACAGTTATGGAATGCGTCGCAGCAGGTCCGTCGAGTGGTCATTTCATGCGATCGGGGAAGTGCACGCGGTTCATAGACTGGAGTTTTGTCCAGCGCGCAAGACTCAACCTCCTCCGCCTGAACGGTGCCTGCCCCTGGGCTCCTGCTGCACACCAGCGATGCCGGAGATGTGGGCAAACGCAGGAAACCTTGCCACATGTGCTGTGTCATTGCATGGTGCAAAGCAGAGCCCTTACGGAGTGGCACAACGCCATTGTCCAACATGTGAAGGCGGCAGCTGCGGGGAGAATGACTGTGATGCACGACAACAGGCCAGTGGGGGGACACAACACCATGCCCCGGTCTTGTGCTGATCAGAGGAGAAGAAGCTATCATCCTCGATGTATGCGTCCCCTTTGAAAACCGGCTCAAAGCACTCCAGGAGGCACGCGCCAGAAGGATTGAGAAGTACCAGCCCGTGAAAAACTATCTCATGCGGCGGTATCAGAGAGTGACGGCAGATGCAATCGTGGTTGGTGCACTGTGGTCCTGGTACAAGGCAAATGACAAGATACTGCGACGCTTATGTACTTGCCGGTACCTTAAGACAATGAAGAAACTAGTGGTCAGTGTTACAATTGCGGCCTCCCGGTACACCTACGTCACACACATTGCGGGCAGTGCCTCATGATGCACCCCCTATAGTGCGCGTGTCCCTTCCAGGAATTATTTTCCTTGTGTGCTGTATTTTTTCTGCCGCCTGATTTACCAATTATGTTTTTTTTTTCTGTTGTTGTTTTATTGCTGCTGGTAATTATATTGTTTGATGCCTTTTACTAGCCATGTATACCCTTAGTTTAGTCACCCAATTATATTTGTATAACATGTTGCAAGTCTTCATTAATCTGTATAAAATGTTGCCACTTTTTCAGCCTGTATTACCTTTTATAAAATGTATTAAGCATGCAAATAAAACTTAGTTCTTCAGAGCTGAGTAGCGTCATTGCTCTCTCCCACTGCTCCTCATTAAAGATGTTTATTCTTTGTGGGTCTCCTTGCTTTTCTGTGCATGCCCACATTATGTGTTTGAGATCTGTCTGGCGCTCTTTGCCCTCGGTGGCCTTGCGCCATGAAACACCAACCATCATCATCATCAGAGATCTGCCCTTTCTTTGGCAGCAAATTTTGCAAAGACCGCCGACTGTACCAGGGTAGTAGTAGCTATACAGAAGCAAGTTTGAAAAAGCTCCCGTCTGCATTTGTCACCAAGCGATGGCCTGGGATCTATGGAAAAATTCCTGGAAAGCACCGCGACTTCGCTCAGAGTGCTCTGGAAGAAATGAACAGGTGCTACATCTGTCCCGCACTGTGTAACGCAAAGAATACTCGGGGGAGCTATGTTCGACCTATGCCTCAAAGCAAACGAAGAGAGGGGTTCCTGGAACCGGCGACGTGGTGCTAATATTGGAAGACTGCCCGCGGCTGCTGTGGAAGACGGGCCGTGACAGCAGTGTATCCTGGCCAAGGCAGCAAACTCCTGTCGGGGTGCCGCAGGGAAAAACAGTAAAGCATCCTGTTCAGCTTCGGTTCCCTTTGGAAATTACGTGACTACTTTCAGTGTAGAATAAGTTTTGTCTCATTCTGGGGAGGGGGGTGTTGGAACTTCACGCAATCCTTCCGTCCAGTGGTGGAGAGGGAGAAAACGGGCACAGCAGAATGGTGGTGGGCAAGGCAGTTAGAAGGCATCTCTGACCATATTGGGACACCACCACAGGGGGAACGGGGTTGCATGGAGAATTCGAGGAATTGGAGGAGTGGGCAGCAGAGGTGGCAGAAAGGAACAACAACGGGAGAACGACTCAGAGGAGCCGACAGATGAGCATCACTCCTGTGACCGCTCGAATTGGCTCCGACGAGAAGTGTGGGAATAAAAAGTTAAAGAACGAATTGAAGAAGTTACTTCTTTTGAGTTTCTTTCAAACACACCTCGACGACAGAAGATGTATTTCCACAGGTACTGCTTGCAGGGAGATGTACATAAGGGATTCACTGGATTTACTTCAATTGAATCGCATACTAGTGGGCATCTCGCTTCCACCATGTTATATCTTCTTAATGGGACAGTATTTCTATTGAAAACTCAGGGTTCAGTCTCATTGCAATGCAAGCAACATGTCAGGAAAATACAAGAGTACTGAAGCTCACGTAAAGAAAAAAAAACCCTTCGGCGGTCGATGTGCCACGCTTTACTCACTCCCTAAACTGAGTTGGTACATGAAATGTGGATTGCTGCAAAGAGACAGTAAAGTTCTTTAGCCTACCGCAGTAACCGTGTTTTCTTTACCGCATCGCCAAAACACCAAAGCTGCCTTCTAAACAGCCTCGATAAAGGGAGACAACCTCGTGCGCTTTTGGAAAGCCTGTCGAGTACAAGGTGGGCGCAGCATGCAGACTCTTGCAAATAAATTCCTGCCGTTTTGCGATGGACCGAGACTTGTCCGCGTCCACTAATGGGCACAAAGGCAGAAACTTGCGACACTTGCATTGAAGCACAGTCTATTCTATAGCTGTCCAAGCTGGTAGCCTCCTTCATGGCAACATTGTGGCACAAGATTTTTGGAGCAGTTCGATAAGGCGACTGTTGCATTCAGGAAAACTAGTCCAGACCTGTCTGCAGATGTTGCCCCAGACCAAACCTTTGCCAGGCGCCCATCAGTGTGTAGCGCCACTTGTCCTCACAATTTTGTATACATACCACACTTAATAAAGGCTAGCTTTTTTTTTTTCAGCTCAAGAAGCACCAGCATACATCGTTTCCTTCTGTAGGCTCAGGCTGCTTGCTCCCGCACACTCCCGTGGCACCGGACACACGACACTGTTAATGGCTGTGGACATGCCGATTTCTTTAGACAGGTTCGTGAGATTTCTGTGACCCCAAATCCAAGTTCTTGGGGTAAGGGCAAGGTCATTGAGCATAGATAATAGCTATCAGTGTGAACGCATTCACTCTAGTTAAACAAAGCTTGTAGCAGAACAGGAAGGCAACAGGACATGCGGCAGCAGAAATTTCATAATAGGGACATTCAATTTATCTGCTGACACTCATGCAAAGTGTTATGGGCTTGGAAATCTGCCTACACCAGTCTATGCCAGAAATTTCAACATATAGCGCACCTCTAAGCAAGTTTGTTGTGAAGACGACCTAACCAATCAAGCTAGTGGATTAGTGGAAGTGTACAAGAGTGATCTATACACAACCTAGACTCGATGTAGAGTGCACTAGATCTCAATCTAGATTCAGTCTACAGCGATCTAGACTGAAGGGGTCCAGCCTTTCCAGCCACCTGAGAAGTTGCCATTTCCAAGATATAAATGCGAGCGGGCTGCTCAAAATGCTGGAGGAAAAAGATATTGTATGGGTTTTTCCAAATGTTTTCATTGAACTCGCGCTACACCTAACAATTCCTGTAATAAACTGCAACAATGAGCACCTTGTTTCAAAACTGTCATTAACTGAAAACTGTTTGTGCTCCACTCTAGTGGGAGAAAACGGAGTTCTTTGGCCCTCATGTCGATCAAAGGGGCCTGCTGGAGATTTTCTCTTAGATGAAGAATTAGCAAGTCTGAAAAGGTGAACGAGAGTTTTAAATGTTATATCTGCTCATGTTTTAGATTAAAACTACTATCTCTCATTTGGCTCTGTATGTATAGCAGAAAACAAGTTGCTTTTTCTCTTTTTGTGATAAAGTTTGAGTCCGACATGATTGCTTTTTCTATTGTGCACCAGCATTAACCTTCGTTAACACTGATTCAAATGTGAATTCATTGTACATTATTCCCATGGTTATTTAAATGTTCAAAGGTTGCAACTGCGCAAATGTTCTATTGCATTTTATGTGTTTGTACCTTTAAGCTCGAATGGCTAACCCATATGTGCCCCAAGTCCTACATGTAGGACACTTTTTTAATGGGCTCTAACACCACTATTTTTCTAAATAAACACTAGCGCCACCCTACAGTGAATCAAACAAGCAACTGCCTTAATGTGTTGAAGCCTACACAGTGCTTGCCCTTCTTACTGCCACGTACAGGACTTCACCGTCCAGGCGAATGCACTCTGTACGAAAGACGCCATGAAGCCAAAGAAAAAGTGCGTTATGACACTTTATTTACTGCCAAATAATTTCAATAATGTTTCGACCGTCTCATAAGAGTTGGGAAATTAACAAGGCTCAGTTGTGCTGTCCGAAATTCAGGAGGTCATAAGTTACGATGAGCTAAACCAAGCCGTCCTATATTTAGGACACTGCGCAAATAAGGCATCATGGGGCGATGTGAGTGACCAGAAGAAATTGCTACATAATTTTACCGTGTGCATAAGTGCGGTACTGCTTCTTTCACGCGCCGCTTGTGGACACGGCACGCCCTCTGGTGTATAATAGATGAATTGTATAGTTTGGGTCGTTTTTTTTCGGTGAGTATTTTGAAAAGGCTTTGGTAATTCACGTGTCCTGGTTCTCCATTTTTTTGTTCACCCCACTGCATGGCTCGCGTCTCTATCTGTATAATAGTAACAAAAAAACATGCGCTGGCAAACATTTACGCTAAGTAGATAATATGAATACAAGCTGATCCCGTTTTATGCTTTTTTTTGGGGGGGGGGGGAAGTAATACTGTGTTTGGTGTTGTATGCGGACACACCACCACCGAGAATTTCGAACCATGTTTTAGACCTTGCTGATGCTGGTGGCAGCGGGCCCTCCACACTGGCAATATTGCCACCTGACAATTTTGCAGCCCGGTGACTGACGAGAAGAAAGCGGGGATGAAAATGACACTGACATGGCTCACTTGCTTGCAAGTGTCCTTCGAGCGGAAATTGTTGGCCTGGACAATACATCAAGTGAAGATGACAATGAGGTTGAGCCAGCCAAGAAGGTCACAAAATGCAGCGCAAAATGGAAAACGAGGGACTTGAAGACAAAACTACCTCAAAATGAGTGGTTGGCTGACAAACAGGATGAAAGGTTCCTCACTCCGGCGGAAGCGTTCGAGAAATTCTTCGACGACAACATCATCGCACTTCTTGTGAAGGAACTAACCGCTATACGGACCAAAAAAATCGGAGCCTAAGTGTTACAGAACAAGAAATGAAGTGTGTCATAGGCGTGCTTCTTCTTAGCGGGTACGTGTCAGTACCTCGCCGGAGAATGTTAAGGGAAATTTCCGAAGACTGCCATAACGAACTTGTTGCGAGCTCTATGAGGCGTAACCGTTTCGAAGCAATCTTTCCAAACCTGCATGTTGCTGACAACAACAGCCTGCCTCAGATCTGCCAAGATGCGGCCGTTATTCAGGCTTTTGAATCAGAAATTTCTTTCGTACGCACCGCTTTCGGAATGCTACAGCATCGACGAAAGCATGTGTGAACATTTTGCAAAGCACAAGTGTAAACAGTTCATGAAAGGAAAACCAAACAGACTTGGATACAAGCTCTGGTGCCTGTGCACACATCTCAGCTATTTGTTGTCAACTGAGCCTTACCAAGGAAAATATGGCGTGGCCACTGAAAGCAAAAAAATGACCTTGGTCTCGAAGGTTTCATTGTGGTGGACATGGCTCGCAGGATCAAGACTAAAACTGACACCTGTTTTCAAATTTCTTCACGAGCTTGAAGCTTGCTCAAAAACTGACCACTTTGGGTGTGAAATGCACTGGAACTGTCCGTGAAAACAGGATTGAAAAATGTGCACTTCTTGCACAAAGGAGTATGAAAGGTAAAGACCGAGGCACATTCGATTACAGAGTGGACAGTGATAGCGAAGTAATTGTATGCCACTGGGTGGACGACAGTGTTGTTACTGTTGTTTCAAATGCACGTGGTGTGGAGCCAATGCAGCAGGTGAAACGATATTCAAGAGAGAAAAAAAGGCAAAAGTTGTGGCAAACCAGCCGTTACTGATTGCTAAGTACAGTGCCAACATGGCAGGTGCAGACAGAATGGACCAAACATCTCCAAATACCAACCGGCCATGAGAGGGAAAAAGTGGTACTCATCTCTGTTTACCAACCTTCTCGATGCATCCGTGGACAATGCTTTGCAATTGTATAAGCTGAAGAATGGGAACATCGAGCATTTTTCCTTTCGGAGGTCTATTGCAACGGCCTACCTCAAGAAATACATACGCATGCAAGCCCTCCCATGGTAAAGCCCGCAGTCTGCCATTCAGGCAGAAAGTCATTTTGATCGCACCGATGGTATTCTTATTCCTCAAGCCAAGCAGACAAGGTGCGTTCATCGCTTTTGAGAAGACAACAACTCGGTGCGAGAAGTGCAACGTGGGTGTGCATGTGAAGTGCTTCAAGGCCTACCACACCCGCACATAGCCCCCCCTAAAGCCCAGTGTCCTACATGTAGGACAGCTTTGAAAATAGTGCTGCCTTAAAGTAACTGTAGATAAAAAAACGTCACTTTTTGTTAATAGTAGAAGTGCACCTTTTGTAGCAAAAAATATTTGTTTTGTCATTTTTTCTCAGTTTGGGCATATATGGGATAACAAAATATTTCTTAGACAACACTTTTCTTTTCTTTCGTCTGAGCTGCCCGCCCATGCAGCGTTTTGATTGCTTGTGAATTTGTGATGGACTGACAATGAAAACATACCACCGTGTACGTTCATAACACCTATCAAATATTATTAGAACTCATAAGAATGATGTATATTTTGTCACTGGTCAGCAAGCGTAGCATGTCAGCTTCAAAAAATACGGCATCTAAGCATCAGCATCATCTTGTCGCCATAGGGCCCCAAGGATACAGCTAGCCCTGAATCCCAATACTTCTTGGCACTGGTGAGATGAGCGAACATGGTGGGCACATCAATAAAGCAAGCTCCGCTCTAATGGCCACCAAGCTGCGGCTCACTCAGTGGTGGAAAGTGCAAAGCTGCGCTGCCGGAGACATAGTAGCGTGAAATTTTAAGAAACCCTCAACCTTACCTTCAAATTAGTGCCCTTGTCGACGATATCAACGATTTCGAAAACGACAAGGCGTGCCTACTGACTACGTCCTGGCCCGTGGCCAAATGCGTAAGTGGCAGCGGTACTCGAGCCACTATAATGGCACAGTGCAGCTTTCCACTGCACGCATGCACTGTGCAATGATGCTACAAATGGCCGCTACATGAAGAGAATGATCTGTGGGGTGTGAACCTCAACATGGGCTGCCCAAAATTATGCAAAGCAAATCACACTTCATCACTGCGGCAAGCTTTTCCTGGCCTGCGTAGAGAGCTGTACTGTTGCACCCTGCTCTGGCAACATACGAAGCCATTTCCCTTGCAGCCACACGACGCTGACATATGCTTCTGGTTTTCCAGATCCGTGAGATAACTACTCTGTGAAAAAATATTTGTCAAAGGATCCCTTTTATGATAAAAAAAATATTCAGGAAAGCTTGCACTCATGCGCAAGACTTGAATGGCGAAGCTGTTGTAGGTGATCACTGGCGGACACAAAGTTGAGTTTCAGTATCGCTGTGGTGGGGCTGACGTCGGCGGCATGGCATTTCAATGAACTTATGTTGGTCAAGGCCAGAGTGAGCTCGTTGTTTTGCTCGACGTTTTTGTACGCCACTCTGCAAGCGCGACTTACCATCTCTAGCGGATGTTTTGCACGCCAAGCCTCTTGAAGCGCGGCTTCTTCCTCGGCTGCACAAACTATCCGCGGTCGAGCCATGTGGAGTTGGTGATCACCTACAGCAGCTTCGACATTCAAGTCGCGGCTCTTCTATGGTACAGAGCGCATGCGCACGACGACACTAGAACGAACGTATGAGCGGCATACGCTATGACATGTCTTTCTCATTCTGAGCAAGTGCCTTTTTTGTGGCCAATGTTGGCCAACCAATGTCGGCCAATCTCCCCAAGCGGGTACGTTTAGCTTAACAAACGTGCGCTCAAAACCCGTGTGCCCAGGCGCTCAGCATTTTCTTGGTATTTTTAACTGCGGACACCTACACAAACGATTTGCTCAACAGCTTCGCTCTTAAAGAAAGCACCAAAAGGTCACTGCACCCGTGCAAGACAGAAGACACCACCTATTGCAAAACTGTAGTGAAGGAGTCATCCAGATGGGAAAACGACACCATTACTATTGCCGGTGATAGAATCGAACAAAGCCGTTCAATACATTCAAAGTGGGCATAGGGGCCCAGATTTCGTGACATTAGACCTCCCGGCAAAGCGTGTGCTTCTACAGTTGAAGCAGGAAAAAGGCATGGCGTCTTTGTAGATGGCTGCCCCACCCCAAACCAGGCCGCCCTTCTCTAGAAACACTTGATAGTGACAAAATAATTTGAGCACATTTGAAACAGTGGACAGGCAAAGTGAATGGCATTTTGGATCCAGAAGGCCCAGCGTTCAGGCAGTCCCAATTTCGCACAACCCTTATCACCAGTCTAACAAAGCTCCACGCCGGCTTGCTGATTCCAGTTTGACTTCAGGGAGCTTGGGGTCTGGGTCCGATGAGGCAGACTCTTGGAGTTCAGCAAACTGAGCAGGGAAAAAAAAAGGTAAGGTTACCTATGTAGCCAAGCCGACCAAACAAACATGCATTGCAGTTTGGAAAAAAAAAAGGACTTAAAAACGAGCCTATTTTCGTTTTGTGGCACATTCTCCTTCCATGTTTGTTATTTACAAAACTGAAGTTAGGTGAGCTATTGCAAGTTCATCAGAGTGAAATGCCGCAGGCAACGCAAAGTACAGTCAAACCTCGTTAATTCAAACTTGAAGGGGCCTAAAAATTTGTTCGAATTAGAAGAAGTTTGAATTATTGAAAGCTATTTAAATACACATAACTTTGCCATGACCGCGCAGTGTCCATTTAAATAAACCGGAAGTTCAAATTAAGCAAGTTCGAAGTAACGAGGTTCAACATTTAAATAAAGGAAATAATTATAGCACGGTACCAGCTACATTCTTTGCACACAATTAAGTTCTTCAATATAGTAACTGAAGGCCGGCAAACTGTGAAAATGACGCTTAATTTCCCGAGGCACACACTGACAGCCTCACAACTAAAGAACCCACAACTGAAAAATAGTGGCTACGCCACAACAATCAATACACGTCCAACTTTTAATCTGCCATCAGACATTTTTTTAGACATTGAGCTTCTGCAATTGTTTCATAAAATGCACAAATCTCGCTTTCCACCCACGGTATAACGTGCTGAAATATATGCTGAGTGCTCACTTTTAACAACCACGCTGCAAACCCGGTGTGCTCTGCGGCTTCCACGAGTTGGCATTTAAACTTGCTTGTTTTGCTGCCCATTTTATTTGCAATTTTATTACTCTCCTTTTCGCACAAGTACAACTGTAAGGCGGTAATCATCGCTCCCATGCCCCCCCTTAGCCAAGTAAATTGAGACGGAAGTTCCCAAGGGAACAAAGCTGTCAGAAAAAAGACAATGCTTCCGTAAAAGAAGGAACCACTTTCATTTCCTTGACTTACTTAAAGTTTATTCTCTCTCTCTCCATTCCAAGAGATTCTAGAGTGGTGCTGATAAGTGGTTTCACTCTTTCCTTCATGCTTAGAAGCACTTTGAGAGCTACAGTTAACGTCAGCACAGAGCGCCAGTGCACGATTTGCTCGTCCCACCTTATCTAGCCCCCGCTTTGCTTTCGTTGCCATTTTCTTGGAAGTGGCTATCAAATGCACTTAGGCTACAACTCAAAAGAAGCCAGCCAATAGCTGCAATATGGCTCGAGTGACGTCCCTCAAATGATGAAACAATTCCCAGGCTTTAAAGTTGAGGAAGAAAGAAAAAAATGTTTGACCAAGTTTTTTAAATTACCTGATGAGCATAGAGCACTACTACCTGGCTTGGATATTTTAAATGAGGACTAACAAGCGGCCATATTTGCTACAGAGTTGACAATGCTGCTCTTCAGGTAAAACAACGTGCCGCCTCAATTGTAAAACACTGCACTATGCCTTTGACAAGGTTTTGCCACTATAAACTAGAACAGTGGTCAGAAAGCTCACTCCTTTCTATAGTTGTAGATGTCTAGATCAAAAGATTCCCATAAGTGCTCCCATTCTTGTGCTGCTGCTCCTAGACATTTTTAAACAAAGGTGCTAAAATACATAAATTGCAGCCACACAGCTCTAGTTTTTTTTTTTTAAATCTGACACTTTTTGTCAGCTCCTGCTTTGTGCCTGTGCAAGTTTCCATCAGAGTCTAGTGCAGAACGTCGGGCGTTTCTTTTGGCCTAATTCCCTAGTCCTGGAACCGTCTATCTGCCATGATAGACGAATGATGTGCAGTGAAGATACAAATGCCTGCTACTCTTACCTTTGCCTTGTCCTTCGAGCTTTTGCCGACTCCCAACCTGGAAAAAGAAGAGCAATAATTTAAGGACCCTTTCCCACAATGGCAGTTGGCAGGTATACAGAACATCATTGAAAATTGTTTTCAAAATGCTTCCAGAAGGGCTGAAGTTGTGGCAAATAACTCCAGTTTTGTGCAGACCAAAACCAAGAAGCGAGATATAAAGAACAAAGCAAATAAGTTTTTTTTTTTTTTTGTGGAAGACAACCAACATAAACAAAAAAGCTTCAGCATTGATGACCTCAATGGCACTGCTTTTACAGTACAAAAACAAAGAAATCAGGCATTTAAATCAATTTCTTGACACCTATTTTTTGCCTGAACCTGGACTCCAGGAAGGAAAAAACTGCAAAGTTTGAGATATACCATTTTTTCTCCCAAAAAAGTGGGCCACTGACTTATTGTGTTTTACATTTGGCAAAAGCCTCTTTTAAAACTTTTTATTCAGTTCTGTGCTAAGAAGAGATGAGGAATTTGGGATCATCGATATTTGGAAGGCGTAAAAACGCCTGCTTTTTCCATTTTTAAATCGCAAACCTTGTGAGTGGGAAAAGTTCAGAACGGAAAATAGACCAATGTTGACACCCTTTCTGACCATTCTTGCACATAGGTACACTTCCCCATGAAAACCACCCTAGTGACTGGCTGGCATGGCAGTCACAATAGCTTGTTTTTTAATTGTTAATATTGCCCCAAGAAGTACTGCACACTGCTCAAAATTTAATGACAGTAAGAAAAAGAGAAGTCTTGAAGAAATCAACCAAGCAGGCACATTGCTTCAAAAGAAAGCCTTTGACAGTTTCGGTCAAATGAGTCGTGCTTCCCTGAACTCTCACGTGCTCACAATCAGGATTCAAGGATTTTGCAACAATCTTGCAATCACCCAGAAGAAAAACAGTTGGCGGCACTCACCTCGGTACACCCCGGTTGAGCCCTTCGAGGAGCACACAGGCCTTGCAGAACTGCTGGCTCGAGATGTAGCCACAACGGCTGCACGTTCCTGCAAATGCACGCACACACAACAGCAGTTCTAACTAAATTCAGTATCCCCAGCTTACCCATACACCTCCCGCTAACCGGGCGTCTTGTTTTGGCTAGCTGTGCTGGCAAGAATGTACAACCAGACTGCCCGCTGGTCTCCAAACCTTCGTAAACTCAATGAACCCGGTATTTCACTCTGTGCTCAGAATGGCAGCACAGCAGAAAGTATTCAGGCTTTCCGGGTGCAACTTCCGGCATAACTTGTGAAACCCCAGGACAAATGAAACATTTTCTTGCACCAATCCAAAACTGCAACTAGATAATACAAGCAACTCAAACAGAAATTTTTTTCGAAGACAAAGCTTTTGGGCTTCATTTGACTACTACAGTAAAAAACCTCATTACAAAAGACACTCAAGGGACCCTCCGGGAAACGTGTCTCCTGCAACCAAGGTCTCTTGTAACCAAAAATTCTAAGAACAGTGCGAAGTCGAACATGACCACTTTGTGCTAAATCAGTAACAAAGCGAGAAAGTTCTCACTGTGGCTTAACAAAGTCATTCATAGTAGTTTCAGAGGCTGCAGATTGTATTAGCTTCCTTCCCAACTTTTGTAGGTACACTGCTGACACTTTCTGTCTTACAATGCCCCCGTCACCATTCTCCTCCTCTGGTTCATCCTCTACGGCACCATTTACTTGCATGAGAATCACATGATCTGCATGCTCCGCAAGCACACAACGTCCACATCTGCAGACACAAACTCCTCAAAAGCTTCTGGAACCTCTGCAGTCTGTTGGATGCAGACCCAAGCTTCATCTTCAGTGCAGTTATCCACGAGGCCTTTCATACAAGGTCCCCTGTTCATCCTGTCTCTTCTACATAGTAAAGAATGTCCTCTAGAGACCAAAAAAGTTGTCCTTAGTAAGAAAATGTCTCTTGTATGCATTGTTGCCAACATGGTGAACATAGGAAAACCAACCAAGCCCTTTTCAAATGTCTCTTATAACCAAGTGTCCCTTGTAACAGGGTCTCTTGTAAAAAGGTTCCACTGCATTAGGGGGATGCAAAAACACTTCCGTAAGCTTCCACTTGTACGCATTTCATTGACACAATGAATGGCGGTGAGTGCTGGAGCCCTATCCAAGCGCTCTACAGTTCAAGTGTAATTGGCAAGAAATTTTATAAGACAGCTTTTTGCAAGCGATGATGCCACGATACCACTGTGCAAGTCTTCTACCACCCATGCCTCTTTACGTGAGAAGAGAAAGCTGTGTGGTCAACTTTGCCAAGCAATGTCACAAGTAAAACCAAAGCTGTCAAAGGCAAGTTCTCATTGGCACCTCCTCTATTTTTCCAACGCCTGCTTAGTCCCTTTGGCAGTACAAGTATCATTCACCAAGCTTACATCCCTGCACGATTTTTACTACGGCCACCACCGTGTCAGTGCTTTCTGTGTGCAAGCACGAGTACTCGCTTGCCCTGTCCCATACTTAGGCCTGTGTTACAATTCGGCACGAAGTGCTTCGCCATGACCCTGTGCGCGCATGATACAAGTTGCATGCACTGCGGGGAAGTTCCGCGTGTGGCGGTGAAGCCAGCTCAATTCTTCAAACAAGTTTCGACATGTCAGAGCCTGTTCATCGTGTGTGGGCCCTTGGGTCTATGACGTAATATCTACAAATTATCAATAATTGTTCCAGTTAGTCCACAATTAATTAAAAGCGTTGTCAAAACTGTCACAAGATGCATCAGAGGTAAGTGAGACTGCAGAAAGGTCTCCCCTCCAGACCACAGTTACTTTTTTTAAGACTACCACCTTCTCAGCTTCACAACAACACAAGCACGGTGTTTGCACTGCGGGAAACGCGCAGACAGGAAGGATTTGCACGCTTGCCTCTTTGAGGAAGCTTGACTCCCTCCTTGACAGCCATGCATTCGCCTGAGTGGATGATGTCTGCGGGGGAGAGAAATGTGCGAATCGGATTTGTACCTCTTGAAATACTTCCCCAACAATGCAGTTCACGTTTATATTTCGTAACGAGACGAAACGGCATTACATGTTACGAAGTCCAAGAAGTCACTGCCAAAAATTTCAGAAAGCAATACGGCAGCCCTTTAGCGCACGGTGAATAAATGTCAAAAATGCGTATGAACATAACTGTCTTACACAAGTTGTCAGTGCTTATATAGCCGCAAGAAATTAAGGTCGGCTGTGGCGCGTTCTACACGCACCCTACGCGAATGAACAGTATATTAAACCAGCCACTGCGAAGAATGAACCACAACCAATGCATACTTCCAGTGCCAAGACTTGGAGCAGAAACTCTGGACCTTGCTAACAACTTGATACGACAGTGACGAAGATTTCAAAACGCCATGGAGAAAGGAGAAGCAATGGAGAGGCCCTGACGTCATTTCTACTGAAGCCAGAAATGCCATTTTTGGAGGCCGCAGTTTTTTGCTTGCAATTTGCCACTGCCCCTGCCATTGCTTGCTCTCCTGTCATCTGCTTCATCTCCACCTGGTCACCACTGGCTACTGGCTGAGCCACACAGTGACGAAGGGCTTTGGCAGGCCGGCCTTTGGTGCCGTTGCTAGGGCACGGTTGCCAGCGGCCTCCAATGAGCGTGACTAAACAGCGTCACTTGTTCCCCACTTCTCCCAATGCGCCGGTGGCCAGCGGGGCCTCTACTAAGTTTTCTTCGCTCTATGAAAAACACCGAGGCTGCTAGCATTTGAGTCAAGCTGTCCAATCTCCAAACCGTTATCTCATTAAGAGCAAGAGAAACGTGCTTTCCAGAACACTCACCTAGGATGGCTGTGGGTCGGATGGCTTCCAAATCCTTGAGGTATGCCCGTGCGTGGCCCCTGGAATTGAAAGAAATGGGCAACTGTGGGAATGCTCTTTCAGAGCCTTCCAGGCATCTGTGAAGCGAAAACCTTGATCTGGTCGGCCTCATTTAGAAAAAGACTGATCCTTTATTTCCAAAGGCTTCTTTACGACCAAAAATGTTGCGAGAAAAGTAAATTCTTTGCCACACGCACAGCTACAGGGGAGCCTTCAATCAAGGTGGTGCTAGACACAAACAGGCTGCACAAATAGGCCAAGCAAGGACGATAAATTTTGTGCTGCTGCAATAAATGATATGCAATTTTCACTCAGAGGAAAAAGCCAGTGATTGTGCTGCTGAACCCAAGAATGCGGGTTTGATTCCTGGCTGCGGTGGGCCACTTTTCTGATGTAGGCGAAAAGCAAGAACACCTGTGTGTTTGAGGTTTTGGGCGCACGTTAAAGATCCAGATCCCCAGGTGGCCAAAATTAATCCGGAGCCCTCCACTATGGCGCACCTCATCGCCTGTGCAGTTTTGGCGCGCAAAACCCCATAATGAATCAATCAAAGAGCCAAACTGGCGAACTGGATTGTGGCGAACTGGATTGCACTTATGCTGGTATGTGCTGCCCGGTTTTTATTGCTGCATATACACTATTCTGGTTTTTCAGGAAATCTTCACTTGCACTGGTGCCTGTTTGGTGCTGCCCTTTTACAGCGCCATTTATGTTTTGAAGAGCTTGGACATAGAAGAGTCCTCCAAGATGGATTTGTCACAAGAGCACATAAGGTATTGGAAATACCAGTAAAAAATTCTAAAGCTAATATCCCTCTTTCATTCCAGGAAGACTGCGGCTGCAGTGGGTGCTTAGTGTTTAGTCCTGTATATATGTATACATGTATCCTCTCCCTCTTCTCCCTTTCCTGTCAGCCTGTTTTCCCCATCTCCCACACACCCCCACCAGCAGACATTCCGGTGTCCACCCTTAGGTGAGACAAACTACGGCTGCTGGTGGACTTTCCTTTCCATGGTCTATAACAATAAATTCATTCATCCATTCATTCACTTGGAGTGACAAGTCTCTGACATCCAAGTGAGCTTGTCCCCTCCCACCCTACAATGGCCTCCAGAAGGACGCAAAAAAACACTCCCTCTTCTCCACATGGGGCCATGAAAAGTAACCTTGCCCATTTTTACTCGTGTTGCCTTTACAGGGCCAACAGACTTCAGCAGGAGCCTACATATGCAGGTCGGTGCACCCATAACCACCAGCAGTAGCTAAAAGGTCACGCTACGAGTGCGGTGCTTCCTCTGTCAGTCTTCAATGTTTTGTCATCGCATCAGGATCCTTAGGTTCTCACGGCATTCCCACAGGCAAGATGCATTAAGGTCCCATCTCATCAAGAACTACCGTATTTACCCGATTCTAACGCGCCCCCGATTCTAACGCGCACCCGATTTTCCTGACAAAAAAAACGAAAAAACTTGCACCTCCGATTGTAACGCGCACGGGACTTTGTGTCCCAGACAAATGAATGCGAGAGAAACGGGCAATTTATTTGCCGAAGTAATCTCACTCATCTCACTCCTCTTCGCTTCCCGCTGACCACAACATCTCGTCCTCGGTGCCTACAAGCGCGTTCGCGATGCCACACTTCTGAATGAACGTTCAACCATGGTCGATGGGATGGTGACCCACGCCTCGCACGCCCATCCCTAAAGTTTCTCCAGAGGTGCACGCTTCAGCAGACCATTCGTTTTGAACGCGTGGGAGCCGCTGCTGCCATTGCTGTTATCAAGCGCGCAAGTGAAACGATTTGACGATTTGTGTGAACGCCGATAGAAAAGCCTAGGCGCCTAGGCTTGCTGCGTCCGAAAAATCGTTGCTAAAAGCTTTGGCGCCATCTTGAGATGGCGCTGGCGATGGGTGGGACGAAATTTCCGCTGTTCGGCAGTTTCGGGTTTGTATCCGATTCTAACGCGCACGCGATTTTTAGGCCTATTATTTCGGGAAAAAAGTGCGCGTTAGAATCGGGTAAATACGGTATGTCCACCTAGCTTGTGGCCCACACCTCCATTAGATACTTACAATGTGACTTGATGTTGACTTATCCCTAACAAGCACTGTCAACCTATCCACCAATGTTTTTCTGGTAACAAGCACTTCACTGGGAGAAACTCACTGACACACTTACCAAATGTGTCCCCACTCTGGCGAAAAAGGGAGCTTAAATGTGCCATGAATACCGTGCAAGTCTTCAAACTTGCTCACCAGCTAGGATATGTGCAACATTTGTCCTCTGGTGCCTATGCACCACATGTGACGTAAATTTTTATCTCGCTTTAACTTTGCCTCCCACAAAGATGCTATTTCAGCTTTGTTTACATTTGTTGAATGGAGGGCCTCAAACCCTGTGCCTCATTCCTTTTGCAGTTATTACCGACAGCAAATAACTCACATCGGTGGTGTTCATGGCACACAATACTAAATTGCATGAAACATTCCCCACAGATGAATAACAAATACAACTGCAGTGCTTGCTTCTGTTTTTTGTTTTTGTTTTTCCATCCCATGTAACGGCAGCCGGCCAACCACCATGCCAAAAAGAAATGCCCTTCGAACATTGAATGCTGCCTCTACGATCTTGCACCACCTACCACAATACCCATTCAGCAGTGTCATTCCATATGGAACTTGCACACGCAGAGTGGCCTCACTCTCTGTGGTTGGACTGAGCTCCAATGCTTTTTTTAACTTGTGCTACAGTCGAACACGGATATATCGAACACGGGTATATCGAATTATTGTCTATATCGAACTCATAAATTATCCCCTTGAAAATTCTGTGTAAAAGTATAGGAATTCGTACTTCTATATCGAACCGCATTTTTCCCGACATTGGTTTTATCGAACGCCGCACGAGCTGGAAGGTGCTCTTCGGCGGTCGCTGCACCCCCGACTGAGGTTCAGGAGGATATAGAGGAATGCGCGGGCATGGCGAAGACTGGCTCGCAAAACTAATCCCCCCTACCGGAACGAATTTGCGCTTGCCCAGTCAGGCCCCGCTACCGGCCGCCGTAGCGTTAGCGGACGGAGCCTGGTATGCTAAATTTCTCTAGGCACATAAGCCCAAACGCTCGGAAAATGTGACAGTGCGAGATAGGGATGCGCCGAATGCGGACGTCCTTTTTTTTTTTTTTTGCGGCTGCGTATGTTCCTCGGCTTGCCGAAAAAGAGTTTTGTTTTCTCTCTCTCTGGGTCTGTCTTCCCCCGATGTCGTCTCGGGAAAGGGAAGAGGGAACGAAGGCGCTGGCGGCCTCCTCCTTCTTTTGCATTTTGCTGCTGTTGCTGCTGTTTGGCGAGTTGTCCCGCACCTTTCGGAGATCACTGTTTCTCTCGGAGATGACCATCGCGAGCGCTTGGAATTGTTACCTTCAAAGTTCTTGTGGTACGTGCGCGCTGTTCTTCTTTTGCGTGCGTGTTGTGCGTGGTGTGCGGAGGCGCAGCGTAGTGCTGGAATTTTCTAGTTGTGCAGCCTCGAGAAGATCGAGACCAGCGTCTTTAATTTCATTTCCAGGACGAAGAAGCAGGCGATTTTTTTTCACGGAAATAAAGCGTCCTGTTGCGTCCTGAGTGCGGAATTAGTTGTCATTCTTGAATGCGACGATCGGCAAGTGATCGTCCGCCATAGGTGAGGTCTCAGAGCCCATATTTTCTATATAGAATTTTTCATATATCGAACTATTTCGCGATCCCCTTGGAGTTCGATATATCCGTGTTCGACTGTACTACCTAAAAACTAAACCTCCCTGAATAAACATCAAAATGTTTCCAGGCCAGGATGCTGCACACCAGATCAGGAGGGACACACTGCTTTCGGATCCTGATTATAACAACCATGCAATAAGACTGGCTGTCAAGATGTGTGCAATGCCCTCCCTCCCCAAGGGCCCATTTTGTTTATTCATTTGCATGCACTGTACCTTGCTGCGATGCACAGCAAGTTTTTAAACAAACCGCAGAAGGCTGAATAAAGACAAAGGCTAAGGATTACTCTGTGGTGCTTGCACTGTGTGTGCCTCATTCATGGTTCCTGTTCGTAAGGATCGGCAGGCCCCAAAGGAACAGGACTAAGGGAACAGCAGGCACCCACCGGTAGGCGTTGGGAGAGTAGATGCACTCGGTGGAGAAGTAGTCCAGCTTCTTGAAGTGGGCATACCTGCGGGACAGAAGTACTTGGAATGCAGTCAAGTAGCAGCAGACCCCCCCCCCTTATAACCACCTTTTAGATGACCATTGAGCTCAGTGATACACCATACTGAGCACCGCAACGACAGTGGTAAGATGATATGAGAAGGAAAGGAAGTTATGCTCACCTGACAGGTGCCTTCGTAAAGGACAAGCTGAGCAGAAGTCCTAGCCTGAACGCAACAGCAGCCTGTAACCGCTCGACAATGCACTCCTTGTCTAGGTGAGCCACTGGACATATTGAGGGGCTTACCGTATTTTCCGGTGTATAAGTCGCAGTTTTTTTCTGAAATTTTCGGTGGTGCGTCTTATCCACCGGTCCGACTTATGTATGGAATAAATTCGGTTCGCGGCGGCCGCGCGTGGCCAGTGCACGTTAAGAGACACAGCTCTATGGTCTAAATGAATCCGAAAGCCCACCGCTACGGTGTTTCTCCATAGCCCATTATGTTGCTTCGGGACGTTAAACCAAAGAATTTGCAGCTTTTTCTAGTCAAAAACAATGATAATGGCCTACGACAACTGCGCGCCACTTTCTGCCATGCGCAGTGACTACAGTTCAGAATAAATTCACAGTAATATTACACTGGGTTGCAAAAATAAAATGCAGCTTATAAATTATACAGAGAGTTACTCTGAAGAAGGTGAACGTGCTGCTAATTTTTAAAATGACAGCTTCGATTTTCGGGCCGCTTCCGGTCGCGTCACTTCCGTCTGCCATGACACCTTTATTGCGCTGATTTACGACAGCACGCAAGAGACGCGCGACGTTTGGAGAGGTGGCCAAATGGGTCTCACACTCGTGGGACTCCATTTCTGCAAAAACAGTTGTAGCCGGGGTTCATAAAGGCCGGAATGATCCATTCCGCCGAGTGGTGACGATGTTGACGAAGAAGACATCCGTGAGTCGGAGGACGACAGCAATGTGCCGGCGGAACTCCCACTTGAAGTTGCTGAATTGTTTGTTAGCGAGTAGGAGGTAGAAGACTTCAATGGTTTTGCTTAAACGCCGTCTGTAAGTACATGCTATCTGTGTGTATCAATAAACCATTTTTGAGAAGTTAGTTCTGTCTAGACTTTCGACGGTATATGCACGTGTCTAGCCCTCCTTACCGGGAGATGCGTTGATAGGCGGCGGCCGCCCGCAACCATGTACTTTCGCCGCTCTTTGTAACGATCTGGTTCACTATGAGTTACCTTAATTAACAAGTGCGTCTTGTACACCGGTGCGTCTTATACACACGGTGCGACTTATATACGTTTTTTTCTGGAAAAAACTGTCATTTTGAGGGGGGTGCGACTTATACAAAGGTGCGACTTATAGACCGGAAAATACGGTAGTTTAAATAACATGTGGAAGACTACATTTGGCCCTAGGAATGCAGATACAGTCTACGCCCCTTACAACAGACCCTCTTAATCAGGGAAAAAATGGCTGCTGTATCCAAAGTATGCAGTATCCAATCGGGGAGGGGGGGGGGGGGGAAAGAGGAGTTATGAGCGTCAAGAGGGAACTTTGACCAGTATTGCATATACATGCCACAAACAACACAAACAATTTGTTCTTTCTACACGCCTGCAGCATCTCTGCAAAGCATCCACATTGGGGAAAAAAAGCGCCGAATGCTGTTTTCAAAGATTAACACCGGTACTTGTAAAAGGCCTAGAACACCTCGTTGAGTGCATAGAGATGCACACCAAGCTGAGCAAATAAAGCGACAATGTAACTAGGAGCAGTTACAAACCAGTTATAAAAATCACTCATGGCCAGCAGAATTGCCAGGCACTTTTCAAACCCTTCGTGATAAGGCAGGTTTACCCTAAACTGCAGGTTTACCCTAAACCCTTCGTGATAAGGCAGGTTTACCCTAAACTGCTCGTAAAACAATTCAGATCGCTCCCTGACAATCCCCCAAAGCAGCTTCCGAAAATTTTTAATGGTTTTAGTCTGGTCAGTAAAACGGCGGATAAGAAATAATCTGATGAAGGACAGCTGTGAAACAGAAAGTTAGACCAGTTGGACCTCGCACAGCCAGCAGCAGATTGCACACAATGGATGGGAACCGTCCCCTTGCTTGAGGCATTTCTTACCTTTTTCATCAAACGGAAAGGGAACGATGCATGTGTGGGAATGATAAATGTCGAAATTCATTGAACCTGAGTTCGAGGGCAGACTTCACCTCGGGTGCGCCACTTAGCGTATTCGAGAGCACTGTCCTTCAATCTCACCGGGGCCATGTTTTTTAGCAGCGTCCATGTCCTTGATGGCCAAGCGAACTGGCTGCTTAGACAGGCTTGCACTTCTGGCGATGGCGGCCTATTTTTCGCCATGTTCGACAGTGTTAGTTATGCTTAGTTAATCAGACAGTGAAACTAGCTATCCTGCCGCTGGTCACCCCCCCAAAAAAAAAAAAGCAAAAACGATGGCTACCAGCACTGGCTTGGCTTGGCTACGCCAATGACCCAATATACGCTGACAATTTTGCAAGAGATAGCAGTTTTCTCACCAAAATGAACAAAGAGAAAGCATATCAGGTGCTGGCACTGAAGAAGACCGCCATTAACATTCAGTCAAAACCATTTCTGCCCGGAATTTAGTCTGTTGTTGCCGATAGTCTGCTACAACCGGGTACGTTATGAGTGGAGTCGATAAAATACATGGGGACCAAACAAACCAACAAAATGGCCTGAAGTCCATTGTTGTTGCCGGGTCTGCTGTAACTAGCATAGACCAACACTTAAATGCTCTGACCCTTTTAGTTTTTTCTTTTACATCAGAAATTTCCCTAGACTAAATCCACAAGAGCTGCATAACTTGGCAGGCTGTATAATGATCTTGGTTCGCAATGGCTTAGCCAGATTACCATCGTAAATTCATTCCTTCCTCCAAGCTTGACAGTCTGTGCCCTATACGTAGTAGTCCGTGTGAATGCTGGCCTCTCTCTGCTGCATAAAAATATGTGTCACTTTTAGATTAATTTTTGTCTCACCCAGTGACAAAAACTACTTGCATCACAGTGCAAAGCTACTGACAGCTCCTGTAATATTCCTTCCCATGGGCACACCCTGATGAAGCATTCTCAAGACAGCACTTTCTGCATTCTGCTCTTCCCAGCAGCCCTCAAGTCTGCCTCCCACAAGCTCTCATTGACTCAACCAGCTATCAATGCCGCCCTGCATCTTGCACAGCTGGAGGGGTGAAGACACTCACATGACGATCTCCTTCTCGTAGGTGTACTTGAAGGGCTTGGAACGTGGAATGGCACCCTCAGAGCCCTGCAACAAAAAATTCAAGCCGTTCCACTCAATGTTAAAGCTGTCGGAGGTGCGGAGCAGTGATTCGCCATAATGGGCTGTGGCGCCGTTATCCGCTCACTGCTACCACCCATCACGATCTTCACCGCTCTCTCTCACTCCTCCTCTGATGAACTGAATGAAGGTATGTCCAACACGAAGGTTTGTCCAACACATTTCAATTTCCCGCCTTCGCAGTGCTCGAATGCCCCCTGCCTGAAACAGCGCCACCGGGAGTTCTGTTCTTTTTGTGCTTGCTTTTCATCCCGCACGTGCTGGTGCCTTACTGCGCAGTTTGGAACGCACCGTCTATGGCGGCCGATGTTTTTCACTTATTGTCCTAAAAATGAACCCAACGAGCGTTCCTAAGTGAACACAGGCGCTGCCGGTTAATTACGTATATTTTGCCTCAAATGTACCTGCAGTTTTCTTTGTGCTAAACAACAGGGAGATGCATGACAAGCGCCAGTGTTTCACGAGTTTCAAACGGTTATGACTATAAAAACCGCTTGGCTTTCAAAGTCTTTGTGTTACACACCTACGGGACACTGTGTGGCTCTACTTGGGTCCGTTATCTCGCTGCGCCGCCTTATTCCGGCAGTCACTTGACATCGAGCAGCGTAACAGCAAGCAAGCTACGATGACAAGGCGAGCCCTTAGAGTGCTCTGTACTTAAAACACCAGCAACCACTGAGAGGGGAACAACAACAGAACACATAGGTTACCATGTCCAACACACCACTAGTTCCAGCACACGTGGTTGCAGCTTGCGGCGAAGGTGGAGAACTCTCCCAGTGCAAGGGAATGGGAAAGGAAACAGCGTATTCCAGTTCACGGGAGAACGTCAAGGCAGTGCGCCTAAAATTGCACATGGTGACTGCATATGAACCTACCACAGACTAGAAAGAGAAGTGATTGAAGAAACCGGACATTCCAGAGGGATGGTCACGTGCTTAGGCGCACAATCCACGTACAGATATATATACAGCAAAATGTAAATGATTGGAACAGAAGGCCCAGTTGCCCACTGCCCAGATTTTGCTTCCCGAAAGGAGTTCGCAGTTCTGCGTTACAGGCCTTACTTAGCAGAGACAAGTTACAGTAAGCACAGTCAACGTGTGTGAGAAATGGCCTGTACCGTACAGTACACAGTACTTTTAGGTTAGCACACAATGATACAGGTCAAACTCTCTTCAAAAGATGCAAGAAGAAAATTACTTTGTGCTCATTTCCAGCACGTGTTATGAAGCAAGCACACAATGAAAGACTTCACAGTTACAAGAGCTTCAAGGCCCGATAAAGTGAAAGCCCCACAGCTCCCAGGCCAACACCACTTTGCTTCAGGACAAGCCAAAGTGCATAGCACCTCCTGGCTGAGTATAAAACAGCCTGGACGATCCCAGACAAGGCACCCTTCGATCTTCAGCCAAGAGGCTTGCGATGCTCACGGCTTTAAACTAGGGGTGTGCGAATATTCGAAACTTCGAATATTCGATTCGAATTTTTCGGTATTCGATTCGATTCGAACGGCACTTTTATTGTTCGAAATATTCGAACCATCCAAAACTAAAAAAAAAAAATATTCAGGACGTGTCTCAACAGCAAAGTCGCGAAGCATATACACGGCGAACGATACGTGCTTTCGCAGACTGTATCGGTGTTTATTCGTGGTTACAGTGGAATCTCGATTATACGATTCTGGGTGATACGAATTTCCGAAAAGTTTCGGCGAAATTGCATTGTTTGCAATGTGAAAAATTTCGGCTGTACGAACGGACCTGCGCGGCCCGGCGGGTACGAACGAGCAGGCGAGGCCACCCGACTGCCGAATCGAGCAAGTGATGGCTCTCTCTCCCCTGTTTGTCACTCTTTCTCCAGAAATGGCCGGGCTGTTGTTTTCTCCTCGCGAAAACGCGCCGCGCACGCCCCACGCGCGCTGACACAGCCGTGAAACCACCCGCACGCTGCACGCGGCGCGGCCGGCGGCGGCAACATGACGTCGGCTCCGGCCGTGAAGTGGCGCGGGAACTGGAGCACCCGCTTGTAACCACTCTTTAAAATAAGGCTCAAGGGAGACACGAAGTTGCTTGTGCGGTAAAGGAGCTGATAATGCATGCGAAAACGGTACTATAAAACATCATCCCCACCGCTAGTGAAAGCGCCCATGAAATATTTGTGGGGGTGCTAAGCCTAACCATCTCCGGCGGAGCCAAGCCGGCTGTCTCGATCGCTTCGCAAGTCGTCAGGCTCCTCCATTCTGCCGCGCGCGTCGTGCGTCATTTTCTGACCGAGGTAGGCGCGGGCGCGAAATCGTCGATGCGGGCGTGAAAATACAGCGTGCGCAAAGCCGAGGTGAGCGATATCGCGTGCAAAAACGCACCATGCGGTTCACGCTCGACTGATGCGGCGTGTAGCGAGCTTGGGCCACTTGGGCATCGCGAGTGAGGAGATGAGCGCGAAGCTTTCCGTGCTCCAGAAAGGACTGCTTTGCGACATGGGGGTTAAAAAAAGCAGAAAAAATCAAGAATTTCCTGACGCGAAAGCAAGAAAAGAAATAAACGAAAACTTTTTTCAGCGCTCACTTTTTTGGTCTGTGTTGGTTCATACGAATTTCGGATGATACGAATATTTTTCGCGGTCCCGCAAGATTAGTATCATCGAGATTTTACTGTATCAGCGCGCGGTAATGTGTACGGATGCCGGCCACTAGTGTCTCAAGTGAGTGGCTGTTTTCGGTATCTGGTAGAGTCGTGATGAGCAGGAGCTCACTGCTCCCGGAACATGTTGAGCAGTTAACCTTTCTTCATGATAACATTTAAGTGAGTGCAGACCTTAACCTGTTGAGTGCAATGGTACTGTGCAATTCCTAATTTTACTTTATGGGATTTGTTGTGCAGTTTTTGTGTTTCTAGATGGTGAAAACTTTAATTTTACAAAAAACAATAAGTATTCGTATTCGAAAAATATTCGATTCGATTCGAACCTTGTTTTCATTATTCGTATTCGCTTCGAAATTAAAAAATTGATATTCGCACACCCCTACTTTAAACCTTTTTGTTCTGGGCCCAGTACATGCCATTAGCCCGCCAAGGACACCGGTGACATGAGCTAAATTGCAGCTCCACCATCAACGATTTCGTTAGTATAAGCATACCCCAACAGTGCATATGTGCAGAACCAGTGAGCACTCTCGCAAGCTGAAACACCAAAGGCTTGTGAACCAAGCGCCTCTCCTTTAACCAGGACGGAGGAGATTAAAGAAATGTTACTTGAGGAAAAAACAACCCTTCTAAACTCACCGTGGTGATGTCTGTACACCGCTGTAGGCGTGCAATGTCGCCCCTCAGCACTGATGATGAAAGGGGGGAAAAAAAGGGTAACTTTAAAAACAAAATCAACAAAGCAATCACGCAACAGTGGTTTACAAAAGCGAATGCTGAAGGTCTATTAGACTAGAGTTCTTTAATGAACACAAAACATTTTCTAGAATTCCTACCCTAGTCAACGCTTTGGAAGAACTGGGTTCAACTAAGTGCATCTACAAATAAACCTGGTTCCACCCAGTGTGAAATCAGCTAGATCAGCGGAGCTGCGGTATTCTTGTGTAGGCTTAAACGTCAACGGCGCTCGCCCAAGAACAGCAGCGCTGTCGCTGCACAAATTCTACGGTTCACGCCAAGGAATCAGCACCTAAATGTCAGCAGCAGAAGGGAGAGGAACCCTCCCCTGTGAGGCCACTGCGCCCTCTATCGGCGGGTCTGGGAACCAGTTTCTGCAAGGCCGCCTGCGTGACGCACGACCTACAGCAGACTCCCGAAAAGGCTCGACATACAACAGCTTTACTGTTAAAGTATCACAAAAGAAGCACTTGCAGCTCCAAAACAAGGCCCTAGCCGCAAATACAATTACTCTGACAACGACAAACTGCACCAAGCATGTAAAGCTTTACACAAAGTGTAACTTTGAGGCCAAAAATGTCAATGCGGTGAATTGTTTCACGATTATGACATTTTGTATTTCGTGACAGTCTACAAAATCTTGCTTGGCAGCGACTTTCGACAGCGTATCATCCAAAAGAACAGCCATTGTGTGAGGACAGACATTTAGAAGAAACCTGTAGGTGCCTTCCCACCAGTTCACAGCACATGCTGCTATGATAATGTTCTCAACTCTGGATTGAAAGAGTTCTCAGTTGCAGTGCAGTGAACACAATACCCTGCCCAAAATGCCTGCACAGAAGATGCGGGTTTTAAAGCCTAGTTTTCTCTCTGTTACTACAAGCGTTTTATTTTGGTAAGCACTACCTGTGATGAAGCATCGAGCAGCTTGAAGGCTGATAAAGTGCCACTTATTCAAATTCTGTTTGCTCATGAATACAAAACCTCAGTCTCTTAAAACCGTCAACAAAAACTTCATTCATCCCACATTCGCAATTTTCAAAGTGGGAACCAATTTTAACCTTTAACTCTTTCGTTACGGCGGAAAAACGACCGATTTTAAGTGCTTCCACAAAACTTTTTTTTTCTCTTGAGCTACTGGACACACGTAGCCTAACTATGCATGAAATTGTAGCTTATAGATTGCTCTTCCAAACACAAAGCAGCAGTTTTGTTAAAGGTACAATTACTTAGTTTATTTGTCAAGTAATCAGAAAAAAGCCCCCAAGTAAAGTATACGAAAAACACAAATTGGCACTTTTACCGAGACTTAAAATTATTTCAGGTATTTTAAGATATACAAAATTGTTCCTGTGTTCCTTGGCTATGATTCAATATATAAATCAACAGTGTACACCAAGTTTTGGATTTTTGAGGGCCCATCAACCTAGCGCAACTGACGGCATGCACGTTAGAATCACATGCGCGTTAGAATCGGATACGAAACCGAACCGAAACAGCGGAAATTTCGTACCCCTCATCGCCATCGCCATGTCAAGATGACGCTAAAGCTTTTAGCAACGATTTTTCGGACGCAGGAAGCATAGGCGCCTAGGCTTTTCTATCGGCGTTCACACAAATCGTCAAATCGTTCCACTTGCGCGCTTGATAACAGCAATGGCAGCAGCGGCTCTCACGCGTTCAAAACGAGCGGTCGGCTGAAGCTTGCGCCTCTGGAGAAGCTCGCGGGATGGGCGTGTGAGGCGTGGGCCACGATCCCATCGACCATGGTTGAACGTTAGTTCAGAAGTGTGGCATCGCGAACGTGCTTGACGGCACCGAGGACGAGATGTTGTGGTCAGCGGAGGGCGACGAGGAGTGAGATGAGTGAGATTACTTCGGGAAATAAATCACCCGTTTCTCTCGCATTCGTTTTTCTTGCTCACACAGTTCCGTGCGCGTTACAATCGGAGGTGCAAGTTTTTTAGTTTTTTGTCAGGAAAATCGGGTGCGCGTTCGAATCGGGTAATTACGGTATACTCTTTTGTGTCCTCGCACAAAATTCTTATCAGTTCGGTGGTAAAAAACAAGAAAAAAAAATCGAGCGCTCTCGACAACCGTCGCACCTGAACCCTGCAGCGCTAATCTGACACGAGCGCCACGTTATCTTGAAGGTGATAGCGCGATACGGCGCGGTGCATTTGGCAAAATATCCCGGCCGTACGTTCTCGAGACCCTAAACACAAAATCAAAACCACAGTCGTCAGATAAGAAGCACATTTTGTTTATAAATACAGCGCGGAGTCACAACGAAATTACCTGCCAGCGCTTGTTGAAGTGCGAGGCCCCTGAACCGGAGCTTTGTCGTCCTAACTGAAATCTGAAGATCCCACATCATTGCTTGACCCCTCACTGCTGCTGGAATCCCAAAAATCGACAGCAGGAGCTGCCGAAGTACTTGCTACAGCAGTCCGACTTTGCGGAGCGCGGCCGCAAACCCGACGCCATTTTTCCTCCTCCTCCCCTCCCCCTTCGGTTCAAATTTCTCTTGCTACCCCGCCACCACACGAGCACGACCAACTATACTTCGGACCTGCCCAGCGAGCGCGGCCCCAGCACCGCCGTGGCAGGGACAATTTTCGCCGCTACTAGTGGAGTGGCGCTACTTACGCACTGTCGTTCCTTGCCGCAGCGCTTGCCACACGCATGGGCGCAGCCATGCAGAACGCGTTATTGCAGACGCGGCGTGGAGCGTAAGTTGCGTCTGCTGCATGTAAAGCACGAAGTTTCAGACGTGAAAAATACAGCTTATGCAATCCTCTGAAGCGAGTTTTTCTTTTGAAGGAGAACGATGGTATACTGTTTTGTACCTTATTGTAGATCTGAAGAAGGTAAGGTGAGAAATGTGTTCTTTCACGAGTTCCCCGTCACCGAAGTTTGAGACAAATGGATAAAGACAATCTGAAGAAAAGATGAGAACACCCTTCGTTTTATTTTTATTTTTTTCCCTTCACAATTGTGTTTTATTTTTGAAATTATGCGCTTTATCGCTCAACCGATCCTGACAACTTGAAGATAGCATGCTTCGCTCCGCATAGTTATCGTATTTTAATATGGGCGATTGGTGTTAAATAGCAAGGAGCAGTGGTGTGCTGTCTTTACACCTGAACGTAGCTTCATGTTCCCACCGAATTATTGGTTGTGTTTTTAGGTTATTCAGTTCCAAGCATCAAGGCCAGCACAGTGGGCCTCATTGTGGGCTTTCGTAAGAGAACCATCGAGGAAGACAATAAGTGCTCACTCTGCGTGGAGCAGCTTAGAGCGCCTCGCTCATTGGGCCTGCCAATGCGGTGATCTTCAGTTTGGACGGGGTGGGCTATTTTATCCGAGACTTCAGTTGCTGGAATCCGTCTGTGCACTGGAAAGAGCGGCCCAAGCATTCGCAAAACTTCCGATATGCTACAAAAACAACGATGGCAGTGTTTGTGAGGACATGGTTACCAGCTGCACTGGACGAAAACGAGCTTTTTAGCCACAACGGGTCAACGATTGTCATAACCAGGGCAGTGGTTGAGCTCGGGCTGGGGAAGTTCAGCCGACCCTGTATTGCGGAAAACCAGACTCCAGAATAGTGCTGGAAGTGTGACTACTGTGCTCCATTGTTCAAGTGAAGTGTATGGTTGTGAACGACAATGAACTTTTGAAAAAAGAAATGCCAAAGTGAAAAGGATAGTGCCATACTAGCGTTCATTATTGTTCTGAAAACCGGACTACAGTGTGGCATTGTGTGCCTAAACTTGGCATTGTGTATGTAAATAAACGTAGCCTGCAAATAGGCTTAAAATGTCATCTTTGTTGAGTTAGTAGTGTAGCAAGTCATTGTAGCACATCATATGCCCTCGCAATAAAGAATTTCCAATTTATTCGCAAGGAAGGCGAAATCATCGTCGCTAATTAGTGCGCGTAAGACCGTAACTAGCATCTTTGGTGCTTGAATTTTTGCATTTTGTTTTCCGAGCATAGAAAATTTGTCCGCATCCTCATAGCAAGGAAAAACCGCTACACTTCATGAGGAATTTCAACAGAAAGCTTCAATTTTGTTGTATTTACTATAACAAAAAGAGTTCCTGGGAAGCTTTTATCACATACGTTTCGTTTATGCTATGAACTTCCCAATGTACATTCAATTCGAAAATACCCTTCCCCTGCGAGTATGAACCTGTACTCTTTGGCTAGCCAGTTCCGTTGTCAGTGTGTGAGATAATGTTATTTCTTTTGGGCATCACTTCATATCATACCACGAAACTAAATGCGTCGCGTGCACCGTAACGTATCTCACAACGGGAAAGCAAGTCAAAAGGCCCCGCCCCGCCTTAACACGCTGAATCAAAAAAAGAAAAACATTCATTCGGGGATTGTCACCGTAAAACTGCTACTTATTCATTCGTAATTACCGAAAACAATTAACTGAAGTCTGATTAAACACGAATTCCCGCGCCAGACGGCTGCTACTAGCGCTCGATCACGCACTGCAAGCGTAGCCGCCGCTCGCCGCAACAGTGCGTAAAAGCGCCCCTAGCGGCCTCACGCGAAATGAGACTCGGCGCAAGCGCTCCCGTAGAGCGCCGCTGGCTGGGCAGGTCCGAAGTAAAGTTGGTCGTGCACACGAGACACATAAACAAACGAAACCGATATTGAAAGAGAATCAACCTAGCGCAACTGACGGCATGCACGTTAGAATCACATGCGCGTTAGAATCGGATACGAAACCGAACCGAAACAGCGGAAATTTCGTACCCCTCATCGCCATCGCCATGTCAAGATGACGCTAAAGCTTTTAGCAACGATTTTTCGGACGCAGGAAGCATAGGCGCCTAGGCTTTTCTATCGGCGTTCACACAAATCGTCAAATCGTTCCACTTGCGCGCTTGATAACAGCAATGGCAGCAGCGGCTCTCACGCGTTCAAAACGAGCGGTCGGCTGAAGCTTGCGCCTCTGGAGAAGCTCGCGGGATGGGCGTGTGAGGCGTGGGCCACGATCCCATCGACCATGGTTGAACGTTAGTTCAGAAGTGTGGCATCGCGAACGTGCTTGACGGCACCGAGGACGAGATGTTGTGGTCAGCGGAGGGCGACGAGGAGTGAGATGAGTGAGATTACTTCGGGAAATAAATCACCCGTTTCTCTCGCATTCGTTTTTCTTGCTCACACAGTTCCGTGCGCGTTACAATCGGAGGTGCAAGTTTTTTAGTTTTTTGTCAGGAAAATCGGGTGCGCGTTCGAATCGGGTAATTACGGTATACTCTTTTGTGTCCTCGCACAAAATTCTTATCAGTTCGGTGGTAAAAAACAAGAAAAAAAAATCGAGCGCTCTCGACAACCGTCGCACCTGAACCCTGCAGCGCTAATCTGACACGAGCGCCACGTTATCTTGAAGGTGATAGCGCGATACGGCGCGGTGCATTTGGCAAAATATCCCGGCCGTACGTTCTCGAGACCCTAAACACAAAATCAAAACCGCAGTCGTCAGATAAGAAGCACATTTTGTTTATAAATACAGCGCGGAGTCACAACGAAATTACCTGCCAGCGCTTGTTGAAGTGCGAGGCACCTGAACCGGAGCTTCGTCGTCCTAACTGAAATCCGATATTGTAAAGAGAGGAATGCCAATGAACCACACCAGATGGCGATAGTTGTTGTGGAGCGCGGGTTTTCAGATTTGCGGGAGATTTAAAATCATCGGACGCCGGCTTCCGATTGCCTATGGCGCCGTCGTGAAAGAGTTAAACATACCGTATCTCCTGACATAACGAACCCACTTTTTTTCCAGAAAATTCGGCATGAATTTGGGCAGAGGGTTCATTATGCAGGAAAAAATTGCAACAAGTTGAAATTTCATATTGTAAAGTTGATAAGACAAGCACTGTCAGGGCCTTGCCATTTTCGTAAAAACACGTAGGTAATTATGAAATCAAATTTATTTTTTATTGCCAATATGCTAGTGGCCCCGCCCCCTACTCACCATGCAGCTATCCTCCTTAGTGAAGTGACTTCCGCCTCACATTTTTTGTCGGCCCACAGCGCACCGTCTTCCCTGCCGCCAAAGCACTCCAAAACTTCCCAGAAACTTCCCTTCTTTGGGCCCACGAAACACACGGCGATCCCTGTTCGCTGCCCAGAAACCTCTCGTTTTCACCCATAGCGTACACGCAGTGGGTCACCAGTGAAGTTCTGCCCCACCACGCAGTCTCAGACATGTGCATCAACGCATGCTCCACCACCTTCAGTTTAAGACCAGCTGTGTAGCTCGTGTACTGGCCCATCGTACGGCGCACACCAGGAGCACAAAAAAAGGTCGGAGCACGGCTGAGCCACAAAGCCACGGAGCATAATGGCGAAGTCGCGGAACAGCAAGAGCAGAGGAGTGCGGAGTACGTTTAGCAAGCGTTCAGAAGGTGGCGCTCCGTAAACGCGCAATTTTAAATTGTGAGCCACGGCATTTGCACTCGCGTCTCCTGCTACTGTTGAGATTTAGTTTTGTTGTATTGCATTTTTAGCATTTCTGTGCGTACTGTAGCATCAGCAACCATGCTGAGATAAAAGCATATTCCCACTGCATTTTTTATTCAATGTGACAGAAAAGCAAATTCTCAAGAAGACAAGTAGGGGAAGGGTTCATTACGCGAGTGGGTTCATAACACGAGTAAATACGGTATTAAACATTATAGGTCCTCAAAGCAACAAAACAAATCCAAGTAGCCGACAAGCAAAGTAGAGCGACATTTGGCAGCCCAGTATGCAAATAAGTGGCCCCAATAAAGCACTGTCCCTGCCCAGTGCATTTGTGCCTCACAATGAAGTAGATCATCATCATCACGGATGGTGTCCATTGTCAAATGAATGGCTCCCCCAGTGACACCCACCCGAAATGCAAATCAAAGAGAAAAATGGTGGCATATCTGCCCCTTTCGTGGCAAATGTCGACGAAAGACGATAGTCGACTGGCGCCCCTACCAAGTAAATGCCTCCCTTCTCTTTCCCGCTCCCCTCTCATGCTGTTCATCTCACGTCTCACTCCTCCCAAGATAGCACGCTAGAGGTTTGCTCAAGTCATTTTAAATTTACTGCATTCCACTGCTCCAAACCGGGTGCCTCGATGCCAGCACTGCCGTACGGCGGAGATGCGCGTGAATCGAGGCACCCTACTGCAACGTTTATAGGACCACGTTGCCCTACTCCGCGAGCGTTCTAAGCAAAACGTGGAACATATCTAGTGGAACCTTTTGTTGCTGTTGCCGTTTGATTTCTTAATAAATGCCGCCAGGAGCTATAGTAGCGCGGGTAACAACAGGCGACAGTTTTCTGCAGTTGACGTAGTATTTCATTGGCTTTTGCAAAATCCAAGCATCCATGAACTTTTTAATAAGGGAACACTGCAAATGTCATTTATGCATTGATTTTCTGCCTTACATCTGTGTAATGTCCTGTTCTTGTTCAACACATTGACAAGTATGAACACCGCCACAGGACTTCGGCGTTTAGATTTGGCTGTGGGTATACAAGACTATTGCGCAGATTTTGGGTGGCTGAATTGAGTTACTGACAGACAGAGATAAAAACAGACCAAAATTTCTGTGTTTAAGTAGCCCAATAAATACTATCGTCATGCTCACCGTTCATGATGATGGTCTCCGCAATGTCGTCTGCATTGTGACCTGCAGTCATTACGGAACTACAGTCAATGTGGGAGAAACACAAGTAGGTACATACCATGATGGGCTGCCAAATCTGGCATTAGTAACAACAAATGCGCCACCCGTGTTGTGAAGGATAAAATAATTGCCCCAAGTTGTAAGTACTTCACTACTTCACAGGGTAATAAAGAAGGATACCTGAAACAGGCTCTACAGAAAGCTTTTGTTATTCTGCATGTTTTCAGCTAGTCTCAATTAGAACCAATACAGAAGAAAGGACAAACACATGCACTAAAAGGGTGACTCAAGTTGTTCATAAACATGGACTAATCACCTTATAGGGTTGAAATCCAGAATGAGCAGGCCATGTTCAGAGCTTTCGCATTCGTCTTACACCAATTTTTTTTCACGACAAAAGTGTGTTTGAGAGTGTCGCTCCCCTCGTACCAAACCTCCCGCGAATACGCTGACGTTGGTTGTGACACTACACTGGCAAATATGCTGGGCTAAATTTAGCTGACCGCTAGCATGTTTAATTAACCTGTCCAGCCCGCACGAGAACGAGGAAAAAGCTGGAATGAACCACGAAATGGGTGAAAACCAACATTTCTGACGATCGAAATAGCATGGCGCATGGTGTTTCTCCTTCTGCCACCAATCACAGATAAACAAAAGCAATCAGTAAAATAACGAACTACATTGCTGCACAATGCAGCCACAAATAAAACTGAGTAATTCACTTTAGTACCTCTAAAGATGCTGCGAATCACACATAGGTAAACACAATTCACTTCATGGACAGTGCACCTGGCTCCTAGGTCTGACCCCCAGCAAAGCCCACAACACAAGGCACGCGAAATGACTGCCAAACCAAGATGTGTGGAACTGAGGCTGGCCTAGGACTAGGCTACACTGCGTCTTATCTTGGCTTACGAGCCCCGCCATCCTGCTGTGACACTATAGATGCTGGTAATTGTACTAGCTCTCCATACAGAGCGGCTAACAGCCTGGATTTCTGTTATGCTCATGCAGTGCTGATATACTAAGATAAAGCATTTGCAGTGGCTTCAATGCCCAGTTCTTGCAATGCAGGCAAAAAAGACAAACAGCAGTATTAAGGAAGCCATAATGTATCAGGTTGCCCCTGCATACTTTGTGAATCTAACCCCTGTATTCTGAAACTCTCCTCCACTCCAGCCTCCAGATCCTTGAAAGCGATTTTCGCACGTAAAGGCATTGTGGCATCCTCCACTCAGCCGAGTCGAGGAAGAACGTGGAGTGGAGGACAGGCTCGGAATACGGCCACGTGACTTCCCAGAAAATAAAACCCCATAACGCGCCATACGAAAACCGAAATCTATTTCTTTATTTAGTAAATTCATAACAACCAGGCTTCAGCAGCGTACGCAACAACACAGGGCTTACTAACACAACCAATAATGTGCAACCTCATGCATTAGCCAACTAATGTTTTGCGCATTGTTTTTCCACACCGACCGGTCAACCGAACACACGTTCGAACCTGCACAGGTGAATCACTCTAATTTAGACAGCCCCGGTTTCATGAGGCAGCCACTGCCACGAAGGGGTTGAGATATACCATTCCTGTGAACAGCTATGGTGCCAAGGAAGTGAGCACAGCAACCCTGTTTTAAATTACTGCCAACTCGACCACTACGCACAGCAAGAACAACAAGAGGGCTTTTTCCTCGCTCCCCCCCGCCTCTCTTAGCAGCAGAGGCTCTCCTCACCGGTGACCATCTTGTTGACGCCCAGCTTGGCCGCTCCCCGGTCCAGCGCCTGCCGTCGGAACACCCCGCAGAAGGTGCCTGGGACAGAAGTGCAAAGAAACGAATACTAATCCACTTTAGAAGAAAGGGATAAAGTGCTTCACTGTGTTGGTCCCTAATTTATAAGCCAGCACCGCAGAGGTCTGATAGAAACCAACGCAACTGCATGCATGCACGCTTAGTCAATTTGGCACCTCAATATTCAAAACTTTTGAATATCAAAGCGAATGATGATGGGGTATTCAACGTGGCTGAGAACCGGAAAGCACCACTCAAAAACCAGAAATACACAGCTTGCACATGACGTCATCACGACCCTCCTTTCTTGTGACCCACTTCAAGCTTTTTTTAGCGCTCCCAAAGGTAAGAGCATCGGATAAGAGTGCAGCCTTTCGCCGTGCTTGTGGTTCACAAACGTGGCTGCTACGGTGACGTGGGTGCAAGCCCTCTATATTATCGGTGCATTTCAAGATTCAGAAGAACCAATAGACAGTTGTTTCATTCAATCAATGTCAAAGGGGTCCCAACGTCACGTGCGCAACTGCTACAGTTTGTGTGCATGAAAACAGATACCAAACATTACGCATTCTTCCAAAAACTGCACGCATCAAATTGCAGCATTCAGAACCATATTTACGGCCCCTTTACTGCACCAAACTATGTCCCATTAAAAACACGCCGTACATGGCCTCTGCAACGACTGAACGAGTAGGGCCCAGACGACCCCATTCTGGCTTTTCTTTGAAAACGGAACGCACTGCCAGCTTCCCTGCCCCGCGAGTTATCCGCTCCTAACAAACTTCGGGTTACCGATACCGTAAGTGTAACAAGATTTAAATGTCGTATGAACCTTTTTGCCGACCAACGCTGATTTGAGTGGGCTCCAACAGCTCATTTTCCAACTGTGCTACAAGGAAGTGCAGGATAATTATGTGCACTATAATAAAATCCCTTTAAAACCTCTGAATATTCGCTGATCATGAAAAACCTCTAGCAAATAAAAATTGGAGAGCCGTGACACAAATACTGAATTCGTACGATTTAAAATACTTTCCTGGACATAAACAAATGCAGTCAAACCTGGTTATATCGCACCCGCAAAAAAATACCCATCAGTTCGATTTAGGAATTTGCTATAAGCACGCTGAAACACTGGATGTCATAAAAGCATTTACCATTTTAAAAACATTTTATTTACGAAACTGCCTTACTTTCACACCTCTTCTTCTGCTCGAACAGTAAGCACTTCCACAAATTGTCTAAAAAGTCGGAGCACCTGAAATCGCAGCCTTTCACATTTGTGAAGAAGCGCCAGACTAGTGTGAGTGCCCCAATCACCTCGGAAGTTGCGGGCGAAGGATCAGCGTTGCTTTCGTCGTTGGGCCGCTTTTACTTGCGCTCGCTACGATGTCGGCAGTGTGGTCTTACAGACTCTCCCATGTTCATAACACCATCATCCACACACACAAATTCGCCGACCACCGATTTGGAGGCGGCGCCCGGAAATTCCGACAGCTCTCCCCACACTTCGAAAACACCGACAGTGGCTTCGCTGCACTCCTCAGGATTTTCGAGGACATCACGGGCACGCACAAGCCAGCAAATTTGAAGCAATTTCAGGCAGTTCCTTCAGTAACATATGCCCAGAACCTACTTAGAGAAGGTTATTGCAAGCTCTTTATTGCAGGTCGTGCTAACGTGCTCTGGTGATGTTGTGCATCGCTGGGACTTCCAACTTCTCACCACATTTCAACTCAATTTACGATTTTCCAGCCTCATTGCAAAGAAAAAACCGCCCTCTTCACACTAGCTAGAGGCACTAAATAAGCCTTTAATTGGTGAAACTAGAACTAGCCACCATAGCTACATTTCAGAAGAAAGCCCATGAACTGCGAACGACGCAAACACAACGAATTAAAAAGAAAGCATGGCAGGCGGCCAGGCGTTTTTTGCATGACGGCTCGTCCTACACGGCACGGTGGGGCAGTTGCGATAGAGAGGGGATAGAACCACCTGCTTTTAAGGGTGTGCCAGAAAAAACTCTCCTCCGCCCCGAGAGAAAGTCATCTTGGGGGGCACTTCTGCAACATTTGCCATTCGATATATTGGGAGTCACTCGTATTTTTGTTCAATATAGGCATTACTTTTGCTATATATTCTCATTGCAAATATACCATGACTGGACATATTTCGATACATGGGATAATTAGATTTAAACGGGTTCGATATAGACGAATTCAACTTTGCAAACTAAAATAAGAATGTCCGTTCCCACTGCTGTGCCATGTTTAAAGCTGCATTTATTTAGGAGGGACTACAAATGGTACACCAAACATGGGGCTAGAACAAAGTTTAACTCACAGTTGTTCCTGCGTCCAATCTGGGCTACAATCTCGTCCATGCTCCAGCCATAAAGGTCCTGGACAAAGGATTCAGAAGGACCCCATTGCAAAAGCCTCTTCGCACCAATATGCCGTAAATTGCAACTTGAAGCGAAAGAAAAACTACAAGAAATACACCCAGTCACCCTTAAGAAAAAGAGACAACAACAAAATTCACCAAGACAAAAGAAATGTATTTACACAGACAGAAGCAAGCGTAATTACGGGTCTCTCCTTTCAGTTTGGTCATTTCTGTGCAAGTTATGTTAAACCAGAATGCCAAGGGCCAACAGGACTGTGCTTGAAGTCTTTCACATAGGTTTTTGGCACGTGGCTCTCAATCCGCTAACTCTGTATCCTCTGCATCCCACACAATGGGCAGCTTACAGAAGAGTGGCCATATATTTTTGCTACGTAGTGAGTCAGAACAATGAAATTGCAATTACATTCTTCCAATGGCCAAGAGAAGAAAGCAGATGAAACTCAAAATGTAGCTGGTTGTCTTTATGCAAGGTCAACCTGCTGCTTACAGGGAAAGAAAAATCTGCCCAGTTGGCTACAGATGTGATCAGTAAGACTGACTAGCAAGCAATACGACTTTCATACATCTAATATTTGGTGCAAGTACGGTGGTCACTGCCACATTTGTGCCCATGTAAAAATGTGTTGACAGTCCTTGTACACAAAGGTGGATCGCTTGACTGAACTGAAACTAAAACAAAGCCTATTCCGTGCACTACCGAGAGAGCCAGTTTTATAATGTCTACCAGCAGAAGTTTCTGCCTCTTAAATATGTGCACTCAGCAGAACTTTCTTCACACATTTATTCTTACATTTGTGAGCACCTACATCACAGTTTGCTCAAGCTAAATGTTTAGATAAGCTCCTCCAATTCCGTTTTGCCATTGCCAATTTACTACTACTTCCAAAATCATAATGCAGAAACACAGATAGGGCAGCTACACTGTCTGCACTAAAAAGAACTCCGACTGCTCAATAAGTAAAAGCCTCGCACTCACGGCACTAAATCAAAAAACATTTGAACGTGTTTTCCCACCTTGTGTGTCCCGTCCCAATGACCGTTGCCTACCGTCAGCTCAGAAAAAACAACACAGCAGCAACACCACAACAACAAAAGGGCCCCTCGGGGTGCAAGAAGCTTGGTTACCTTGTAAGACAGCACCTCCAAGGGGATGCCATACTGCTCCCGATTGCGTTCCACCGTCTGCAAAGGCAATGGGAAACCGACTGTCGCTCCCGGGCTTACCAGAAAAATGCTCATCTCGTGATTCAGCAACTGCTTCCCTCACACGCACGTCCCGCTCGACGACAATCATCAGTGGTATGTTTTGTGAGTGGCGTTTTTGGGTACGCAAACTTTACTGTTTTTCTCCCATCGCAAAGTACGGTGTCCAAAGCCTAGGGCCAGGGAGGTGAACACGTATAGCCGCACAAAACAACCATACTGCAATGTTGGCTGGCTTGGACTATGTATGGCTGCACGATCATGGGGTGGGCCGAGGCACGAGAAGTCCAGGGAACACCCCCCCCCTAATAAATGCCTCGCCCAAGCGTTACACTTCAATTGGTTGTTCACTTCTACAATTGGGGACAGTGAGTACTCCAAGAACCAAGCAAACTGTACAAATCTGAACACATTGGTTGCCAGTTTCGGCGCTTGCCAGCAAGCAACAAGTTGCTCGAGCATGCCGCGTCCACGTGACATTCTACTCCTAAAGACGGCACGCTCATGGACACAACAGCAGCAAATTTCTTCGTCTGCAGATTGCAGAATGTACCATAACTTCGCCAATTCTAAGCAGCCTCCCTTATTTTAACAGAATACTAAATATTTCAAAAATTTCACATTTCAACACAGAGACGATCCAAACCCAAGCACAGCCTCTGTAGCATGTCATTAAAGAGGAGAAGAAACAGGTGTTTAGAATACAGGAACTGTCTCGCTCTGTGCTTTCCTAAAAGCTCTTTTATAAGCAAACTTGTATCTCGAGGGAGCCCGTAAAGCTTCTCAGCTCTTCGTCCCATATCCCTGAGCTAATGTGGAAAAGGCTCCTTCCTCTACTTAAATCTTTTCTGCACCCCCCTCTCTGCTTCCCACTACCCTAGCAATACTGTAGTCTCCGATTTAGATTTCTGCGTACTTATGTTAATTCTGCAACTGAAGTCCTCTGATTACGACAGGTCATCGGAACACTTGGACACAGATGCTGAGAATTTTGTAGCCCCTTCTGTTGGCCCCTTAATACCAGGATTCCAAGGAAGCAGGATAGAAGTCTCTTTGTGCACAGGTATCAGAACGCGACGTAACATTGACTGGGTGGTGCTGGCATCAGGCACTGGACAGTAACAACGACATGCACGCCTAACAAGCGCCACCAACGCAAGAAGCACCTTGAGGGAGTCGTCCCGGTATCCCGTGATCCCCTCATCAATAGACAGCAGCACCAGCCTCAGCCCGTAGCCATGTCGCTCGTTGAGCAGCTTCATCAGGTGGGCCAGCACCGTAGAGTCTGCAATGTGCACACAGAGCAACAAATAAGGGTTGGGAACGCTCTCGCTGCCAGGTGTCTCCCACTGGGCATTGATACTGTGATTGCAATTGCCTTTATTCATTCTTAATCTTTGTCCAGGTATTTTATACTATTTGTGAAAGAAGTCTTACAAGCCTTCTTTTCGAAAAGGCTGGTCTTTGTCAGGTGCCTTTTGATTCGATTACCGAGTGTGCGTGAAAGAAAACTTTCATCTCGTGCCCAGCCCTTGGCATTAAGGTACTTCCGGTGTGAAAACAGGCCACAGGAAAGATGTCGGCCAGACTTAGGTGAAATCCCCACAGCACTGTAAGTTTCTGTGAAATTTCCTGCGAAGTTTCCCGGGTACTTCGAAGTTTCAAAGTATCCTGGATTAGGACGAATTTTTCTTCAACTGCAAGGTTTCTAGGAAAGCTGTACAGCTTTCCTTCGTAGCCATACGGCTGCATTTCAGGCGCATATCAAGTTTTCCTTTGCAGGAAAGATGTTTCTGGAAAGTGCGTCTCAGAAAAAAAAAAAAAAAAAAAGCCTTAAAAATGCAAATATCTTCCTGTGCTGTGGGTCCTCTCACGGCATTTAACAAAAGGGTTTGTCTGTGTGCTGTATGGAGCTGTCAGCCCTACTGCGCTCAAACCTTTTGTTGGCCAAAATACGTTAGGAGTACCTCATCACTAGTGCGTTCTTCTCCCCCACTTGGTCTTGGTGGCTGTAAGCTGGGCAGCGCCTGAAGTGCAAAAACGGTGTGCTCGCACTGTTTGGCTAAACAAAACAATGTCTGCTATGAAGCAAAATCTAAACAAAAAGAGATGAAATGTTAGGCACACTTCTCTCACTCAAAGATGCTTCTTCAGGGCTTTTACAGAGCCTGCATTCTTTAACACCATTTTTTACCCCACGGACAGTTTGTTGTTTTCCTTTGTCAGTTGATGTGGCAATGGGGCCAGTTTGAATGCAAACTTTTACCCCAATGATTCCTTTCGCAGCATCTGAAGGTGAAGATTGGAACAAGAAGCAGCTGTTGATAACTAACGCTTTTCACGCTATTTGTGTTATGTGCCATATTTTTGCCAAGAGATTTTTTTCTCCCCTGCAATGAGACTACTTTCATTTATTCATTCACTCCATTTTTAAGGGTTCCACTGATGTCTTTTAACTTTGAATTCCCTGTGTGTCCCATTTCTGAGTCATCTCCCTTTCTTTTGTAGTGTGAGCTACACTGGCCGAGGTTGAGCAGTTTTGCGTGGCTCCTGGAGAGCCGTGCTGCGCATGCACGCCGGAGCTGCCGCCACCGCCGCGATTGGATTGGGTTGGATTGGAAATCGCTTTAGCAGCTGTAAGCATGATAATCAGCTAATCCCAGACAACCAGGGAACCTAAGAATAACTAGCTGAACCTTAGCTCACGCTACATATATCCTGGCATAGCCAAGCTAAGCCACTCCTAATTTTTTTATATTCACATCACTTCAGGTTCATTTCCTCCGCTTGCTGATCACAAAGACTGTGACATGTGCATTGCCCTGCAGCTGACCAATCTTTTTTTTTTTCTTTTAGATAAATAAAACTACACCTACACCTCAACATTCGCTCCGTGTGCTCCCATATCCAGCACCGTTTCATTTGCCGCACAATTACATACCATTTGATGGTTGACCACCAAGCATTCAGCTTTAGTTAGTCCATCTTTTCATTTCAACCTTCCCACCTTGAGCTTTAGGTTCAGTCGTTAGCATGTTACGGTAAGCAGATAGGTAGGCAAGAGTTCACCTGCTTGCAGGAAGAAAAAAGAAGAGGCCTTGCCTTTGCCTCCCGAAGCCGCGATGGCCACGTAATCACCCGGCTGGAACAGTTCTGCCCGCACTATGGTCTCGTGCACCTCGGTCTCAAAGGCCACGTAGAAGCACTCCTTGCACAGGGCATCGCCCTACAGGCAAAGTTAAAAGTGGAACAAAACAAGAATGACTAGGTAATACGAGATGCCCGGCTTTGCCAATGCGGGGCCAAGCCCACTTTTACATTTGCATCAAAATAAAACAAAAAGGTTTGTCTCACGCACGGCCTCTTCTTTCAATGCCTCGAAAATCAATGTCCCTGTCTCTCTGCAGTGTAAACTATGATAAGCTTTCTGCGGTGTGGAAAACAGGTCTCCCAGCTTCAGCTACAAGCACAGGCATTTGTTTGCCCTGTAGTGAGCAATATGATAGGGAAGAAAAAGCTTGCTAAAATAGCCTCGGGTTCCACTTGTAGGTACTAGCAATCTGCACAAGGCCGCTCTGTATCACTACAAGTACAGTGTAAGGCAACTTTCTGAGATTAACAGCGCGAAAGAACGAGACAACAGAGGAGTAGACTAACACAGCGCTGACTAACAACTGAAGTTTTACTATCGCTGGGCAGCAATTAATAGAGAAAAGGAGGGTGACACGTGACGCTAGACGAGGCAACTTTCTTTCCCCTTTTCGTTCCATCTCATACAGTTTACCATACAAGCCACTGCCAGGAATGGAATGCCATGATTGGCTCCAAAGTTCAATTTTTAAGTGAGACGTATGAAGGGAGCCTTTTAACACTTTCTTCATCTAAAATACGCAGCATGCAATTAACTCTCTGCAGATCATAAAAGGTTACTAAATGCGGGAAAAAATCAAGTCCAGATAAATAAATTATGCATTCAATTTACAAATATATTGCTGCGAACCATACATTGGGTTTGTTTATTTGTGTTTTGCTTTTACCGCCCGGCTGCGCCGGTCTGTGTTATCTCTGTGCCGAGGGAAGCACGTGTTCCATTCTTTCTTTCTGTGCCGCATGTGTTATCTGTCGTGATAGGGAGAGCATTCCGCTCTAACGTGAACAGCCCAGAATAATCTTCTTGGATCTACTATGTTCTCGGTGTGAATCGACGTTTCGAGAACCACGCGCGCTGAAAGATAAAAAGCCTGCAGTGCGGACGCCGGAGCATTCGATTCGACGACACTCGCCTGTGCAAGTCACTTTGTTGACCGCTGCTCCGCCGCCTCTGTATTCTTTTGAGTTGTTAGGGGAGCACAAGTTCGCTCCAATAAACGTGTTTCTCATTCAAGACAACTGCATCGTTCTTGTCTTCGCGACATCTGGTGGAGGTGCTGGGTACTAAGTCTTTATGCCCTCTACGACATCTCGAAGCCGCCAAGCCAGTCCAACCAGAGAAAGCCCCCGACTGCAAGGATTGCTACCCGAGTTCGGTCTTCTGTCAGAAGGGCCCAAGAGAAGGAACGCTGCAACCAACACCATGGTGCAAGAAACAACGTCGCCAATCATCCTGCAGCAGCCCCGAGAACCGCCATCGTTCCGGGGAGCCCCCGCTGAAGACCCCGAAGAATGGTTGGAGAAGCTGGAGCGCGTCCGCATCTTCAACAGGTGGCACGACAAAGAAACTTTCCGGCATGTCTTCTTTTACTTAGAAGATGCTGCTCAAACTTGGTTCGAGAACCATGAGAGCTCTTTGACCGACTGGACTCAATTCAAAAGGGAGTTCCTTAAGACTTTCACTACCGTGGTGAGAAAAGAGCGAGCTGCGCTTTTGCTTGAAACTCGAACGCAGCACCCCAACGAAGGAGTCGTGATTTTCGTTGAGGACATGAAGCGACTTTTTCGTCGTGCGGACCCTGAAATGACCGAGGAAAAGAAGCTCAGGTTTCTAATGCGAGGAGTGAAGCAAGAGCTTTTTGCTTGTCTAGTCCGTAACCCTCCGAAGACAGTGGCGGAATTCGCGTCTGAGGCGGCCGCGATGGAGAAGACGCTAGAAATTCGAACGAGGCAGTACGACCGCCCTGTCAACGCGCTGTTCTCGGAGACCATCGGTGCCGCAAATGGAAGCTCCGATACATTGCGAGAGACCATCCGAGCAGTGGTCAGGGAGGAGCTTCGGAAGCTTTTTCCAACGACGCCGCAGCCTCAAGTGGCTTCCCTGACCGACGTAATCCGAGAAGAAGTCCAAAACGCACTGGGAACTTCTACGCCATCGGAAGCACCCCGCGAACCACAAGCCATGACCTACTCCTCGGCTGTTCGTCAACCCCGCCCTGCTCCAACCCGTCGTCAAGAGGGCCGAGCCATACCGCCGTCCAATGCCGCCTGCCCGACGCCTTGTAGACCAATACCAGACGCCAAGGAAGACCGACGTGTGGCGAACGCCCGATAACGCCCGCTGTGCTACCACTGCGGAGAGGCCGACCACATCTACCGTCGCTGTCCCTACAAGAGGCTCGGTTTGCGAGGGTTCTCCGTCGACGCCCCACGCCCCCGATACGGCCAGCGCCCTGCTGAGATCGAAGAATACCTCTCCAACACAACCGAGGACCAGCCCGCTTCAACCGTTCACCGTCGCCCTACCCGTATCAGTCACCGAACCGCCGCAGCACTGCTGACTTCTCACGTGGAAGGTCCCCCAGCCCACGCGGGGGAAACTAAAAGCAGCAACTTCGGGAGGTAAAGTTGCACAACGGCGGAAAAATGAAAACCCTCCAACGACGCAGCGACTCGCTGAAGACCATCATTCACGACATGCCCTCAACCCGACGACCCGACCTAGCCCTAACGAGATTCCTGAACACGACGACAGCTACACGGCGCGACGCGTACCCGACCTGACCGAGACGTCCGTTGAGAAGACGACGACAACGACGATGCACAGTGCCCGACCGTCAACACGTACAAGCAGAGATACGACGCCCCGACGAACCCGGAACTCGAGGAAGACAGCATCTGACGTCAAGGTGTCCATCGACGGCTTTGACATAGTCGCCCTCGTAGACACGGGAGCTGACTATTCGGTAATGAGCGGACCATTTGCGTCTAAACTGAAGAAAGTTATGACCAGATGGGACGGTCCGCACATACGCACAGCAGGAGGCCACCTCGTGACGCCAAGTGGAACGTGCACATCGCGCGTCACCATAGACGGCACAACGTACCCTGCGGCGTTCGTCATTCTGCCTAACTGCTCCCGCGACGTAATTCTTGGAATGGACTCTTTGATGGACAACGGTGCAATAATCGATCTGCAGACCAAGTCAATAACTTTTTCCCCCAATCACTCCATGACGCCGGAACCGAACCCCGAACGACGTGCTGCTGTAAGGATTGCCGATGATCATGTCACCCTGCCACCCCGCGCAAGCTTGATGGTCGCAGTCTACTGTGAAGATGCTGCTCCTGACGTCGACGCTATCGTAGACACCGATCAAAGGGTGCTTCTCAACCGTGGTGTGTCGGTCGCAAGAGGCATTGCGCGCTTCAAGGAACACCAATCCCACATTTTGGTTACGAATTTCACCGAGGAGTACCAGCATTTAAACAAGGGCGTGGCAATTGCCTTCCTCGAAGAAGCTCAAGAAGCAAGTGACGTGATCGCGGTCACCGACTTTGAACGCACACCCGTAGAAACCTTCAAGCTTCCGCAGCCTTTCGACGTGAATCCGGCGCTACCGCAAGAACAACGGAACAAGTTATTGGCTTTGCTGCGTCGCTATAGCGAATGTTTTTCGTCGAGCGCAAAACTACGTCAGACCCCTCTAGCGAAGCACCGAATAATAACCGAAGATGGAGCCCGACCCACCCGACAGTCACCGTACCGCGTCTCTTCACACGAACGGGAAGCCATCCGGACTCAAGTCGACGACATGCCTCAGCGACGACATTATACAGCCCTCGAAAAGCCCCTGGGCTGCGCCCGTCGTACTCGTAAAGAAAAAGACGGCACATTAAGGTTTTGTATTGACTACCGGCGACTGAACAAAATCACGAAAAAGGACGTGTACCCCCCTCCCCCGAATCGACGACGCCCTCGACCACCTCTGCCACGCGAAGTACTTCTCATCGATGGACCTGAAGACCGGCTACTGGCAAATTGAAGTGGACGAGAGAGACCGAGAGAAGACTGCATTTATAACCCCAGACGGCCTATACGAGTTCAAGGTGATGCCGTTTGGGCTGTGCACAGCACCAGCGACATTTCAAAGAGTCATGGACACTGTGCTAGCTGGCCTTAAGTGGCACACCTGCCTCGTATACCTCGACGACGTAGTGGTATTCGCCCCGGACTTTCGACGAACACCTTGCAAGGTTGGAGTCTGTACTCGAGGCCATTCGTACGTCGGGGTTGACGCTGAAGCCTGAAAAGTGCCGTTTCGCATACGGGGAACTCAAGTTCTTGGGCCACGTCGTCAACGCCGCGGGAGTCCTACCTGACCCGGCAAAAACTTCGGCCATTGCGAACTTCCCAAGGCCGAAAGACAAGAAGGGCGTGCGAAGATTTCTCGGACTGTGCACATACTACCGGCGCTTCGTCGCAAACTTCGCACGCATTGCAGAGCCACTCACGCGCTTGACGAAAGATAGCACCCCTTTCAGCTGGGAAAACGACCAAGAAAAAGCATTCTGCGAGCTGCAAAAACGCCTGCAAAGACCGCCCGTGCTCGCTCATTTCGACGAAAATGCCGAAACGGAAATGCACACGGACGCCAGTGATACAGGCTTGGGTGCCGTCCTTGTCCAAAAGCAAAGCGGCTGCGAAAGGGTAATCGCCTATGCCAGCCGTGGTCTGTCGAAGGAGGAGAAAAACTATTCTGCCTCTGAGAAAGAGTGCCTGGCTATTATATGGGCGATTTCCAAATTTCGCCCATACGTGTATGGAAGGCCATTCAAGGTTGTAACAGACCACCATGCGCTGTGTTGGCTCGCCAATTTGAAGGACCCCTCTGGCCGTCTCGGGCGGTGGAGCTTGCGCCTGCAGGAGTTCGACGTTACAGTCGTTTATAAATCCGGCAGGAAACACTCCGACGCCGACTGCCTGTCCCGCGCCCCCGTCGACCCACCACCACAAGACGCTGACGAAGACAGCGCGTTCTTCGGGATCGTGACGGAGAGCGACCTAGCCGCCCAGCAGCGTGCCGACCCCGACTTACGCGTCATAATCGAGTACCTCGAGGGATGCAACGTTGCCGTTCCTAGGACCTTCAAACGCAGCTTACCAGCATTCAGCCTGAGAAACTCCGTCCTCGTGAAGAATTTCAGCCCCGGAACAAGAGCGAATTACCTTCTTGTCATCCCCGCGGACCTTCGTGACGAAATTTTGGAAGCGTGCCACGACGACCCGTCTTCCGGACATCTCGGCACAGCGCGCACTATTGGAAAAATCAAGGCGAGGTACTACTGGCCCGGCCTTACCTCTGACGTCACCCACTACGTCCGGAGCTGCCGTGACTGCCAGCGACGAAAAACGCCGCCGACAAGACCCGCCGGACTTCTGCAACCGATCGCCGTCCCATCGAGACCATTTCAACAGATTGGAATGGACCTTTTAGGCCCGTTCCCTACGTCACGATCACAGAACAAGTGGATTGTCGTAGCGACAGATTACATGACGCGCTACGCAGAGACCGCCGCTCTTCCGAGGGGGACTGCACAAGAAGTGGCAAAATTCTTTATAAGCCAAGTTGTGCTGCGACATGGAGCCCCGGAAGTCCTCATCACCGACCGCGGAACGGCATTTACTGCGGAGCTGATGCAAGGAGTATTACGCTACAGCAACAGGATCACCGAAGAACGACGGCGTACCACCCCCAAACGAACGGACTAACAGAACGTCTGAACAAGACAATCGCAGATATGCTGTCAATGTACGTTGACGTTGAACATAAGACTTGGGACGAAGTGCTCCCGTATGTCACGTTTGCGTACAACACGGCTATCCAGGAGACGACGCAGCTGACGCCGTTCGAGCTTGTCTACGGTAGAAGGCCAACTACGATGCTCGACGCCATGCTTCCGAACGTAGAAGACGACGACCTCAACGCCGACGTCCACGGATATCTTCAACGTGCGGAGGAGGCCCGCCAGCTCGCTCGAGTTCGTATAACGGACCGGCAGCTGGTGGATGCGGGCTGCTACAACCTCCGACGCCGAGACGCCGAGTACCAACCAGGGGATCGTGTGTGGGTTTGGACTCCCATCCGACGACGCGGACTCAGTGAGAAGCTCCTGCGACGGTATTTAGGACCCTACCAGATTCTACGACGTGTCGGCCAACTTACCTACGAGGTGATCCCCGATGGTGATTCCGGAACATCACGACGACGCACGCGGCCCGAAGTCGTTCACGTGGTTCGCTTAAAACCTTTCTACGGACGATAACGAATTTTATTTTTATTTTCGGACTGTCGCTTATGTTAGCATCGGGTCGATGCACTCTTAGAGGGGGGGTAATGCCGCGAACCATACATTGGGTTTGTTTATTTGTGTTTTGCTTTTACCGCCCGGCTGCGCCGGTCTGTGTTATCTCTGCGCCAAGGGAAGCGCGTGTTCCATTCTTTCTTTCTGTGCCGCATGTGCTATCTGTCGTGATAGGGAGAGCATTCCGCTCTAACGTGAACAGCCCAGAATAATTTTCTTGGATCTACTATGTTCTCGATGTGAATCGACGTTTCGAGAACCACGCGCGCCGAAAGATAAAAAGCCTGCAGTGCGGACGCCGGAGCATTCGATTCGACGACACTCGCCTGTGCAAGTCACTTTGTTGACCGCTGCTCCGCCGCCTCTGTATTCTTTTGAGTTTTTAGGGGAGCACAAGTTCGCTCCAATAAACATGTTTCTCATTCAAGACAACTGCATCGTTCTTGTCTTCGCGACAATATTATGCTCAGTGAAGAAACCTCTTGAATACGATAGACAAAAAAAAAACCCAACCACTATCCCAGCCCGCGCATTTGCTCAGACTGTGATTCATAACATTTCAAATATTGCAAGAACAAATGGCAACGCTTACTACACGCCCTGGCCTTGAAAGGAACACTACAAAGAAAATAAATTTTTATTTTGATGTCATGATTAAACTGTTCACTGCTTAAAAGCTCACTGTGCCTTTTCTGTATAAAAAGACTTGGTGGGGTGAACATTGTTTTGTTGCAGCAAGTCATTTACACGTTACACTTCGTTGCAATGGTATTGCACTTTGTTGACAGTGAATTGGTGCCTCTGGCCATGCTTAGCTGTTTCACCTGATGATGTAGACGCCAGTGACATTACACGCCTCAGGCGAGCTTGTGCTATCTAGCTAATTGCCCTCAAATGTACGGCCACCTATTAATTGGCCCGAGTTTTATTTAAAGCAAAAACTGAATTTCTCATCAGTGTTCCCGCTTCAAAACGCTTCGACCGTCTCTGCTGCTTCAAAGGCACCGTAACAACACAGCCAACACTTGGGTGGTTCTTGTGGTGTATTTTGTCTCGTTTAGTCCCACCGCTCTACCTTTGAGATGCATCAGACTTGCTGAATGTGGCAGGATTAATCTCGAACTGAGTTAGGAGCAAATATAACTGGTGCTCTTGAAGCCAACGCTAAGGCTGTCGTACATACTGCTTGGACAGAGAAAACTGACGCAACTATAGTTCATACCACAAGCTACGTGCAGCGTTGTGGAGGCTACATTGTTCTTAACCGGGGCACCTGACGCACCATGAAGGGAGCCATAAAAGGACATTCCCCTCTCCCCTATCGGCAGGTGGAACCGCGAGGCCCCGGCGCCTTTTGTTGCTTCCTTCGCGGTGAGTTAGGCGCCCCGAGAGGCCGGACTGCTGACAACAATGTAGCCTCCACAGTGCTGCACGTAACTTGTGGTATGAACTATAGGCCCATGAGTTTTTCATACTTGGTACCGGGCCTTCAATGACCGAAACCAAAACTGATGCCGTGAATACCACTGTAATCACTGACGGCATCTTTCTAGTAAGTCTTCATTTTAACGTTGTAGTTTGCGGGCTGCGAGAGACCCATTAAATCAATATACCGAACAACAAATTTGGTGTGAGTGCTCCTTAAGCTGTTTTTTTTTCTATGATGTGTTGCAGCATAGACTAAGAGAAGACGAAGTTCTTGACCATGCTTTTTTTTTTTTTCTAGCAGTAACAAGTGACAACAGTGTTCCCTGAAAAGTAGTAAAGCTGCATTCATACTTGGTCTATTTTATTTGCCTGCCCAGAGCAGCTTTGCGCAGTTCTCGGGAAGCCCAAAACTGCTCCCGTAACAGAAATTCCATGGGCAAATAAAATAGCGAGCTGCTCCTAACTGCTCTGAGCAGGCAAATATAAAAGAGCAATTGATTGTAGACTGGTGTAGAATACCATGGTCACGATCAAGCACAATCGGCCGAATGCAGTTCACTGTTTTCACGGTCGTGCCGCTGTCACAAGCTTCTATGCACGGCGTGCCTCTAGACGGAGCGAATTTGAAGAGTATTTAAAGCTGTAGAGGGTAGAATGCTTGCTTTTAGCAGGAAAAAGAGTTCGCTAAATAACAGAAGAAACAAGGCAGCCGACAAGTGACGTCTCTCTAACCAAATGCTCGTTCTTCTGAAAGAGTTTTGATAGGTTGACACCTTGTGCGACGACCGAAGCGTCCGATCGAAATTGCGCCACCTTGTTTCTTGAGGGGCAAGCGACACTAGTGTGCGAAACTGGCTGAAGAAACACAAATATGAAAGCCGGACCGAACACTGATGTTCAACAAACACATGACTGTCATCCCAGAGGCAAAGATGACGACAGGCGTGCAGTTACGTGTACGGCAAGGGTGCGTGTGTACTGCGGACCCCACAAACAGTGAGGCACCCCTGCGTTCAAAGGCAACATGCACAAGCTTTGATTGCCAGCTGTTCTTACCGTCTTCGGGCGCTTGAGGACGGCACCAGAGACACGGCACTTCGTACACAGCCGCATGCTTCCACTTGCAAGCACCAAGCACGTCGTCAGAGAGGCTGATGCAAACCACGACCGGCTTTATATGATGCAAACAGAGTTTGATTTGGCCACACGTGTGGCTTGGCTTGGCTTTCAGAGGCCACGAGCTATCTAATGTTTCGAAACCAGATGTATGCATCCGGAAGTTTTTAGTGTTATTTCTGTCTCCTGAACAAGGAGCTAAAATTTTCACAAAGCCACCAAACAACTTACATGCTTATACAGTCACTTCCGTACTCCTCCAGCTGCAGCCTCTTTGCGGGATGCGGCTTTTAGTTGAAACACGAAAAATTAGTAATGCCAGCAGGGCTCAGGCCAGGCCCCATTTAACTGACATCACTTTGAGGATAAACTGGCTTGAACAAGAGTAGTGTTAGTTCGAGTGGATTAGGCTGAAACGAGTTACTCAAAAGCGATTGGAAACCAGACCGAATGACTCGATTCTGGATGGCTGCCGGTGCTAGTTGGCTTCCAGTTATGGCGCCAGATAGATTGTTCTCAGAAACAGTCACCAATAAAATCGGATGAGATGCACAAGGCACGGAGGCAAAGCGGAGGTACAGAAAAGATTCAAGTGAAACGGGATCAAAACAGCAGACAAGACAAAAAGGTACCCACAAGAAAAAGACGAATACATCGTTATACGTATCTACGAGCGCATACACATTAACACACCAGAAAGTAATATAAAGTATCGCGGACATTCTTAAAAACTACCCGCCGCGGTAGCTCAGTGGCTAAGGCGTTGCGCTGCTGAGTACGAGGTCGCGGGCTCGATTCCCGGCCGCGGCGGCCGCTTTTCTGATAGAGGCGAAAAGCAAAAACGCCCGTGTGTACGAGATTTCGGCGCACGTTAAAGATTCCCAGGTGGGCAAATCCGGAGCCCTCCACTACGGCGCGCCTCAGCGCCTGCGTTGCGTCGGCGCGTTAAACCCTACAATCAATCAATCAATTCTTAAAAACTACCAACGCGAGTCATGTGTCCTTACTGGGCTCATAGTAGAATGAAAGGGTATTTTAATGAACTGACAAGGTTGTACTGCTCGCTTGTTCATGCATGTGCGAGTAGCGCACGTCCGTAGGTCGTTATATAATAAAAAGACGCCTGATGTTATAAATTTACGCAGAGAAAACCTATCCCCTGTCTCACCACTCCAGGTATCACGTGGCTGCACGTCATCCTTCAGTCCAAACGTTGTCGAGCAATAGGGGTCGGTAAATGGTTTGTTCACGCTGCATTAGCAATTCTTGGCGGTGATTTAGAGGGACCGAGGGACTTAACTCTCTCTCCTGGCCGATGACGGCGGTGTCCCCCTGGGAATACTCCTAACAACCTGCCAGCCCTCTTCGCACGTGGTAAATCGTGTCGTGCAATCAAGGGCACGTCTTAGGAACTGTGGTAGTATTGGTGCACCGGCAATGCCGTAATGAAACGTCGAAGAAAAGGGCTGGGGGAATTTTACTGGAATTTTGATACTTACAGCGACCGGTAGCCGGTGCTCTACGTAAATATTTGCTACATGAGATTTTCCTTAATAAAATTAGCTCTAGATCTGGGCTTTAATGGTTTTAGCAGGTGAGCTTCCATAGCAGGGTAAAAAAATTTCCAAAGCCGAAAACTAAACCTCTATTGGCCCCTTTAATTAGTGAGATCTCAACGTCCGTCCATAGGAGAAATTAACAGAGCTATGACTGCTACGTGTTCCCAGCGATCAATTAAGATAGCCTCATTCACCTCCTTTCCTTACAAAGAAACAAGTGTATATTTTGTGGTTTTATTTGGCAAACTAGGATTAACTTGGCTCGAATTTTTGTTAGCGCAAATTAACGCGTTGAGTTTGCCCTTGGTGGAATGGTAGAACAGTGCGCTGTATAACGCTTTCGTGCCCGCTTCTTAGGCCTTACCACAAGCATGATGTCCTCTGCAACTTTTCCCTCTTCTTGCAACAGAGCAAAGGTCCATTCGAAGTCATTTTATGGCTTTAATAAAGTCTATTCCTCATTTTCCGGTTAGTTACCCAAGAACGCATTCCGCAACCTAGTTCTGCACGTCGAAGAACACAGCTGAAAATGATGCGAAGACAACCGCTGCAGATGGCTCCAGTTCAATGTGACAAAGAACTGCACAAAGTACAGGTGCAGTCAAAAGTAATTGGAGCACGGGAGCTGCGGACGAACCTAATAGGAGCGCCGTGTAGCTGCACCGGCGGTAAACGAAAGGAGCAGAACACGCATGCGCGCCTGCCGACGGTGATAGCCCATCTATACTTCTCAACCAACTTCTTTTAACGCGGCTTCCAGTGAATTATTCGCAGCATACTGGTCTCAGCAATGACGCTGATAGCATACCCACCTAAACATATTAGAAAAAAAAAATTGTCATTTCAGACCCTTGCGATTTACGACGCTTCTCCAGCAACTCGCGGGCGTTGAAAGTGTGTGAGCGACCCTGCCAGATACCACCTCTGCTATCAGCGCCATCGCCGAGACCAGTATGCTGCGAATAATTCACTCGAAGCCGCGTTAAAAGAAATGGGTTGAGAAGTATAGATGGGCTATCACCATCGGCAGGCGCGCATGCGTGTTCTGCTCCTTTCGTATATTGCCGGTGCAGCTACACGGCGCTCCGATGCGGTTCGGCCACAGCTCCCGTGCTCCAATTACTTCTGACGGCACCTGTACATCCTTTCAGGGCACTCAGTGTGAAAAGTGACACTGCACTTCTCACTGCTCAGTCTATGAATAAAGAGCCTGCTACTTCCTTCCTTCCTTCCTTCCTTCCTTCCTTCCTTCCTTCCTTCCTTCCTCTACTTCCTTCCTCTTTGTGGGTGGCCGCTGGGCACTAAACGTAGCCACGCTGCAAAAACAGGCATTTTCCGCGTTTTAGGTTGGTTTTACGCGTTACTCTTTCATTACAAATGCTTCTCACCTGCTTTAGGTAGGTATCGGTTGTCAAAGGTGCTCCAAGCAGGCGCTGTCCCCTACGGGATATGGTTCGTGAATACGCGGGGCGGGCAGCCTCTCGAACGAAGGTATGCGGGGAGTATACACTGCTAGTTCAGCCAGACCCACACAGGGCGTTGTTATTGTACCGGACAGCCAGTCGTCGCCGTCGTGTGTGCCGTGTCAAGCAGCAGCTGGGCGGTGACTACTCCCGGGCCTTTTGTTGCTCGTGGTCCAATAGCTATGCAACGTTGCGCATCGACCACAGGAGCACCTGTGTAGGTACCTTCAAGTGACGTGCTTCCGGGCGGCCGAAGAAGCCCACTGTCACCTCTGGGACGGGGAATGTTGCCCATGCATGCGAGCTAGGGACGGCAGCAGTTCGCTAGGGGAGCTCAAAATAGCACTGAGCTTCATAGCATAGTCGTCGTCCGTGGTGCTGGCTACGATGAGGTTTTGAGTCCGTCGTGCTTGAACCGTAACGTGGGCGTAGAAGACCTTGATGGGGAAACCACATGTGACTGCGAAACCATGCGCGATGCTTTTATCTAGCCATGCCGTCACTTTGTGGCGGTAAACAATCTTGTATTCGTCATCTGGTAGCTTCGGCAAGATGTATTGTCTCGGACGTTGGGTGGGGCACTTGCCAGGGTAAAGTGACGAGGGATGGGACGTGTGGACGGGCCGGGTGCCTTCTGAGGCTGGAGAATGGGTGGTTGGAGTACTAGGCCAATGCTAGTGAGTGGGAGCGATGTTGGCGGCTTGTGATTGATTCTTCTTTGCTTCCTTCTTTGAGCACTTGCACCTGCAGGGGTGCGGGCTGTGTATGGTGCGCACGCTGTTTCACTGCTGGACATAGGGTTCTCCGGTAGCATGGGTGGGTCTTGGTGGTGCGCGTCAGATATCAGTAGTAGGGCTAGGGTGGAAGGCCCGTGCCCGAGGCGGAGGGGCGGCGCGAGACCGAGGAGGGCGGCGCTCGTCGCTCGTGGCAGCAGTTCCTTTGCTTGGTTTGCCTTCGCGAGGGCTGTAGGCGTGGTCGGTGCTTAGTTGAGCGATAGCGGTTTGAAAATTCCACTCACCGGCGAGAAGTTGGGCGTGTCTCCAAGAACCTCGTCCTAAGGATTCATCCGCAGGTTCTAGCCACAGTTGCTACGAAAACACGGGAGCCCACGTATCGAGCGACTGCACTGAAAATAAACCAAAAGTAGGAGAACAGGATAAGCATATAGATGACAGGCGCTCCAGATGACTGCCTTCACAGCTAATGTAACATTTTGCTCATGTCTCTTATCGAGAGCACTCTGAGGTTTGCCTCACCCGTGCGTGGTATACCCCAAATAAAAGTACTCGTTGCCATCTACGAGACACACAATGGTGATCATTTGGCAACCAACATTCGCCGCCGCAAAAGAGTAGCTCAAATTCAGCGCAACTTTCAAAAAAAAAAAATCACTGGCTGTTGCACTTATCGAAGCTTGTTGTCCAGCCAAGATACCTGCGTTGGGAGGTACTAACACGGTGCTTCCCCGGTGATCTTCGAGTCTGCAGTCAGGTAGCTGTCGAATCAGTCTCTGGCAAGCACTGCAGCTCGAGCCAAAATAACAGTCGAGAAAGTATCGTTAGAACCTGGCGTACACGCTCTGGAGTGCTTGCAAGTGGCACCTAGGCGTTTTGCGGTTTTCTCTGACACACGGGTTATTCAACGTCGGTTCTAGCGCGTCGCCTGCATGCGTGCCGTCTCTCACGCATGTTCGTTGGACACCACGTTAGCATATCAGCTCGCCGTCGACGATTACACTTGCCTCGCTGTTATCGAGCCCAGTTCGCCTAATTTTTTTGTAAGTAGGATTCACTGTGCAACAGGAAATATGGGATACCCAGATTACAAACACCACGCTTGCACCGATCTTCGTAATGTCTGCTTCACTTCCAACCAAAAATGCATTGCTGCAAAGACATCTTTTCACGGCAAAATATAAACACTTTTATATCAAAGCGCAATTTTATATCGAAGTATGAAGGCCCTATAACCTTACCAGGGTAACCTTGCCACTTGTAAGCTTACAAAGTTTATCTCTTTAAAATTGCCTTCACTGCTAAACACAAATGCATAATGGGAAGCAGCCTTTTCACGGGCAATGTAAGCTATCTCCTTTCAAAATATGAAGTCTCCGGAACCTTATTAGGTGCGGAGGAGTACCTTAGGACCACACAATGTCCATCCGCGTCCGTGCGCATAGCATTTACAGTCGCAAAAAATCTGTCTCCAAGCTGCTGCTCCCCGTGAGAGACTGCCGCCCAGACCTATTCAGTGCGGCCGATGTGGGAGGCTTGGCCATGTGACGGCCGGCTGCAAGGGTACCATGAGGTGTGCGCGTTGTGTGGGAGGACACAACTCACAACAGTGCACCGCAGCTGTTGCCCGCTGCTCCAACTGTAGTGGCCGCCACAGTGTGACGGACCCCCGTTGTCCACGCTGGCAGCATGAGCGCCGTGTGGCCACAGCCATGGCCCAGGTGCTGCAGCCAGTGCCCCGTGCTGAGGTCAAGGCGTCGGTTCGACCGGCGCAGCCCAGCTACGCCGAGATGGTCAGGCGGCGCAGCACCCAGCAGCAGTCACGGCTCCGGTCTGCAGCCCAGCGGAAAGCAGCCAGGCGCCTCACTGTCCAGCAGCCCACCCCGCCCGCAGCCCCAGTCGTTCCGCTTGCAGCCCCCGGCCCACACAGCAGCTGATGCCCGTCCTCCTGGCCCTGAGGCACAGCTTGGTGGGCCGACTGCCCGCCGATGACCCTGCAAAGATGGCGGCCACAGACATCCTGGCCCTCCTTAGCCCCCCCCCCCCCCCCCCCCCCCCTTCCCCGCTCACCTCCACCATGGCTAGAAGACCCTGTGGGAAAGGCCAGCAACCGCGCATCCTGCAGTGTAACTGCAGCGGCCTAGGCCATCGCAGCGCGGAGCTGATTGCGCAGCTGCTGCGGGAGTCCTTCGACGTGCTGGCACTGCAGGAGGTGTACATCTACGGCGACACGCCGCGCCTGCCAGGCTACGTGTGTCATCTCAGCGCCACCAGCTCCTCCTGTGGTCTTGCAGCAGCACACCGTGCCGCTACGCCCCCCACCCACCGGGAAAGTCGCGGGCAGCGGTCTATAGTGCGCGCCACCCTCCACAGCGCTCATGTTGACCTGGCCCCAGTTGCTGACGGTCCCATGGAGTGTGCCGCCGTGACAGTACGCATGGGGACAACGGACACCACCGTGGCCAGCGTCTACATCTGGCCGCAGAAACCATGGGGCGCCGTGGCGCTGTGCCGGCTGCGCACAAACCTGGCCTCGGACGCTGTAGTGCGCGGCGACTTCAACGCACATCACTAGGCCTGAGGGAGTCACCCAGCCGCCCGAAGGGTACGAGAGCTGTTGGACGCCGCCACATCCTGTGGACTGCACGTGGCCAACAGTGGCAGACCTACTTTCGTCGCCATTGTCGTCGCCGACGAAAGTAGGTCTGCCGAAAGTAGGTCTGCCACTGTTGGCCACCGTGACCAACAGTGGCAGCCCTACTTTCGTCCGCCCTTGTCGCCGTGGCATGGTCCAGCAGTCATGCATCGACCTAGCCCTGGTGACGCAGCGGTGCGCCTATTCCTGGGAGACCACCGCCAGCACGTGGGGTTCTGACCACTACCGCTGACTGGTCACCCACGGGAACCACCGGCTTACGCAGTCACTAGCTAGGTCGACTTCTGCAAGGAACCATGTTGGCGACGAATCAATCATCTGTGATGGTGCACATCAATTTTTTTGAGCAGTCTTCCGAGTCGCAATGCACGTGCCTGCAAAACGTACACCTCCCAGAAAGATGATTCGATTCCTGCAAGTGGCTCGCTTTGGCATGGATTACTTCGACTGCAGCCCAATCTTGAGGCTCAGGCTGGGTAGGTGAAGTCGGCGGCCGATACTCCGACTTGCACTTCTGGGTGCTTGGCACCACCGCTGCCCTCAAGTGGCGGCATAACGTGCACAGTGCGTTACTATTGCCAATACAAGCGTATAAGTATACAGTTCAGGCCATAAGGGGTTCCAACATGGAAGCGTGGCGCAATTGTTGTGAGTACTTTGAGCCTTCCTCCACCTTCACTGACTCCTTATGCAGATCAGCTATAGGACTCCTGTCAGCGGATACACAACCTCGAGATTCAGAGCGGGGATTAGTCATCGTCCGGAAAGCGGCAAGCCGAGTAAGGGAGTAGACGAAGCGGAAGATCCGCGCCTGGGGTTTTTATTTCCTAAGCTCTTCACGTTAACAGGCTTCACAGGTCTAATGCGTTCGCATTTTCACCTCCTGACGGACCTTACTGCCGTACTCCGGTGTACCAGACCTAAAAGGTAACACTCCGTGATGTAGTTTGCTCAGAACGGGCGCGGGTTCTACGCAGTCCATGGTGTGGATTCGACGACGCTAAGGCGGTTTCTGCGACCCCGGTGGTGGGGACGGTCGTGGCGCCCAGCGCGACTTGCAATTTTTTCTTGTGACATTGACTGGCACAGTGCGTATACCACTTAATACCGGGATTGTTCATTCGCAATAACGAATAAACTAATGAAAGTATAAAATTACTGCTTCGCTCACATTCCTTGCTGCTGGTGAGAGTGAGTGAGTGAGTGAGTGAGTGAGTGAGTGAAGTGAGTGAGTGAGTGAGTGAGTGAGTGAGTGAGTGAGTGAGTGAGTGAGTGAGTGAGTGAGTGAGCGAGCGAGCGAGCGAGCGAGAGAGCTGGTCGGCGGGAAGCAGTGAAATAGCTGGCAAGAAGTGAATGTGCGGGAGCAAGAAAGTTTGGTGCAGTGCCACCAGATGCACTGAAATCTCCTTCACGAAGAAAACAGAGGGTAGTCCCTGAAAGAGGCGAAGATTGCCGCATTCTCGGCGTGCTCCCATTCAGTGGGTTGCCTTAATTGGTATATGTACGCATCTGCACACACTGAGTGCAGCTCAATTTAACGTGTTCTCATGGCATCTTCGGGTCGACGGAGATACTGGGCAAATATGTTCCTCCCGGCATGGCTGTCTGTTTGCAAAGGAATGCCCTTGCCAGTGTCCGCGCTCTAACCATCCATCCCCCTCATTTTCCCCTTCCACCGTCTCTGCGCAGAGTGGCTATACGCATGGCTTTCATCGCCGGAATGAGCTGTGCGTGTTATTTTGCAGCGAGTTCTCTTCTATTCTTCAAGCTATAGCTAGTCGCCGTCAATCGCTGACCTGTCCCAGCTGCACCAAACTTCAAGCTGCTGTCGTTCGGTGTTCCGGCCCTCCTCACATTCTGCACATTCTGGTCCCCTATTCCTTTGGTGTGGATACCAGTCATCTGTTAGAATTGGTGCCGAGTACTTAGCCACTATCTTTTCCCGTTGCTTTTCGAACTTTCTTCTTTAAGCTACCACAATCGAAAACCCAGGAGTCGAGCTTTTGGTAGTTTGACTTTCAGATGGGCCTGTTCCTGTGGGGTGCGCAATGCGTCGTGTTGGCGCATACCGACATTCTGTTTGCCCACCTCTAAAGAGAATGAGTCGACCTGGTGTGGAGAGTACGCTTCCCGCTAGTATGCATTGGCTCCGCCATCTCGACAACATGATCATCTTTTTTACGTTTACTTTTGGGCATGTAACGTTTTAAGTTGAACTTAGTGCATTATTTTTGTTAATGGGGATTGTAAATGTCAGTTTCGGGTTGATTTCTAGAAATATTTTTTAAAGCTAATGTTGTTACATGTGACCATTTTAGGTCGGTTTCAGCTACTTTAGAGCATCATTTTTTGAAGCTGCATGGAGTAAGACAACGATTCGTCGGTTTTATCTGCCAGGGACACATAAGTCGCTGTTGTTTTTGCAACTTCAGTCGGTTGGCTCGGATGACTTCACGCCGTAGTTTGCGGAATGTAGATCCTTTCGGTGGTTGAGGCTGTGGTGGTCGTTGTGGGGGTGATGATAATTACGACGACGAGGATGGTGATGATGATGATGATGCCCTTCAAGCGATTTGCGCGTGCCCACAAAGGGGGATTGGGCAGGACTAAATCGTTGGCTGAAGCCTTGTTGCAGCTTGTAGGTTCAATTTATTTTTCCAGAGAAGAAAGTGGAAGCGTTAAATGAAAAAGAAGTCGCAAATTACCCAACTTTTATGGCTTCCCGATCGATTCAAGCGGCAGCCTGTCGCACAAACGTAAGCTGGTTCCCTGGTCTAGCTAGTTCAATCGACCTTTTCGTCTTCGTCCTCTGCCAGTTGCGAAATATCAATCCTCTTATACTATTTATAATTGAGATGGTGTAGGCCCTTGTGCCTTTAGAATCCTGGTAAATAGGCGAATCTCAGACGTTTTTATATGCATAAAATAATTTGTGCCTGTAGTGGACGACAGTTTCGCACACAATCTGCTTCATTTGCGCATGTCAAGAAAGACATAGAAGAAGTGTCTTGCATGCGGTTGGGTTTCGACGCTCTTCTGTGGCAGCCCCACTACCCCCGCCAATCTTAGCAGCCGTCCTCAGTGACCACAAACCGGCACGCGAATATTCAGCGATTTTGGAGTTGGTTCGAATGGAGACTGCGGACCGCGGTACGCGCACTTCGGTGAGTGTTAAGGTTGAATTTAGGGTAGACTGTACATGAAACTGACCTCACTTGATAGGGACAAGAATATGATGCCGCTTTCTTAACTTATGGCAGTTCGCACTGTGTAATACCCGCCGCGGTGGCCCAGTGACCAAGTCGTTGCGCTTCTGAGCGCAAGGTCGCGGGTTCGATTTCCGGCCACGGCGGCCGCTTTTCTGATGGAGGCTAAAAACAGAAAAGCCCGTGTGTACGAGATTTTGGCGCACGTTAAAAATCCTCAGGTGGCCAAAATTAACCAGGAGCCCTCCACTACGGCGCGCCTCATCGCCTGCGTTGCGTCGGCGCGTTAAACCCTACAATCAATCAATGGCACTGTGTAATGTTACAGCACGAAAGACGAGACACACAGGAACAATTAATGACCACTACTGGCTTGGCCTTTCTTGTCTTTCGCCTGTTTCTTATGTCTTGTGCCTTAAGCCCCTTAATCCACGCGTAACGACTCGTCAGCTATCAATCCTGCAGGTATCAGTTGACATCTGCTTGGATTCTTTATTTCCCACTTCATGGCTTTACTTCTGACTTGCAAATATGCGCAAAAATTAAATTGGTAGCAAAACGTAGATTTGTTAACAAGAAACCAAAGTCGCTGAGGTAAAATTTCCTCTACAAAATCTGGCGGTGCGTGAAACGCGGGGAAAGCTTAGCCCGAGCAAATAGGGAACGCCGTATTTTCACATCTAATTTGTAGATTTACAAGCACTGAAGCGCTATGACAGATTTCACTGAGGCTATTGACCTCGAGATCGAACACAGTCGGCCCCTGGCGGCGGCGGGACGAACCGCTCCCAGTGTGGCACGGCCGGACTGGAAGAGCGGCGTCCGCGCACTTTCATGAAAGTGTGCGCACGCCGCTCTTCCAGTCCGGCCGGTGTTCATGTTGCGCGCGGCGCTATACTCAAGATGCACACGACAAAAAAACCGAATTTGTGCGCTTTTTTTGGCAGTAAACAGTGGCAAAGTTTCATCTGCTTGCACATTTTATCTATATAAACGCAATAATCAGCGGACGTTTCCTGATAATGCGCTAGTTTGGTTCCATGACACATAGTCACCGCTGTCAATGCTGGAGCGTGAAACGTGTCTTAAACATTGCTTCGACAGTTTACACTCTTCTTATTGATGAGTGCAGTCGTCTGCCGTTTCGGGAACGTCAAAGGGTGCTTTTAAAGGTGGCGTGGTGGTTATTTAAAGGATAACAGTTTACTACACGAAATGGGTATGAAGCGACAAGACAGGTGCATTCCCGTACAATTGCCCCACCCTTGTAAAATTGCGCTGTGTTATTTAAGAAAGAAAAAATAAAGAAAAATAATTACACTGCACACGACCAGGGCGCTATCGCCTATACATTACCGGGGACGTATTTTACACACGCAAGCGCCTGTGTGATCTAATTCTTCCCGTATCTTTTCGAAAATGAATACAATTTTTAGGACAGCCGTTGCGCATGCTGTGTCGCTAATTTTATGTATTGTTTAAAATACGTTTCTGTGGATGCACAAAAGTACGTATTTCACGGGGATTTCTCGGTACAATTAAGCAGTTATGAGTTTGCGCCTGTCCTGTGACATATCTTGTGTCATTTTTATATATCCCATTTTCAAATCACGAAATGAATCACTTAGTCCCAAGATGGTTCACTCAGAATAACCACACGCCTGATATGTTCACGTATTAACCTCTTAAGGTGAACCTATGTTTAAAGAAGCAGAAAAAATCGTGTTATATAATGCAGGTTTGTTGCCCACATGTGTGTTGGGTGCGGGCCACGACTGGCTGGACGTTCTTTTTTTTTTTAATTTTCCCGGCATGCTCGCTTTAAATACCATTTGAATAAGGCCAGCCAAAATTTCTGGAAAAGGCGGGTTAATCAGTTATTAAAATACTTGCGGTTACGGTTGAAATACTGTTTTTTCCCCGCTACGGAACACGACGTCTAACGTAGTTCCAATTGCAAGTAATATTGATAGCCAACGTTTGGTTTTTCCCGTTACGTGGTTTCTCACTTCACTGCGCGTTTCGAACGCTGAAAGAACCCTCCCCCCTTGTAAAACAAAAGTCACAAGAAAACTTTTATCAGTGGCTTTTTTAATCAATCCTCAAGAATTAAATGCCAAGACAAAAGCGAGGTACAGTTTACTACACAAAGCAATTACCGGGAACCAGGTTGCGCTATTTCTAACGAGAAATAAAGAGGAACGTTTTACTACATCTGCAACAGGGCAACTTCATTTGTCATATTTATGGTTGGTAAGCGAAATTACGCAATAATGCCAGCACATCTCGCTGCTCCAGGACCCTGTTAGATTTTAAAAGGAACGCAAATGGTCAACAGTTCAGCCGTAACAGATAATCTGTGCGCACAGTGAGGTACCAGAAGCTTGGTTTACACTCTGTAAACCTGCCTGTCACTTTGCAAAGGTCTAGCTAAACATGAGATGTTGATTGTACTGCGCGCGTTAGCAATTTATTTCGCGAGTTCACTTGCGATGAAAGGCTTAAATAAGTGACCCGACACCATTAGTTATGAAACCTGCCTTCATAGTCACTGAAATTTATTTAAATAAAGCTGCGCGCAAAAGACCAATTAGAACGGTTGCTATTGCATGTGTGCGCTGGTTAAAAATCGCTAATTTTATGTTGCTTTTCGAAACACACAAAAAATGTCGTAAGCTCTTTGAAAAAATGGCGGGGCAGTTAAGTGGTGTTACCATTTCAGGGCATCCCACAAATTCAAGAATGTGTCATACTAGCAATGAAAGCGATTGAAACTGCTGTTGTAAACTGAATTCCAGAGATAGAGGCTCTGATTTGTTTCTATTTATGGTTTTATTGAAGGCTCAAAGTGATAGTCTGGAAATATGGAGCTTGCTACGAGCCCCGGAGCAGAAGTTGATTGTCATTATTTCGGCCGGTCTGAGATTCCCCACGTATCCCCGCATTTCCAGCGTAGTAATGAAAACTTATTGCCACTTCCATGCAATACATTGAAGGTTGAGGAACCGAACTACAGCATACATCTCATCCCTGCGCCTTTCATGCGTGCATACGGGACGAAAAAGGCACGAAGCGTTGCCACGGTGTGCATTCTCCAGGGCCGCTCAGCGGAGCATCCACACTAGCAGCGCGATGATGTGGTCACCTATATGTCAATCTCGCGGTGAATACGCACGACATCATGCAATCATACCTGGATGGATGCATGACTTGGTTATTTACCGAAATATAAATAGTTATTTGTATGAATGCGCTGTGTCGGCAACGATCTAAATGTACTAATCCACCAAATTCTGTCAAATATGCTGTATATAAAGGTAATTAATCCAGCCATTACTTCGGACGGGGAATTGAGGGAGGGTTGAGCAACGCTTTAGGTGCCTTGCGCTGAAAGTGGCTTAAAAGGTACCACTCCACACCAGCTGAAAAAAACTGTGAGAAATATAGCAAATTGATCGATTGTTTTCTAACCAACTTGTAAAGACCTGGTAATTGTTAAAAAGTAAAAATAAAAGTCCCGAGGCACTAGGATTGGAATCCTGAGTGGTAAACGATAGTCCCTCCTCGGGGAATTTCGCATGCGTGGAAATACCTCAGCCAAATAGGTAACGAACTTGGAGTAACACTGGGACAATCCCGATTATGAGCGTACTGGCAACACTTCGGTCATTTGCGCGAATGATCTGATCTGATTCAAGGGACACTGAAGTGAATTTGTCAAGCTCCCGGTTTTGCTAGCACTGCGTAGACTGGCTGAAATTACCACAATTTTCATCGTTGATCTGGTTGATAAGTCGGTAATTAGTTTATAAAGCGGGAAAGAAGAAAAACTACTATGCGTGGTCTGTGGCGGCCTCACCAACTAAAGGCTGTGACGACAGGAGGAGATTAACCTTGATTGGACGATGTCCAAGGTTAGCATTCAAACAAGTTTCGGTTTCGGTTCTGTAAAACAACATGCTTGACATCCGACGGCATCGTTGGATGGGCATTCTCCATATCTCAGTAATCGTCGTACCGCACTTCTACCATGTTGTCGGCTGTAAAATGCCTAAGACAAGCCTCCCAGGACGGCTTGGAATCGTAGCAATCACTAGCCGAGCCCTACGCAGTGGATGAACGACCTCCGCGTCACCGCAGACGCTCAAATGCCATGCGCTTTTCCCGTATATTTGGAGCTTGCCTCGCTCTTGCCTGAATCGTAAAAAGCGTGTTCGCACCAGGCCAAGGTTCTGCTGATTCTGTCCTGTGCCCACTGCCCGCAAGCAGTCGGTGCTTGTGGCAAAAGCACGCCAACGAGAACTCGCCAGCGCGTCAGTGTGTCTGCGCGATCTGTGAACTCGCTCGGGGAGCAGTTAACGTAACGGCCCAAAAATCGTGAACTCAGTTTACCGGCCGCAAACGAAAAAATCAACTTACAGAAAAAAGAATGTACTCTCGGGGATTCGAACTTGCCACTTGCAAAAACAATAATCCTAGCGCTTAGGGTGGATATCCTAGGGTGGATATATAAGGTATATAGTGTACAACCAGTTTACACTTTTATTTAGTTTTGGCATTTCAAGTACCTTAGGTGACTATTTGTTGTATAGCGCTCGTGCAGTAAGCGTCCCCCAAAACTTCCACTATATCTCACATCTAGCCATTGCATTTCTTACACGGAAAAGCATTCGCAAATGTGTGGTCCTGCTGCTGATCGCTGTGCTTGTTCTCCCAGCGCAAAAATGTGCTTCCTGCTCCCAATTTTGCGCTCTGCGGTAACAGTTTCAGTTGATTTTATTTCCTTAGTACCTATATTGACTTCACTGACTCTTCGCCTGCCTTCAAGTGGCCTTAGATTTTCCTACTAGCGTACCAGTAAGCGAAGCTTCGCATGTGCACTTGTGCAGCGCTGGTGTGGAGTGACCCGGACTCGGAGCTTGATACATTGTACAAATTAACAAAGTAAAGAAAGGCACATTCTTCCATTCACAAACGTGTTGTGGCTTACTTTCAACTGAGCGAGCGAATTGCGACAACCCGTCGGCGACCGGAGGACTAAACGCTTGGCCTACCGACTCTGTCGAAAGGTCGGCGAGCCGTGCAATAGCGCAGCCAATTGCCATCTCATCTCTTGCTGAAGTAACATGAAAACGCCACAGAAAATGGGGGAGGGTGCAGAGAGAAGGACAGCATTTTCTAATTGATTTATCTACTAAATAAATTAATTCACCCGCCGCGGTGGCTCAGTGGCTCAGCGCCTGATCGCCTGCGCTGCGTCGGCGCGTTAAAGGGACACTGAAATGAATTTGTCAAGCTCCCGTTTTTGCTTGCACTGCGTAGACTGGGTCAAATTAGCACACTTTTCATCGTTTATTCCGGTTGACAAATCGGTAATTATTTACAATGCGCGAAAGAAGAAAAACTGCCCTGCGCGGTTTGCGGCGGCCGCACCAACTAGCTGTGACGTTGGGAGGGGGGGCACCGTGATTGGACGATGCCCAAGGTTAGCAATGAAACAAGTTTCGGTTTCGGTTCTGTAAAACAACATGTTTGGCATCCGATGGCGTAGTTGGATGGGCATTCTCAATATCCCAGTAATCGTAGTACCGCGCTTCTGCCATGTTGTCGGCTGTAAAATGCATAAGATAAGCCTCCCAGGACGGCTTGGAATCATAGCATTCACTAGCTGAGGCCTACGCAGTGCATGAACGCCCTCCGCGTCCCCGCAGAGGCTGAAATACATGCGCTTTTCCCCCATATTTGGAGCTTTCCTCGCTCATGCCTGTATCGTAAAAAGCGTGTTCGCACCAGGCCAAGGGTCTGTTGATTCTGGCCTGTGCCCGCTGCCCGCAATCAGTCTATTCTTATGGCAACAGCACCCCAACGAGAACACGCTAGCGCACCAGTGCCAGCCTGCGCGAGTTCTGTGGACTAGTTCGTGGAGCAATGAACGTTGCGGCCCAAAAAAAGATGAACTCAGTATAGAAAACATCGGCGAAAAACGGAAAAGTTAACTTATATATAAAAAAAAGCATGCACCCGCGAGGATTCGAACTTGCGACTGGTACAACACTTGCGAATGCATACTGAGCGCTCCAAACTACTAGGCCACGGACGGGGACTGCCCGACGATCGAAATATAAGATATATAATGTATAACCAGTTCACACTTTTATTTAGTTTTAGTATTTCAAGCAGTTTAGGTGACCATTTGTTGTATTGCGCTCGTGCAGTAAGCGTCCCCCGAGTTTCCGCAATAACCCACGTCTAGGAATTGCATTTCGTAGACGGAAAAGCGTTCGCAGATGCGTAGTCGTTCTGCTGACCGCTGTGCTTGTTCGCCCAGCGCAAAAAAGTGCTTCCCGCACCCTAGGTTTACGCTGTACGGTAAAAATATCAGTTGATTTTATTTCCTTAGTACCTATATTGACTTCGCTGACTCTTCTCCCCCTTCAAGAGGCCTTATATTTTCCTACTCGCGTACCAGTCAGCGAAGCGTCGCATGTGCGCTTGTGCAGCGCTTGTGTGAAGCGACCTCGACTTGGAGCTAGATACAGTGTACAAACTGACGAAGTAAAGAAAGGCACATTCTTCCATTCCCTAACGTGTTGTGGCTTAGTTTCAACTGATCGAGGGAATTGCGACGACCCGCCGGCGGCCGGCGGACTAAACGTTGGGCCGACTGACTCGGTCGCTGAATGTCGGCGAGCCGGGCAGTATCGCAGCCAATTGCCAGCTCCTCTCCTGCTGACGTCACACGAAAACGCCACAGAAAATGGGCGAGAGTGCAGAGAGGAGGATAACATTTTCGAATTGATTTTTCTACTTAAATTCGCGTAAACGTGCTCAGAGTGGTCGAAACATGGCCCATGGACTCCGGACTACAAGTTGTGCTAGTAATCCCGCAATGTTTACAAATCACTTCAGTGTCCCTTTAAGGTAGGCGTACCGGTAGAAGGCCTTTGGCGAACACAGTTTGATTGTAAAAAAAGAGTTCTTGGACATCAAAAGCACATTTGTTCGAGAGTTCCATGGCTGCCTCAGCAATTGCTTGTGAAACTTGCCAAAGGTTCTGGCCATGGTTTCTCTGGAAGCTGCTGGAACGGGTGAATTAGATTGGATGGATTGGACACGCGTGCAGCCCCGAAGGACGCCGTTCATAATAACAACATAAATTTTGGAATATGGGGCGGCGTGGTCAAACAGGAGTGACGATGTTTCCGACAACATTTGTCAGAAGTAAAGGCAAGTTGGCCTCCTACCAGCGACGCCTCTTCGAAGCCGAAGTGCATTCTCAGCCCAAGCCCCGCCCTACCAACTCAGCTAGCACTGACGGCCAGGGGCCAGGAGTGTCTGGAGACATATGGGTCCCGTGAATAGGGAACCACCCCGTCGGGTGCCCGCGCGCACCATCGAATTTTCGAGCTCATTAAAGTTGATTCTCTCTCTCTCCCAACTCAACCGCAGATGCAGTTATTTTTTGACACAGGCTTCGAAACTGAATATCGTCGGCCCATCCCGATGACGATTAATCGACGTTGGCTCTGCGGGCTTCAGGGCGAGCTACTCCCATTCATTGGTGGCTGCATCTCTTCTTCACCTTCTCGGGTATATTCTATGGCTTGGGTGGCTCTGTGGCTTCCAGCTCATAAAGACGTGGTGAGGAAAGCTGCCTGACGTTGTAGCGAGAAATTTTCATATTCCACGTCGGAAAGTGTTGAACAGGCGGTGACACTCGTTACCTCGAGCGCCTGGCTTGGTAGCGTAGATTGGTAGCGTACCGCAGCTGAAGTACACAGGCCATCAAACCGCGGAAGTGCACATTCATCCAGTGATAGGTATGTCGGCTACTTCCGGCCAGGCATTGCATAGCGGGAAGAGATTAGCTTTGTTATTGCACAAAGCATTTAGTGGAGTGGCGGAACCTCTAAAAAAGACCGTATATATAGAACCTTGAGAAGAGCACCGCCGTTGAAGCAACGCTTTCAACAAGAAGTTGATTCTACAGAAAAAGGGCAGATTGAGGTGACGACGAAAATATGGAAACAAAATTGGGTGCTCGGGTGCTCCCGACAAATTTTCATGGCACGTGTAACTTCCCGGCTCACCGCAGTTCTGTCGGAAGCGATGACTCTGGAGATATCCAGAGTAATGCAAAATATTTTCTCACTGCTGCTACAGTTAAACCTGGAGGTAGTGAGCCTTTATGTAACGAATTCCTGCATTTAACGAAGTTTTTTCAATTCCCCATTGCCACCCCCATTGAAGCCCATGTGTTCGCGACCTCTATGTAACGAAACGCTGTGGCGGTTAACCTTTATGCAACGCAGTCGGCAAGCTTATCAGTCAGTTTTTTCCCTTTCCTGAAGATTCGGCTGCAGAAATGCACTAATTTAGTGAATACCAGCACCGCTGTAAGGAGCCAGCAGCAACGAAAATGTAGAGAATAACCTAAAAACAAAATTTGTATGATGATGATGATGATAATGACTGGAATGGCTGGTGGCATCCTCGGGCAAACGTAGCAGCCAATTCAGGTTTTGCTTGAGTAGCGTACCAGCTGGCAAGAGTAAGGAAACTTCTTTTTTTCGTGCCCGCGTCACAAGCTATAGTATTTTCACGTGTGAGTGCGGTGTAGTCGCACGTCAACACTGCTACGTGTCGTGCCTGTGGTGTACGTGAGTCGGTGATGAGCTCTGCTGCCAGAAAACGAAGTTTCGTCTTTTCAAGAGGGGAAAACAGAAGAAAAAGTCCATGTCGCATGATGTCGCGCACATAGAGGAAGCGACGTCACGGAGCTGCGTCATTGCTTGGGGAGGGTGTGGTCGGCCTGGTCCCCTACAGGATATGGTTTGTGAATAGGCCGCCCGGTGGTTCATGTAGCTCTGGGGCAGCAGCCGGGGCCTGGCCCTATAACTCTTGCCGGCGAAGGCGGCAATGAGGGATCGCGCTACGACCTACGAGGTGACGCGGCCGCGTCGGCAAAAGTCCCATGTAGGACGTTTCGATTTCTGTGTGTCTAGCTTTAGTGTTGAGTGAACCATCCCTTGCAATGCTATAGCTCATTGTTAAGTACCCATGTCCGCTCATTTGGCTTCCAAATATAATCCCCTGCGTGTACCTATGCCCGACTCCCTGTCTCTAAATCCTCTGTAAGAAACGTAACGTGACCCACTCCTTCAAAGCGAGAAAGAAGAAATGTAGCCGCCCTGTACAGTATCCCAGCTGGCACCCCTCAACAATTTCCAACGCGGAAAAGAGCATCAAGTTCGCAAAAAGACACCCTTCCAGCATAAGTTTGTTTCTTGAAACTCGTTAAGGCACCGAAAAGTGTCAAAAGGCAAAAGTGGTACTTACGTTACGTTTGTTAATACGGGGGTCAGTGACCTCGGAGAGCCGTGTAGTACCTAAGCTTGTAAGAAAGGAGCAGGCGCCAATCACGCAGCTTTTTATAAAAAGCTCTAAGCTCCAATAAGCCCCAATAAACCCTCTAAGGACTTCTTTCGCTTCACTGAGGATTGAGTTTGCCTTCACTGATGTCTAGCATTATGGTTTCGTTTCTGCCTCAGTCACGCGAGCCTTAACTCAACTATAAACCTGCATGCAACAAAAATTGCGTACGCTTGTCAACTTTGTCATATCCAGGTTTAACTTCATTAAAGGCGGAAGCTTGCTTCGCGAGCAGTTTAAAGTTTATCAGGATGCTATACTAGCTTCTATTGTCATGTAAACTATTTAATATAAATGTATGCACCTTTGAATATGAGTTACACAAAAACTATTTCTGGTTTCGCGAAGAATTTTTATGGTATGTATAGGCGACTCGGCTTCTTGCTGTAAGCGAAATATCATTTTCCAACAGAAGCTTTACTAGATTCCTGACCAGTCGGAATTTTCAGCTGGAAATCTGGGGATGCAAGTGTTCGTGACAAGTGTTCATGACCCTTTTACAAAAGCCGCTCTTCACTTTCTCACGACTTCCTCCACAGCTACCACCGGAACAACAGGTTCCTGCCTCCGCTCCTGGCCCAGCAGCTTCGAGAAGGGAATCCAGGAAATCACGATCAACGAAGAAGGTGAGCATGATATCCAGGGCTTGAAAACACTTTTAAGCTGCTTATCTTACAATGCACGCAGGTCTCACAAAAGTGACGAGATTGTCCTATGGTCAGATTTTTCTGAAGGACTGGTGAGGTCCTTGTCGAGATAAACGACAAGCAGCAGGCCACAAAGCTTCTAACTCAAACTCTACGGGCTAGTCTGGACATCAGGGTCACACCCCACCGGAGCGTCAACAGCTCTCACGGTGTGATCTCTGAGCCATATCTGTTGAACGAAACGGATGCAGGATCTCCTTGTGAGCTTGAAGTATCAGGGCGTCACAGCCGTGAGGCGCATCACCATCCGCAGAGACGACAAGGAGATTCCCACCAAGCACATAATCTTGACCTTCAACCGGTCAGCAATTCCGCAACATATAAATGCCGGCTTTATCCGTTGCTCCATCTGTCCCTACATCCCGAAACCCAGAGCGCTGTTTTAAGTGCCAGCGGTTCGGGCATGGTACAAACTCTTGCTGTGGCTGAACAACGTGTGCAAAATGCGCGGCCTATGATCATCCGCGTGAGAACTGTTCATCCAACACCCTCTCCTGTGTGAACTGCCGGGGGCTGCATGCGGCATACTCCTGCAAGTGCGAAAATTTTCAACTAGAAAAACAGATCATCAACATCAACTTGCGCTGCGTTGCAGGCAAGAACGGCCCGATGTCCATCTCGTCGTCAGATGTCCAGGGAGCGCCCGATGGACCGGGCCCCCGGACATGGCCCCACGGGCCAGGCCCCCCGGACTTGGCCCCCCTCCGGGGGCCCTTTGTTTGACCCGCCACCGCCGAGGGTGTCGGGGGCGCCAGAGGTGATGATGATGATAATTAAACCCGAAATCATCATCATCATCATCACCTCTGGCGCCCCCGACACCCTCGGCGGTGGCGGGTCAAACAAAGGGCCCCCGGAGGGGGGCCAAGTCCGGGGGCCCGGTTCGTCGGGCACTCCCTCGACATCTGACGACGAGATGGACATCGGGCCGTTCCTGCCTGCAACGCAGCGCAAGGAGCGGCCTCCGACGCCCAAGCAAACTGAAATGCCCCAAAAGCCCCTCCGAGAGTACAAGCTCCGAAAGACAACACAAACACACACTCCAGTCATTCTTAAATGTAAATAATAGCAACAGAAAACACCATCCAATGGAACTGCAGAGGCCTCCTAAGAAATCTTGACGATGTGTATGAGATACTGCATGGCAATCAGCCAAGTATCATGTGTCTCCAAGAAACTCACCTCAATTCGAAACAAATAGATTTCTTAAATAGGTACATACATGGTATTCATAAAGCATAGGGTTGGCTCACACAATCTTCGGGCGATGTCGCCATTGTCGCCCGGAAATCATTAGCATGCCACCCTCTCTCTTTAAACACTGTCGTTAAGCTGTAGCAATTATTACGATAGTATTTAATAGGTTGATAACGGTATGCTCCATTTACATCCATCCTGATTTTGCACTTCTGAGATCTTATTTCGAGGCACTTATTGACCAGCTACCCGAACCATATATCCTCACAGGCGACTGTAATGCGCACAATTCTCTTTGGGGCTCCTCCCGAATGGATGACCGAGGTCGCCTGATAGAGACGTTTCTAACATCCTCTGGAGCATGCCTTTTCAACAAAAAACAACCTACATACCATAACTTAGGACACAATACATACTCATTTCTTGACTTGGCTATTGGTTCTGCAGTTCTTTTTGCATGTCTTGAGTGGGGTGTGGGCACGCACCGATATGGTAGTGACCACTTCCCTACTTCACTAACGTATATAGGTATAGAGGCCCAAGCAGTCCGTCTTCCCACAGCACGTTTAATGAATCAAAAGCAAGCTGGAGTACATTCACAGAAACATCTAAACTACGCCACACATCCATAAAACACCTACACGTGGAGGAAGCTGCCCAACTCGTCACGGTGCACATCTTCGACGCCGCCGAAAAGTCCGTTCCCCACGCCTCTGGTGCCCCACGCAACCACAGGAGGCCGTGGTGGAATGAGGACTGTAGGCGGGCGCGAGAGGTTCAGAACAAGGTGTGGGATACCCTCCGTCGGTGCCCAACGTCGGATAATCTCATTTCTTTTAAACGGGCAAAGGCGTTTGGGAAGCGGGTGCGCTTCCCAAAACTCATGCACAGACACACACAAAGTCTGGGCACGAATACGAAAACTCAAAGGACAACAAACACACAGCCTGCCCCTTGTAAGCACCGAACTGTCCCTGCCGAGACACTCTGCCCACAACGGGTTCGAGAGCGAGCCACGACTCTCGCCGCGTGTGTACGTTGTCAATCACTTCACATGGAAGCGATACATTTCATAGTACAGGGGTTTATTACGCGGGAATCCACGATACAAACGCTACACTGCACTACGCACCTAGCCCCTGGGGCATATACAGCCGTCAGCGTGTTGCCCAGCCCGTAGTCGGGCAGCAGTTAGCGTCCGCCGGCGTTGGCCGGCCGCAACGCTCGCTGACGTAGGGGAAGGGGGCTCTCTGTGGCCGCAACACATTTCAAGCCACGCCACTGGACACGACTGGGCGGCATCGGCGCTCGTCCGCTGACCTTAGACGGCGCAAGCCGTCACATCGCGGACGCGGGGGCAACCCACCAATAAGTGGAATATGCCCGCGGAGACTCGCCGGGCATCCTAGATAAACGCACTGACGCAAATCGAGGCATGCGCTAATCGACACGGTGGGTGCCGTGACCGTGCTAGAGGGGACACACTCGTAGACCAGGCTAACACACTCGCACAACACTTCCAACACGTGTCCAGCTCAGCACACTACACTAACACTTTCATACAACACAAAACATCTGCAGAGAAAAAGCCCTTACAAGCCAAAGACAAGTAAAAAACTTCTTACAACTATGAATTCACACTCTATGAGTTGAGGGCTGCCCTGAGCACGTGCAAACCTTCAGCTCCAGGCGCAGATAAGATTACATACACCATGATACAACACCTACGCGTAGACACTCTTGAGACACTCCTACACCTATACAATAAAACATGGCCTTCGGGGCAGCTTTCAAGGTCTTGGAGGGAGGCCATTGTAGTGGCTTTTCTGAATGAATGACCCATCCTCTCCTTCCAGCTATCGACCGATCGCCCTCACAACCTGCCTGTGCGAGCTTCTCGAGAAGGTGATAAACAGGAGACTCGTGTACTCCTTAGAATACAATGGTATTCTTGGGAGCTGCCAGGCAGGCTTCAGGGCGTGACGATCCACCAATAATCAGTTGGTTGAATTGGAGACCTACATTAAAGATGCCTACGTAAATGGCCAATATTGCATGGCATTATTTTTTGACATCGAAAAGGCATACGATACCGCATGGTGCTATGGCACTCTTAGAGACCTCAGATACTTTGTTATATCGGGTAACATGCTGAACACTCTTTCTAGTTACCTGTGAGAACGAACATTTCGTGTTAGATTCGGTTCGACACTTCCAAACGTTCACGTGCAGGAAAATGGCGTGCGTCAAGTTGGCGTTTTGAGCTGCACCTTGTTTATAGTAAAGATGAACTCTCTCCGAAAGGCACTGCCGCCAACAATCTCCTGCTTGGTGTATGTAGATGACGACAAATATCTTTTAAATCATGTAACAGGTCTATATGTGAACGTCAGGTCTAGCTTGGGGTTAACAAAATTGCTCGCTGGGCAGGCGAAAATGGGTTTAAACGTAATCCTTCTAAAAGTATCTGCGTTGTATTTTCAAGGAGACGCGGGATGCAAGCGCACCCTCACATCAAGCTTAATGGCGACTCGATTCCCGTAAATAGGAACACAAGTTTTTAGGTCTAGTCTTAGATGAAAAGCTCCCATTCATTCCACACATCAAACAACTCGAGCATAAATGCCTCAAAACGATAAACGTTATAAAGGTCCTCTCACAGCAATCATATGGGGCCGATAAGAAACTCCTCCTACGTGTTGTAGTGGGATCTCGTTTTGACTATGGGAGTGTTCTGTACGGTTCAGCCGCGAAAACAGCACCTAAAATGCTCGACCCAGTGCTTCACTTGGGGCTTCGCCTCTCTTGTGGCGCATTCCGTACGAGCCCTGTCCAGAGTCTTTACGCAGAGTGTTACAAATGGTGCTTATCACACCATCGAACCTATGTTGACTTGTTATACGCCTTTAAACTTTCATCAATGGACAACCATCCCTTTAAACCTGTTTTTAATGATGCATCCAAATCCCAGATCGTTTTAAATCGCCCAACCATTTCTGTACCTTTCTCACTCAGAGTCAAAGAGCAGGTGTCTGAACTGACTGTCTCATTTTTAGATACCTATAAAACGTCCTGCAGCCCGCTTTTACCCCCAATGGGAAGTTCGCCCCGTGCTATTCGACTTATCATTCGTAAAAATGGAGAGAAATCGAGTTCCAAAAAGCGCAATTTTGCAGCACTTCTCGTTTTTGCAGGATAACTATCACTGTGCAGAATTTTACAGTGATGCGTCCAAAACATCCTCCACCGCACCTTGTGCTGCGCACGGTCGCAATTTTACTGCAAGTAGAACTATGAATATAAACACCGGTATCTTTACGCCGGAGCCGTATGCCATTTTTCTTGTTACAAGTCATATTATTCAACATGATGTCCATAAGTCTGTAATTAATACAGACTCGTTTAATGTGGTGCTAACATTGTCATCCACAAAGTCATCCAAAAACTGTCATCAATCTCGTCTTAAAGACCATTATCTCTGCATATGCCTCAAACATTGAACTGACTGTGTGTTGGGTCCCTGACCACTCTGGGACAGCCGGTAATGAGACCGCGGATCCGATCGCCGCTGCTGCTGTACATTCAAATATACTGCACATACCAACTTTACCCTACACTGACCTCAAGCCACACATAAGAAAGCACCTCCGTAATGGATGGCAAGCAGACTGGAATACCGAGACAGACAAACAAGTTACACGTTCTAAAACCACACTTGAGACCATACACTACGGACACACCAAACAGGCATGCTCTGAAGTTACCCTGGCCAGGTTACGGATAGGCCACAAACACGCGACGCACTCACACCTGCTCATTGGGTCTCCAAGGCCCGTGTGTAGCAGGTGTGGGGAGGGCGTATCTGTAGTCCACATCCTATTCACATGTAAGGCGGTCGACACAACAAGACACAGACACTTCAGAGAACTATACAAACAACATATGCCGCTAAACCCCTCCTTGTTCTTGGGTGACAATTCCATATATGGTTTCCATGAGACGCGTTTTTGAATATTAGTATGGTGTTAACTTTTTAAGCCTCATTTCCTATCATGCATAATCAAAATTGGCCCTATACACCAGCCATCACCACTGCATTTAATTGATTTTACTGTTATTCTGGCTTGCACATTTTATTACCAACGTTTTTCTGTTATCTACATTTGTTTGGCGCTCTTTGCCCCAGCTGGCTTTGCGCCAAAAAAAATCCAATCATGATCATCATCATTATCATTAAACCTGCATGTAACGAAAACTTGCATATAAGAAAAAATAGTGAACTTTTATCAACTTTGTCATATCCAGGAAAAACTGCATTAAAGGCGGAAGCTTGCTTCGCGCGCAGTTTAAAGTTTATCACGATGCTCTAATAGCTTCTAGAGCCATCGAAACTATCTAATTGAAATGTATGGACCTTTGAATACGAGTTACCTAAAAACTATTCCTGGTTTCGCGAAGTTTAAAGTTTATCACGATGCTCTAATAGCTTCTAGAGCCGTCCAAACTATCTAATTGAAATGTATGGACCTTTGAATACGAGTTACCTAAAAACTATTCCTGGTTTCGCGAAGAACTTTTACGGTATGTATATGCGACGCGGCTTTTTGCTGTAAGCGAAACATCATTTTCTAACAAAAGCTTTACTAGATTCCTGACCAGTCGGTATTTTCAGCTGGAAATCTGGGGATGGAAGTGTTCGTGACAACTGTTCATGACCATTTTACGAGAGCCGCTGTTCACTTTCTCACGACGTCCTCCACAGCTAACGCCGGAACAACAGGTTCCTGCCTCCCCTCCTGGCCCAAGAGCTTCGAGAAGGGAATCTAGGAAATCACGATCAACGAAGAAGGTGAGCATGGGCCAGCCGCGGTGGTGTCGCCGGGAACAAGCGAGTCGCTGATTGCTTGCCTGGAATATTCGCTCTGTAGACAACTTTTTTCTGTAATTTTCATCAAAACCGCGAAGAGGGGGCACACGGTGGCCACAACAAAAAATGTGCGGTCGGTTAAGAGCAGGAAATGTGTTCTAGCAGGCGACAACAAAACCCGGCATCTTACAAGTGATGTCGCTCGTAGGTGGCGCCGCGGTATGTCCTCGAGGCCTGCGACCCGCCAGCCGGTCGTCGCTCACCAAGCACACCCGCAAGACTGCTTCCGACTCGCAAATCATGCTCCTTTTGCTGTAACGGACCATGACTTCACCAAACAATTCGCTGACAACCCGTCAGATTTAGTTCGCACGCTTTGCGAGCGCCTGGGGTTTCAATCGGGTTTACGCAATGCTCCGGCGCGTGAAATCCGGTGTCTAATGTGGATTTGTCTAACGGTGCCATACCGACGAAATTTAAAGAGTGATGTGCAAGTTCATATCGATGCACAATAAACGTTCAACTGCTCCTGTGAAAGCACATTTAAATTTCTTGTTTTACCGATTCCTATGAAAGAAGGATCAACCCCATTTTTTGTTTTCTGATGCCATCAGGAAAGAGGATGCTGCGGCCGAGAATCGAACCTGCGTCCTTGGGCTCAGCAACAGCAGCACAACGCCTTGCGCACACAGCCAGGCACCACCGCGTACTTTCTACCAGGACTAATGCCGGCACCAGCATAGGGTCACTAAACAAAAACAGGGAAAAAATAATTAACGCCAGTTTCTCAAAACTGAAAGGCATGCATTATCAGCAGAGACGAATATACAGCGTTTAGTTACATAAATTTTTGAAATACTCTTCGATATTCCCACCGTTCGGTTTTCGCCGAAAGCTGTGTTCGGCAAACGACGGATCGCGCTATGCGGCCAACTTAGAAGTCAGACAGAATAAGGTACAGAGGTCCTCCCAGAGAACAGGCACGTAAGGCGTCCTGCTTAGGCCCAATTCTGGCCTGACGTATGGTCTTAATAAATATGCTCGACGTGGATTTAGGGCCAAGTGGCAGAGCAGATCTCAGAATCGCCAAAAAGAGGAAATCTTTAGCCAGGTGCTACGTTATGAAATGCTGAACCAAGAGAAGAGCAGGAATGAGAGAAGGAACGATAAGGCTCAGCAGCCACTGACCTTGAGTCGGATATCGCCGAGCCTACCGCACCACAAGAAAATCAAATGAATACCATCATCAGGACAGCAGCTTAGGCAGCCCTCCACGTCTCAATTTTTAACGTGAGATGCACTGAGAGCACCCAAAGAAATGTTTAGGAGGGGAAGGCCTCTAACTCATGGGGGGACGAAATAAGAACATTCGAATTGGCTTGGGCCGCGCAGCACAGCAGCAGGTGAAGGTCAATGGACCTAAATTGTCAGTTGATGCTACTATCATGACGAATACATCTACAAATTGTGTATTTATAACACTTTTGAACAAAATATAGAAACCGCTCTCCTGGCACCAATGGTGTGTCTCGCAAAACAAAATCGGGATGGGTCACCGTATGGAAGACAGCCCCCCTCACCCCCTCCCCCATGGAAAGGAACCGACTGCACGGCGACCCAGCATAAAAACTCTCTACCACTATCAAAAGCACGGATAAAAACGTATAGAAGGACAGGCGATATGGCACGATCAAGTTAGTTTGCAGAAAGTTCTAATATTGTCACGAAGCCAAGGACGACGCAGTTGTCTTGCAGGAGAAACAAGTTTATTGGAGCGAACTTGTGCTCCCCTAACAACTCAAAAGAATACAGAGGCGGCGAAGCAGCGGTCAACAAAGTGACTTGCGTCAGCGAGCGTCGCAGAATCGAATGCCCTGGCGTCCGCAATGCAGGCCTTTTATCTTTCGGCGCGCGTGGTTCTCGAAACGTCGATTCGTATCGAGAACATAGTAGATCCAAGAAGATCATTCTGGGCTGTTCACGTTAGATCGGAACGCTCTCCCCATCACAAACAGATAAGCATGCGGCACAGAAAGAAAGAATGGAACACGCGCTTCCCTTGGCGCAGAGATAACGCAGACCGGCGCAGCCGTGCGGTAAAGGCAAAACACAAATAAGCAAACCCAATGTATGGTTCGCGGCATTACCCCCCCTCTAAGAGTGCATCGACCCGATGCTAACATAAGCGACAGTCCGAACAAATGAAAATAAAAGTTCGTCATCGTCCGTAGAAAGGTTTTAGGCGAACCACGTGGACGACTTCAGGCCGCCTGCGTTGTCGTGATGTGCCGGAGTCACCATCAGGGATCACTTCGTAGGTAAGTGGCCAACACGTCGTAGAATCTGGTAGGGTCCGAAATAGCGTCGCAGGAGCTTCTCACTGAGTCCGCGTCGTCGAATGGGAGTCCAAACCCACACACGATCCCCTGGTTGGTACTCGGCGTCTCGGCGTCGGAGGTTGTAAGCGGCCCGCATCCACCAGCTGCTGGTCCGTTATGCGAACTCGAAGCGAGCTGGGCGGCCTCCTCCGCACGTTGAAGATATCCGTGGACGTCGGCGTTGAGGTCGTCGTCTTCTACGTGCGGAAGCATGGCGTCGAGCATCGTAGTCGGCCTTCTACCGTAGACAAGCTCGAACGGCGTCAGCTGCGTCGTCTCCTGGATAGCCGTGTTGTACGCAAACGTGACATACGGGAGCCCTTCGTCCCAAGTCTTATGTCAACGTCAACGTACATTGACAGCATATCTGCGATTGTCTTGTCAGACGTTCTGTTAGTCCGTTCGTTTGGGGGTGGTACGCCGTCGTTCTTCGGTGATCCGTGTTGCTGTAGCGTAATACTCCTTGCATCAGCTCCGCAGTAAATGCCGTTCCGCGGTCTGTGATTAGGACTTCCGGGGCTCCATGTCGCAGCACAACTTGGCTTATAAAGAACTTTCCCACTTCTTGTGCAGTCCCCCTCGGAAGAGCGGCGGTCTCTGCGTAGCGCGTCATGTAGTCTGTCGCTACGACAATCCACTTGTTCTGTGATCGTGACGTAGGGAATGGGCCTAAAAGGTCCATTCCAATCTGTTGAAATGGTCTCGATGGGACGGCGATCGGTTGCAGAAGTCCGGCGGGTCTTGTCGGCGGCGTTTTTCGTCGCTGGCAGTCACGGCAGCTCCGGACGTAGTGGGTGACGTCAGAGGTAATGCCGGGCCAGTAGTACCTCGCCTTGATTTTTCCAATAGTGCGGGCTGTGCCGAGATGTCCGGAAGACGGGTCGTCGTGGCACGCTTCCAAAATTTCGTCACGAAGGTCCGCGGGGATGACGAGAAGGTAATTAGCTCTTGTTCCGGGGCTGAAATTCTTCTTCACGAGGACGGAGTTTCTCAGGCTGAATGCTGGTAAGCTGCGTTTGAAGGTCCTAGGAACGGCAACGTTGCATCCCTCGAGGTACTCGATTATGACGCGTAAGTCGGGGTCGGCACGCTGCTGGGCGGCTAGGTCGCTCTCCGTCACGATCCCGAAGAACGCGCTGTCTCCATCAGAGTCTTCTGGTGGTGGGTCGACGGGGGCGCGGGACAGGCAGTCGGCGTCGGAGTGTTTCCTGCCGGATTTATAAACGACTGTAACGTCGAACTCCTGCAGGCGCAAGCTCCACCGCCCAAGACGGCCAGAGGGGTCCTTCAAATTGGCGAGCCAACACAGCGCATGGTGGTCTGTTACAACCTTGAATGGCCTTCCATACACGTATGGGCGAAATTTTGAAATCGCCCATATAATAGCCAGGCACTCTTTCTCAGAGGCAGAATAGTTTTTCTCCTCCTTCGACAGACCACGGCTGGCATAGGCGATTACCCTTTCGCAGCCGCTTTGCTTTTGGACAAGGACGGCACCCAAGCCTATATCACTGGCGTCCGTGTGCATTTCCGTTTCGGCATTTTCGTCGAAATGAGCGAGCACGGGCGGGCTTTGCAGGCGTTTTTGCAGCTCGGAGAATGCTTTTTCTTGGTCGTTTTCCCAGCTGAAAGGGGTGCTGTCTTTCGTCAAGCGCGTGAGTGGCTCTGCAATGCGTGCGAAGTTTGCGACGAAGCGCCGGTAGTATGCGCACAGCCCGAGAAATCTTCGCACGCCCTTCTTGTCTTTCGGCCTAGGGAAGTTCGCGATAGCTGAAGTTTTTGCCGGGTCAGGTAGGACTCCCGCGGCGTTGACGACGTGGCCCAAGAACTTGAGTTCCTCATATGCGAAACGGCACTTTTCAGGCTTCAGCGTACCCCGATGTACGAATGGCCTCGAGTACAGACTCCAACCTTGCAAGGTGTTCGTCGAAAGTCCGGGCGAATACCACTACGTCGTCGAGGTATACAAGGCAGGTGTGCCACTTAAGGCCAGCTAGCACAGTGTCCATGACTCTTTGAACCGTCGCTGGTGCTGTGAAACAGCCCAAACGGCATCACCTTGAACTCGTATAGGCCGCCCTGGGGTTATAAATGCAGTCTTCTCTCGGTCTCTCTCGTCCACTTCAATTTGCCAGTAGCCGGTCTTCAGGTCCATCGATGAGAAGTACTTCGCGTGGCAGAGGTGGTCGAGGGCGTCGTCGATTCGGGGGAGGGGGTACACGTCCTTTTTCGTGATTTTGTTCAGTCGCCGGTAGTCAACGCAAAACCTTAATGTGCCGTCTTTTTTCTTTACGAGTACGACGGGCGCAGCCCAGGGGCTTTTCGATGGCTGTATAATGTCATCGCTCAGCATGTCGTCGACTTGAGTCCGGATGGCTTCCCGTTCGTGTGAAGAGACGCGGTACGGTGACTGTCGGGTAGGTCGGGCTCCATCTTCGGTTATTATTCGGTGCTTCGCTAGGGGGGTCTGACGTAGTTTAGCGCTCGACGAAAAACATTCGCTATAGCGACGCAGCAAAGCCAATAATTTTTTCCGTTGTTCTTGCGGTAGCGCCGGATTCACGTCGAATGGCTGCGGGAGCTTGAATGTTTCTACGGGTTGTGCGTTCAAAGTCGGCGACTGCGATCACATCACTTGCTTCTTGCGTTTCTTCGAGGAACGCAATTGCAGCTCCCTTGTTTAAATGCTGGTACTCTTCGGTGAAATTAGTGACCAAAACGTGAGATTGGCGTTGCTTAAAGTGCGCAATGCCTCTTGCGACGGAGACACCGCGGTCGAGAAGCAACCTTCGATCACTCTCTACGATAGCGTCAATGTCAGGGAAGCAGCATCCTCACAGTAGACGGCGATCATCAAGCTTGCGCGAACCATACAATGCCGCGAACCATACATTGGGTTTGCTTATTTGTGTTTTGCTTTTACGCCCGGCTGCGCCGGTCTGCGTTATCTCTGCGCCAAGGGAAGCGCGTGTTCCATTCTTTCTTTCTGTGCCGCATGCGTTATCTGTTGTGATGGGGAGAGCGTTCCGATCTAACGTGAACAGCCCAGAATGATCTTCTTGGATCTACTATGTTCTCGATACGAATCGACGTTTCGAGAACCACGCGCGCCGAAAGATAAAGGCCTGCAGTGCGGACGCCGGGGCATTCGATTCTGCGACGCTCGCTGACGCAAGTCACTTGTTGACCGCTGCTTCGCCGCCTCTGTATTCTTTGAGTTGTTAGGGGAGCACAAGTTCGCTCCAATAAACTTGTTTCTCCTGCAAGACAACTGCGTCGTCCTTGGCTTCGTGACATCTGGTGGAGGTGCGGGGTAGCAGGGTGATGTGATCGTCGGCGATCCTGACAGCAGCACGGTGATCGGGGTTCGGCTGCGGCGTCGTGGAGTGATTGGAGGAAAATGTTATCGACTTGGTCTGCAGATCAATTATTGCGCCGTTGTCCGTCAAAAAGTCCATTCCGAGAATCACCGTCGCGGGAGCAGTTAGGCAGAACGACGAACGCCGCAGGGTACGTTGTGCCGTCTATGGTGACGCGCGATGTGCACGTTCCACTTGGCGTCACGAGGTGGCCTCCTGCTGTGCGTATGTGCGGACCGTCCCATCTGGTCATAACTTTCTTCAGTTTAGACGCAAATGGTCCGCTCATTACCGAATAGTCAGCTCCCGTGTCTACGAGGGCGACTACGTCAAAGCCGTCGATGGACACCTTGACGTCAGATGCAGTTGTCCTCGAGTTCCGGGTTCGTCGGGGCGTCGTATCTCTGCTTGTACGTGTTGATGGTCGGGCACTGTGCATCGTCGTTGTCGTCGTCTTCTCAAAGGACGTCTCGGTCAGGTCGGGTACGCGTCGCGCCGTGTAGCTGTCGTCGTGTTCGGGAGTCTCGTCAGGGTTAGGTCGGGTCGTCGGGATGAGGGCATGTCGTGAATCACTGTCTTCAGCGCGTCCTTGCGTCGTTGGAGGGTTTCTAGTTTTTCGCCGTAGAGCAACTTCACCTCCAGAAGTTGCCGCCTTTAGTTTCCCCCGCGTGGGCTGGGGGACCTTCCACGGGCGAAGTCAGCGTTGCTACGGCGGTTCGGCGATTGGTAGGGGTAGGGCGACGGCGAACGGTTGAAACGCGCTGGGCCACGGCTGGTTTCAGATAGATACTCGTCGATCTCACGTGGTCGTTGGCCAGGGAGAGGGCGAGGTGCGTCGACGGAGAAACCACGCAGTCCGAGTCTCTTGTATGGACAGCGACGGTAAATGTGGTCGGCCTCTCCGCAGTGGTAGCACAGAGGACGATTATCGGGAGTTCGCCATACGTCCGTCTTCCTCGGCGTCTGGTTTGGGCTACCGGGGTCGGGCGGGTGACAGTGGGCGGCGGTACGGCGGGGCCTCTTGACGGCGTGTTGGAGCAGGGCGGGGTCGACGAACAGCCGCGGAGTATGTCATAGCTTGTGGCTCTCGGGGTACCTCGGATGGCGTAGAAGTTCCCAACGCTTGTTGCACTTCTTCTCTAATCACGTCGGTGAGGGAAGCGACTTGGGGCTGCGGCGGCGTTGGGAGAAGTTTCTGCAGCTCCTCTCTCACTATTGCGCGGATAGTCTCGCGTAGGCTGTCGGCCGGGATCCGCGTGCTGCCAAAGTCGTTCGCATTGGCCGCGCCAACAAAGTTGCGGTCATACTGCTTAGCACGCATTTCGAGGGCTTTCTCAATGGTGCTGGCTTCGGTCACGAATTCGGCGACGGTTTTGGGCGGATTTCGGACAAGTCCAGCAAACAGTTCCTCCTTCACTCCGCGCATTAAGAAGCGCAACTTCTTTTCTTCCGTCATTTCGGGGTCCGCGCGGCGAAATAGCTGCTTCATCTCCTCAACGAAGATCACGACACCTTCGTTGGGGTGTTGCGTGCGCGTTTCCAACAAAAGGGCGGCTCTTTCTTTCCGCACGACGGTAGTGAAGGTCTTAGTAAACTCGCTTTTGAACTGAGCCCAGTTTGTCAAGGAGCTCTCGTGGTTCTCGAACCAAGTGCGAGCCGAATCTTCCAAGTAAAAAAAAACGTGCCGGAACGTTTCTGCGTCGTCCCACCTGTTGAATTTCCGGACGCGCTCCAGTTTCTCCAACCATTCTTCTGGGTCTTCTGCGGGGGCTCCTCGGAACGATGGCGGTTCCCGGGGCTGCTGCAGGACGATTGGCGACGTTGTTTCTTGCACCATGGTGTTGGTTGCAGCGTTCCTTTTCTTGGGCCCTTCTGGCATCAAACCGAACTCGGGCGGTAAATTTTGCAGGCGGGGGCTGGCTCTTGTTGGACTGGCTTGGCGGCTTTTCGAGGTTGTAGTGGGCATGAAGGGTGCGTACCCCGCACCTCCACCAGATGTCACGAAGCCAAGGACGACGCAGTTGTCTTGCAGGAGAAACAAGTTTATTGGAGCGAACTTGTGCTCCCCTAACAACTCAAAAGAATACAGAGGCGGTGAAGCAGCGGTCAACAAAGTGACTTGCGTCAGCGAGCGTCGCAGAATCGAATGCCCCGGCGTCCGCACTGCAGGCCTTTTATCTTTCGGCGCGCGTGGTTCTCGAAACGTCGATTCGTATCGAGAACATAGTAGATCCAAGAAGATCATTCTGGGCTGTTCACGTTAGATCGGAACGCTCTCCCCATCACAACAGATAACGCATGCGGCACAGAAAGAAAGAATGGAACACGCGCTTCCCTTGGCGCAGAGATAACGCAGACCGGCGCAGCCGGGCGGTAAAAGCAAAACACAAATAAGCAAACCCAATGTATGGTTCGCGGCAATATCATGAAAATTTAGTATGCACCGACTCAGGGATGTACGAAATTCGGAGGCAGTAATTGTCGTAGTTGACTACTCGGGCAGTCTCTGTGAATGCATGACCCTTCTACTTACACGAACGAAGAAGCGGAAGTTTGAGCTATCCACTTGGCAATCCGACTAGCGGAAGTATGGAATATAACGAAACACGTCACCTTAGACAGTTAACAACTCACCTTAGACACTCGGACTAAGAGTCTGGTAAAAAGGAGGCCCTGACCAAGAAGCACACGAACCCACATGCCGTGCACCTTGCAGCCACGAGTACCACACTCCTCTCCCGGAAAAATGTTAGGGTCTGGAAATCCTACGCCTAGGAACACGAGCTTCCTCCCTGCTGCAAGGGGGTCTCAATCCCGAAGAACTGCAAACTCTGTGGACGATAAACCAACATAAGTACCTACAAATAAAAGGGGGCGAAGATGTTCGGTTGGAACATCATACATTACTTAAAACTGTAAATTCGCGGAACATCCAGGCAACCTTGTCATGTACAAGGGTATTATCAAAGGAGAATACCTAAAGCATAAATTCCACTTCCATCGAAACATGGGAGGTAGCTTTGGCCAGCTCCTTCCCTCAAGATCAGCGCGAGCTGATTGGGAGGCAAGGGAAGGAGCTGCTGCATCTAGGGCCTTAGACTTCAAATTCCACCTTTGAGCTCCCTCACATCTCTTTACTCCCTTTTCCTGAACGCAAACTATTTCTTCAAGAAAGATTTTCGCTCTCTCTCCACCTTCGCAACAAGCAAAAACGTACAGTCCGGCATCGACATTTGAGAATAAATACATTGAAACACTGACACTGCCGCTTCCTCGCTCAAATTAACGACCAACACCACGCAGCTGCAATTTTCCACGCTTAAATCTTAAGCCACAGAAGGGCAGAGGGCCTCTCTCTCTGCTGGGCCACGGTGATTAAACGCCCTTGCTGCGAGTCTCTCTCTCGTTGCTGCCTCCAATGCTCGTGAAGCATAGCTAGTAAAGGCAGCAATTCCGCTCCGAAACCCTCCCTAGGAGTCGAGATAACGCAATTACTGTCGTACTTCTTAAGACTCGAACGTAGATGTCATCTGCAACTTGTTTCTTAGGGAGATAACAACGTCTCAGGGCATTAATCTGATACGCACAGCTGCCGTGTAACCAGAGTTGTTTGCTCACCAGGAAAGGCGGCTGACTAATTTTTTTACTTCACGCCAGCAACATATTCCTTGGGGGTTGTTACCGACTGTAAGTTAATTCACGTTCAGTCTGTGTAGCCAACAATAGCGCTGCAAATTCATACGGCCAGAAATGAAACGCAATTTAGGTGTAAAAAAGCTGAATTTTCGCTAAAAGAAAGAATATCCTGCCCATTCAGGTTCCTTCGAATGTCTTTTCAGTGCATAAAAAAGCGTCGAAATATTGCACCCAACAACCCTAAGCTCGTCCAAGTATTTCAGGTGCAAAACAATGAGGGGAACCTTGGGTGCAGTTAGGCCAGGTAAGGGTGGCCCGGTAAGGGTGAAGGGCTTGTGCTTCAGCTTGTCTTTGTTCAGCGAAGGAAATCTCTGATTACGAGTGAAGGAAATCTATGTTTACGAGTGTTCATGACCACTGTTACCAAAAAAATGTTTCACGCTGTTGGCGCTGCCCAGGAGGCCGTGCACGCCACGGAGAACGCAGTTCAGCCGTCTCGGACGTCCCATACCAGGGCCAGCGTGGCTTTGCCGTCTGCGGCGCCCCAAACAAGGACCAAGATCGAGCCGCCACCTCCGACATCTCCCCCAAGGGCCAACCCCACCTTGTCATCTCCGGACTCTCCTTCGATGGCCGAACCTGCGTCGCCGTCTTCACCATCCCCTCCGGTGACCGAACGCACGTTGCCATCTACGGCATCCCCTCCGATGGCGAACGTGGAGTTGCGGGCTCCAGAGCACTTACCAGGGGACCCAGTGGCAGCGCAATCGCCGAAATCCCGTCCAAAGACCAACGCTCCGGTGTCGTTTTGTATACCCCTTCCAAACGCCAACGCAGGGTTGACGATGCATTCCATGGCGTCTCCTCGTACAGCTAGTAACGAAAGAGGCTCCCTACGAAAGGTGAGCCTGGTCATGATGATGAGGATTAGAGGCCCTCCCTTCGTATCGGGACGTCGGTTGTTACAGACCGACTTGCCTGTTTTATTCTATTTATTCGCCCTACCCTTAACTAACCTAATGGGTTAGCCCCCCTTCCCCCGGTTTTAAAGGCCAACTGCACTCAAATTTTTCTTTGTCCAAATTTGTTCCAAATAAGCAGTCTAAGCTCTTAAAATCACCTTGGGGAAATTATAAACTTCGTAAGCACACAGCACACTGTAGTTCATACCTCAAGATAGCTGCAGCACTGTGGAGGCTACACTGTTATCCCCCTCAGGGCGCCTAACTCCCCGCGACGGAAGCGACAAAAGGCGCCGGGGCCTTGCGGTGCCACTTACCGAGATGGGAGAAGGGAGTGTCCTTTCAGGACCCTCTTCACGGCGAATTAGGCGCCCTCAGTGGGCGCACTATAGATAACAATTTAGCCCCCACAGTGCTGCAGCTAGCTTGTGGGATGAACTATAGGTACCATAGTTTAAAGTAGCTCCGTGCAGCCGACGTTTGCACCTGGCGGAGAGTCGCCGAAACATGTTCCCAGCGGCCTGTGACGGAGGTTGGGGAACCTGCTCCGCGGAGCTCGCGCTTCTCCTTTGACTTGCACGGCGCTCCGCCGGGCGCAGGGACGCGTTCGCCCGGGGTTTCTCTGCTACACCACCATGATGTACCGCCGTTGCCATCACATGTTTCAAACTAACTGCATAGGTAGCCACATCCGCCTTTTTTTCAGCGCAATAAAAGATATTAGAAGCCTACGAACTGTACGCGCGCTTACGAACGCTCTAGAACTAGCAAAACTCTTTTTACTTGAATAATATTTCTACTGAAAAATGATAGCGCGACACGCACACTTGCCTTGCATTTGTCATTCCTTTTGCATCTATCACAGAAAAAAAGGATATTTTATAAATTCTTGACCACTTCGAATTCCGCGTCCAATGTTTCCAATATTTGGCCTGCACCAACTCAACCATCATCCCTTAGACCTGTCCAAGGTTTTGCGACCTAACTAGAGTTGTTGTACACGCGGGTATAAACACCTGTGCGACTTTTGCGTCACTAGCAAAGTGAACCAAAATCAGCCTTTCCCGTGGTAACAAATACATTCGCACAAATATCGGCCGTCGTCTCGCGAAGTGTGGAAAGCTAACAGATCTGATCCTGCCATAAACTATAAACTTGATTTTTTCAATTCCAAAATGAAGTATTTACTTTTGTAGAGCTCTAAATTTAGTTTTCTTGAAAGCAAAATGTTTTCAACTTCACATGTCTCTGGAGAAAGTAGAAAACATCGGTGGATAGGTAACATTTTTCGTGTTTAGAGCATCATTTAGCTGTTGCAGCTGGTTTATAGTTTTAGATCCCTTTTATTATTCTATTTTCGCTGAGCAGCAACGCAACAAATACTGCGTTGATATACACAAAGCTGTTTACACGTAATGTATAGTAAAAATAGTGATTGATCTCCGCCCGCGTGCGGCTTTATTCTCTTCAAAGAGAGCGATGTGGCAGCCGAGGTGCCAGCTAACCAGAGCTGCTTTTCGATATCGTTCGAGCAACTAGCTTTGTAAATTAGGGCCCGCTTTTTTACTCGCAATGCCAAGGATTGCTGTAACAGCAGTTATTAAAGACGATATATTCTTTCTTAGGGCTACTTAAACCCAGAAATTTTGGTCTGCCTGTATGTCTGTCTCTCCGTGAATCGATTCAGCGACGCGGCCAAAGTAAAACAATGCCTGCGCAATAATCTTATATAGTCACAGCTAAATCTACCAGTACAAGTCCGGTGTAATTTTCATACTTGTCAACATTGTTGAAGAAGAACAAGACATTACGCAAATATAAGACAACAACTTATTATAGAAGTGATATTTGCAGTGTTCCTTTATAAAAAATCATACATGCTTGACTTTTGCGAAATTAAGTACTTCATCAACTGCAGAAAAAAAATTCCGTCCGCCGTCGCCTGCTGTCGCCCGCGCCACTATAGCTTCTGGCGCCATTTTAAGAAATCAACCGGCAACAGTTACGAAAGGTTACACTAGATAAGTTCCACGTTCTGCTTGCAACGCACGTGGAGCAGGAAGACGCAGTTCTGTAAACGTTGAAGTAGGCCGCCTCGATTCACGCGCGTCTTCGCCGTGGGGCAGCGTTGGCATCGAGACACCCGGTTTGAGCAGTAGAACGCGGGAAATTTAAAATGATTTAAGCAAACCTATGGCCTCTTTACCTTGGGAGGAGCGCGACGCAAGAGGAACAACATGACAGGTGAGCGGGAAAGCGAAGGTAGGGATTTACTTGGCAAAAGTCGATAAAGAATATCGGCTTTGACGACATTTTCAACGAGAGGAGCAGATACGCGGCCAATATTTCTGGTGGAAAAATAACTGTCGTACGTTCTACTTCATTTCGATTGATAGCAACGCGATGTCGGAATTGCGCCTAACTTCATTATCCTGGGCAACGTTAGTGGGAGGTCTTCCGTGGAAATGACAGCGCGAAACGCGACTCTACCACGCGCATATGAAGGCGGCTCTGAGCGGCCGTCGGTTTTAGCGCGGCCGCTTCTGTCTTCTCCGCGCCCCCCCCCCCCCCCCCCCCAATCCCCTTTCTGTTCTAAATTCTATTTCGCTATATTCCGCATCCTGCGCCCCACTCTCTTCCCTACTTATCTTCCACCACCACTCCAGCTGCCTCTTCCTCACCTCTGTGGCCCTGAAATTGCATGAGGCTCCCCCTCACACCAAATCCCAAAGCCTCCGTCGCCTTCGTCTCCCCAGCGCCCCGCCGCTGTCGTATCTCTGTGCAGACTATGACAAAATGCTCTACGGTCTCCAGATCCCTGCCGCAGCACAAACAATTTCATCGTGTTGCCTCTAGTTAGCCGTGTATTCCCATGTTCTCAGACACCCCGCCGGTGCTGCAAAGAGAAATACACATCCTCGCGTATTGCCTTAGAAACCTTCCTTACTGATTTCTAGTTTCTCTGTTCTGTAAGTCTCCAGGGTTTTTTCCCCTTCCATTCTCTGTACCCAATTAGTCGTCTCTGCTGCTTTTACCTCCTTTTTAACAGCTGTGTATACCCCACCTTCCCTACCGAATTTCCGTACCGCTTCGTCAGCTGTCTAGTCCTCTGTTGTTGGTTACACGCGCCCCCCGGTAGCTGAAATGCATGTCGCTAAAGAGCGGCATGCAGGGTTGGAAAGAAGTAGAAACACCGTGGAATTCACTATGTGCGTGACACGGGAATGTCGACAGGCACAATCTCTGAACTCATAATCATCATCATCACCAGCCTATCTACGCCCACTACAGGACAAAGGCTTCTCCCATACATCTCCAATGACCCCGGTCCTGTGCTAACCGCGACCAATTTATCCCCGCAAACTTCCTGATCTCAACTGCCCATCTAACTTTCTGCCGCCCTTTGCCGCGCTTGCATTCTCTAGGGATCCACTCTGTTACCCTTAATGACCAACGGTCATATTTGAACTATACGCTCTTAATGGGAGCTAGGGAGCATATTGTGCCTATTTAACTTAAGGCGTGCTACTTACAGCTTAGCAAGTGCAGGACTTGCGAGCTGTCCGTTGGGCTGTTACCTTCACAGCAATTTTCCGACGTTAACAGCTTGAAGGTTTGCGGTATTTTGGGAGGGCGGATTAAATAAGGAGTATTCTGTGACTACGTCGTTTCTGTTATTTCGCGCATTACGGGAATTCCCTCCAAAACGCTTAGGTCTACTTTTGCCTTAGCGTATGAGCCTGTTTACACTTTAACAGCAGTACTACTCACATGATTTTTTCTTGAGGGGCGTAACCATGACCGTGGTCGTCATCTATTTTCGTTAACGTTTACCGGGCCATATAGATCTCAACAGCTAATGCGTAAATACCCATCCTGATAAAACCGCGATAGCGCAATGCTTACCTCACCTTGTTGTTCTGTCCCCTTTGTTCCTGGCATTTGTCATTACATGCCTATTCCTTTCAATGTTAGTATCTTGGGAGGTAGTGGTGAACACGTTCTTTATTCAGCTTGCGGTAGGGGAAGCGGGTGTGGTTAGCATCCCATGTCCAGGATGCCCCGGTCCGGCACTGCATCCGTGGCCCATTGTAGCCAGGGCGAGTTGACGCTCCTGCGCTGAGCTGGTCAGCGCACACTCCCACCGCGCGAATGATTGGGAGGAGATTCGGTGATGGTGGTCGGGATAGGAATATGCAAGGTGGTAAGTTTGAAGTGGGCTGTCGCACTGTAGAGGAAGAGAGAGAGCAGGGACACGATGGTGTAGTTGTAGTATGCCTCTGTTTCCGGTCGCCGTAAGTGCACGCTCGATGGTTGGGAAGACCGTAGTTTGGGAAGGAGTGTAACGTTCTTGGTCAGAGTTCCTTCAAAGCATTGAAGAACAAAGCATCTGGTATGGTCGAGGGGATGGCCTGCTGCGAAGGGTGGTCTTGTCCGTTTAGACTTTACCTTGCCGTTTGGAGCGCCCGGGTCGTGGGCTGTGGCGTAGGCCTCTTCACTGCCTCACAAAGCCGGTGCGCCCTGGTGTCTAGGTAATAGAGATCTCGAAGTCTTCGGAGAGGTGCATGTATGATCTGGATAGCTTGGGGAAGGGCGAGGCCGACTTGGTACAGGTAGCAGGCTGGTTATGCGTTCGTTATGATGGGCAAGTATGGTTGTTGCTGGTGGGCAGTGGTGGCGTGGGGAGACAAGCACATCAGCCGTTGCTACGGGATAAGTTTTGACTGGAGGGTTCGATTGCTATTCACTCACTTCAGTCGAGAAATATGAGGGCTGTGCGCGCTTGTCCGTAGGTTGCGCGATGTCCCTAGTCACGGTTTTGCTCGGGTTCGTGACAACCCGTGAGGGGACACTGGGACTCCTTGCAGGACGGAAGGCTGTCTCGCCGTTTATTCACCACGCGCTGGCTTCCTCTACGACACACCACAAAGGCTGCACACTTCACTTGCAAACGCTTTCGGCCACATGCCCGGTTTTCTGTCTCAAAACGCCGGACCACCTCACTCGTCGGCGTCCGGCTCTGCACTCCTCGCTCCGGCGCCCCCAGACCGTTGCGTCTTCCCCACCCCCTTAGAACAAAACAAACACAACAAGCCCATGAGCGGCGGCAACCCCGAGCGAGACTGTTTCTAAGAATTCCGGTGGTGCCTCGACCTTCACCCACGGGCCAAGGCCGGCCGGAAGCCTCTGAGTTATTGCATTCCCCGTCTCCGGGGCCACTCCTACGCCGCTCCCCTGTCGCCATGGCGTCCTGGCAGGCGAGACCTCGACACCTTCCCCTTTCATCCTTTTTTCTCCTTTTTTTTTTTGGAATCACTCCCCTTTCCTTTCCTTGAGTTTCTTGAGGTAAGACGCGTACACAGTTACAACACTTGAAAAGAGAAAAATGCACATTGAAAACACATGACCCTAGTGATCATAGCATCCAAAAACTGCCAAAGCACTGGCCGACGAAAAACAAGGGTTACATACATGCACGACACAAGAAATAACGCGAAGAACAAAAATACTATACAGAGCAAGTGAACGACGCTGCTCCGTTGGAGCGGCCCATTGCCCCGCGCACTCAGGTCGCTATGCGGGATAAAGCGTCGGCAAGTATGTTTTGGGCCCCCTTCACATGCTGCACGGTAATATTGTATTTTTGCAGGGACAAAGCCCATCTGGTTAGCCGTGCGCTGCTCGAGGCAGCCGTTGCAACATACTGAAGTGGGTTGTGGTCCGTTCTCACAATTACCTGAGCTCCAAAGACCCATGTGCTGATTTGGTCAAGCGCCCAAATCACAGCGAAAGCCTCTTTCTCAATGGTGGACCACCTAATCTGAGATTCAGTAAGCTTTTTACTGAGAAATGCCAGAGGGTGTTCAGTTCCGTCCATCTCCTGAGCCAGACAGGCCCCCACCGCTTCCTGCGATGCATCGGTCGACAAAATGAAACACCGTGAAAAATCTGGAGCATAGAGAACTGCAGCTGTCTTGAGCACCCGCTTCATCTCTAGAAATGCTCTCTCCTGGTCTTCCCCCCATTGCAGTGGCCTTTCCCCATGGCTCCCTTTCGTTAGGCTAGTCAGAGGTAACATAGTCTTGGCGTAGTCCTGCACGTAGTTTCGGTAGTAGTTGAGCACACCCAACACACTTTTCAGTTCGGACTTTGTTTGTGGCCGTTTCATTCCTTCGATCGCGCTTATTCTCTCAGGGTCGGGAAAGTGCCGCCCTGAGCCCACGACATGCCCCAAGTACTTTATACTAGGTTCGGCAAAATGGCACTTTGTGGGGTTCACCGTCAGCCCAACAGAGCGCAGTGTTTCGAGCACCAACGTTAAGTGTCGCTTATGCTCGGCCACATTCCGAGAGAACACGGCAATATCGTCAATATACGCGCATGCGTACTCGCGGTGCTCATACAAAACCTCGTTCATGGTCCTTTGGAAGGTCGCGGCTGAGTTCCTCAATCCATAAGGCATGACTCTCCATGCGTATTGTCCACTGTCGGTTACAAAAGCGGTCAATCTCTGGCTCTCTTCATCCAACGGTATTTGCCAGTAGCCTCGAGTAAGGTCCAGAACCGTTATACACTCAGCCTTGGCCACGGTTGCGAGCAAATCATGGATTTTATTCATTGGGAACGCGTCTACCTCTGTTACGGAGTTGAGAAACCTGTAATCAACACAGAGCCTGATGCTTCCATCGCTCTTAACTACACACACCACTGGATGGGCACACGGTGATTCTACAGGGTAAATCAGGCCCTGACACAACAACTCCCGTATCTGTCTCTCTACCTCAGCTCTCATTTTGATAGGAACCCCGTACTGGTAACGAGGTGCTGGCCGACTTCCCGGAACCATTCTGATCTTATGCTTTCCAACTTTGCTCAATCCCGGCCTCTCCGAAAAAACCTCTCTGAACTGCTGGACACATTCGTGAACCCCAGAAACATCCTTTCTTTCCCTGCTGGTGGCAGCGCCTGTCAGGCATCTCCTCTACGTCCCCAAACTCTTTGTCGTCGAAAACGACGCCAACAAGGTTCACGCCTACGACGTACGGTTTCAGGCTGTTGGCGTGGAGCCACCTTTTTGATCCATCTTCCATCTCAACCACGTAGCTATCTTTTCGTTTCCTCTCTAGTATTTTGAGTGGCCCTTTCCATGGGTATTGGCCCTTAGCTCGGTCCTCATTCCGCATTAGCACAAGGTCACCACAGCGGAAGCTTTTTGGCCTCGCTCTCAAGTTGTACAGAGTGGCATACGCCCGTTGGTTTGCCTCGGATGCTCCTTTTGCTATCTCCTCCACTGCAGCCAGGCGTTTGCGCAGTTCGAGCAGATAATTCTCCGCTGGCCGGTTAAGCGCAATGGGAAGCGACCACTCTCCCGTCCAACTCTTCTCCAGTATGGCCAGCGGCCCCGTGGGTTGGCGTCCGTACAACAGTTCGAAAGGTGCCACTCCCGTTGTCTCGTTAGGCACCTCGCGATAAGCCCAAAGAAGACACGGCACCATCTTATCCCAGCCCCGCTTGTGTTCGTCTATTACGTGTCTCAACATTTGTTTAAAGGTGCCATTCCATCTTTCCACGAGTCCGTTGCTCTCTGGATGACCCGGAGTAGAGAACCTGGGCGACGCGCCCAGCCGAGAGACAAGTTCCTGAGTTAACTTGGCCGTAAAGTTCGTGCCCTGGTCAGACGAAATTGTCTCTGGAACACCCACCCTAGAAAATATTTCTACGAGGGCATCACACACAGCTTTTGCTGTTAGAGACCTAAGGCACACCACCTCTGGCCACCTAGTGCACACATCCATCAAGCAAAGAGCGTATTTGTGCCCTCTTGACGATGGGGGTTCTATTGGGCCAACGCAATCCATGACGACGACTTGGAAAGGCTCCGCCGGCCTTGTCAGGGGTTTTATCGGCACGCGGTCCAATTTCCTTGGGATCGCATTTCTTTGACACCTGTCGCACTCTCGACAGTATTTTCGGATGTCCGCATCCATCCCCGGCCAATAAAATGAGTTCTTATGCGCTGTCGTGTCTTCTTTGTTCCCAAGTGGCCGCCAACCTCTCTGTCATGTGCCACCTGCAGAACGGTGCCCCTTCTTTCCCTCGGCAGTACCAACTGGGTGACCATTTTCCCATTAATTTTGTCACTGTGGAACAACAGGCCATCTCTGCTCTTCATTCCATGACTCCCCGTTTTCGCATGCTGCCAGGAGACCCCCAGACTCTCATCTCCCAACTGCTCTGTTCGAAAGCTTATGCGAGTATCACCTCGATTTGTTTCTTCCTCGCCATCACTCTCTTCCTCAACCACCGCTGCTACACTCATCGCTGGCTTCTCCGCTGCTACACTCATCACTGGCTTCTCAGTAACGAGCCGCCGTTCTTCCTCAGCTTCCTTCTCCCTCTGCTTAACCAGCAGGTCGTGGTCACTGGCTGTTAGCAAGCACTCCACCTCACCGGTCAATTTATCGGTCACCGCACAAAGTAAGGAAACATGTGACCCTTGACTGTCTAGCCTGAATGGCACATACGCGAGCTCTGCCTCGATGCTGTGCCCAAAGCTCCCTTTAGGATCACTTTCCCCCGGGGCTCGATGCGTTGCATCGGAAGCAAGGATCTCCTGACCACCGTTATGTCCGCGCCTGAGTCTAGGCGGGCCCAAATGTGCGACCTTTCTGATGTTAGCCACACATCTCCAGTTGGGGCTGGAGCCGCCTGCCGCACCTCAGACTTAAGGTTATCAACGCGCGTCGCGAGGTCCACCGGGGGGACCGGGCTCTCTACTACTCTAAAGGCCATTTTTGGATCTGTGTCAGGGCACTCTCTTATCAGGTGACCGCGTCGGCCGCAGCGAAAGCATTGGCGTGGGTCTCGGGCCTTATCGTCCGCATGGACACCATCGGGACCCACGCAGTCTCGGGCGAGGTGACCCACTCGTCCGCAAACAAAACACTCACGCGAAGTGGTGTCCACCTCGCGGGGCGGAAGTTTACTGTCAGGGGCACCATACTTTCTATCACCTGCTTCAACACTGCTTTGTGGTGTCCCGCCAGGTCCCTGTCCTGTTCCTCGCCATCCCTTCGGAGCATTAGAATTCGGCGGCAGAAACGGTGTACGTGGCTCCCGTCGACTTCCTTCTACCGCCTCCGCGACCTGTGCAAGATCCTCGAGACGCAACCATTCTTTGCTCTCTTGAAGTGCAACCTGCCGCTGAGCGTCTTGGGGGAGTGCAGCTTTCAATTTGTCGGCCACAACCAGCTCCTTCAGATCGTCTAACTTCTGGATACCTCTACTATTAATATAATAGGAAAAGTAGTTGTGGAGCCGCCGTCCAAACTGACGCCAAGACTCGTTACAGCCCTTTTTTGCTGTCTCAAACATCTTTCTATACTCGGCGGGGCACAAACGCAGTTCCCTTAGCACCAATGACTTTAGCTGGTTATAAGGCAACATCTCCTTCATGCCGCTTGCCATTATCAACGCCCTGACTCTATCAGTCAAGTACGGCATCAGTGTTACCGACCTGACCTCGTCGGGAACCTTGAGCGAGCTGAACAGCATTTCAACTGCGTCGAACCATCCCGGTACCAACCCTTCATCCTTGGGCATGTGTGGCAAGACATTGCTTAACAATTTGGAGACGCCCGCGACACCAGACTGGGTCTCCCTGTCGGAGTCCAGCGCCACGCCCTGAGATCGTAATTTGAGCATCTCCAGCTCCACCTTGGCCCGTTCCAGTTTCGTTTGCTCGATTTCGAGCAACATTTTTGCATCTGACTTTCCTGCCGTCACACCTTCGCTGATCGTCCCCGCATCTGCTCCTAACGGAGTGGCGCTCGCAGGGGGTGTACTCATGTCGGGAATTTTAGATTCGCGCAAGCACTGTGTTTTCGACCTCGTAAGCATACAGGGCAATGGGCAAAGCAAAGTCGTCGTTCACTCACCCATTTGTTGCCGACCGCTCCCGCAGCAAAGGACACAGTGAGGAATTCCTACTATACACTTGTAGCACACATATGGGTCCTCCAAATGTTCAACCGTTCGCAACACAATGCGGTACCTTGTTTAGTTCACACGCACCCCTCCCAACACCAACTCCAACCTTGTTTAGTTCACACGCACCCCTCCCAACACCAACTCCAACCTTGTTTAGTTCACACGCACCCCTCCCAACACCAACTCCAAGTCAGCCTACACTGGCAATGTCTCCAACGTCCTCCCCCGTTCCCGTCCACCCTCGTCAGCGCTCCGTCTTCGTTTCTTCCCGGTGGACGCCAATGCACATCTTCCGCGCTCACTTTTCAAAGCTTCATGCGGCATCGGCGATCCCCTTCTCCAACATTTCCTCTCTTCTTAGATTTCTTTCGAAATTCGGCTACTCCTCACTTTTCAAAGCTTCATGCGGCATCGGCGATCCCCTTCTCCAACATTTCCTCCTCTTCTTAGATTTCTTTCGAAATTCGGCTACTCCTCTTCTTCCAGATTCGTCTTTTGCATCAACATTTTCTTCCTCCCCTTGCGGGAAAACTTTCTCAGCCCGCTCAAAACACCGCGAGCTCTGATTCTTCACCACTTGCCTTTTCGTTCACGATTAGGGTCCAGCTCCACCGTCTGCTGCGACGTCGTTCGTGGTCGTCGTCCCGCAGTCGCTGCGTGTCCCAGATGTCCCTCCGTCGAACTCCTGTCGAGGCTGCGCCAGTCACGGTTTTGCTCGGGTTCGTGACAACCCGTGAGGGGACACTGGGACTCCTTGCAGGACGGAAGGCTGTCTCGCCGTTTATTCACCACGCGCTGGCTTCCTCTACGACACACCGCAAAGGCTGCACACTTCACTTGCAAACGCTTTCGGCCACATGCCCGGTTTTCTGTCTCAAAACGCCGGACCACCTCACTCGTCGGCGTCCGGCTCTGCACTCCTCGCTCCGGCGCCCCCAGACCGTTGCGTCTTCCCCACCCCCTTAGAACAAAACAAACACAACAAGCCCATGAGCGGCGGCAACCCCGAGCGAGACTGTTTCTAAGAATTCCGGTGGTGCCTCGACCTTCACCCGCGGGCCAAGGCCGGCCGGAAGCCTCTGAGTTATTGCATTCCCCGTCTCCGGGGCCACTCCTACGCCGCTCCCCTGTCGCCATGGCGTCCTGGCAGGCGAGACCTCGACATCCCTGTGCGGAGTGCAAAGGTCTGCGCTGTTTCGTTTCCAAAACCTCACCCGGAATCGCGGCGGCCCCGGTGGTAGGCATGTGCTTAGGGGTACGATGGACATTGACGCATGCTGAGAGGAACACGTTGTGGTGCTTGCTGGGGTTTGAAAAAGGTGGTGCGTCCTATGTCCTGAAGTACTCCCACGGGCATAAGTGTGAGCCTCTGGAGGCACGGGGAGCGCTGTGGTTGGAGTGGTTCGTTTAGTGTATTATGTATGCCGAGTTTGGGGAGACAATCCTCTGACATGTATACGTAGTGTGCCGGGGGCTATCTGTCTAGCAAATGAGAGTTTGTGTATTTTACTCAGTACAGGAGTCACATATTTTTAAAAAGGGAGCAAAATAGGCCATCCTGAAGATTCCTATGCATTTGTAAATCGTTTTGCATTGGTGCACGATGGTTTTTAAGCCCGTGGGTCATGAAGTCTCATACGCATGTTAACTGGTGAGTTCTCCTGAACGTGCCGAAGCTGCACACGTGCTATGAGGCACGCCGGATTGCAGGGCTCCGGATTAATCTCGACCTCCCGAGGAATCTCTAACGTGCGCCGCACTCTCGACACACGGGTGTTTTCGCTTTTCCCCTGGATCTGAAAAACAGCCACTGGGGCCGGGACCAAACTCGCGCCCTTCGGCTCAGCAGCGCGATGCCTTAGCACAACGTGTGTAATTATTCCGTTCGTCCATTTCTGGGCCAGGCCACGGAGGCGGACCTGGATGCCAGGGGCCTTCACGAGCTCCTGCCGAGCCCTCGGACCACCTCGCCTTCACCTCGTCATACGACACTCAAAGCGACGCCCCTGCCGTTTAAAAGGTGGCGGTGCATCGTGCTAGTGGTCCCGATTGTGGCGATCGTCCTGTTGACCGCGACGGCCGCCATCTACCTGGGCCTGCGAGAGACGCCCCTGTGCGACAGCCACCTGTGCGAACACTACGCCCACCTGCTCAACGCCACACTCAGCCGATCGGTGCACCCGTGCGAAGATTTCCACGGCTACGTCTGCGAGGGGTGGGAGCGCACCATGACGGTCTCCGTCAAGGCTGACATGACGACCCGGTGAGACGTCCACTCGTTGCCACGTGCTCGTGGCCGCTTGATGCACCACCAGATCGAGCACTGTTAATTTTTTTTCAATACTGTTCCGCCGGTGAAAGTTTCTAGCCTTAGAGATTACTCTGTTCTCCTGGGAAGATTCAGGTGCCGTGGAAGAAATCTTTTTAAGTGAAACACAACTGGACGGTTTCGTTACTGCAGGTAATTCTCGGGACATAAACCAAGCCTGAGCCTTCGCAGAATCGACTTTTCGGGAGAATTTATCACTTGAATTTACGAATTGATGAAAGTGAAATTTATAACATGGTCCAGGGGACCACAGGAATGAAATTATGCACCTTGTTAAGAAATCACTGGTATTTGGGTTCAATGAATGGTGCTAAATACTCAGGCAACCACCAACTTTCATCTAGTCTAACTCGGAACGAAGAGGCCCAGCGCTTTTCTTCAGCTGTCTTAGGAAGCTGGAACTTTATGCATTGTCAAGGTGCATCTAAATAGATAAAAACAGTAGCAATAGGTACACGCATACGGAGGTTCAATCTTTAAATCCTGGCAAATAAATTAAACATAAAAACCACCTGCTCTGCACGGGTCAGGTATAGCGAACCGTGCACGACGGCCTATAACTATTCCACAAGGAAGCACGGGCGTGTTAGAATGTTCGAGGAGCCCTTAACATTTCGAGTGGCGATGAAGTCGCTAACGGAATTCTTGTGCCTTGCATGTAGAAGCGTATC